>CM031234.1:558210218-559410218 GCA_018340775.1 Taxus wallichiana var. yunnanensis
AAAATGCGTTTCCAACAAGATAACTGTGCCCATAGTGATGTATTCATGGTTAATGTTCTCTAT
The DNA here is from genome assembly GCA_018340775.1 of Taxus wallichiana var. yunnanensis. Taxonomy (NCBI): domain Eukaryota; kingdom Viridiplantae; phylum Streptophyta; class Pinopsida; order Cupressales; family Taxaceae; genus Taxus; species Taxus wallichiana. The sequence goes on from CM031234.1 coordinate 558,210,282, forward strand.
TACGTGATGCATTTGAAATTAGGGATCACAATGAAGGGATTACTTAGACCATACAAACCACAAATTTAGAGTTATAACTCATCGAAGCAAGACCTCATGCGTAACTTGAAATGAGAAACAATGAAATTTTATTCTGTTAATGTGAGGGAAATATTTAAAACTCAAGCACAATGGCATTACTATCCAATCATATTATTATGACAATGTTTTGCAAAAAATCTATAATAATTTAATTCTTGTGACATATCATAAGCTTGTAGCCTCTGTAAAGCTTCTACACAACCACACTCAACTCAAGTTGGAAAACCTTCATTAAATTACTCTACCAATAAGATAATATCTAGGAATGTACCTTACATGCTCATAAAAACCTTTTACTTATATATATTTGAGTGGCTCTCGCTTAGAGAACATAGATACATTGCGAAATATTCCTCAAAATACCTTAGATCTCTTTTGATCTTCCAAAGAACTTTCCTCCATTAGATCGAGCTCAATTAGACCATTCAATTTGTCCTGTCCATAGAAAATGGATCAAGGCCCACATGCGCCTCTTTTTGTTGTATAAATGTTGATAGGAGATTCCATTAGACATATATCCAATCATGACGGAAAATGGTAGTGGTCATGTAGAAATGAAAGGCTTCACGAAATAGGCAATGTTTAATAACATCTATAAGTCATTACTGATTTGATATGTGCACTAGGTTTGCATGAGTTATGTGTATAAGAAACAAGTGTTATGTGGTGTGGGACAAGGTTATGCGGCATTGAAAGGTGTTCATGACACTTTTCGGTTTTGCACAACCAAGACAATGTTATTGGCATAAACAAGTTTTGTGTGACATAGAGAATGTTATTGGCATAAACAAGTTTTGCATGACATGACAATGTTGCACATTTACGCATGTCCGCACAACAAGGTTAAGCTTACGTGGCTAAGTATATAATTACACAACATGTTCTATGTTCGAGAGACATTACGTAAGTCTTTACTTACTAACTCTAAATATTTTTGAGTGATGCAATATTTCTTGTGAACCAAATGTTTCTACATCATACACATTGAGTAAGAGGAAAATTAATCCCTAATCAAGTGTGTCTCCGAATGTCTTCAATAGAATGAAAAATTCTAGAAATATCTACTTCATTAAACCAAGCTGCATCTTCAAATTCTATACCTCTCCATTTCACAAGATATTCTTGATGCTCTTTTCTACCGTCATCTTCACTACACAATTATCAGAATGCACTCAATCTCTTCGTGCATTTACTTAGATAATTGGTGTCTTGAATATACTTCGCATGGTATGCTTCTCCATTTTCTACCCCTCAAAATATGGGTTTATATGTGCTATATTTAATATAGGTGAAAATTCAATCCCTTATGACAATTCTATCTCGTACACATTCTTTGCAAACTTATTCGGGACTACGCGAGGTTCAATATTATTCCAATTGAATTTATCAAATGTTCCTCACTTGAACCTCTCTTTTCACATGTGTATGAGGATAAAATCTCCAACCTCAAACTCCAAGTGTCTTCTCCTCAAGTTTGTGTGTTGTTTATACTACACATTGCTCTCCTCCAACTATTTGTGCACTTGCTCGTACACTTTCTTTGTTGTATACCTAACATTATATCTTCACATGAGTACTAACATTATGGAATGATGTACACAACCTTTAACTTTCATTTTTAGTCCTCAATAAATATTTAATTTTACCTACTTTATGAAAGGGTGTGACCCTTCATATTTATGTATATAAGTATGGAAAGGAAAGGCTCTTCAAACCATCACATGTAATATTATTGAACTTATTTAACTATTTATTCCAATTTAATGAGGTTTCCCCCTTGAAGTGTGTTATCCCGTAAAATTGACAAGGGCAATTTTACCGATAACCATACCGAAAATTTTGTTTCGATCCCTCGTTAGGGATCCTTCGCGTTCGAAACGTTGTAAAATCCCTTCCTGGGAAATCTAGTTTTTGAACTTAGTCTTTTTGAGCCTTTTTTGGCTGGGCGCATGGATTTTCCTTGCAACACAAAGTTTTGGTGCGCCCACTTAAAAGCCTTTGGCGCATGGTTTTCCATGTTAGCACGTCTTTCGGTGCACCAAAGGATGTTGAGTCTCTTTTGCGTGCGCCAAGGCGCATGCGCCTTATTGTTGACATTGCTTTTGTTGCTCCACTTTTCGGTGCGCCAAAGGGCGCACATAATCTCGCTGCAACACAAAGTTTTGGTGCGCCAAAGGGCGCACGCTTTCCCCTGTCGACAGCAACTTTCATGCGCCATTTCAAAAGTGGTTGGCGCATTGATGACCAGTTTTTCTATAAATATACGTGCGCGCCCAATGTCATTTTCATTCTTTTGCAAAGCACGTGATCATTCTGGACTTGTCAGCCTCTGCTCCGTCGTTTTCATCGCCCTGTGGACCCGCTCTCCAAACTTTTGCTATATATCCAAGGTGAGAGGTTCTCCCTCTTCTCCGTTTTTGTGCTTTCGGTTCTTTGAGTGTTCTTGGTCTGTGTTTTGGCTTGCTGGCCGGTTTTAAAATGAGATTATGATTAAGCTAGCTCCTCCCCTGTGCTGTCCTGTCTCATTTTCTTCTTCTTTTCCTCCTCCCTTCCCTCCCTCTTTCCAGATCTGCTGGTAAAGAGTGTTGTTTTGAAAAGGCTTGGTCTGAAAATCTTTTTATGAAACCTTATATGTCCAAGCAACCTTTGAAATGGAGGAAAGAAAGAAAAGGTTTGAGCTATGAGTTTAGTTCTGTGGCGCACTGGCGCGCCTTGTTACACTAAAAATAGTTGCGCCCCTTTGGCGCATCTACCCGCCCTGTTACATGATCTAAACCCGCGCCAATGGCGCACCCATTTGTCATGCTGCATCTAGAACTCATGCGCCCTCAAGGCGCGCCTTTCTCGCATGCTACAAGTGTCGATCCGCGCCCCCTTAAAAGCCTTTGGCGCACCATTTATCCATGTTACATCCCGTTTCCATGCGCCAAAGGGCGCACCCAGCTTCCATGCAACACAAGCCTTATTCGCGCAAGTATAAAGCTATAAAGGCGCGGGCGCACCCCCGATTGCAGTAACATGATGTTTTGTAAACCCTTTTGGTGCACGAAAAGTCCATGTTACACGATCCATCCATGCGCCAAAGGGCGCACCGAATCCCAATGTAACACACAATTTTCATGCGCCCTGCTATAAAATGCAATCTGCTACATCCGTGCGCCATGCGCCTTTGGCGCCAGTATAACCTCTGCAACACTCTTTTTCTGTGCGCCTTATCCATTTGGCCTGCAACATGCAATTTTCATGCGCCCTGCGCCCTAAGCCTTAAAATCTCTAACTCTTTCTTCTGCTAGCATTCCAATGGAAGATCAAATGACTAATTCAACTTTTGTGGATTGGGTCTCACTTCTTCTTCATGCAGATCAGCAACTGAGTTCGAAAGAACACATGTCTACGTCAAGCAAGAAACCCACCAAACCAAGAGGAAAGGCTAAGCTGACAGAAGAAGAGATGAAATACAAATATCAGAGGGTCAGGATGCCCGAATCACAGGCTGAGTGCAGTATGGATGTCAGAGACTCAGAATTGGGTCACATTGACATGGAGGAATTCTAGGTTAGGACTCAGAAAGTTACAAGAAGTCCATGGATGGACAAGTTAATAGGCAGTGCCCTGCACTTCGCCGGAGGAATCCCCGTCAGCGCTGTCAACAACGAATTCATGATGGTGATTGCCCAATGTTACAACAAAGACACAAGATGTGTCGAAAATAGCAAGGGCGAGGTAGTCATAAACCTCACTGCCCGTCATTTTGAAATAATGCTCGGCATCCCTCATCACCGGCAATTTGTGGCCGTCAGCCAAAAGGAATGCATCAAGGCCTGGGAAGACAACGAAGACCAATGCATGCAGCTGATGAATGAGGTATACTTGAAGAACAAGAAGGTGGTAACCCGGTGGCCCCAGGTCATCCACCGCAGTGATTTCTCAGAAGAACTCAGCGACACTATCACTTTCCTGAGCAGAGTCTTCGGGCTTTCCGACGCCCACTACTTCCATAAATGGATGCTGAGGTACTTGGAGACAATGAATAAAAATTTACCCGATCAGCGCTTTTGCTGGGGTGAAATAATAAGCAGCACCATCTACGGCGGCTACTGACGGTTTGCCACAACAGGAGTGTTCCATATGAACTCCTATGTAGTCTACGCTGCAGCGTCGGCAAGGGATTATCCGGGGCTGAACCGAAGTGGAGTATGGCCTCAGGCCAAGATATTTGATTACTACCCAGAGCTGAGGCTGGAGAATAGCATCCAACATTTCACAAAAGTTAACGATGCATTCTTTTATCATGTCATCTGCCTGCTGAGGCCAAACATGACTCATAGCCGGACGACCAAAAACATAGTGGCAGTCACGGAGAAATGGGGGGCCCTGTTCACCCAATTCCCCACGTTCACCTATCGAGGGCTGCCAACTTTTGGGAGAGCCAACTAGGCTACCAAGGTATCTTTGGGCCTAAGTGATTCTACTAGAAGCTATCAAGGCAATTTGGTCACATACCATGAGAAGTGCCTCAAAAGAAAGAAGGGTGGAACTCCTTTCCCCCTCACAGTGGGCCGATACACATGCTCCACCCACCATAAGGCGAAGGAAATGTTCGCAGAGCTGGAGCTACTCAACTTGAAGCATGACTTCCCAGCCAGGCCTACCTTCGACCCAAGAAGCTGCCTGCCAAAAGTGAAGCTCGATCCGATCCATGTCCCTCAAATTGAGGATATTTACATTGACGTTCTCCATGAGGCGGAACTCAGAAGAAAGGATCACTCTCGCTTGGCATTGGCGGAAATCATCCAATACGGAGTGGCCATTGTCCCCAAAGGCTTCCAGACTACGGAAGATGAAGTAGATAAGGTGTATAATGACACAGATGGGGACAATTGGCCCTTCCCGGCCATTGACAGGAACAAGGCTCCTCAAACAATTGAGGAGAGGGTCAAAGAGACTATGCGGAGAACAGAGCATTGGTGCCGCATGAACGGACTAATCTACCTAGGGGTAGATTTCACAACTTCCCCGTTGGGCAATGCACCTCCAAGGTCCAAGAAGCAGCTGAAAGGCAAAGGTGCAGAAGGTGAAACTAGCACCATTCAGGAAGAAGCCCCTGAAAGTCCTCTTCCCTCAGAGCCAGAACAGGTTATAACTCTGGAGGAAGAATTGACAGAGGATAGTCCTATACGCCCATCCACCCAGGATGTCGGCGTCGCTACAACTTCAGAGGTCCCTTCTATCCCTTCTTCTTCTCTTCCTTCCCCTCCTCGAGTGACTCAAACGACCACCCCTTTGGTCGTGTCCTCTGCCCCTTCTTCTACCCTTTCCCCTGCTTCTTCATCTATCTTCTCCTCCCTCGCTGATTTGTCTTCCTCTATTTCTTCCCTCATCTCCGAGCTCCCTTCCCTTCCTATGTCTTCTGCAGTTGCGGTTTCCCTTCCTCCCGTGGACACTTCTTCGGCTATTCTTTCAATGCCGCCGCCGCGTGTCTCCACGTTTTTCCCCTCCTCTACCGTTACTGCCTCCCTCTCTGTCTCTGGTCCTTCTTCTATAGGACCAGCTTGGATCTCTCAGCAGCTGAGCCAACAAAAGAGGAAAGTCCCCATCGCTCCGATGGACTTTTCGGTCATTCCAGCTAAAGGAGCAAAGAAACAGAAGCCGGTTACACGCTTCTCGAAGAGCGCTGCAGGTGAGAGAGTCATGGAAATAGCGTACCCCGACCCCCTCAAAGAGAAAGAAGATCTGTCTCGATAGATTTCACCGTGACCCAAGTCACAATGGGGACATCCTCTGAAAGTCTCCAGGGGGAAGCTCTTTCCGCAGTTGATGCACTCTGCAAAAAGCTTCAGGAAACGAAAGAGGAGAAAAGGCTACTGAAGGAGCAGAACAAATACCTGCTTCAAGCCTTACAGAAGATGGGAAGTGCACCTCCCACAACTGCCGCCGAGACTCCTGAGCTGCTCAGTCAGGAGAAGATCAATGAGTATTCAAAGATCGGCGAGCAGGGTATGGCCGTTTCTGCTTGGAGGAGCCAAATCCTCAAGGATAGTGAAAGAGTAATCGCCGAGTATATCAGTTTATACCTAAACATCGGAAAGGCGAATAAGGAACTCCAAGCATTAGCGGGTCCGATATCAGAAGAGTTAGAGCATGCTAGACTCCAGCACGAGACCTTCCAACAAATGTTCGACTGTTCAGTCGAAGATCTGGTCAAGTTCGGAGTCTTCGGCCATCCAAGGGCCCTCAACAAAACTATGTCCACTCTGGACTATCGGATAGATCAGCTGGAATTCGTTCTGGAAAAGATAGACAAGGTAAAGGAAGAGGCCCTGGATGCAATGCATCAAATGGAGAAAGTTGTTCTCGCCATGACTCCAGGGTTGCTCACTCCTTCCCTTACCTTGAGATCAGCCGATGACACTATCCGGATCTTCAAGGAGATAGCTTCTCAAGGGACAGGGCCAGAGGTCACATTCGACACTGAATCTATCAACAACCTACTGGCCTGTAGGGACTTCATCGGGTTCCTTATCGAGGTGGAGAAAGATTATTCCAAACTCCCGGAAAAGCTCATAGACGAGCGGGAGACTTGCGAAGCAATTAGTGAGCGGCACTGAGGATCCATCACGGGATCAATTTGGGCGATGATTAGCAAGTTTTGGAATACCGCTTTTCGGTTCCACATATCATCTCTGGCGGCATCGAAGCAGGCAACCCCTTTTCGGCCGCAGGATGATGATGATGAGTAGCTTCTTCTTCTTCTTCTCTCTATTCTCCGACTTTCTTTTTGAAATGTCTAAAATGTGTTGATACAAATGATGACATCATCCATGTTGCATCATGGGATGATGTCATCCACCAAGTTGTCAAAGTCAACATGATTTTTAGATATTTTGTAAATATCTTTGTAAATAAGTGGTTGGCTCCATTTTGCCTTCTCTCTCCCTCATCTTCTATAAATATGGGAATACTTGTTGTATTCAGGGTGAACATTTTTAGATAGAAATAGAAGTGAGGAGAGAAAGACTTTGAGCTTTCTTATGTGAAGAGAAAGATAATACAATTATTCAGACTTTGTGCTCAATAGCTGTGTTATACATTAGATCTTTCTTACGTTAGATCTGTATGCGTTTAATCTGTTGGATTCATATCTAATTTTCCGTCACTTGCTCATCAGTATTGCTTTGTTTATTTATGCAAGTAGGTTTGGCTCACATTTTACTACCAAAGCTGAAAACTTTAATCTTCGACCTTTCGCTTTGGAATTCATTTCTTTTCTTCCTTCGGATCTGTTCTTTCTCTTCTCCCTCTTTTATTCCTTTCTTTTCGCGCACTGAAAACACTCTTGGGATGAGATCCCAACCCTGAAGGCGAGAATCTGTGAGACTTGCATAGGTTCTGCTAGTAGAAATAGCAATAAACCGATTCGCTTTCTTTGTCTCAAAGAGGGCTAAGCCCCGCACTGTTGGCTCGTCTATCCATAGATCTGTCCATGCGGCATTTTCGGACCAACAAAGTGGACTATATTTGAGTGTTTCTTCTATTTTCATAAAGAAATATCCTAACAAGTGGTATCAAAGCATCAATTTTGGAAAAAAATCAATTTTGGATATATCTTTCATAATACTATGAGTTGTTTAGATATTTGTTCACAAAAGTTCGAATTGTTCCAAGAAATTTGCAATCTAAATTTTAGTAAATTTTTATCGAGTTTTTCTTGAGTTATTAAAAGTTTAGGTTTTTTTATAATTTCGCTCCGTAGGATGCTACAATTTATAGATTTTTCTCGACTTATTTACATTTTTATAAATATCATCAAATTTTAGGTAGGGTATGGACCTTATATTTTCAGATTTGGGGCATTATAAAATTAGAAATTTTCTAGTTAAATTTGTATCAATTGATTCATATATAGCACATGTTTTTATTGTTTATGGTTGTCACTCGCTCCAGATACATTTCACCCTAGATTGGGCATAGATTTAAAGCTAGTAATAAGGCCAAATCAATAGCCATGAATTTAGAAACATACTATTTTTCGTGAAGCAATTGTCTCAATGACTCTCTACTATCCACCATCTAAAATCAAGGGCAACATTCTTGAGGGATGTGAAACAATGATAAATTTTATCTAGGAGTTTTTTTACCCCATTTGCAATATCTTTAAATGTTGGTTTATATAATTTTAAACATGATATAGTGTTTGAATTGAAGACCCTAATTACTCAACCTCATCTAACCATTCATACGTAGATGAACCAACATTGAGGAAAAATAAACCAAACACGAGACAATGATCAAAAACAAGATTTATGAAAAACTATTCTTATCAATTCTTGAAAATATTTGTTTTCTGAGTCTTTGATAGATTTTGGTATATTGTATTTTGAAGGCCTTCATAGCATTTATGGGCTTCAAACTATATGGTAGGAAAATCATGTCAACATGCTAGGAAATATGACCTCAAAAAGGAACACTAATAATAATAATAATAATAATAATAATAATTGTAGACACCTATAATTTAGCTTGAGCAATTTAAATACTTAAATTGTGTTAATTATACCATTTCTTGCAAATTGACGACATATCATCAATAAATGCTCATTTTCTCTTCTATCACCATTAATTAGTTACATTACATTAATTAATTAACTCTTCTATCCAGAAAATACGCCAATTAACGACCTTTCGTTAATTAATCCCCCTTTCTATCTAGACTAATTAATTATTATTAATTAATTAGCTTCCTCTTCCATTAAATCAATAAATCATCATTTATTTGATTAAATTCCTCTCATAGTCTAAATCATGCTAATTATTCCTCTAAAAGTTTCTATAAGCTTGCTCACCTATTAATTAATCACTTGGGTTAATTAATAAATCCCTCAAACCCCATGAGTCACTAAAGGAAAAATAAACTCTCCTAAGGTTGACTCAACCCCCTTTCAACCATCCTTATCCACAACTAACTCAACCTAGCTATTATCCCACATGTAAAGGGATGTAGAGATTCTTTTATCCATTGGGCTATATAAGGAGCCCTCCTCCTACCTTTCTATTTACACCTTTACACACCTTGCATGCTTATAGCTAATCTATAGGCATTTTATCTTAGATCACCTTTAATTTGAGCTAATAGCCTCATTCTTGCATTTTATCCATTTAATATTTTCTGTCATATGGAGATAATCAAAATGGTCTTGTAGCCATACTTTGATGAGCTTCCATTCCCAAACCCTTGAAGATCAAACAATCAACTTTGATTGCCATGGATCTATCTAGGTTCATTTAGTGTTTTGGTGATCTAAAGAGTAGAGATTCTAATGCTTAACATATTAGTTTGATTTCTATTTCAAAGTTTTAATGCATAATGTTGGTATTTAGTCTTGTTTAGCTCTTAGCATGATGATCTTTGTGTAGTTAGTTCATGTTTTGAAACTACGAAGGTGTTAGTTTTAATTCCTTTGGCATAGATAACTAACACATTGATACAATTGGCATGCCCAATGGGATGGGTCCTTAGTCCCTTAGCATTGTAGCTTTGATTTTGTTGTTATTTGAAATTTGGCTAACCCTAATATGCACATATGTGAAATAATGTTAAAATTCTTATGATTTTGTTAACCTTACATGTGTGGAGTCTTATTTAGAGATTTACTTTTGATGAGTTATTGTCAATTTTGAGCTAACATGTTAAAATTTGAAGCTTTTTGAACTTTGTAGTACCTCCTTTAGATATAAAAAAAATAAAATAATAAAATAAATGTAAAAAAATAAAATAGAAGTTTTAAAATTAAGAAAACCCGTGATTTCTTGGTTAGGGGCAGTTTTAGGGCAAAGGAAGCCTTTGTGTTTTTTTTTTGTTGTCTTTTTTGTGGGGAAGGGGATCTTTGGGTGGGCGGCGGTTTAGGTTTTACCAAATGAAAGAATGAAACAACTCTCATGATGCAAGTTTTGCAGTAGTAGGTGGGCGTCGGTTTCTCAAGGGACAGCCACACTGTTTCTCCACGTAGCAAACGGGTCTCCAACTTGTTCAGTTCTCATTTGCCAACAAATTCTCAGCCTGTGTAAAAAAAAACACGCCCAGACCCGGCATGACTTCTTTCAGCGCATGGAAGATCATTTTTTTGTCAGATGTGTTAGTTGCATGCGCCTTGCAGATACATATGCCAAAATGTGGAAACATGCGAACTGTTTGACTAAATGCAGGGAAGAAATGTGGTCCCGGACTGCAATGACAACGGGATATACAAAAAATGGGTCTGTTATATATATAAGGGCGCAGACCTGTCTTTTAGAATGCCTCAAAGAAATGTTATTTCATGGAATGCCATGATGGCAGCGTATGCACAAAATGGATTTGTTTAAAAGGCGGTTGGGTTGTTTGACAAAATGCCTCAAAAGATGTGGTCTTCTGGAACATACCCTGACCATGTAAGCTTCATTTTTGTTTAATTGGCTTTCAGCCATGCATGTTCAGTGCATGAGGGTTGTAAATACTTCGTTGGCATGAGTGCCTCTTGTAGAATCATGCCGAAAATTAATCATTATGTTGCTGGTTTTGATGAGCACATGAGAATGTGCAAAATGTGGAGGCATGCTTAAGGCATGTGAAGTGTTTGACTAAACGCCTTCAAAGATCTTGGTCTAATGGTTGCAAGATTTGAGGCTACGCACAAAAGGAGGAAGATATCATCCTATCCAAACAACAACAATAAGAAACCCTTTGATCATGCTCAGCAAGTGGTGGGTCGAATCCAGAAGGAAGAAGGAATGTGATGTTAGCGAGAATGGTTTTTAAGTGTAAGTTACTGATTTTGTTGATAGACGTGTATGCAAAATGGTAGAACTAAGGACGCTCTAGTGCTCGTGGTTGGCGAAGTGCCAAGTAAGAGATCGAACCCAACCTTGCGGCCTCGACCGACTTCATTCTTCAGGCATGGTTCTTCTTCCTTACCTCTCATAATTCTCGTGTTTTAGTTCTCTTTTGCAACTAAATAGAATTTTAAATCATTAGGATTTTTAATATAGTTAAATGTCCCTTCAACTCATTGCAAAACAATAAAGTGTCATGTCGCAACTCTCGAAGCCATTATAACTCACCTACTTTAAACCATGAACTATCACCCTCGCTTCGAGATGATCTAGAAAACTCTTACTCTTTTGATCGCTTCAATATCGTTTTATCGACCAGAAAAATTTGACTCTCCATTGATTAAGTTGACCTTCTTCCTGCTTAAAATAGTTAAATTTTACAATTTTCGGAGACTCACTAAGTACCCTTCGCAACTCTGGAAACGAGATGTGAAGTTTCATTCGGGTACCTTGGTATACGAGGAGTCACCTTGATTTTTGGTTTGACCCGAAACGATCATATGACATCCTTTTGACGCCCTTATAGGAGCCCTGTAACACTGGTTTACAACAGTAGAAAGTTGTTAAAACTAGAAAGTTGGCTTTCGTTTTGGATCGCCATTTGAAACCTGGAAAGAGAAATCACTTCCCGTCTTCACAAACCTCTAGCGATTATACTAGACAAATGCATGGAACATTCAGTATAGGAAAGAGAACTTTTCGGGATAGTTTGGCGAAGCCATTTTGTAGGCCTCCGGTCGCAGTTTGACGAGGTCAAACTGGTCCAGTTTCATCTTGTCGCTCCAGAAAACTTGTCGCCATTTGAAAATGGTTTACTAGTTCTCAGCCCCGTCGACTCTGATGAACTCTCCTTATGTAGGGGAACTAGTAGGAGATGTCTCGTTGCATGCTTCTCCTTCGAACGTCAGTTATGGACGTGGGTTTCTGGGCCCTCGAGTTAACTTTTGGCATTTTATAACTGGGTGAACTACGACCAGTGGCCCCGGAGAACTAACCGCCAAACGCAAACCGTTCGCTCTTTTTCAATTCCGTCAGTTGCTATGAATTCTTGGTATATCTGGGGACACGTAGAAAGTTAATCGTGACATGTGTGCTCATCGGAAGATAACCTTTGGAAGCAGTTTCTTAGCCTCCGAGCCCGTTTTGTACGTTTTGCAGCTAGTGAGAAAATGTAAAAGTAGAAAGCTGCGGACCCTCGTAGGGTTGCCAAATCACCCTGGAAACTTTTAACACACGTAAATAACTATTTAAAACACTATAATGAAACTTGTTGTGTGTATTGGAACTTTAGACAAAATGATATTTTCTCTCTCTTCCTTCTCTCTCTCTCTCCTGAGTTTATAAAATGAAGAAAAATGAAATGCAATGATTACATGTTTCTAGACCTTTTTTTATTTCGATTGCATATTGTAATTATTGTCAGATGTAAATGGGAACTGAAAAATGATAATTATGATTGTTTTAGGGTGGATGCCATGCCAGCGATTTATCGCTGATATCATGCTCACGTGGGTTTTGCAGGATGGAAGTTCGACGACGAAAAAGGCGATGTGTAATTTAATTATTATTATTGTAATTTTTTTATAGGTCATTGTAAAATGAATAACTGTCTAATGCAGTCTCTTGTTACCGAAAAGTTATAAATGAAATTTGTTAATATGCATGATATGCCAGTTTTAGGGATACTTAGGGAATGTGCATCTAATCACCGGTTTAATTTGTTTCTTAGTTGTGTATGGAAAAAAGTGTTTGATTTATACATAGTAAATTGAAATTGAAGTTAATATATTGTAGTACTTTCTCAGCATTCAATAAACGATTAAATTAATCATTGGGTTATCTTCTTACCTTGTAAACGTAATAAAGAGTTTTAATGGGAACACTGAACCCTAATAAAATATTCGTGCTTAACTTGCCTGCATGTGTGATCCTTTTTACCTTATAAGAAATTTAAATCAGTAGAATGAACTTAACCTTTTCACCCGATGGAGCACCTTGGTTTAGGCAAATAAGATCCCAAGAAGAGGGGTTTATCGTCTTATAGGTACGTTTGGTGACATCGACATAAACTAGACACATAGGAGCAACACAGTCAAATAAATCTTCTGCATCGAATGAATTTCTTGTGAGATCCAGATGACATCTTGGAGCTAGTGAAATAGTGGTTCTATCACTTAAAATTTTGCTTATGAATAGATCCTCCTAGCTATAGGTGCCATCTTTGGCTAGTGACAATAGAGTGCTTTGATCTCTTACGGAGGGTTTATAGGGTGAATATGTTTAAAACCTTAATCTAATCTATAAGAGAGCGTAAAGCCCTAAGTGAAAAATTGGAATGGGACTAAACCCTAATTGACTAGGATGTTCACTTGTGGTTAGAAAACCATAATCTAACTCCTTGCATACGAAATTGTGTTGAAAGATGTTGTTTTTAGAGAACCTTAGAAACTGCATTCTTGTCTCATAATCCCTTGTTATGTCATTCTATGGCATTAAGGAATAAATAATATTCCTTATGCGGAAACATGCTATGCAAGGATATGAGATCTTCGTGAACATAGATCATTTGTGGTTATGTGTAGTTTTAATGCTCCTAGCCTTGTACTTCCTTATGATGTCAGACAAGTGTTGTCGTAACTCTTTTGTTTTAAGACGATGCTAAGAACGAGACCTTAGTGTGATATAAGAGCATATCATATGATGTTGCACATGAGATTTGAGATTAGGATTAAGGTCAATCTTAGAGTCCTTATCACTTAATTAAACTTTTTCATGCATTGCAAAGAATATAAATTATCTTGGTGCGACCAAACTTTGAGCAAACAAAAGATATATAAATATAAAAGGAAGTCCATAAGTTATTGAACTTTATTAACTATGGTAGCGAAATAACTATTCCGTGATCGATGGAGGTTCTTGGGGAGCTATCTCGACTCTATGTCTTCCTTAATCCCAATACCTCATCTGGACATCACGTTAGAATCTCTTGTGTAGCAAGAGTAAATTTTATACACTAAATAAAAGTTTGAGAAGCAAAATCTTAACATAAGAATGAGAAAATTAGAATCTTGTAGGCATTTTGAAATATGGAGAATACTTATGTAAGTCATGAAGATTTGTCATAAGGGTAAAGAGCAAATTAAATGGTTGAACAATATGTGATCTGTGAAACGAATTTTCAGAACATGTAGGTGGAAAAAGGGAGAAAATCATGCTTACCTAATAAGGATCTTGGAAAGTTAGCCGTAACTAAAATACATTTAAAGTAATGATATGTCGTGGGTTCGTCGTTCCTAAAGTCACGTTTCTTGTGGTTGGGTCTTTGCTAGTATTCATTCATTGGGAAAAGTGTGGTATCGACATGTCTGTGGTGTTATCATGTGTCTATGTGATTCGATGACTTATGTGATTGTCGCATGTGTGTCGAGTTTCCTACTTGGAGCCCTTGCTATGTTGTGTGTAGTGAGCAATGTAGTCAAAAAAATTTTTTTTTATCCTGGTATTTTACTATTGTATTTGGGTGTGTAAAATGTGGGCACTACATATGGTATCAGAGCGGAGGTTCATGCTCTCGAACCTCTGGGATGGATTGGAGTTGTGATGATTCTGCATGATGGGGATGGTGTTACATGATGGTGATGGTGTTTCATGGTGATGGATAATGGAAGAGTAATGTGATATATGTTGTTAAGTGAATTATGTTGTAATTGTGACCTTATGTGAAGAACATGTGGTGTATGTCACTTAGTGCGTATTTGTTGTCATGTTGATGTGCCTGTGATGAGAGTATTGACTCTCCTTTTCGTGGATCCAATGAGGAATCCGTGTGTGATGTACCGCCTTGTTTTGTGTGAATGGAATGATATTGTGAATTGCAGAGTGTTAGAACATTTTGACCTTATGTGATGTGAAGATGTAGTGATGTATTGCATGACAAAATTTATGTAAAGTGAATGGAAGTTTATCGTGATGTCGACACCGTATTGTGATTTGTTGTGGGCATTGTCGTGTTGTATTACAATTGACTATATGTCGTAATGTTAGACGTTGTGTTCCTCATATGTGTAATTCATGTAATATGTGATGGTTCATGTCGTGATTTAGGGGCATATGGTGAGTATGATCCCTAGTGTACAGTGATTGCACTTTGGGTGCAGGATGTGGTAATGTGATGTATCGTAACCCATGAAGGTAATGATTGTGTTGTACCCTGTATATTTATACCATGCAAGACGTTATGGTTGTTGTGTGTGAATTACCATTGTGTTTGTGATGTAGTTATGTGTATGTTGTGGACCTTACACTAGATGACCCTAAAGGGATTTCAAGAGTAGTGTGTGTGTGGAGAGAGGAGGCGTGGACCAGGTTGTCATAATCTTGAGCTGAGTACAAGTGAGAAAGTGGAGTCTTATATAGACTGAAAACCCACTTTTATCTATTTAGTATACTTTGAGCTTGCTCAGTATATTGTGGGTGCACACCACCTTAGGCTCAACTTATGCAACCTTGTGTCCCCTGCTCTTTCCTATTGGATTGTTCATTGAATAATCCTATGTGATTTTGACTATGTTGATCCTTGTGGGAGTTTGGAGTTATGATTCAGAAGAGATGATGATGACAGTTACATTATTTGACATACTCATTTGGTTACATGTATATTTTTTAACAGTGAGGCTCGATGTCGAGTGCCAGCAACTCGATGAGTACCCCTTTGGTGGCGATATGAGGCCACATAGTGATTGTGATGTGCTATTTTCTCATTACGTATTTTATTCATAAATTAATCTTTCTCTTTTAGCTAGAACCAGCCGTTTTCTTGATTGACATGTTCTTATATTTTGGGCATTTATTTGATTGTTGCATTAACATTTGGATTTTACACTAACCATGGCTAATTAGCCATTTGTTTTTCTTGGTTTTAAAACTTTCTTTTCATATTTAAAAGTTTTGTAGCCTAGCCCAAGGCTTTTGATTTTGCCACTTGGCATTTGAATGGATTGTTATGCTGGTTCTAATGTCGTAATGTGTTGGATTAGGGTCATGGGATTAACCATGGAGTGGTTGAACCTATGGACCCGCTTCGTTGTATGGGGGTACGCCCCAAGGAGTTACAGATAACTAGCGGGTTGTTGAACCACGAGTTATTATGTCACTTGGGTTGGGGGTGATGGGGCTCTATGTGCCTAGGGCCATAGGGTGACCCGGCCTCATTAAAAGGAGAAAGGAGACGGGGCTCTATGGTTGAGTGACCCGATATTCTTGATGGGGCTCTATGGTTGAGTGACCCGACTTGGTTTTGACACTATGTTTCTTCTCTTTGGGAGGTATATGGAGATTATCTGGTGATGCTTTGGGGAGTATATGGAGTTGCTTTATGATACTTCAGGAGATATATGGAGTTTTACCTGGTACTTTTGGAGATATCTGGGGTTTGTTTCGTGATGTCTTGTTATGTGGGGAGTTGGTATAGTGAGTTATGTATACCTGTGTGAGTCTTTTTGACACCTTGTTATGTATGAGGCTTGACTCTTCCCTTGGTTGGTATGGACTGTTGGATATTGGATTGGAACTATGTTGTTATAGTCATGGATTGTTTTGGGTCATGTGATACCCGTTGTATATGTATCAGCGTGTTGATTCGGTTTGTTAGTCATATGTGTGTACTAGATCTATGTCTAGGGCGTAATTGTTGGAAATTAATTGTTATGTGGTCTACTTGTTGTCATTCCATGGTTTGGTGAAACCCTTGTGATGTGTTACGGTCGTGAAAGTATGTAAAAGTATGCTTGTGAAAATTAGGTGTTGTGTATAACCCTGGTAGGGTGTTGTGACTGTAGTTCATGATGGGAACCCACAGGAATGAATAAACTAAAATTTGATAAAAATGAAATTTTAAAGGACTTGAATTAAGAATAATGTTAATGGAAAGACATTAATGAAATAACGAATAAGAGAGAACTGCCAATCTTCACAGAACCTTGAAGGTTAAAATTTCTACCAAATGTTCCTAGGGCCACCCCGTAACCGTGATTTTGGATTTGAAATCTTAACCTTAGAGCGTACCTTCACCACATTCGTCCCTTGTTGCATACCTTTTCTCTTTCTTCATTGTATGTCGCATCGAGGACGATGCTTTCTTAAGGGGAGGAGAATGTAGTGCCTCCTTTAGATATAAAATAATAATAATAATAAAATAAGTGTAAAAAAAATAAAATAGAAGTTTTAAAATTAAGGAAACCCGTGATTTCTTGGTTGGGGGGCCGTTTTAGGGCAAAGGAAGTCTTTGTGTTCGGTTTTTTTGTTGAAAATTTGGTTTTCTTTGTGTTTGGGGAGTCATTCATCGACATTAATAATAGGTAATTATTTGTTTAAGGTGGCGTGGGTTTCTATGGTCGGAAAGCCATTAACTATTTCTCCACATTTGTGATCAAATAGGTGTTATTAATTTCCAACTGTTGAGTTCTCATTTTCCAACAAATTTCATTGACATGTTTCGTGTAAAAAAAAACACGCCTAGACTCGGCATGACTTCTTAAAAAGACATGGAAGATCATTATTTTGTCAGATGTGTTAGTTGCATGCGCCCTAGTAGATATATATGCCAGTTTTAGGGGCACATGATTGTTCAAACAAAGGAAGTTTTGGTCGAGCGATCGATGTGTAACTATGCGTGCGTGCCTGACCAGGTGGGCTTTTGTTCAAGGTGGAAACATGCAAACTGTTTGACTAAATGCGTTTGGGAAGAAATGCGGTCCAGACCGCAATGACAATGGGATATGCAAAAATGGGCTTACATATATATATATATATATATATATAAGGGCGCAAAACTGCTGTCTTTTAGAATGCCTCAAAGAAATGTTATTTCATGGAATGCCATGATGGCAGCGTATGCACAAAATGGATTTGTTTAAAAGGTGGTTGGGTTGTTTGACAAAATGCCTCAAAAGATGTGGTCTTCTAGAACTTACCATGACCATGTAAGCTTCATTTTTGTTTAATGGCCTTGACCATGCATGTTCAAAATGCATGAGGGTTGTAAATACTTCGTTGGCATGAGTGCCTCTTCTAGAATCATGCCGAAAATTAATCATTATGTTGTTGGTTTTGATGAGCACATGAGAATGTGAAAAATGTAGAGGCATGCTTAAGGCATGTGAAGTGTTTGACTAAACACCTTCAAAGATCTTGGTCTAATGGTTGCAAGATTTGAGGCTACGCACAAAAGGAGGAAGATATCATCCTATCCAAACAACAACAATAAGAAACCATTTGATCATGCTCTGAGAAGTGGTGGGTCGAATCCAAAAGGAAGGAGGAATGTGATCGAGTGAAAAGCGGAATGGTTTTTAAGCACAAAATGGTTGTTCAAAAGGCGTGTGATCTCGTTGACATAAGATTTTGTTGATAGACGTGTATGCAAAATGAAAATGGTGGAACTAAGGACGCTCGTGAACGGTTGCTCGGCCGTGGCGGTTGACGAAGTGCCCAAGCAAGAGACTGAACCCAAGCCTACGGCTTCGACCGACTTCATTCTCCAGGCATGGTTCTTCTTTCCTTACCTCTCATAATTCTCGTGTTTTAGTTCTCTTTTGCAACTAAATAGAATATTAAGTTATTATATTTTTAATACAGTTAAATGTCTCTTCAACTCATTGCAAAACAATAAAGTGTCGTGTCGCAACTCTCGAAGCCATTATAACTCACCTACTTTAAACCATGAACTATCACCCTCACTTCAAGATGATCTAGAAAACTCTTACCCCTTTTGATCGCTCCAATATCGTATTTTATCGACCAGACAAATTTGACTCTCCATTGATTAAGTTGACCTTCTTCCTGCTTAAAATAGTTAAATTTTGCATTATTCGGAGACTCACTAAGTACCCTTCACATCTTTGGAAATAGATGTGAAGTTTCATTTGGGTACCTTGGTATACGAGGAGTCACCTTGATTTTGGTTTGACTGAAATGATCACATGACATCCTTTTGACGCCCTTATAGGAGCCCTGTAACACTGGTTTACAACAGTAGAAAGTTTTTAAAACTAGAAAGTTGGCTTTCGTTTTGGATCGCCATTTGAAACTTGGAAAGAGAAATCACTTCCCGTCTTCACTAACCTCTAGCAATTATACTAGACAAATGCATGGAACATTCAGTATAGGAAAGAGAAATTTTTGGGATAGTTTGGTGAAGCCATTTTGTAGGCCTCTCGGTCGCAGTTTGACGAGGTCAAACTGGTCCAGTTTCGTCTTGTCATTCCAGAAAACTTGTCGCCATTTGAAAATGGTTTACTAGTTCTCACCCGTCGACTCTGATGAACTCTCCTTATGTAGGGGAACTAGTAGGAGATGTCTCGTTGCATGATTCTCCCTTGAGCGTCGATTATGGAACATGGGTTTCTGGGCCCTCGAGTTAACTTTTGGCATTATATAACTGGGTGAACTACGACCAGTGGCCCCGGAGAACTAACCGCCAAATGCAAACTGTTCACTCTTTTTCAATTCCGTCGATTCTTTATGAACTCTTGGTTTATCGGGGACATGTAAAAAGTTAATCGTGACATGCGTGCTCATCGGAAGATAACCTTTGGAAGTAGTTTCTAGCCTCCGAGCCCATTTTGTACGTTTTTGCAAAGCTAGTGAGAAAATGTAAAAGTAGAAAGTTGCGGACCCTCGTAGGGTTGCCAAATCACCCTGGAAACTTTTAACACACGTAAATAACTATTTAAAACACTTTAATGAAACTTGTTGTGTGTATTGGAACTTTAGAAAATGATATTTTCTCTCTCTCTTCCTTTCTCTCTCTCTCCGAGTTTATAAAATGAAGAAAAATGAAATGCAATGATTACATGTTTCTAGACCTTTTTATTTCGATTGCATATTGTAATTATTGTCGGATGTAAATGGGAACTGAAAAATGATAATATGATATTTTAGGGTGGATGCCATGCCAACGATTTATCGCGATATCACGCTCACGTGGGTTTTGCGGGATGGAAGTTCAACGATGAAAAAGGCGATGTGTAATTTAATTATTATTATTGTAATTTTTTTATAGGTCATTGTAAAATGAATAAATGTCTAATGCGAGTCTCTTGTTACCGAAAATTTATAAATGAAATTTGTTAATATGCATGATATGCTAGTTTTAGGGATACTTAGGGAATGTGCATCTAATCACCGGTTTAATTTGTTTCTTAGTTGTGTATGGCAAAAAGTGTTTGATTTATACATAATAAATTGAAATTGAAGCTAATATATTGTAGTACTTCCTCAACATTCGATAAACGATTAAATTAATCATTGGGTTATCTTCTTACCTTGTAAACGTAATAAAGAGTTTTAATGGGAACACTGAACCTTAATAAAATATTTGTGCTTAACTTGCATGCATGTGTGATCCTTTTTACCTTATAAGAAATTTAAATCAGTAGAACGAACTTAACCTTTTCACCCGATGGAGCACCTTGGTTTAGGCAAATAAGATCCCAAGAAGAGGGGTTTGTCGTCTTATAGGTACACTTGGTGACATCGACATAAACTAGACACATAGGAGCAACTCAGTCAAATAAATCTTCTGCATCGAATGAATTTCTTGTGAGATCTAGATGACATCTTGGAGCTAGTGAAATAGTGGTTCTATCACTTAAAATTTTGCTTATGAATAGATCCTCCTAGCTATAGGTGCCATCTTTGGCTAGTGACAATAGAGTGCTTTGATCTCTTACGGAGGGTTTATAGGGTGAATATGTTTAAAACCTTAATCTAATCTATAAGAGAGCGTAAAGCCCTAAGTGAAAAATTGGAATGGGACTAAACCCTAATCGATTGGGATGTTCACTTATGGTTAGAAAACCATGCTCTAACTCCTTGCATATGAAATTGTGTTGAAAGAGGTTGTTTTTAGAGAACCTTAGAAACTGCATTCTTGTCTCATAATCCCTTGTTATGTCATTCTATGGCATTAAGGAATAAAGAATATTCCTTATGCGGAAACATGCTATGCAAGGATATGAGATCTTCGTGAACATAGATCATTTGTGGTTATGTGTAGTTTTAATGCTCCTAGCCTTGTACTTCCTTATGATGTCAGACAAGTGCTGTCGTAACTCTTTTGTTTTAAGACGATGCTAAGAACGAGACCTTAGTGCGATATAAGAGCATATCATATGATGCTGCACACGAGATTTGAGATTAGGATTAAGGTCAATCTTAGAGTCCTTATCCCTTAATTAAACTTTTTCATGCATTGCAAAGAATATAAATTATCTTGGTGCGACCAAACTTTGAGAAAACAAAAGATTTATAAATATAAAAGGAAGTCCATAAGTTATTGAACTTTATTAACTATGGTAGTGAAATAACTATTCCGTGATCGATGGAGGTTCTTGGGGAGCTATCTCGACTCTATGTCTTCCTTAATCCCAATACCTCATCTGGACATCACGTTAGAATCTCTTGTGTAGCAAGAGTAAATTTTATACACTAAATAAAAGTTTGAGAAGCAAAATCTTAACATAAGAATGAGAAAATTAGAATCTTGTAGGCATTTTGAAATATGGAGAATACTTATGTAAATCATGAAGATTTTTCATAAGGGTAAAGAGCAATTTAAATGGTTGAACAATAGGTGATCTGTGAAATGAATTTTCAGAACATGTAGGTGGAAAAAGGGAGAAAATCATGCTTACCTAATAAGGATCTTGGAAAGTTAGCCGTAACTAAAATACATTTAAAGTAATGATATGTCGTGGGTTCGTCGTTCCTAAAGTCAAGTTCTTGTGGTTGAGTCTCTACTAGCAACCTTCCGTTGGGAAAAGTGTAGCGTCAACATGTATTTGGTGTTATCATGTATCTATGTGATTTGATGACTTTTGTAAGTGTTGTATACGTTGTCGAGTTTCCTACTTAGAGCCCTTCTTTGTGTTGTGTGTAGCGTGCATTGTAGGTCAAATTTTTTTATATCCTGGTATTTTATTGTTGTATTTGGGTGCGTAAAATGTGGGCACGACAAACTTGTTTGCGTCATTTGGACATATTTTAACATCATCACTAGATTCAATTTTACGGGAGGGGCACAGGTACACAAAACCACGCACAGGCACTAATCTGGCACACACACAATGTTTTAGTATTGTACCTTGATGTTGTCAGAAACCTGTTAAGCTAGTGCATGCACCCTAAAGGTAGCACAGGCACCCTAAAGGTAGTGTGTATACCCTTGTCACGTTAGTGCACATGATCAATCTTTGTATTAGTTGTGCATGCACCCTTTTTTAGCACAAGAATATCTTGGCCAACACACATGTAGTGTCATAGCTTTTGTACTTTGTGTCTTGCTTCTTGGGCACACACACACTTAAATGGACACACATACACTCTAAAGGAGTGCACACATAATTCTATGCATGCATGCATACCTCTCTCTATGTTTTTTAACAAAAGGGCGTGCACATGCTTAAAAGGGCACGCACACACTTAAAGTTGAATGCATACACTCTGAAGGGTGCGCACATGCTGAACTGTGTTCATTAGCAATATTCCAGAGGCCATAAATTTTGCTCCTGAACTTGAAATGACTCCTTGTTTTTGTGTTGGAAAGGTATTGAAGTAAACTACGCAATGGAAACATAAATTTGGGGTTTTGAGTTACCAAAAATTTAAGGTTTTCATTTTTATAAAACTAGTCATTTCTAACATGTCTAAATGCTTTGTAAAATTTGGTCTTTGATGTTCTAACACCTTGCAGGGTTTATTTGAGACTAATTTATATTTTGCATGGTATATTTGAACATACTTTATGCTAATTTTCTTGATTAAAGTTAATGAATGTTGCATTTTTGTTTAGGAGGCTAGGATCACGTATGCTCTTCCCTCACACCTTTTAGGTGATCTTGGGAATCAGAAATGATCCTACACCTTGTCTATTCTTTAGAAAACATCTCATTTAACTTTATTTTTGTGCTAAGGAAATGAATTTCAAGTTGGTTAAAATGAAAAAATGGTACATGATTTCATTAATATATACATAGTTGGGCCTTTTGTCACGTATGCTCTTCTCTTGCATCCTTGGACGATCTTGAGAATCAGAAATGACATCTTGTCCCCTTTCTTGATTGTGGAGAACTACTAACATCTTCATGTAGAACCCAAAGAGACGCTTGTGAAAGAAAGGAATCTAAACAAATTTCTAACATGTTTCTCGCAGTTGCCAATAGAGTTCAACTAAACCACATTAAGATAAACAAGATAAAAAACACACCACAAACATCACACTATGTATTTGTAGGTTTGGATAAGGGTACACCCGTCCGCTTAAAACTAGGACATAACCCCTTTGGCATAAGCCTTAAGCTATAACAATGGGGGTGGTTCTAGGAACCCTAAAGTAGTCCACACAAGAGGGAACCTTGTGGATGAAACAAGAAGTGCTCCACATAACCTACTTGACTAGTATTACCATTTGTGAGATTTAACGTCAAAGTTATCCATATTGCGACCCCAATGAGAGTACATAATGGACACATTTATTGCCCACTGTGCTTGAAGGGGGTAAAGTAAAGTTGAGATACTCTAAGAATTAGTTAGTGTGACTTTTCTTGGCAAATCGAGCTCGCTCTTAGATAACTTGTGACACCTAGTTGAGCGAACCACCTAGGAAAGCCATTCAATCTTTGGAGCCAACTTGACCAAATCATTGTTGTAAAGAGCTATTATTCATCATGAAATGTGTGAAGCGTTACTTTTTCTTAGTTTTTCACTTTCCCTAAGGCGAGGTGAAACTCTGCCGAAGTGAGGCCAACAATTTTCATCCTCACTTGTACTACTTCCTTCACTTTATTTTGACACTTTGTTGATCAAAAGAGGAGTGACCACACGTGTGTTGCCAACTGATGGTGTCACCACTTTTATGTCCGTTTACGCTCATCCATGTTTTTGGATGGGTTGTTAAATGTCTAAAGTGTGTGGGAACATACTCGTATCATTGGTAACCATTTGATCTTGATACCCAAGTCAAGATCGTCATCATAGTTAGGCTTGATTCATCACTTGATTCTCTTTTGAGGAGTTATCTTGCTTGTATCATATTGCCACAATTTTGATACTTACGTCTTGTTTCTTGCAAACTCGACCTAAGTGTCTAGATTGTAACGTGTCTAGATCGTAACAATTCCTTGGTATACTCTAGCCTTAGTTTTCCTTCAAACATTACCTTGATTTTGAAAAGTGTTGTTGTTACCTTTGTGCGCGTCGTAATAATATTATTTCGATACTAATACCTTAATTTTCTATAAAGTTTGGTTAACGTATCTTAGTGGTATTGTTGCATCGTTCATGTTTGTAACTTATACTTTTTGAGATTTAGGTCTTGATTGGATCTAAACTCGCTTTTAGTATACCTTGCTTGGAAATTATATCAACCTTTTGTTATTACTTATGTCTTGTTCGTTTTTGAAATTGGCATAAATGGTGACATTTTGTTGATCATCTTACATGTCAAACTATTAATTGATCGAAGCTTAGGAAGTAATCCATTTGACTAATTGGTTTACCAACAAATTTGTGTGATTGTGCCTCATTTTTCACATCGATTTATCCATTTTGGACAATCACTTTGATCCATTGATTCTTTATCATTCATTATTCTTTGGTCATTAATTTGGCTTTGTGTTTTGAACCCGCATGATTGTTCCTTGTGTTTATCTTCCTTATAAGCTCATTTCTAGGAAAATCCTTTGGGTCTTTGATTCTCTTGATCTTCTTGTTTTTGCCTAAGTTCATGATCATTTTTGAACACATATTTCAAACCTTGGAAAAAACATTTCCTATCAAACAACTTTTGCATCAATCAAACATAGGAAATATTTCCTTTGTATCCTTTATGTTGCTAAATTTTTGATCAATCCTTTGACATTTACACCTCCAAATCTTGTTGGATTATCAATATTGATTCATCACGATGTATGTTTTCCTTAGCTTCCCTTTTGGAAAATCACACAAGCATCCTCATCTTTACAAAATGTCTAGTTTGTTTTCATTATGCTACCCGAATTGACATGGAACTTCCTTCTATTTGAAGGAGTTCAATCAAACTATCTATGTCTAGGTATTTAGACTTAGTGAATGCTAACCATGACCTATTATCATGAGTTACCTTATACATACAACAATAAGGAATCAAAGTTTCAGGTGTTCACATCAAAAAAATTCCCATAATGACTAAACCTTGTGCGGTTCTTCGTGCTAGAGAATCCATCCGCTAACCCGTTCCCCACCTTCATCTCATAGTCGGTGGTATGGTCTGGACACTTCTGATCCAAATTATTATTCAAGTTCCCCCCACTCTTCTTCTGATTCTAATTCAAACATTTCCTCTTCTTCCGAGGATTCCAATCCAAATATTTCCTCTGATTCTTCTGATAATTCGGGTCCAAACTACTATTCAGATTCATTTAATTTGAATCCTAAGTCGCGGTCCTCCCCTTCTTTGCAGAGCCTCTATTATCAGTCACTTAAACAAAATTTTCCTCTAAAGATTTTTTTCTCCGTAAATTATCTTCATCATTCATCTAATACGACTCCTACGTCGTGGCCCTCCCTTTCTTTGCAGGACCTCTATTATCAGTCACCTCAATGATGTCTTATTCCTTTGAAGATACACATGACTCCAAAACCCTCCAATAAAACATCTAATACAATTCTTGAATCACGGTCCTCTCTTTCTTCGTAGGACCCTTGTTATTATTCATCCAATGTGATTCTTGAATCATGGTCCTCCCCTTCTTCA
The DNA here is from genome assembly GCA_018340775.1 of Taxus wallichiana var. yunnanensis. Lineage (NCBI taxonomy): Eukaryota > Viridiplantae > Streptophyta > Pinopsida > Cupressales > Taxaceae > Taxus > Taxus wallichiana. The sequence goes on from CM031234.1 coordinate 558,236,023, forward strand.
CAGGACCTTCTTCATCAATCACCCCCATGAAGTCTTCCTTCTTTGAAGATTCGTGTGACTCAAAGTCCTTCTAGTCAAATGTCTGAATCAACACATGCGTTGCAATATGCAAAATTTGGACTTAATCCTACTAGTTTACAAATGATATACCATCATATAGGTAGGTCCACACCACCTTCTTCTACTCTCGAGACATCTAGCTCCACATATTCTTCATCCCCACATCATCTTCTTATATCAATCATCATCAAACATATTCTAAGTCTTCCACACCAATTGAACCTCTTTCTTCCACTCAACCCCCTGGTCGTCGATTGATAACTCATACTTGATTGACCTATTTAGAATGAAGAAATAATCGGGGCATTTAAGGAGCACATGAAGATATTCCTTTAGAAGATTACGAGCAAGGATTCTCTTTAGACTTCGATGCGTCCACATATTGTAAGGAAAAGGTTGATTCCTTTTATTAAGAAACAAAGGAAGAGCCTCAAATCATGAAACTCGATCCTCCTCTTTTTCTTCCATCTTCACATTCTTCATTATGTGATGAAAATCCTTGGTCTTGCCTTGATCCATGGCCTATATTTTCATCACCCAATCACTCTTTGTCTATCATAATTCCTCAATCACAATCTTGTATGGGGCCAACACCAAGTAGCCCTTCATCTTCTTCTACGTGTGGATCACCTTCTAGTATCCCCCCCTCTACTATTTGTGGGATATTTTTGAGTTGTCCACTATCTTCTATTCTTGGGGCACATCTAACTAGCCCCTTGTATTCTATGTATGGATCACCACTAGGTAGTCCATCATCTTCTATTCTTGGACCACATCCTAGTAGCCCATCATCTTACATCTATGGTTCACGTCCTAGTAGCCCTTCTTCTTCTATTCTTGGGCCACATCCTAGTAGCCCTTCATCTTCTATCTATGGCTCATTTCCCATTAGCCCATCTTCTTCAATCCTTGGACTGTATCATTTTCATCCATCACATTATTCTTCTACTAAATATTGTGGCAAGCCCACCGCCATTCCTCTCATCAATTCTAAATGTCCACGTTCTTCTCTCACTTCTCAGGATCAGATAAGTCAAGAATTAGCTTATAATAAATCTAGACATGTTCTTTATCAAGCTAAGATCAAAACTCCGAAGAGCTCCAAATCTCCCAACAACTCAAATGATTATAAAATTCAAAATCAAATGCGATACCATAATTCACACCAACTTAAGCATCGAGTATGGTGCAAAGTGCAAAAACCTATGGATAGGGAACTTAAACTCCCACATACAAAACCCATGTTTCAAAATAAATCACAGTCATTTGTTGAGTGTGAACTCACCATGATCATTGAGATTGGGGATAATATCACTCTTAATAAACAAATGCGCTTAGTATCCCTTATCAAGGAAGTCACACACATCGTTGTTGGATCCTATCATGCAGATTGACATTGCTGGTCCCAACTTCAAAAAATCAACAAAAATCATAAAACAATTCAAAAATTAAAAAAATCATAAAACAGTTCAAAAATACAAAAAAAGAGAAAACATTAAAACATTACAAAAACAAAATCAAAGGTACAAAGATCAAACATTGCAATCAGGTATTACATACACATGGATGTTATTTCCTCCCTTTCTTTCATATTCCTCTACAAGTCATCCACCATTTTCATCCCTTCGATGTTATTGTGGTTAGCCTATTCACACACATTTTGTGACATTTATCTCTATGGTATCCGTTTGACCTTGGTCTTTCATAACCTTGGTAAATTAAAGAATGAATGACCTCTTAGAGATTCCTATCACTATTCTCATCTAATAAACTTGTTGGGAAGAACTTTTGGACGTATTTGTTGACACTAGCCAATGTCATCATTGCAATCACCTCCACATCCTTCCATCAAGCCATCAGTGGTTCTTAACCCCTTGTTAAACAAGAGAGCTGACATAAGTTTTCAGGAAGCAAAAGAATCAAAATCAATCAATCAAAAGCACAATCTAAAAGAAAAATCTAAAAGCAAAAGAAAATTGATATATAACTCTCTCTTGGGGTATTTCCAATAATATCTCTGGGGATATGGACACATTTGATGGTATTAGAGAATTTTTTTATTATAATTAAATGTATCTCTGTCGAGGCTATGGATGCTTGGGTGGCGGCAATGAGCAATGTATGGCTCTCCTTCCACAATCCATTCACAAATCACCTTTAAAACTAAATCATTCCTACACATTGGCTAGTGTCTTCACTTACTTTGTCTATCAACTCTTTCCTTCAAGAGGTAACTCATTTCCATGTGAACACACATGATCTCAATGAGTAAACAATAGAATTATAATGTTACCAAGTATTGATTTTTGGACCTTGTTCAAACTCTTGCTTTAGCACATGTCTTGTCGCATGATTTGTGCCTTGGGATTATCACTTTTTCATTGACCGCCTTCTAAATATTTTTGTAACATCCTCTATTCTTTGAAATTCATTTAGAACATCAATGTATATTAGATGTCCTCTTTTCCATGTTTGCAGGCACATTTTTCCCCTTTTAATAAGATAATTTTCTAGTTCTTTTCTCGCACGTGTTTATTGGCTAGCTTACGCCGGGGCATCCTTGCTCCTTATGTTGAACCTATTTTATATTGGCCTTGATACCCCTTCAATGTATGGAGATTTTTCCTTTGAATACTCCCACCTAATTGATTGTGAATTTTTACATCTTCACTTTCTTGCACATATGCGTGGCATTCGATCTTGTACATCCCATCTATCATTGGGGGAATCCACGCTTCTTTGTCTTCCTATACATAGTTTCAGAAAAATTTCAAAATAAAAAACATTCAAATATGTTTCTAAAAATAAAAATAATAAAATCATCCTACAAAACATCACTCTTTGGTTCTCACCTGTTCTTGTGCGCGAATCACGGATCATCTTGATCTACCTCCATCAACAAATCTAGTTTGCTTACTATGTCTGTACTCTAGGGCACAATGAGTTGCTTGGTACTATTTCATAGTGCATGATTTCTTTTCATAGGACCCAAGTGTCCTTTGTTATTCCCCTTGCATGTATCCTTACTTGGGAACCATCGTTTAACCCTTGTCATTGATTCGCACAAAGTCGAGAATCAAAGCTTGATAACAAAAATAGTGCATTATATTTCTTTGTTAGGTTATCTTGTTTACTTTCTCATATTGCATTGCATTATGTATGTTGCAAGGAGCTAGGCATCTTTTACTTTATCGTATTACACTACATTTTGTATGTTGCATGGAGTTGGTGTTTTTAGCAATGGACAATTTTTTGTAGTATGGATTTTCATGTCATTCTACTTTTGTCATATTCTTATATTTTTAATAAGGACCAATGACGTAGATATTTGGCAATATGATGACATTAAAGTTGATTCAATTCACTGGATGAAAGCTTTCTCTTTTCTTTCCGTCTTCATTCCTCTTCTACATCATTCTCTAATCAACACTATTCTTCTGACTCACCTGGGGCATCCTTCCCCTACCCATTCTTCTATCCATTTCTCTCACATTTTTTAATCGTCGATCACCTTCTTTCAACACCCCATCGACACTTAAGGGGGCATTTGTCACTTCTACCCCTTCAAATTTTTTATCTTTCTACTATCTTTGAAGTGACATCAATTACGCCACCCCCCACCCCAAAGAGGGGAAAATGTAGACACCTATAATTTAGCTTGAGCAATTTAAATACTTAAATTGAGCTAATTATACCATTCTCTGAAAATTGACGACATATTGTCAATAAATGCTCATTTTATCTTCTATCACTGTTAATTAGTTATATTACATTAATTAATTAACTCTTCTATCCAACAAATACACCAATTAATGACCTTCCATTAATTAATCCCCTTTATATCTAGACTAATTAATTATTATTAATTAATTAGCTTCCTCTTCCATTAAATCAATAAATCATCATTTATTTGATTAAATTCCTCTCATAGTCTAAATCATGTTAATTATTCCTCTAAAAATCTTCTATAAGCTTGCTCACCTATTAATTAATCACTTGGGTTAATTAATAAATCCCCTCAAACCCCATGAGTCACTAAAGGAAAAATAAACTCTCCTAAGGTTGACTCAACCCCCTTTCAACCATCCTTATCCACAACTAACTCAACCTAGCTATTATCCCACATGTAAAGGGATGTAGAGATTCTTTTATCCATTGGGCTATATAAGGAGCCCTCCTCCTACCTTTCTACTTACACCTTTACACACCTTGCATGCTTATAACTAATCTATAGGAATTTTATCTTAGAGCATCTTTCATTTGAGCTAATAGCCTCATTCTTGCATTTCATTCATCCAAGATTTTGGGTCATATGGAGAGAATCAAAATGGTCTTGTAGCCATACTTTGATGAGCTTCCATTCCCAAACCCTTGAAGATCAAACAATCAAATTTGATTGCCATGGATCTATCTAGGTTCATTTAGTGTTTTTGGTGATCTAAAGAGTAGAGATTCTAATGCTTAGCATATTAGTTTGATTTCTATTTCAATTCCTAATGCATGATGTTGGTATTTAGTCTTGTTTAGCTCTTAACATGATGATATTTGTGTAGTTAGTTCATGTTTTGAAACTATTAAGGTGTTAGTTTCAATTCCCTTTGCATAGCTAACTAATACATTGATACAATAATAATAATAATAGGATAAATTTTAGATTTTTCCAATTCCACCTCTAAGGTGAATACATATGGTGTCTAAGTAAGATATATATATAAAGTAAACTATATTGAATAAAGGTAGAGATCTTCAGGCATACATCTCTCTTATGGATTTTACCAATTTGTATACATTTAGAATTGTAATAAAATTATTTTTGTTTCTACAACTCTTTCATTGTGAATTGATTCTTATAACACATTAAACAACACCATTAGTGTGTTTTCCACCAGATTACAACCCAATGGAGATCAATGGTATTATACAACTTCCCTCCACTCTTGCATGTCATGTTGCATGAGGTTAGAATAAGAGAAACATGATCTTGAGACTCATGATCCTTCATATTACTTTCTATGTAACTTTAAATGACCTTAAACAATGCACGAGGAAATTAGAAATTCTTTCAAATAATTATTTGACAAAGACCTTGAGAAGTAGAAGAAGGAAATGATGGCACAATTGGTTGTTGTACTCTCTTGGGTCATCCTTACAACTACACGTACCTTTGCAATTGCACCTATGTATGTCGTCAAGTAAATCATTTGGGGTTCTAACACCTTTTAAGGTACAAGTAAATTTTGACATTACATAATTTTAAGGAAATGCTAATGTTGATGAATTAGATAAATGGCTCAACCAACTAGATTCATATTTCTCTGTCAATAATTTTGCTAATAATGAAAAGACAACCTTTACACTCCTAAAATATTCTATGCATGTCAAAAAATGGTGGGAATCATATGGTCTTAAAAATAATGAAAATGATTTTGTAATAGTCAATATCGAATCCCTAAAAATGTGGGATGATTTTATGGAGGCTATAAGAGAAGAATACTACCCAATGAAGAATTATGAGGACCAATTCAAAAAATTACACTAGTTGTGCAGGGTCATGATCAAACAATACAATCGACATCAATGAGTTTCATGCCCTATAAAAAAAATGGCAGATATGAACAACGAGAAACATCAAATTCTAGAATAATATAACAAGTTTTGATATTACATCCAAGAATAAATGGAGTTTGCAAACTAATTTAATGCTAATCATTTCCAAATAATAAATATCCAGATATGGCTTTCTACATTTTATCCCATTTAAATATGAAATGAAAATCACATGCTTAAAGTAAATGGTAATTGAGTGTGTACACACACTTTGTCTTTTCTTGAATTTTTTGATTCCGCTTGAGTGCTAGTATCTTTGCATTATGAAACCGTGCAACACAAAGTTTAAACAATGTCCATAAAATAATTGAACTGTAACTCAACTTTGAAAATATATTTGTAACTTGAAAATTTAATTTGTAACTAGTAAAAGAGACATAAACATATAAGGTACACCCATTTGCTTTGTCGAAGGATAAAATATTGAATATTTTGTACTTGGAGATTTGGATTATAAATGGGATATTGAAGGATTGGGGGTGCTAAAGGAGATGCTACTGAGATATAGAGTAATTATGTTTCACTTGACTCAACACTAAAAGGAAAGGTTCCATAGTGATTTCTAGTCATCCTAAGACCCTCAAAATAAGGAAGGTTCCATCGGGATTTATAGTCATCCTAAGATCCTCAAAAGAAGGAATATTGTAAAATATTTTTTAGTGACCTTGTTATAGTCGAAAAAAAGTTAGAAGGCATCCACAAGGTTTTTTAGTCACCTTGATATTATTTGAATCCTAGAGACCACATCATTGCAAAAATATTAAGGTTTAATTGAAAAATAACAAAAAATTGAAAGGAAATGACACATCTCACATTCCCACCATGTGATGTCCCATGAGTATCAGATGTGAAATGTTGTATATAGTAAAAACAAAATGAGCATCCATGACCCATGCCACCATACCATGTAGTGAAATTGTGTTGAAGTTTTGTAGTGCCGAAAAGGAATGAAATCACGAAACCCCACATTATATACCAAAAATCAGTAAATCCTTCTTTGACCTATGTGATTTTTTTCTTGAGCCTATATTATAAAATGATGCAGAGGAGGATCATAAATAGCTCACCATTCAAGAATCAAGTGTAGTCTTCTTTGTCAATCCAAGAACTTGTTTCTTAAGAAGCCTTAAAATTGCTCAAAATCCAAAAATGAACCCAAACAACACACCTAAGGATAAATTCACTTCTAATATTCTCAAACACATTAAGTAAACATGATCATACACTCCTCAAAGTATCATACCTTCAATTTTCTTCATTTTCCCTTTAGACCTTCACCTAGGCTTGTAGCCCTGCAAATTAGCCTTTTTCCTTGAAATTGACAAAATATAAGGAGTTATCCTTGAATGGTAAGGTTTTATAATACCCTTTATGGCCTTTAAAAGGATATAAAATTTTCACCATCCAATTGTGAACCCATTAATTTTTATTTCAAAATACCGTTTTGTCTCAAGTTTAGCAATTAGCCCTCCTTTTGGACAAGTCTTAGTGTTATGGAAATTCTATAAAATTTCAAGACAAGATGTTTACCTTTTTCAAGAACCTATTTGGGTCTTAAAATTTCATGATAGGTTTCATTTCATACCTCATTATCCATTCTCCCCAGCTCACTCATCCATCCTTCCTTCATTAGACAACTAGGCCTACTTATGGTTTCAAGTAGCTCATTAGGGTTTTAATGTTTGTCTATGTTTTCCAAAACTTTAATCACATTTTACCACGCAAATGTACTTTTTTCATGCCTTCCACAACATCCAATTAATCCTAAATCTCCAATTATACTCTCTTCTCAAGTTTTTCCTATTATTGACTTAACATATTCTTAGCTAAAGGGATCTCAATACCTTGTTTTTCCTCTTCTCCTCTGACCTAGGAAGTGTTACACTCTTTTCATCATATTATAATTATCATACACATCTAATTCACCATTTAAAGCATTCCCTATTCCTTGTTAACTGATTTACTCAATGTGCCCATTCACTGTGCTAGGCTTTTCCTTATGATTGTGTCGGACGAGTCTTGACAAACTCATCTTAACAAAGACTCCTAATGATTCTTTATCACTTCCTCAAGATTATAACATGTTCATTATATCACTTCATCCCTCAAATGATTTGACCATGCAATGAATCTTGTCTAAGGTACTCTTCCTCTCTTTTGAAAACTTAATCCTTCAAATTGCTTAGGATGATTGTTATAGGTCCGACAAGTGCTTCAAATTCTCTTGGATTTTTAGGATCTGAGTAATCCTTCAAGGATTATAAATACATTATAAAAAAATCACAACACTTTTATCAAATTTCACAGAGCCACAAAATGGTCGAGCAAATTAATCTCACTTGTATAGATCCCAAAACGATACATGCACGTTTTAGCCTTGTAACTTGAAGCTTCCTCTAGCATTTTATTTCTTCATGGTATTCTTAGGAATTTATACTTGTTTCAAGAATCTAAAACACTCTTCTATACCATCCAATCTATTTTTGGGTCTTTAACATCTACATCTTGGTTCAAGACAACTATGTATCCTCATGTTAAGACCGTCTCAAGTTTTTTGGGAAAACGACTTGTTGGTGAGAAAATTTGTCGATATGGAAAATTAGGTTTCTCCACCAACATTCATGGGGCTACACCCCTTTGCATTGAATGGTAAAAATACCATTATTGAATGTAACTAATCTATTCCTAAACTAAATGTTGTGGGTTGTCCAAATAGGTCGGGGATCACACAGGAACACTCCACTGAACCTGTGGCAAAGTGCTTGTACAAGGTATAAGGGAGGAAATTATAGTGATAAGGGGTGAAGGAGAGAAATTAGGAAAGGAGGGTTATTTTTGTGAGTAAGCCAATCACATATTTCACACCCAATAACCAAAGTAGTTCATCAATTAATATAGAGGAAAGCAACGATGAAACTATTTAGTGAGAAGAACAAACCTAGACATAAAGTTCTTAGATTCATTTATCAAAGATACACAACGATCATAATGCTTGCAAAGTGCATAAGAGATAAATAGAAGAAATAAAAGAAAAGGAGAATGGAAGAAATGTAGCTTTTATTTCATGTGCATTGGTGATACAAAGCTCAACAACATATCACAATCCACTATTGCTACAAAGAACTAAATTTTCAAGATCCTTTGAAATGGAGAAGCCATCTCAATTTATAACAATGTGAATTGACCTCTCATCTCCCCTATCATGAATCTTCATGTTCCTATTCCACTTGTGACCTTTCATTTTCCATTAGAAAAGACAAATTAAGTATTTCTCTTATAATTTTGATAAAATAATTTTACAATTCAAAAATATGTCACTTAAGTGAATAAGAAAAAATAAAATGATTATGCCCAACAAAGAATTAGAAGAGGGAGAGAAGAAAGAGGGGAGTAGAGAATAAGGGAGAAATTGATATTTTAGATGAAGAAGCCTTCTTGATGAAGAAATTTTTAAATCATGCTCCCACTCTTGTTCCTTGAATTCTTTGTTAAACCGTGAGTAATCACGGTTGTCAAATTATCCACCTCGGGATTCACATGTAGCCCAACACCTTGATCTATGTTCCATAAACATCACTAATATTCCTGCATTGATTGAGCCACACTTCATGATCTATTGAAATTATGGAAATTTAACCTCTGATGTTGGCCAAGGACTCTAGATTTTCTTCATTGAAGGAAAGAGAGTCACCTACCTCCTTCTTGACCATATCCTGGAATAAAATGATGAGCTCTTTTGATGATGAGTCCTCACTTATCTGAGTGAAATCAAGTCCCTGTAGATAATGTTAAACCTTGTTCAAGATCTTGAAAACTTGTTACCCGTGAGATTTTAATTTGGATATGGAATTATTGAGAATTACATATCTCACATCCATGATGCAGATCCAAACTTGAGACAAGTTATTTGCAATGGATGCAAACACGTTATTACTCATGAGGGTGTGAGAGCCGAAGGAACATCTCATCCAATGATTGACCTCTTTTCATACTCCTCCTTCGCTTTGTGTACTTCAGATGATGTTACAAGAGCATACTTGATGAGAGAAATGATATTTGGAAACAATGCCTTTCCTTGCTCAATGATTTTCTCAATCCATTTATCATTGGATTTTCCCTACATCATGTATCCTCGTGATTTCTTGACCACTTTGGGATCACTCACATCGACTGGAGGAATGCATTTGATTGGAAGGGAAGATGTTGATTCAGGTTTCGAGAAGGGTTAAATGTAGGCATTGAGAACTTTTACATGTTTCTCTAATTACACAATTGTTTTCTTGTATTATTTGTTCCGAGCGAGGAAGTAAAAGGCGGATACCCTGAATAGATGAGATTCACCCTCATGTGAAGCTTGACATAATGAGATGTGGGTTAAATCATAATCATAAAGAATCACGTCTTCAATAGGCTTTTCAATTTTAGGCTTGATAACTTGAACATACGATTACGAGAGGTCCCAATGAAGAAGCAAGATGTTGTTTGAGATTTCTTCCTCTGTTTCAGATTCCATATCTCGAGATTTACTCAATACTTGGCATGATAACATATTGTATTGTCCTTGGCTCATTGTTGATCATTTCTAGAATCCATGGGAATGGCTCATCAAGTGTTGACATGGTGTTTTCCACTGGAGCATTCTCAAGAGATTATTATGGAATCAATTCTTTATTTCCACGGGAAGCTCTGACCTTAGTGGAGAAATGGAAACTTGAATGTTCTACAAGGAATCACTCTTTCTTGATAGCTCCAACCAACTCACTTTGAACAATTCTCCCACTCACCTTGTTTTACTTAGCTCATTGAGCTCACTTAGCCGGCTCACTGGGGAGGTGTGGATGGATCTAACTTGATTGAAAAGTTAGGATGGCCCCCTTAGTTTGAATTTCAACTGAGACCTTGACCCTCTCTTCTATTTGCATAATTCTTCTTGCTTTCAAATGCTACTCATTGTTATGTTTTGCTTCGCGCACATTGTACACAACTATGACCAAAATGATGCTTCTAGACCTTTGTGAAGGATGAATTACCTTGTTTGAGTTATGAGATTACTTTGTAACCCTGTGAGGATATCAAGAAGTAGAGAGGTGGATGGCGAGCCTACTATAAATTTCTGTACTTAGAATGAGGATTTACTATTTTTATAAAAGTGCCATTTTTCACTTTTTCACCTTAGACCACTTATTTGTTGCCTTGGTTGCTTCATGTGAACACTTGCCTTGAAGAAATTTTCCCATTGTGAGAGTTTACTATTTATAGTAAGTTCTCGTATAAAGACTTAATATTTTTGGAAATTTCCCTTCCACACCTTGGATTGTGATGAAACCACCTCCATTGGGATAGGTTTCTTCTCTCGATCTCACATACAAATTTTTAGCTCAATTCGATCACTGGAATGACAAAAATAAAAATTACAAAACTAAGGCATGAAGTCTAGATTTTTTTGCTGTAAAAATATGGAACATGCATGTAATTTCTATCACCTCTATCTTGAGGTAACCTAGAAATGGAGAAGAATGCAAAATTCCCCACCTTGATTCATGCACCGGTTTGTATGATATGGATTTTTTTCCTTCATGGGCTACAAAATCATTCTTATAAAAATGTAGTTGGAGCTTTTTAAAATTTTAAAATTTAATGAAATATTTCTTTGTTGAGATCATATAAACATGGAGGGAGGAATGGAGGAGGAACAATGGCGAAGAAAGAATCGGAAATTTTTTGCTAGAGTTTTGAGCAGATTTTGGGCAAAATGAGGTGGAGATGGAAAAATGTCTATCTTCTTGGTTTTGAGATTTTGGTTGGGGGCACATTTTTCCCCCTTGTCCCCTTGAAAAGGGGACAAAGGGGACACAATAGTTTTCCTATCCCTAGGAGGAAAAGTGGTGAGCATGTACGAGTGGAGGAGAGAGAGGAAAGGGCTTATTTTTGACACTGGGAACCAAAATTTGTTATATGAGGAATCGGATGGGAGGAAGGTGGGGGCACATTTTTCTATCCTTTTTAGCCTTAGAAAGGAACAAATGGGACACAAAATTCTACCTTAACATCATGGTGACAAGTGGCGGGTATGCATAACATGAAGTGGGGCTAGAGAATTGTTGAAAGGTGCTTATCGGAGCCTCCCAAGGTCATGTGGAGGGTCCAGAAGGTCTAAGGTGGCGGGCCACATTTTTATGTCCCCCTTATCCCCTTGGAAAGGTATGAAGGGGACATAAAAGTGTGCCTCACCATGTAACACTAAATTTTTTGAATAAGGACAAAACTTGTACCTTGGAGAGGATCTTGAAAGTGACGTTCCCATAGCTCCCAGAGGTCTTTTTGGGAACTTATTTATATGAATTTTACTGATTTTTTTTTCAGAATAATGGGATAGTTATAAAAGTATTATTAATGTTTCAACCTCCTCAAAATTGGCCTTTTATATCAATGTAATCTTGTTTTACACACAACACCTCACATCACTCAACCAAAATTAAGTACTCACCGAAGCGCACAAGGGTACCATGTACCTCTTTGATGGAATATTTATCAAGAAGTCAAAGCATGATGATACTATTATACCAGATCCATAATATCCATTTAGGAATAAAGAATAACATAATCTAGATCTAGATCTTAACCATATGAAAGATTAACTCATACGAGAATCATGATTAAATTTACTATGCATGAAATAATAAAAAATGTGTCAAAAATCAATATCCAGCCACAAAGATCCATCGTATTAATTACCATAAAACATAGAAGATTCATACATACATAATAATGCCATTATGAGTCATGCGCGTACACAAACCAATAGCATAACTCTATCACATAAGCAGATCCTCCTAAAATATGCACATCATACATATATATAGGGGTGGGGACTTTCCCTTCATTTACTATGCATCCTCAAAATAGGTTACATGCTAAGAAAAGCCATGTCTTTCGCTACAAGCTAACTTGTAAAAGCTTGTAATATTTCCTAATAGTAGATCTACTTTAGTTAACTCTTAGCAGGGAAAATTTTAGTGGCGAATATTCGTAATATGGCGAATATTCCATTTTTGAAAATTTTGAAAAGGTGAATTTTTCGCACGGGCCAGTGACCTGTTCGCCTAAAAATTACACTTTAATTTTTTTAGGGGGTTAAAACCGCCGCCTACCCTTGAAAAATATCCCCTATATAAACCTAGATTATTCGCTAGGTAGAACACTTCTACTTCACATTTTTCAACAATATGATATATCCCGTATTATAGACGCGCGACAAGGGGGTAAGTTATTAACGCGCGACAAGGAGGGTTTGCAGACAAGGAGATACTGTAGATATTGACGCATAGTAGATGCATGACAAAGATTTTGTTGACGAGCGACATGGAGTTTTTTTCGATGAGTAAGAAGAGGGCAGAGGTTACAGACGCGCGATAGGATATTTGCTGTCGCGCGTCAAAAAATGCAGACGATGACGCGTGTCAATAGGCCTTAGTGACGCGCGTCAACAGACCTTAGTGACAGCGCCAATAGGCCTTAGTGACGCGCGTCAACAGGCCTTAGTGCCTGTGGCGGCGTCAGCGGACCTTAGTGACGCGTGTCAGCGGACCTTAGTGACGCGTCACTAAGGTCTATTGACGCGCATCACTAAGGCCTGTTGACGCGCATCACTGCATTTTTTTGACGTGTGACAAGGAGGTATAATAGATATTGACACATAGCAGACGCACGACAAAGAGTTTGTTGATGCGTGACACGGAGATTTTTTGATGAGAAAGCAGAGGTCGGAGGCTGCGAGGCGCGCGATGGGATATTTTCTTTGTCGCGCGTAAAAAAAAATGTGACGCGCGTCACTAAGGTATTTTGACGCGCATCACTACATTTTTTTTGACGCACGGCATGACAAAATATCCGTCGCGCGCGTCCTGCCTTCTTCTCGTCAGAGTGCTTGATAATCGGCAAAATTTTTCATACAACCCCAAAAATTCACCTTCCGTGAAAGCGCTCCGGGATATTCGCCAAGTATTCTCCACCTCGATTTCTAGGAGGTCTCTTAAAATGAACCCTAACTCTTAGATCAGATCCTATTATTAGCTCATAACTATAAATGTCGCCCTGGTCTTCTCCTTATCCCAAAATAGACCTTTCTTGAACCACAAGTCTTCATATTTAAATCTTATACTTAAAAAATTACTTGGTCACTACTCCATCTCTATATTTAGACTTGCATCCCAAAAGCGGCTAAGTGTTCGGATCTGTCTCATGTGCACATTCCTATCCAAATTCGGTGTAAACCCTATTGTCCTCTTGTGCGCATCCTCATGAGCCTTTCTTCGCAATGCCTCTGCATGATCTAACCCTTGTTCTTAGGAGTTAGTCATTTTTCATGATCAACATTCTTGTTGTCAAAATTTCACCCCACAGGTAATTTTGATAACATGCATCGAGAATATTCAAGTCCGGGCACATTGATTGATTTGAGCAAACATCATGTTTCGAGGTTCTCTCGGATATTTTTCTAACTCTCTGTCTAGGTAGTTAGGAGCAAGCTCTGAGAAAATGCGGGAAAAGGTTGCAGAAGGCAAGAAGGTTAATCCGAGAAAAATGGTGAAAATCGGCTAAGTCCTAGTCCTAGGAGCAATTGGGACATACGGGACAAAAGGCGCGAACCGGCCGAACCAGGCGAAATAAGCACAAACATCAAAAACAAAAATGGGACAAGCGGGCCACGAGTACGCGAACCAGGCCGAATCAGGCGAAAAAGGTCGAGCGGTCAAAGCAAAGTGGGACATTTGGGACAAATGGGCCTTGAATCGGCGATTCGCGTGAAATCAAGCACAAGGAGCACTAAGCATTTGGGACATCCGGGATGAAAAGACGCGCGAAGGCGCGAAAGAGCGGCGGGGCCGAGAACCAACCGAGATCATGCCACGTGTCTCAAGGAGAAAAGTCAAAAGTTAAAGGGCAAGTTTTAAAGGGTCGGCCAGAACCAATGGGATAGTGCCACGTGTCCCAGTAAAGGGCCCCACAAGGAAATTTCAAAGGAAAGCCCACGAAAGACAGAGGAGAGAGAATTGCTCGTCCAATTAGAGCTCGCCACGTGTCATCCAGTGGCGAGGCGTGGAAAATATTTCAAAATCCGTTTTCACTGTTTCGTGCCCTAATTCTTCAGATCACCATAACTTTCGATCCAGAGCTCGGATTTGCACGTTCTTTATATCAACGGAAAGCTGGTGAAATTCTCTAAACGATTCTGGGATCAATCTCGAGTTTTGGTGCAGTCTGAAGAGAGAAAATTGAGAAACGGCTCTGATGCGTGTTCATGGCCAGAAATGACATTCCAGCGACCAGATTTAATGCAGAATGGGTCGCATTCTCCTGTAATCCGGTCAAGGTAACAGGGTATGGGTTTGTAAGGTCCCCCATGCCAATTTAATGCACCTGTAGTCATGAGGAATGGGCTTGCGCGTTTTCCTACGTTTTTGTCCCCTGGGCTTGACCCATGCAATGTAAAAGCCAGATTTGGCTCATTTTGAAAAGAGGTTGTTCATTCTTTCTGCTCTGCTCTCCCTTCTTTTCTTCTCTAGGGTTGAAAATGGAGTTTGAACCTCCTCCCTTGCTCTGTAATGGCGTTTTTGCCTTTTACTAATGGAATGATGTTCTGTGCAAACTTCTGGAGCAACAAAACGTGTTTTGTGATGCATCTGTCCATCCTTCCTCGTTTTTGCTTGTTCTCTTCTTGCCTCTCTTCATTGCAGGTATTTGTGCATGTTTGAATGTTCATTGCAGGTCTGGAGCTGTGTTCATGGAGTTTTGGGACATTTTCTGTGTGAAATCTATCCTTGGGCCTGTGATGCATCTATCCATCCTTCCCATTGCTCACCTCTCTTTGTCCCATGGCAGTTTTGATAGATGTCCAACATTCTCCTTTTGGTGCATCACCATCTTTAGTTAGTTTCAATTTTTGCACTTCTGCCCCTGTCTCCTTGCAAGTTAGAATAGGATTAGGATCTAAACCTCTGTAGTTTTACAAAATATAGATCTAAATCAGAGGAGTTTGAGGAACCAACCTCTAATCTGGAGATTCCTCTCTCGGTTTCACAAGTCCCACGCTTGGAGAGAGGTTTCCATGTTGTGCAATCACACTGGATGCTTGAACATCAACCTAGAATCCTGATGTGCGTCCAGGGGTGCTGTGATTTTGCACTAACAGTTTTGGCATGCCCGGTGGGACCTTAGAGGTATTTCACTTCATCTTTTACAGGTTGATGTGTTCTGTGAAGATTTCAGCCTTTGGAGGCACTTGCAAACACATCGGCGACTCCATCACGGTCAACAACCATCTCGAAGTTGCGAGACCTTCCTTTCCATTCATTTTTCATTCATCCTTCTTTTCATCCCTTTCATTCTTTTCCATTCCATGAAGTTGTGCAACCATGACTTCATTTCCATCTTGGAACTCACATTTACAACAACAACAGTATTTTCCACTTCCAAGATGTTTTACAAATCCTCCAGATCAGCATGCATACTCATATGAACAGCAGTGCCAAAGTCAGTTTCACAATGAAGCTTCCCAAGAGCAAGAGTATGCATACAATGAAGACCATCAGATCCAAGATGCTGGTCTATTGGAGAAAATCCAAAAGATGGAGGTGGGGATGGTGCAGTCCAGGGCTCAAGCACAAATGAAAGCTTTTGGAATCGGTTATGGAGCACCCTGTCCATGGGTGGGACCTTTTCCAAGGCACTACAGCCCTCAGGAGAAGCTGGACTTCATGATAAAGATGCTGCCCCAACTTGCACAATGGACAACAGAGATAGAGGCCTACAGACTTGTTGTTGAACAACCTTGTCAATGGGTAAGTTCTACACCATCATCTGGTTTTTCTCTTTCCATTACTCAAGCAGCACCATCTCATTTAAACTCCGCATCTGCTGTCCCATGTGTTGAATCCATCCCTCCATCCCCTAGTCTTCCACCCCATCTCGATTCTTCTTTCCTTTTCCCTTCCAAACAGTCATCCCCTCCACAAGAGCTAACAGAAATACCCCCTCCTCCAAAGAAACAAGAGGTTTCACCGCCTCCACCACCACACAAAATTTTCAAATCAGTTGAGTTTCAACCTATCCCTCCTCTTGCATCCCCAATTCCATGTGGGAAAGAAGAAATTGAAAAAATCAGTCATCAAGGACAACAAGAGGAAGAGCCAAAAAGAAAAGAAGTGACAGACAGTCTGAAGAGTTGGGCTCTTAGATTTGGGATGACAAAGATCCCCTTGATGGTTAAGCCTACAGAAGAGGCTGAGGTTGAACAAATGGTGGTGAGGACTGATTTTGTTGGAGAAGAAGATCTTGCAGTCCCAACTAGTCCTCTAGAGCAACAAATTGAAGAGTTTGACTTGAAAAACTTCATGCTGGAGGAGGAGTTCAATCAAGAGCGAGATTCTCTTCAAACATTGGAGGAAGGAGAAGCTGCTCCAAATCCAAAAGAAGAGGAGCACATTCTAGCTGTGGAGGAGAAAAGTGCAGATCCAAGGGCTTTGAGCACAAAGCAGGCTACAGAAGAACCTTCAGTTCTTCTTTCCACTTCATCTCTCTCAAGTTCTATTACTGAAAAGGAGTTTGATCTCTCAAACTCAATATTGGAGAGTGAAGGAAACCATGGTGGTCAAGTTGCAGATCAAGAGGACACCATGGAGGAAGTTGAACACAAACAGCGGGACAACAATGAGGCAGTTTACCTGTCAGATTTGGAGGACTGTTTTGATGGAGAAGAGCCGGTTGAGTTTTCACCATTCTCTCTTTCATCATCCACATTCCAAACACAAGAGCCTGCTGCCATGAAGGAGAACTTTCATTTACAGCAGCTGCGCATCTTATAGCAGCCCTTTGGAATCAAAATTGGAAGATTCTAATCTTCCTGTTCTTCATTGGAGGAAGAGAAAGGACGAGAAGAATTTCACCATTTCTTCCACATCATCCATTCAAGAGGGTCTACAAGAAGACTCCATTCTTGGAGTTGAAAATCACAGCAATGGGCATACTCAAAGGACCATACCTTGCCCAATCAGGTATTTGGCTTCATTGGAGCCAAAGGAGAAGCCTGACAGTCATGCTTGCTTCGAGCATGAGGATGAGCTACAAAGTACCAAGGATCAGCTGCCATACCTCTCCAATCCAAATGCAGAGCAACTAAAAGAGGTATTGGATTTTTCAGTTGATACCTTGATGATTTGGATAGAAGACCAGCTTCTTGTTGATTTTCCATCCATCCAAACAACCATGATCAGTGCCAAATCAATTGCATGGCTGCCAATTTTGAAGAAAGGAAGCTATTTCTCACAACCAGTTGCAGGGTTTGTTTAGCTTGCCTTTGCTTCCAGCTAGAGTAGAGTAGGTAGATTTGCTTTCAGTAGAAGAAGTGCTCGTGCGCACTCTGCATGTTCCATTTGGGGCATGTATGATTTTCAGTTCTGTACATAGTTTTGGTGTTGCTGGTTTTGCTCTGGCACAGTTCATTTCAGTGGTTTTGGTGAGAACAACTCCATGCCCGGTGGTTTCCAAGTGGCTCAGAGGGGAGATTTTCAAGTTCAGATCAGTTTTCAGGCTTGCTTATGACTCCATGCCCAATGGATTGCTTCAGGCTACTGGTCTTTTCATCTAGCAGGCAGATGACCCCACTGAGTCGCCAAACTGTTGTCAAAATTTCACCCCCCCTGGGTAATTTTGATAACATGCATCAGAATATTCAAGTCCCAGGCACATTGATTGATTCAGAGCAAACATCATGTTTCTGAGGTTCTCTCAGATATTTTTCTAACTCTCCTGTCCAGGTAGTTAGGAGCAAGCTCTGAGAAAATGTGGGAAAAGGTTGCAGAAGGCAAGAAGGTTAATCCAGAAAAAATGGTGAAAATCGGCTAAGTCCTAGTCCTAGGAGCAATTGGGACATCTGGGACAAAAAGGCGCGAACCGGCCGAACCGGGTGAAATAAGCACAAACAGTCCGAAACACAATGGGACAAGCGGGCCGCGAGTACGAACCGGCCGAACCGGGCGAAAAAGGTCGAGGCAGTCCAAAGCAAAGTGGGACATTTGGGACAAATGGACGCGAACCGGCCGGTTCGCACGAAATCAACACAAGGAGCACTAAGCATTTGGCACATCCGGGATGAAAAGACACGAAGGGCGCTAAAGAGCGCGGCAGGCCGAGAACCAACCGAGATCATGCCACGTGTCTCAGGGAGAAAAGTCAAAAGTCAAAGGGCAAGTTTTAAAGGGTCAGCCCAAACCAATGGGATAGTGCCACGTGTCCCAATAAAGGGCCCCACAAGGAAATTTCAAAGGAAAGCCCACGAAAGACGGAGGAGAGAGAGAATTTCTCGTCAATCGAGCTGCCACATGTCATCCGGGTGGCGAGCGCGAAAATATTTCAAAATCTGTTTTCGCTTGTTTCGTGCCCTAATTCTTCAGATCACCATAACTTTCGATCCAGAGCTCGGATTTGCACGTTCTTTATATCAACGGAAAGCTGGTGAAATTCTCTAAACGATTCTGGGATCAATCTCGAGTTTTGGTGCAGTCTGAAGAGAGAAAATTGAGAAATGGCTCTGATGCGTGTTCATGGCCAGAAATGACATTCCAGCGACCAGATTTAATGCAGAATGGGTCGCATTCTCCTGTAATCCGGTCAAGGTAACAGGGTATGGGTTTGTAAGGTCCCCCATGCCAATTTAATGCACCTGTAGTCATGAGGAATGGGCTTGCGCGTTTTCCTACGTTTTTGTCCCCTGGGCTTGACCTGCTGATGTAAAAGCGATTTGGCTCATTTTGAAAAGAGGTTGTTCATTCTTTCTGCTCTGCTCTCCCTTCTTTTCTTCTCTAGGGTTGAAAATGGAGTTCAAACCTCCTCCCTTGCTCTGTAATGGTGTTTTTACCTTTTACTAATGGAATGATGTTCATGCAAACTTACGGAGCAACAAAAGCGTGTTTTGTGATGCATCTATCCATCCTTCCTCGTTTTTGCTTGTTCTCTTCTTGCCTCTCTTCATTGCATGGGTATTTGTGCATGTTTGAATGTTCATTGCAGGTCGGAGCTGTGTTCATGGAGTTTTGGGACATTTTACGTGTGAAATCTATCCTTGGGCTGTGATGCATCTATCCATCCTTCCCATTGCTCACCTCTCTTTGTCCCATGGCGGTTTTGATAGATGTCCAACATTCTCCTTTTGGTGCATCACCATCTTTAGTTAGTTTCAATTTTTGCATACGCCCTATCTCCTTGCAAGTTAGAATAGGATTAGGATCTAAACCTCTGTAGTTTTGCAAAATATAGATCTAAATCGAGAGGAGTTTGAGGAACCGACCTCTAATCGGAGATTCCTCTCTCGGTTTCACAAGTCCCACGCTTGGAGAGAGGTTTCCATGTTGTGCAATCACTTGGATGCCCGAACATCAACCTAGAAGCGATGTGCGTCAGGGGGTGCTTTGTGATTTTGCACTAACAATTACCCCACACTTCATTTACGCCTCGAAATGAGTAATCTGACTTATCCCTTCATGAATAAAGAATAAAGAATCTTACAATATCAAAGAATAAATGAATTTCTTCCATCATCAAAGAATAAAATAATTCTGTCACTATGTAAGGAGGATGGGAAAATCCTTATTTAATGATGCTTCAATTACATTCCATCCTTCCACCTCACTCTGCGCTTTCTTGAACAGATCCCCCATCATTGTACTGACTTCTTCAAATGTTAGCTCTTCACCCTTGGCTTTGAATGTGTCAACCAAATTTTCCAAGCTGTGTGCCAATGTTTGTCAACATACCCATTCTCGCATGTTACCTAGGGATACAATTCCTTAAGCTTATTCTTTATATAGGTCCTTAATATATCAATAACGTCACTCTTCTTCTCGACCTCTGCAAGGATCTTATCTCGTTCCACCCGATTGTCTTTGTTCTTGGCCTAGAACTCCTTTAAATCTACCTCATGAGTGGTAACCAACATGCTTGCCACCTAATCCCTGTCTTCACAATTTTCATAGACAACTTCAGCCATATGAGCCACGGTCCTAACTGACGCAAGAATCTCAGTGTATTGAGTTATGGTTTCCTCCATCTGTTCCTTTTCCTATTGTTTCTGCCACACCATAACTTCTTCTGCAGATTCTAATGTTAGGGGTTGTTTCGCATCATGATTAGGCATGTTAAATCCTCCAAATAGTGGAGAGATGATTCATACTTATGTGAAGGGGGGCCAGTTCTAGGTGCGCTAGTATTATTGAATCTTCCATCAATTTTTCCTTTTCCTCCCTCAACTCAACCTTTAACTATGCAACCATCTGTTCTTTCCCCTTTATTTCCTTGTCTCTCTCAATAATTTCTTTATTATTTTCTTCTAACTCATTTTCCAGTGCTTTGATTATGTTATTCCTCCCAAATAATCTGGCCTCCACTTCCACTAATACTTTATTCAATGCATTACACACTGTTCATCAATTAATTATTGCGAATTCACTATTAGATTTATCTCCTTTGAGCTCGGTGAAGAATGTGTATTCAATAATGCTCTGCATTGTCTTCAAACTCAAGCTCATCAACATGGGACTCAAACATCCAGGAAATCATCTTCCTTGTGCACAGAACGCACCTTCCCTATCAAAAGATGACCAACAGAAAAGTTGGTGTGTTGAGTACTTGTACTCTAGTAGGGTGTGTGCAATACCTTGTTAGGGTTTTCATCATAGGACATAGTAGGCCTCTATTTTGTGGACGCGTGCACGCCACCCATATGCACACCCTTTTAGAAACCTACCACCAAATTTCCCCCAAACTCCCACTTTTCACTTTGTCTTCTTCCATAGTGCACTATACCTCCTACTCGACTAAGGTTTATATAATACCAGCGACCTCACGTTCTACCAAGGTATTTACTTTTAGTGCGGAGATACATGTAATATCTTTCACATTTTTTCCAACTTATTCTTCTTCATCTACTTATTCCTCTCTAACATCCTCCGAAGGCATGCTCTTCTCCTCATCAAACTCATGCACATTATACATAGGGGTTCTTCTCATGATCTCGTTCTTCCTCCTCCCCCTCTATTTCTTCATTCTTCAAGCTCTCCATTTCTTCAGAGTCAGTACTTTGAACTACCCTTGGTTTCTTCTTCACTAGAGACTTGTATTTTACTGGGGACCTCTTCCTATGAGTATAAGTACTCATTCCTGCACATGTTTCCTTTGTTCTTGTAGCCTGGCCTTCATGCGCGCTCGACACTCGGCTTGTTGTAGGAGTCTCTTCTTTATATTTCTTCTTGGTTTCCACCTTCTTTCTTCTTGAAGGGTCCTTGGGTATACTTACATCATCCTCTAAATATGCACCTTGTTCAAACTTTGGCCACAAATAAATATATACCCTTGTTATAGTGGCCCCAATAATTGGTATTGTAATAGGCTTGACCATTTGTATGTCATGTGAGACATACCTTTCCACATATGTGTGCTTCTTTGGGTAGAAAAGTGTTCAACGTAACTTTACAATGCTCTTGATCTACAATACTTAGATCAAATATCAACTTCTTTTCCTCTTTAAACCTATTAACCATGCTTTGGAAGTATTACGCTGTGAAGGAAAATGACAACTTGCACCATGGGATCTTGGTGCCATCAATAAGAGTGAACCTACCAATGTAAAATTGTTGGTAAACTACAAATTCAGCCTCATATTTTACCAAGGATAGAAGTTTCTAGGGATCCTCCACTTGGCACTAAAGGCATCACACATCCACTTGTACCATTTATCCAAGCATGCCTTGTACATCGGTGTCATAATATCACAAGTATAAGCCACAAACCTCTTAGTAGGAGAGGGGTCTTCTTCAGGGTACTCCCACATGTTGTTATTCGGCCCATCGGGCACTCCAATCTCAGAGAACATGATCAAAAGAAATATATTTCCATACATTATCTTGTCTCCATCTCATGTTGCATCAATTATATCTTCGTAATAAAGGCCAAAATGTTGTAGATGGTCCCCTCGATATATTCTTGCATACATTCAACCACCTCTTATTAACTTGGGTCCACCTTTCCTATCCACTCAATTTTGTAAGTAAGCATACAACCATATTTATCACCGGATTACTGATATTTGAGATATCAAAGGCACACCCACCTTTCTTATACCCATATTCCTTAGTTGTTTCTTTGACAACCTCATTATCACCCAAGTCATCATCAAATGACTCCCTAGTGCTAGATGAGTCCAGTGAACTTTGAGATTAATTATGGAGTTATGTGCATTCTCCTTCCAAAGTGAAGTAAAAATAATCTTCATGTACGCGCAACATTAACCACTAGTAAAATCTCTCTAGTTTGCAAAAGCTGGTAGTTCATACATTTTTAGGCTTTCTCCAAAGTCTTGTGCACCGAGAGTCATCATACATCAGTTTATTATTGGTTATCCTCTCACCTATGGGTCAAACCAATTCCAAAGTCATTTCCTTCTTAGTCATATCAGTTCAATGGTTATAATAACTTATAACCATGTTCCTTATGTGATACACCCACTCCATCCCCATCAATACCCCATCTGGGTATTACATCTCTGAATACCATTCCTCATTGAAATTTGTTGCCACACTTGGTTTATCTTTGCCCTTGCCCTTTTTCTTGGGTGAAATGGTTTCTCCCCTTCTTGGTGCCATTCTTGGTTGGGTACTTGTTATTTTTACCTTGTGCTTTAGTTTCCTTGATGCCTCAAACCATAAGCTGCAACGCTCTGTGAAAATTCGTGAACCGTGCCTAGTTCTTCAAACCCTAACTAGAAAACCTTCTTTCCTTCACACTACACCGTCCAAACCCGTATAAATTATTTCCCAAACTTTCTTTGCACATGACCATATACCTCTCCACGGTATGATTTACAAATATTTACGTTCTCAATCGATTCATTGCCAAAAATCTCGAGGATGCCCTAGTTCGCACAAGCTCATTCATAATTTTTCACAAGGTAAAAATGATTTACCACGACCCCTTATTTATAGTTTTTTCAATTTTCATTGCATTAATTATAATTCCACCTACCACCATACTACTGCAATAAATTCATATTTTCCTTCCTTTCCAAGCGTGTTTCCTCTGCGCATCTAACCACGCACAACCTCTCTGACCGTTAGGCGTACAAAAACTACACTAACCACAAACATCCTTACGCATGCTCATAGCGCCAAAGTACATCAACCACTATGTCTTATTCCAAGTAGTTCTCCCTGCCATTGCCTACCTCACATTTCCCTACGTGCTCATTCCTATACATGGATTTTTCCTTTGGCATCATCCTTATTATCACCATCTTCCTTATGAAACCTTATCATTTTCCAACAACCATTATCACCATCGCTACATGCGCACCTCACAGTACTTAGAACTCCCATCGAACGCTCTTATTTTTCTTGGACCATTATTAACATCATCTATTATACACTGCCTCTGCTTGTACTCTACCCCACACTAAATGTATGTGCAGTCCTCTACGCATGAACTCAAAAGGGAGTAATCAACTTTTGGCGCGCAAACACGCTTATTACACAAAACATTGAACTAAATGGAAAAGCATAGAAATGATGAAGGAAACACATATAAAGGAAATGCATTAAGGAAATATAATCTAATGGAAATACTTCCTTATTAAAAACACCAAGAAGACTTATTTATAGTAGGGATTTAGCCTACTCCCATTGAAATAACCAGGAAACCATGTCCCATCCAATGCCTGTAACTGGCAAGCACCTGAATCAAGTATATAAGTCACAACATATAGTCCCAACCAATGCACTTTAAGATTTCCAGGGTGACACAAGAACTTGGAGTCATAAAGAAGAACCCTTTTCCAACTTCAAGCTTCTTATCCTTAATATGCCTATCATGTCATGCCTTCAATCTGGCCTTTTCTGTATTTTGAATCCAATGGGCTAGAGCACACCTTTCATCAAGATGCATCACTTTGTCGATACGCTCTTCAAGTGCTTGCTCATCATCTAAACCTCCTGCATGTGCAATACATAGAGAAGGTAACACGAACTCTACGGGAAACATAGCCTCTGTGCCAAACACCAACTGAAATGGTGTGGCCTTATCTAATATTTTATAATTTGTCTTGTATGCCTAAAGTATAACAAAGACTTTATCATCCCAGTCTTTCCTTCCAACATCGTAAATCTTAGCTAATGTATGTCCCAATATCTTGTTGAAATCCTTTATAGTTCCATTTGCCTAATGGTGATAGGATGTTATTTTATGGTGTGCCACTATAAATTCTACCAATAATATCTTGATGGTTTCATTAAGAAAATGATTACCTCTATCACTTGTCAAAATCAATGGGCATCCATACCTTCTAATAATGTTCTCCCACGAAACCTTTATGTCGTAGCTACTAAGTGTAATCTTTTATAAAGTGCTTTTCCGCCAACCTTGTAAGATAATCTATACAAGTTATAATGTAGTACAATCTAGTCCTATGTGTGGGTGGGGAAATAGGACCTACAAAGTTAATTACCCACTTTTCAAAAGGTTTTGTACTCATAATCGAGTCTCAAAGGCATTTCATCTCTATGCCCAGGCTTTCTAAGGTGTCGACAATAATCAAAAGGCTTACAATACTCCTTACAATCTTTATACAATTTTTCCCACCATAGGCCAACCAATAAAATCTTGCACACGGTAGCATCTCTAGCATAATTTCCACTTGCAATCCCACCATGAGCTTCCTCCATAATAGCTCTGTTCTCATACTCAAGGACACACGGGTGTAGAACTTCATCTTGACCTAGTTTGTGTAAGTACCCACTAATTAACATGTAAGGACAAATGTGGATGACAAGTTGTTTCTTATCTATACGCTTCATCCCTTCAGGCACCACACCAATTCGTAAAAATACATCAATGTCTTCCAAGTCAGAGGGTGCGTGGTTCAATCTAAATAGATGTGCATTTGACATTGTGTCCTCAATTCTCCATGTGTCCTCACCTGAGTTAATTCTTGATAAATGATTTGGTCCATAATTTCTCTTTCTTGGCTTAACCACTACTGTAAAATCAATTCTTGAAACAACAGAATCCAACAGTATATGCGCCCCTGCAGAATGAGATTATTCACCAAATACTTAAGTGTCATGTGATTTGTATAGAATATAAATGGGGTTTCCAGCAAGTATTGTCTAAACTTATGCAACGCATAAATCATGGACAAGGCTTCGCACTCTGTAGTTGTATAATTATGTTCAGCTGGTGTTAACTTCCTACTTGCAAAACAAATAGGATGATCAACAATACCTTCTCTAGGTTAGGATAATACAATGCCAATGGCCATGCCGAAGCGTCAACATTCACATGAACAGGTTTTTCCATGAAGGAAAGCACAAAATAGGAGTTGTAGTAAGCTTTTCCTTCAATGTTTCAAACGTGCACTATTGCGCTTCACCCCAATGGAACTTGCCTTTACTCTTCAATAATTATTCTAAGGGCATGAAAATCTTAGCATAACCTTTGATAAACTTCTTATAATACCTTGTGTGCCCTAAGAATCTGCGCACCTCACTCTGGTTAGTAGGTTCCTCTAAGCCAAAAATAACAACAACCTTAGTTGGATCTACCGATAGGCCTTCTTTTCAAATAATGTGTCCCAAAAATGTCCAAAAAGGTGTAGTAAAAACACACTTCTTAATGTTTAAGGAGATTCTCAACTACCGCACCTCTCAAACATAAGTCTTAAATTATCACAATGATCTTTCACTAGCCCATACATTGTCTAATCATCCAAGTAAACCTATAAAAATTATGAATGAAGTCCTAAAATTCTTGAACAACAATATGTGAAAATCTACATGCACATTCTTCAATCCAAAAGGCATAACTATGTATGCAAAACTTCCCCATTTTGTGGTGAAAGTTGTCTTCTTTTGATCCTATTTAGAAATCCGTGCCTGATGATATCCAAAAAATCCATCAATGAAGGAGTAGATCTCGCGCCTTGCAAATCCTTCCAAGATTTCTTCAGTAAAAGATGTGGGAAAGGGATCTATCACATAGGCAACATTAAACTCCTTATAATCCATACAAATTCTTATTCTTTCATCTTTTTTTATACTTATAACCATAGGGCTAACCGAATCTGACTCCTCAATGGGCTCAATGATTCCATAATTCAACATCTTATTAATTTCTTCATTTACCTTAATGCATAGATTATGATTCATCCTATAAGGGATCTTCCTAACTAGGTGCACACATTCCTTTAGCTTGATCCTCATCTTGCCCAATGAGTGATGTACCCCTTTTAACTAATGATAGCCTCTAGGAATAAGTCCTGTAAGTCACACAAGTAACTCGATTATTTTAGCAACCTCTAAGTTAGACCAATAATCACCAATGATGGCATCCTTAGGTTCAACATCTGTCCCAATGTTGACCTTCTTCATTTTCATAGGCTCATGATACACACGCGCCTTCTCATCTACACTATCTAAGACCTCGTGCATACCCTCAGTGTGCTCAACATCCATATTATCCACTTCTTCATCATCAATTATGCAGATCATATTACCTTTTTCTTTTTCTAGGTAGGCATGCCCAAGTTGTTCTACATCTGTCTCTTCTTCTTCAAAATGCACCTCCATATCTGAATCACTTAGTAAATCCTGAATAAGTTCCAGAGCCTTTGTACTATCTCCCATAGTCAAGCATTTCATAACCTGTAATGTCTCATTCACTGGATGTTTAGTGGAAAAATAGTCACAGGTCTGAATCATACCTACAGTAAGTTATTACGAATTTCTTTTTTCTCTATTCAACTCTGTATGAACATACCATGAGCATGTGTAACCTTGCATGGTGTAGTAGAACTTGTGCACCCATAGTGAAGGTGACAAGGCCTCCTACCCCTCTATCCAGAGTCTCTTAAATTTCTAAACATGTTGTTGAGCATCCTTCCCATGAAATTCACATGTCTTGGTAGGCACATTGATTCAAAGAAATCTGGTAGAGAAGGTGATTCTCATTTCCGGCCACTCCAAAATATTATCTCTATAGACTATCCACCAATGTGCAACTATCCCTCACAGGTATATACCAGCATATTCCTTCTTTCTTCTTGGTTTGTCCACTATGTTTCCATAGTGCACAAAAATACCTCGAAATTTCCGTTACCAAAGTGTACCTTGGTACTTGGTTACTTCCCAAATGCATAACATAATGCGGTTGACTTACGTGCGTAATTTCCCTTGTCATCTCGTGGAAATCCATTTAATAAGTTGCATGTGCCTAGTTGTCACATGCAAAACTTGTGGTATCACTCATAGACTATGCATCATCCCATTGAATAAATCCTTCCTTTGATGGCTCAAGTACTTCAGGATCTCTAATGGTGTGCACATAAATTCTGTTCAGATCCTCTTCACTCAAAGGTTCTACGTAAGGTAAATTTTTTCCTTCTACTAAAGGAATGATGACACGCTCTTCCTTGTTCTAAAAATTGATATATCCTTTATTGAAGCACATGTCAAAATTATTTTTATAACACCAAGGGTGCACTAAGAAATTTTGGAAAACTATCTTCCTTTGAAAACACGAGGACCTCAAAGTTCCTAGTAAACTTGGCCCCTTAGATAGTATTCGTAGCATCCTTCAAAATTGCAATGAGCATGGTTTTAGTCATGTTTTCTATAAATAACACATTTGAAGATAAGCTGCAATGGTGGTCACCCCATCTGATTCCACACGTCCAAGGTGAGTACATTCACTTCTGCACTTGTATCAATAAAAATGTTACTCAAAAGACATCCGTCAACAACTGTGTTCATAGTGATCTCTTTTTCATAATCCAAAATGTGAGGAGGTAAGTTAGCATGTAGAATCTATCTCTCATGTTCAAATCCAGCGTGTGGTATCTTTTCCCTTAACCATTCCCCCAATAAAGGAATGCTATAATATTTTCAATGCATATTACAAACCTCCTTTAATTCATCAACATCCTTACGAGGAAACTCAAATGCCTTTTCCTACTCTAACTTCCATGACTACTCTTTTAAGCATTGTATCTCACCTTGCAGGTTTCTAATAACCTCCATGGTTTCTTGATAGACTTCCTTTTGATGAGTAGGGTTGGTATACTTTAAATGCAGTTCATATTCTTTTGTAATGATAGGATTCTACTTTGGTTCTCCTTGCGTGCACAACCTCAACTTGTGTAGTAACTAACACATGTACCAACTCAAGATTAGGCACTAACTCCGGCATCCTTTGGTCTTCCACACCATGCTGTAATCTAGCCATTCCCATGCCATTTTCTGCTTGTGCTTCTTACTCAGATGTTCATACAAGTCCAAGTAATTCTTCATAATTTTGGTTCTTTCTACAAAAAGAACAAATAATATTCTAAGGGAATTCATGTCTATAATGATCAGGGGATCCACATGTATAACATGTTCCTCATGGAAATTAACTTCTTCCACTATCGCGACCTTGGCCTCTAAATCCTCCATGGTATCCTCAACCTCTACCTTGGCCTCCATCAGAGCGCCCTTCATTGTGATTATGATCATGATGCTCACCTTGTTCCTTAGAATTATTTGCAACATTGGTCTGTTGTACATCAATATCAATGACATCATGAATATGATCAATCAACCTGTAATTTTCTATATCATGAGTGGTAGAATTGAAAATCTTGTAGTAATAGGACATGTTCTTCCTTATCACACGTTGCAACAATGGGCACCTAATTGAATCATGATCTAAGTGATAGATCTCACAATCCAACAACATGGTGCACACTAATTTACAAGGAAAACTATCCTTAGTATGTCCTTCCACTTCATAATCTATGCACCAAATTCCACTGCACGTCTCATGAGCTGAATTAGCTGACAACTTATCTAATTGTTTTTCCATAGATGCAATATGATCTTCCAAAAATTGGCTAACTCCAGTGTCTACGCTCCTAACTGTCTCAGCGCACAAATCAACTTCCAAATCCTTGCCTAGGCCTATAAATGTCTTATGTGAGAGTGCCCTTCTGGAAGGTGTGATCAGACGTTTGAGAAACCATTGAACATGCTGACTTTGGTGGATGTCATAATACAACTTTGAAAATAAAGTTTTAAAGCAAGCACCATACTCCCTTACACTCTCAACCATGCCTTGCTTAATGTTATTCAACATGTTGATGCTCTTCTTCTCAAACTCAGGTATTCAAAACTCTGCAAAGAAAATATGATGCAACGTGGTATAATCTACACAAGTTTGGTTCAAATCATATTTCCTATACCAACTATGTGTGTGCCCTTTCAAAGTAGTTACAAACTAACTTACCTTCTCGCTTTGGAGCTATAATTCCTTTTGCGCACCATAATATTTCACACATATGCACGTTCTCAGCTACATATTTAATTCCTCGATTCTGGGAGACAAAGAGACATCTCTAAATATATTTCTTGGGGTTGGTGCAGCATGTGCCCACAGATCTAGAACATGTATTACCTCTTGTGTTTCCTTCGCCTCCGAACCACCGGATCTACTATATCCCAAACCACCGATCCTCCCGATCCTCCCCATGTAGTAGGAAATAGACCAAAGGATGTAGTGCATTATGTTCCAACAATTATGCTAAATTGAACTCCCAAAGTTTGCAAATTTGTACTACTCCCGGATGTGATACCAACATTCTATGCCGATGATGCACGGAAAATATACCTCTAATCGCCACCAGTCTGCCATATTTCAGCACACCTACTCCTTACCACATGCGTGGTGGGGTTTAATTAGCCATAGGATGTTATTCCAATTCAGATTCAAGATCAAGATCTTAATCTCTAAAGGGATACCGCACAAATACGATCCTCTAGATTCGTGAAAGAACTACAACTCAACAACCTCCGGCTAGGAATGAGTAGAAACTGTGTACTCTAAAATATAGCTATTTAGAACACCACTCCGCCAATGATCTATAATGCGTGTCTAAGTTAGATCAACATCATGCAAATCCTAGAATTCTTCTTGTGTCCAAACAAGTGTTTGAAACCTCTAATTTCTCTTTGATGCATAAGCTACTAGCCACTCATACAAATCTATGGGAAAACAGAAAAAAAGTCTCATAGAGCTCGTGATACAAATTCTGTTCAACCCATGTGCATGCATCAAATTCAGGTCCGATGCTAAATCTGTGAGCATACTCTTCCTCTAAATTTTTGATCCACTCTTCAATACTGGCCAAGGTCAACCGATATGTCTTCATCATACAACATTCTAGAAAACAACTGAAAAGAGGTCCCAATAATGGAACCAAAATGTAGTCTTATTTTACCCACAACAGCCCAAGGCGTGCTTGACACATCACTCAGCCATAATTGAACACTCACCTGAAGCACGCAAGGGTACCAAGTCCCTCTTTTATGGCATATTTTTCAAGAATTTAGCATGATTATACACATATTCTAGATCCATAATATACATTTAGGAATAAAGCATAACATAATCTAGATCTAGATTTTAACCATATGTAAGATTAACTCATACCGAGAATCGGGATTAACTTTACCATGCATGAACTAGTAACATATGTGTCAATAATAAATATCCAACCACAAAGATCCATCATATTAATTACCATAAAACACAAAATCTTCATACATACATAATAATTTCACTATGAGTCATGCACGTACACAAACCAACAACATAACTCTATCACAGAAGAAATCCTCCTAAACTATGTAGATCATACATATATATAGGGGTGGGAATTTCCCTTCACCACCCATGCATCCTAAAAATAGGCTGCATGCTAAGAATAGCCATGCACCACTACAAGCTAACTACAAAAGCATGCAAGATTTCCTAATAATAGATCTACTTTAGTTAACTCTTAGTTTAGATCCTATTATTAGCTCAAAACTATGCATGTTTCTTAGTCTTCTCCTTATCCCAAAATATACCTTTCTTGAACCATGCAAGTCTTCATGTTTCAATTTTATCCTTAAAACCTTTCTTTGCTACTACTCCAAGTGTATATTTAGATTTACATCCCAAAAACCAGCTAAGTGTTCAGTCTGTGTCATGCGCACATTCCTATCCAACTTTAGTGCAAAAACCCTATTCTCCTCATGCATGCATCCTCATGTTCCTTTCTTTTGCAATACCTCTTGCGTGCACTAACCCTTTTCTCTCGGGAGTTAGTAATTTTCCATGCTCAACAATTGAGATCACAATTTGTGCATGTGAAGAATGAGTTGTAGAAAGAAATTCATGGGTCTTGTGAAAATTATAAAAGTACCACCATATAGAAAATTGAATCACATTTCCATTTATATCTTGTTTTAACTTCAAATCATTCTAAAGCTCTTGGAATCATCTTCTGAATCTCAGGCACGTTTTTACAGTGTAAGCTCCTTTGACCTCAAAAACTCGCTTTTGCCGAACCATCTCTCTAATCTTCAAATTTTACCTAAATCTTCCTAAATCACTTGAAAAATGATATCATATCTTTGATACCACCACTTGATGAATTTAGGCCTTGAATTATGCTCTAAAGAATGTGCATATGCCTTAGAAAGGCTAAAAATAGCCATTTCTAAGTTTAGTGAACAATAGGCCTTGAATGAAACTGTCTTGGAAGAATCTTATGAGCTTGTTTCCATCTTTCCAACACATGGGAAAGGTAATTATAATACATATAATCACTTAGAGGATTGATGTAGGCCTAACACAGGGGGAAAATGATCCTGGGGAGTGCTTAGGAGGGTTTACACATACAAATTTTGATACTGTGGTCCGTTGTCATGCTTGAAAATATGAATGTTTCATGTTTCACATTTATATGACAACAAGACTGTAGTTTACTCTTTTTTCTTGAATATTGGGAATTTACCCTTATTCCTTGAGCTTATAGGCACATTTAACTTTTCATTTTATTCTTGAATAATCTCAAAGTTACTAACAATAAAGACGAATTAGCATATGAAAAAGAAAATTACTACCAAGCCCTCCAACCTAGGCATATCTTGTCAAAACCCCGAGTGTTCACAATTTTCCAAGTACTTGGTACTATTACCTCTAACCTTCTCTGTCACATAACATTTGTGAGCACCTCCTCAACCATGTACAAGACCAATCATGATCTTAAAGGGAAAATAATGATTCTAAGCAAAGATCAATTTGAGCACAAACCTTCAAAATAAGGTTTATGGACCGAGATAACTATGCTTTTATTTTTAAAACCTATCAAACCACATACACATGATGTCATAGATTGCAAATACCTTCCAAAAATTGTTTCAAGATTTATGACAAGGATTGAATGAGTTTCCATGCATATAACTTGTTAAATAACCATCTTTTCTCTTATTTCAAACCTTAGCTCTATCTCTGATCGAGAGCTTGCAATTTTACACTTAATATTCATTTTTCTTCACTTCCGATTTTTCACTAGTCTTATTCCTTCTAGGGATATAATTCATAAATACTCACCTTCCTCTATTTATAGTAAATCACCCGAGTCATAAATCATATTTGAACCCTCATTAAATTGTCATGTAGACTATTGAGGCTCTATGCAAGAAGTTTATCATATGAAACCTGTTGGGCCCCTAGAATGTTGGCTAAGTACAAAAAGCACATATGCATGTAGGTCCTAGTGTAAGAGAGGTGCGTAAGGACAGAGCGTGTAGGGTAGGGTTTAAGAAAAGGGTTTAAGGAAGCTCGTGGCGCATGGCACACGTGGATAGAACCAAGGGTCTGAGACTTAGCCAAATTGGGCGTTCAAGATAGAACACGTGAAAATCCCGACCATTTGTGCATCTTTGTGTGGATAAGGTGCCAGCCCAGTGATAGGTTTGCCTAGGAAGGAGCATACCTGCAGTAGAAACTTCTAGAAGCACATCATGGTGAAAAGTGGAAAGCTCGGGCTTGGGAGAGCATGCTCACATGGAGGACCACATTCAGACACTTGGCATCGGATTTGAGGGTGCTGGAGGATGATTTAGCAGCCCAGAGAGGCTATAAATACTAGCACCTATAGAGTAAACAGGGGGGAACAAAAAGAGAGGGCAGAGTTCTACATAAATACTGCAAGAACTCTGTTAATGGGTAATTGATCTTAGGAAAGGATGTATAATGGGTATGGGGATTGTAATTTTTATTTGATAACTTAGCTACATTAGTCTAGTTGAAAAGCATGACTACGGTTTGTTCCTCTGTGGCATTCTGTAATGGCTCCATGGATGTAATGAGGTTACCAGTTAAATGAATATGAATATCAATGATTCTGATGCATACGTCTTTCTCATAGGTTCTCTTTCATTTATGTTTATGCTAAGTATGGATGCTTGTATACTTCTTTCGTTATGGTGCAAGTTATATAATATGTTAAGTGCTTCTGTATCTGTAATGATCTGAGGATCTAGAGGCTGTTCTAAGCTCTATTTTTCTTGAATGTCTCAACCCCATTTAAATCTCTTAAGCACCAATCATAGACGATGATATTTCCCACTAAACTCACATAAAAGAGAGACTCGACACCCGCACGTGCCTTAGGTGAGCTTCCAACATCCGCTAGGTGATAGGCCGGCATGCATGGGGTACCTTTCTTTTTTGATAAGGGTAAAAATGACTACATCTTGGTTCTGTTCTTTGGGAATCTTTTGAAGTTATAGTGGGAAATACCATATAACATGATCGTGTAGTGAGTAATGACAGAATGGATAACTTTGGAAGGTGTTGAATCATGGTTCAAGAGCATGGAGGATGAATTTTATTAGAGATTTAGCACTGGGCCCGAGTTTGATGCATGTAAATGGGTAGAAGAGAACCTCTACCATGATTTAATGAAACATTTTTCTGTTGTTTCCCAGAAGAGATGTATGAATGGCTCTTAGTGTATGATTCTAGATCGAGTTGGTGTTATGGATCACACATGTGGACCCAAGAAGATTACTAGGGGCTGTAGGATGCAGATCTGATGTGGACCCATACTGTGGATCATTGGTGGAAAGGAGTACTGGCTAGCCACACTTTGGAGTATGCCATTTCCACATATTCTTGTCTGGAGGTTGTTGAGTTTGAGTTTCCGCAGGATCCTAGAGGATCATTTCTACGTGCTATCCCTATGGAAATGAAGATCCTAGTTGTTACTTTATGTTTATAGGTATTTCCAATGGCCGGCTAGACCATTACGAGTCTTTGGGTGAGGGAGCTAGGGTGGAGGAAGATGGTAGATATCATGATGGAGAAGGAAAGGGAGGAGAGATGGCTCAAGTATAGTGAAGCACGTGAAAGGGAGGTTTCTAGACAACGTGAGGTTGCAGTGTGATGGATTTATGGAGGCGAGATAATTCGAGGAAGGAATTGAGGTTCACACAGAGGATGTGGAACCTGAGAAGTCTATGCTACCCCATCTTGGCAAGTGCATAAGAGAGACCCCTTGACTTCTAGTGAGAGTTCATCATGTGGAGAAAGAAGAGTCATTGGCACGTATCTAAACCCACCCAATGACCAAACCCTGGCACTTGGTTTTCTAGAACCAGGAAGGAGTATCATTGACCTAGTTGATATTAGTGGAAGTGACAAACCTGCACCTAGGAGGTATAATTTTTCAGTTCCCATTTTTATGGGTACGCATATTCTAGTATTCAGAGGAGTCTTTATACAAGGAGCTAGTATACAAGCCCTCGGTCTCATGTTTGGGAGTGGCACATGATACAATAGTGGTAGTGTGGCACTATCACATACCATCAATGCACGCCGATTCGGTGGAACCGTGGGGACACTTGGCACAACTACTATAGGACTTGGTGAGTTAGGACGTACAGGGGTGGGTGGACCTAGTGGTTTTAGTGGATCTAGTGGCTCAGGAGGCATAGGACACAGTGGACCTTATGGATTTGACAAAGAAAGGAAACACCGGAGGAAACCAAGGCTCGGATTAGGAGGACAAGGGCCCCACCACCCCTTAAGTTTTTCTTGAGATGTCATTGCACTTACCAAATTATAGAGGTATTGATGATGCTATGGAACATGTTCACAAGTATTAAGCGCTATGGTGCGCAAAGGGTATCACAACCCTAGAGTGGAAGGTTAGTTAGTTTGTAACTACGTTGTAAGGGTGTGTGCATAGCTGGTATAGGAAATATGACCCTCATCAAACAGTGGTGGATTATACTACTTTAAAGAACGCATTCTTGGTAGAATTCCACATCCCTAAGTTTGAACAAAAGAGCATCAATGCTTTGAAGGAGATTCAACAAGGAATGGTAGAGAGTGTGCAAGAGTATGACACGCGCTTTAAAAATATCTTGTCTAAATTATCATATGTTATTCACCCTTCATAACATGCTCAGTGGTTTGTTGGAGGATTTGTCACACCTTTTAGAAGGGCTTTATCTCATAAAACTTTCTGGGCTGCAGACCCACGCGAAACATTGGAAGATGCACTGCGCTCCGAGGTTGTTGGTAGTATTGATATCGGTGTCAACCTGTTCTTGGAGGCTCAAATTGTTGCTATGGCTAGGTAGCTAGAAGAATTATCTCGTAAACTCATCCCATGAGACTCATGATGGTTTATGGTACATAGATTGTGAAGTAGAGGGACATGTCAAGGATGATTGCCTCCGCAGGATGGTACACGCCATGACAGTAGATCGTGAAATTTTTCATGGGGAGCATGATGTAAGTAGATTCCCCTTATTACAACACGCAATCTAGAATAATGTGTCTTGCTACTGTAAGATCTGTACCTCTACAACCCATGATACAAAGGATTGTAGGCTCATTGATTAGATCCATGAGGCCATTGATCATGGGGTGTGCTAGACCAGTATTTCCAGTAGTTCCAAGGGTGATGATCACTTTAGCCGTTATAAGGAGCGTGTAGGTGGAGGCATGAGCGAAGGGGTTTTTAAGGAGGATTATGTGGTCATGGTAACCATGGAGGAGGAAGGCGAGTTCCGTGAGGAACATGTTTCAATTGTGGGTCTACATATCATTACAAACAAGAGTGCTTAGACTTGTTGTAGTGCTCATGGTGCGGAAAGAAGCACAAGTACGAGGAGTGCTTGGAGTTGTTTGAGCACATGAGTTAGCGATACCAGAAAGACAAGGGCTTTGTAATGGTCAGCATTAAAAAGGAAGACATGCAAAGTGGATGCCACGGGTAACATGGGATGTAGGTTTGGAACCAGTTTTGGTAACAACAAGAGCGAAGCCATGCACTCACAAGAGATACCAAGGCAGAAGAACTGGTTTCGAGGGAGGAAGTAGTTCATGGAAAGTAACTAAACCCCGCATGTCAAAAGGAGGTATATCAAAACACCATGGATTTTATTTAAAGTTTACAAGGGGAGATACAATTTCTAAAGGAGAAGTCTAGGAGGGGGAACAAGGAAAGAGAGTCGAGGCGCCAAGGGAAGACTGGATGAGGTCAAGGAAGTATGTAAAATTCTAAAGCAAGAGAATATTATTCCCTTGCTAGGATCATGGTTAAGAGAGAAGCTATTACACGCCAAAGGAGAGCATGAGAGGAAGGTCTTACATGTAAACCTTCCCCCTCACAACCTTGACTATGATAAGGAGATCACATTGAATGTAGTTATAGATGGATGGATCCTTAGTAATATCCTCATTGACATAGGCATGAAGGTCAATGTTCTAACTCTGGATGCATGGCATCAGATGGGAAGACCCGTATTATATCCATCTTTGAATGTGTTGTATATGGAAAACAAGACTAAGTCAATGCCCATCGGTGTCCTAAAGGATGCAGCTATCACTATCCAGGGAGCTAAGTTTACTAGAGACTTTGAATTCTTGGTGCTCGCCGAGGCAGACAATTTTCCAGCACTCCTTGGGCACCCATGGTGTTACAAGAACAATGCAAACCTTCGGTTCAACAAAGGGTACATCAGCTTTGAAAATAAGGATGACCAGGTCATTATACCCCTAGCTGATGGGAAGTCGACACTCTATACCAAACCCCTGGGAGAAGACATTCTAGACAGGATATATGTGCACTCAATTAGGGACCCAAAGATAATACATCCTACTAAAGGAGTTATCCAGTTTGATGATGCTCAGTCAGTAAGTGACACCACTAGCCTAGCATGTGATAATTGGGTGCATGGAACTTATGAATTGATTGGATGGCAGTTGAGAGGATTAGTAACAAAAGTAACAAAGGCATGCACGATTCGGCGCCTAAGAGGAAAAAAATTACCTAAAGTATTATTCAGGAGGGGCCTTCCATGAGATCTTTTACGGGAGATGGAAGATCAGTGGAAGGAGGAGAAGGAACAGAGAGGGATGCTAAGTTATGTCTTTCTCGGCACAATGGCATGGTGGTGAGCTACACATCGGGAGAGCCTTTTAGAGTGGTGTGAGGTTAGAATTGCTCTCTCTATCAGATTTTCTAGAAGTAACACGCCCACCTTGTCATCAAGGACTACCATGGTAAGGAGCCGCCTCTTTTCACATCCAACAGTGTGAGAGGATCGGAAAGAAGGTGTGGAAGCTTTTCCACCATCCCTTTGGGTATACAAATTGTATTCTACACTATAGGGTTGCGCGTGTGCATGGTACATACATTTTGAGACATGCCGCCAAACAAGAAATTGGAAAGAGCTAGCAGCTGACCTCATTCAAATGTTTGAATATCGAAGTACCAAGCCATCAGTTGATAAGGCATTGTAAGTTTTTAAGCACCGTATAATGGGGTATAGTTCCATGGCAGAAGATAGGCTATTGGGCGCTAGGTGAACCAGTTTGGAGGTGCGCTTTGAAAAAGAAGTAGAAAAAAAGAAGAGTTATAGTTTGAGCGTGCATGTTGGGAAAAGGAGAAAGGGAAGTTGTTATATGTGATTGATGGGGAGGAATATGAAATATTGGATGTTATCCATTCGTAGGGATGCGTAAGGTAGTGGACAATCGATACTTGCACGTGCACCTACCATGGGCCCTTAAAGACAAATAAGGTAAACATCAAATTAGAAGAGGAACCTAAGGAGGCTATCATTGGAGATTACTAGTCGGAGAAGGAAGTCTCTAAGGTCATAGATCTGTTGTGTGAATTTGAGGATTTATTCCCATGCGGGTACCATGAGCTCAAAGGCATCCACCATTCCTTGGGGGAGATGAGGATAAAATTTAAGGACGGTGCGTGCCCATTTAGGAAGAGACCCTACTGGATGAATCCTAATTTACGCGTAAAGGTTAAGGAGGAGATAGAAAAAATGATAGCTTCTGAGATCATTGAGGCAGTGGAAGAGTCAGAATGGATAAGTCTGATGGTAATCAACATCAAGAAGGATGGGCGGATTAGGATCTGCGTGGATTATAGGGAGCTGAACGCAGTTTATGTCATCGATCCTTTTCCAACCCCCTTCACTAAAGAGATTTTGGAAGGAGTCACTGGGCACAAAATCTATTCCTTTACGAATGGATTTTCAGGGTACCACTAAGTCCAGATTGCAAAGGAGGACCAGGAGAAGAAAAATTTCACCACCGAGTGGGGAAGTTTTACATACAGATCACACCCTTTGGTTTGAAGAATACACTTGCTATTTTTTCACGCATAGTGGTGCAAGCGTTCAGGACTTCATCCATAAGTTTCGTCAGTCTATTTGGATGATTGGATAGTGTATGGACTAGTAAAAGACCATTGTGACGATTTGAGGTTAATGTTTAAAAGTCGTAGGCGTTGAGGATATCCTCAACATTAAGAAGTGTGTATTTGCTACACCCTTTGGGAATTTATTGGGGCACATCATATGTAAGGAGGGTTTCTAGTGGATCCTACCAAGGTTGCACTTATTGTGGGATTGGAGGAACTTACTATCCAAAGCGTAGTGCACATATTTATTGGGCATATGGGTTATTACTGAGAAAATTCATCAAGGGATATGTCAAGATAGCCGCATCTCTAGAAGAATTTCGAGACATAAAAGTGCTTTCCATTAGGGAGAGGCACAAATGTGAAGGTGTTTGACACATTAAAAAATAGGCTTATCACCGCACCTATATTATGTTTTCCCTCTTAGGACAAGCCCTTCCATGTCCATGTAGATGCCTCAAGAACCGCCATTGGAGCAGTGCTTGCGCAACCAGGTGAAGGTATTGTTGATCACCCTCTATGTTTCACAAGCAAGAAGTTGACACCAGCAGAGCAGAATTACACAATGACTGAGTGAGAAGAGTTGTCAATGATCTACGTGCTTTTCAAATTTAGGCAGTATCTACTAGCAACACCCTTTATATTTTACACTAACCACATGGCATTAAAGTATTTGGTGAATAATCCTATTCTACAAGGGCACATATATCGATGGGTATTGTTATTTCAAGAGTTTGAGTTCATGCTAGTAGTGAAACCTGGGAAGAGTAATTATGGGCCTGATCATCTGTCAAGAATTGATTCGGGGAGGAGGCGCAGTAGTTGAGGAGACAATGCCGGATGCACAACTGTTGTTTAGGTTATGGCGCGTGCCCTCAGATTTGGAGGAGATCGCAGTATTTTTAAAGAAAGGTGTGGTGCCGAAAGGAATGAAGGAATTAGATAAGAAGTAGCTCGCCATACACACTGTGCCCTACATGTTGGAGATTATACAAGTTGGGACGTGATGAAGTTTTGTGCAGGTGTGTATTAGAGCATGAGCGCCTTGCCATCATGGAGGAAGCACACGAAGGAAGTGCGGGTGGACATTATGTAGGTAATGCCACCGTGCGTGAGATATTAATGGTTGGATTGTGGTGGGAAATCCTGTATAAGAATTGTAGAGACTATTGTAAGGTGTGTGACCATTGTCAACGCATTAAAAAGCCATGAAAGAGAGATGAAATATCTTTTTTCCCTATACCTAGCGCAAAATCTCTTGAGAAGTGGGCAATAGACTTTGTAGGCCCTATTGCACTAATGACGCGTAGGACTCGGGTCACACTATGTCATCGCTTGCATAGACTATTTGACAAGGTGGGTAGAGGCAACTCCAACTAAAGATTTCACTGTAGCCACATTGACAAGATTTTTGTGGGAGAATATTATCACAAGGTATGGATGCCCTTTAAGTTTAACTAGCGATAGGGCTACACATTTCTTAAATGATACCGTGAGGATCCTGTTAGCAGAGTTCATTGTAGCTCATCACAAGACTACCCCTTATCACCCACAAGCAAATGGAACCGCAGAGGCGTTTAACAAAATACTAAGTCATACCTTGACCAAAATTTGTGATGTTAGAAGACAAGATTGGGATGAAAAGGTATCAACAATATTATGGGCTTACAGGACAACTTATAAAAGG
This sequence comes from Taxus wallichiana var. yunnanensis, assembly GCA_018340775.1. Lineage (NCBI taxonomy): Eukaryota > Viridiplantae > Streptophyta > Pinopsida > Cupressales > Taxaceae > Taxus > Taxus wallichiana. The sequence goes on from CM031234.1 coordinate 558,277,017, forward strand.
ATGAACAAAGCCACACCATTTCAGTTGGTGTTTGGTGCAGAAGCCATTCTACCAATTGAATTCATGTTACCTTCTCTCGTGAATAGCGTATGTAGGAGGGTTAGCTGATGAGCAAGCATTTGAAGAGAGAATTGATGAGTTAATGAAGTTGGATGAGAGATGATCACTCGCTAGGTGGAGTCAGACAATAGAGAAAGCAAAGCAAAAGGCATGGCATGATCACCACATTAGAAACAAGAAGTTTGAGGTTGGGAAGATGGTCTTACTATATGATTCTAAGTTTTGCGCCATCCTAGGAAGTTGAAAGTCCATTGGTTAGGTCCCTACACAATCTCATACATCTCGTGATTCGGGCGCATGCCAGTTATAAGCATTGAATGGAACTAAATTTCCTGGACACTTCAATGGGAGTAAGCTGAAGCCCTACTATAAATAAGTCTTCATGGTGTTTGTAAATAAGGTAGTTTTTCTTATTAGCTTAGAATTTCCCTTTATGCATTTCTTTTCTTATGTTTCCCTTTCACGTTGTTGTTTTGTTTTGCGCCTGGGCTGGTAACCTTATCACTACTTTTTGAGAATTTTTGAGTGCGTAGAGGACTACACATCATTTTAGTGAAGTAGAGCATGGTTAAAATGCCAAGGAAGTTTGTGTTCAAAAACCCATTTGAATGGCCCCTGTTGAAAGAGGTGCTTAGAAAGAAAAGATGGAAAAAGGATGGTTGGTGCCAAGATAAAAGCTACTTTCAAATCCCACATACAAAGAAGGGAAAAGCGCATAAGCAACATGAGGTAGGCGAGAGCAAAAATTAGGACATAAGAAGTGCCTTTGGCATTGGGTACACACGCATAAGAGTCTCCTGTCATGTTGGATTGGTTGCGTCTTTAGAAGGTTGGAGGATTGTTCACACATGTTTGGGTGCATGAGGGAAAGTCTTTGAAGTCAGGATTTGTTTGAAAAAGTCAGAATTAAATGTTAAAAGTATGGTGGTAGGTGAAGGAGAACTTAATGATTAAAAAGGAAAAACTATAAATAAAGGGGTCGGGGCACTTCATTAGTCACTTTGCGTATAAAGAGAAAGAAGCGCTTTTTGTAAATTTGCAAACTAGGGCTTCAAAAATTGATCGTGTGAAGAATCATTTGGAGAGATTGAAGCGTGAGTAACTAGTTCAAATTTGTGAACCAGGAGGAAATGATTTCATAGGCGTAGGAAAAGTTGGAGAATGCACCATATTGTGAAAGGAGTATCCCGGTTAGGGTTTGAAGAACTAGGGCACGGGGTTAAGAAACTTTCTTCACAAGTTTGAGATCTAAGTTTGGAGAGAGCAGAAGAATAGAGTAACACAGAGTGATTAAATTAGACCTAGAATGACACCTAAGAAACCAATTAGCACACCCAAAAGCACAAGGGAAAGAGCAAGGGTAAGCAACAAGAAATTGACGACGCAAAATGAGGAGTGGTATGCGAAATGCAATACCCGGATGGAGTGTTATTATGGAAGGGTGGGAGTCCCATTTGAGGAACATGTTTGTGAATGAATACAATCATCAGACAAGCACAATCGAGAAGGAGACGGTGCTGGAGTTAGTGTGCCCAACAAAAAAAAGGACACTAGAAGGTTTACCCATTTATAATGATCATGTGAAGGTTAAGTTGGAGAAAGCATGGTTATTACAACTCTTTGAGTTTCCCTACTTAGGAAACACGAGCGCTTATATCAATGGCTGATGTCGTGTGTCCATGAGGACTACTTCCACTTTGCAGGGTGCAAGATGCACATAACCCCTTAGCTCATTTCACATTTCACAGGCCTCATCTATGAAGGAGAAGGTTTGGAGGATGATTTGACCGAAAAATAAGTGATTAAGGAAACTATCACCTCTTATGCATACAAGAAAGGGTCAAGGTATTTACAATGTCGAGACATTAAGGATCCGGTAATGAAGATGGCTGCACACACAGTGTCAAAGTTAAATGGCCAGGAGAGATGGACCCTAGGTTAATAAGCCATGGTTGAATGTTTGCAGGAAAATTTCAGAGGGCACCATCTACTAACTTGTCTCGCATTCATCTCGGATGAGATTATCACCACGCGAAGGAAGGCGATAGGATCCTTTTGGCAATGTCTTATTAACCATTGTATTTTTATAGATCGGGATACTAGATACATCGAAAAATTTGTGTGGGAGTACCCTCGAGGACCCCTCACCCATGAAGAGGTTTGAAAAAATTCTTGTGACACCTTGACAACTATGCACAAGGTGCACTTGGAAAAATGGTATACGTGCCTAAGGAATGTGTTTGAGGTAGAATGGAGAATTCCTGAACAACTGCTAGCAGCCACAATGGGAGAAGTAGAATTTCTTTGTGTACCAACATTTCTGTTTGGGCAGATTCAAACTATCAGATGGGACATGGAGCCCATGGTGCAAGATTCCCTTTGCCTTCATAGCTCAATACTTCCAAGCGGGAGTAAATAGGTTCAGGGAGTCCAAAAAGTTTAAGTTGGACTTTGGTAATCTGGACCAAGACCACAGGGAAATGCATAAAGGGTTGGTGTACCCCGGTAAGCATGCGTACGTGGAGCAGTATGTATTGCATGAAGTTTAAATGACAAGGCCCATGACTCTGCCCATTGTAGATGGATATGTGGCATGTGTATACATCCGCATAAGACCCAAGTCTGAGAAGGGCACATATCTTTAGAACGAGGTATCTATACCACAAGATCTAACTAGTAGGAAGAGATCCATGCCCAAATGGGAGGAGAAAGAGCCAGAGAAGAAAATACCAAGTGTGGTGGAGACACAGGCAATAAGTTCCTCCAAGACAAGCACCAGAACTAGTATGTACACGCGCAAGAAGAAGACCATAATAAAAGAGAAGACTCCAGAGCCAGAAAAGCCATTAGATAAGGAGTCATCAGGAGAGGAAGAAATGGAATCACCTACACCGGAATCTCTGGTTAAGAAGAAGCAAAGGGTAGTAGAAGAGACTGTCTCGGAAGAGACTGAGAGTTTAGACAAGTACATAAGAGAAAAAGATGAGAGCGAAGAGGACGAGAGTGGAGAACAAGTAAGTGGGGAAGAGGACCTTGGGAAGGATCAAGGACCACATGTCTTCAATATACATGATTCAAAGGAGGAAGGTAGAGAAGAAGAAAAAAGGGTTCCAGTTAAATGCAGGGAAGGATAGCCAGTGTAGGAGAAGGCACCCTTTGAGCTAGAATTCTAAGGGACTAAGGACCCATCCCACCGGGCATGCTAAATGTGTACATGTATTTGTTAGCAATGCAAAAAGAGTTAGAACTAACACCTAGTAGTCCTAAAACAAAGCTAAATCAAATTCAATGCACCATCATGCTTAGAGCTTAAGCAAAACTAATCTACTAACATCCTTGCATTAGAACATGAACAAATATTCAAACTAACATGTTAATCCATTAATTTCTATCTCTATTGAATGCTAAAAATGAAATGAACCTACTTAGATCCTTAGCAATCAAAATGTTTGATTATGTGTTTGAATCCCAAGGTTTTCAAGAATGGAGTCTTGTCAATCCATGGCTACAAGACCATTTGACATATCTCCATATGAATTCAAAACTTGGATGGATGAATACAAGAAATGAAAGTAGCTAGCCTCTCCAATGAAGAATGCTCCAAGATGAAAAAATGGCTATAGTGTATTTACTATATGCTTCTCTTTTGTTTCTCAAGGAATAGGTGTAAGTGTAAAGGTAGGAGGAGGGATCTTTATATAGCCCAATGGATAAAGGAATCTCTACATCCCTTTGCATGTGGGACAATAGAGATGTTGAGTTAGTTGTGGATAAGGGGGGTTTAGAAAGGGTTGAGTTAACTTTAGGAGAGTTTAGCTTGTCCTTTAGTGACTCATGTGGATAAAGGGGGTTTATTAATTAATCAAGATGATTAATTAATAGATGTGCAAGCTTATAAAATCTTTTTAGAGGAATATTAGCATGATTTAGACTATAGAAGGGAATTAAATCAACTAAATAATGATTTATTGGTTTAATGAAAGGGGAAGCTAATTAATTAATAATAATTAATTAGTTTAGATAGAAGGAAGGATTAATTAACAAAAGGTTGTTAATTAGGGTATTTGTTGAATAGAAGACTTAATTAATTAATGTAATGTAATTAATTAATGATGATAGGAGAGAAGATGAGCACTATTGACGATATGTCACCAATTTGTGGGAAAGGGGATAATTAGCACAATTTAAGTATTTAAATTTTTCAGGCTAAATTATAGGTGTCTACAAGTAGCACTCAAAAATGGGATCCTTCGAGAATATGCCCCGTCTATCAGATTAGAAAATATACCTGCGAAACCGGCTTTGTGTATATTAGGTATGAAATCATGTTGAAGTTATATGTCCGCCTCACACTTTGGAGTTTCTCATGATGTTATCACCGATGATCTCTTCCCAATTTATTATTAAATCAAATTTTTGATCACAATGGTTTTAATGAAGGCATACATCTATGAGCGGAAGTTGTGAGTGTTGGCTTCTCCATTTATCCTGCATAGCAATTTAGTAATATCATCCACTTCCTGCACCAAATTAGATCATGGAAGAGTTCTCAGAACTTTGATGGAGACCTGGGCTTCTTCATATATTTGCTATTCATTATGCCCACACAGTCTGCTTTGTGCTTCTCCCATCTGTTGCCAGCATCCAACATGCTAATTGTAGTCACCACTGGTCGCGTTGGAATCTTCAGACAATAATTGATAAATTGTGCATCCAGCCTGATTATCGTCTTTCCCGCAGCATCCGAATTGTTCTGGATAGGAGATGGTATGACCTTGCACACTCCATGAAAAATTCAGGCAACTGAGCTGTGACTGGGAATGCTGAAGCTCGAATAATTCCACTACTTTTTATTGCCCACATAAGAGACGTCTTTCCAGCCCTGGATCTGTCAATCAATTCAGAGAGGGGTTCGGGGCCTAAATCCATGTCATTGATATCAACAAATCTGGAAGTAATGCATGATTCTGCGATCCTTCTCTTTCATCCCGCTTCATCATGGCCAAAGCAATCTTTATCTAAGAAACCTTTGTCTGAACTCTTTTTCTTTTAATCTTTCCAAAATTCTTTGCAATTGGTGCAGATCTAGTAATTTCTTCAGATTTGAAAGATATATTCAATGTACCTGAAATTGATTTGAACTTAATTTCATTTATATAAGCACCTATAATGAATACCTGCAATTTATTTAGACAAAGACGAAATCCAGAGCATGAACACTTGATTTTTATCACAAAAATCTGCATATAAAGCCTGCTGCCCTAAAATTTGAGGCTTTTCTTGCATGCAAAGCAAGCATAAATATTTTTAACTTCACTTGGGCACTTATACCAACATGCAGATAATTAACAAGGCTTAAATCAAGCTCCTCCAACCCTAGGCGCCAAACTTTGAAGCTTTCCAACAATGAAAAACACTTTTTGATGCAAAAATCCTCCTTCCTTGGGTGCCAAAACTGTCCGGGCTGCAATCCTTTGCAAAAAGAATTAATTACATCTTCACTATGGCAGCCCATGCTTATATAACCCTCAACATTCTATTTCTAATAATTGTCCACCCTATTTCTGGCAATTAATTAATAAACAAACATGTTTATTCACCCAAATTGGGTGCCTATTTTTGCATGTTGTTGGCTGCCATTAAATAAATTTAATTTATTTATTTTTAGCATGCTACCTTCAGTTCTCTTTGACTAGCCTTCATGCATTGACTTTCTATTCATCCATGGCACCAAAATTAGGTAGAAAAGCTATTAATAAATATCATTAATATCATTGTTTAATCACCAAATGGGTCACACTTTTTGACATGGGTGAATTCTAAAATAAGAAGCCAACTTCTGATGGGAATTTTCACCCTGCACTGCAGCTCTAATAATCCCTTCTTCCACTTAAGTTATTTGACTTTTATAATGGGAATTTTTACCCTGCAAGGCAGGTAATAAATTCCCACCTAGTGTCACTTCTAATTTTCCCACTGCAACTTAAGTGACTTTCCAAAAAGTGCGACTTGCATTAAAATTAGCCCCCTTTGAAAAAGTGCGACTTGTTTGGGTGAATAAAACCTTATGATGGGAAAATTTAGCCTGCTAGGCAGGTGGAAAATTCCCATCGGTGCTTTAAGTGATTTTTCTTTATTTTATAATGGGAATTTTTACCCTGCAAGGTAGGTAAGAAATTCCCGCTGCCTGCCGCCTCTAATTTTCCCATTGCAACTTAAGTGACTTTGACTTCATGGGAATTTTCACCCTCAAAGCGGGTAATAAATCCCACACCGCCTGCTTCTTGCTACCAAAAATCCCACTGCAGCTTAAACCTATTCATTCCCAAAAAGTGCAACTTGCCTAGGAGAGGCTTTTTGTGCATGACTTCATCTTTTTTGGTTAGAAGCTTGCATTTTGAGGTTGATTCCTTTTGGTGCTATGTTGGTAGATGATCTCCACAAGAAATTAAACAAACTATACTGGTGAAGGAATCGACCTAAGGGAATTTCACAGAGAAATCGAGAAGAAAACCGAAGAAAAACGTAAAAGAAATAAATAAAAGTGAAAAACGTTGCCAGAAGTTGTAGACAATGCCCTGAATTCATTCCTGGTGAAAACCCTAATGAGACAAGTGAATATTGGCATGCAAAATTGCAATAGGATTCAACCAGAGCACAATTTACTTCAAATGGGGCATTATTTATTTAATAAATAATTAAATAAAATTTTCCCATGAGCAAAACTTGGCGGAGGGATAAAACGAAGTTTGGGCATACGGGTATTTGTCGAAATTGGCTCATATGATACACGGGAATATCCTAGTATAATACGAGACATCTTCGGCAATAAAAACACAAAAAAACCCGCTATTTTAAAAGAACGAATTTTTTAAAAAAATGGGTTGTCCCATTTCAAGGTGAAATCTAGGGACACCATGGCCCTTCACACTTTTTATCTTCATAGATTTAGTCCTTCCTTTAGAGCTAATATGTAATACTAAGAAATATATAATTGTTCTAAACCTTGTTAAATACTTATTATTTCTATTATTCCCACTCTAATACAAAAATTATGAAGAGGAGGATCATCAAAACTCGCCATTCAAGAATCAAGAGTAGCCTTCTTTGTCAATCCAAAAACTTGTTTCTTAAGAAGCCTTAAACTTTCTCAAAATCCAAAAATGAACCAAAAAATGCACCTAAGGATAAATTCACTTCTAACATTCTTATAAACATTAGGTAAACATGATCATACACTCCCCACGAGTATCATAATTTCAAATTTCATTATTTTCCCTTTAGACCTTCACCTAGGCTTGTAGCCTGCTAATTAGCCATTTTCTTTAAAATTGACAAAATATAAGGAATTATCCTTGATTGGTAAGGTTTAATAATACCCTTTATGGCCCTTAAACATATTGTAAAGTTTCACCATCCAATTGTGAACCCATTATTTTTATTCCAAAAATATCATTTTGTCTCAATTTTAGCAATTAGCCCTCCTTTTGGACAAGTCTTAGTGTTCTAGACAATCTATAAACTTTCAAGACAAATGTTTACCTTTTAGTTACCCATTTGGTCCTTAGAACTTCATGTTATTTTTCATTTCACAACTCATTATCCATTCTCCCGGCTTACTCATTCATCCTTCCTTCATTAGATAACTAGGCCTACTTAGGGTTTCAAGTAGCTCATTAGGGTTTTAATTATTGTCTCTACTTTCCAAAACTTGAATCACCTTTTCCCACTCAAATGTACCTTTTTCATTCCTTCCACAACATCCAATTACTCCTAAATATCTAATTCTACTCTCTTCTAAAGTTTTTCCTACTCTTGAATTAGCATATTCTTAGTTAAAGGAATCTCAATACCCTGCTTTTTCTTATTCTCCTCGACCTTGGTAGTGTTACACTCTTGTCATCATATTATCATTATCATACACCTATAATTAATCATTTCAAGCATTCCTTTGTTCCTTGTCAACTCATTTACTCGGTGTGCTCATTCACTTTGTGCTAGGGTTTTCTTATGACTGCGTGTCGGAGACAGGTCTTGACCAACTTATCTTAACAAAGACTTATAATGATTCTTTACCACTTCCTTAAGCTTTTAACATGTTCATTCTATCACTTTATCCCTCAAATTATTTTAATCATGCAATGAATCTTATCTAAGGTACTCTTCCTCTCTTTTGAACACTTAATCCTTCCAAATTGCTTAGGATGACTATTATAGGTCTGACAAGTTCTTCAAATTCTCTTGGATTTTGAGTCTCTGAGTAGTCCTTTAAGGATTCTAAATATGTTATAAAACATTCACAATTTTTTATCAACTTTCACATAACCACAACATGGTCAAGCAATTAATCTCACTTGTATGGCTCCCAAAACTATACATTCATGTTTTAGCCCTTCAACTTCAAGTTGTAGACACCAAAATTAGGTCGTACCACTCTTATAGACCCGTTAATTAAATAAACCATATATTACATATTCATATCCCATAGTGCACATGATTAATTGAATTAATTACTTTAATTTATTTGATTAATGTCCTCACTTGACCACCTCACCTAGCCACATCACCTAGCCACCTCATCATGGACCTATTCTTGGCATGTTCATTATAACTAGGACTCAATCTCTACTTACCATAACTAACTAAGAATTATTCTAACCCTAACACTAGATGCATATTATTTCTCTAACAACATGCCCATTTACTTACATGGAAAATACCATTTTAGATCTGAACCAACGGAAGAACTGGCCAAAAGATATCCAAGATTTGTTATTTTGGCAAACCTAGGATTTCTGGTGTAACCAACGTCGATTAACCCTAAACCGACACCGGTTAACCTAAACCATTATCGGTTACCATATATTCACTTTGGTAACCTTGTTCAAGAGGTTGGAATAATTATTCACATTTGAGAGAGAGATATCTACATGCAAGCACGAACCAGAGCCCTCTCGCACATCTAGACACACACCCTAGCCGACACCAAGACTGATAGGAAGACATTGGCAATCATGGTAGCATTCGAGAAGCACTACCATGGTCACGACCACCGAGTTTCATAAATCAACCATCACCCTCATCCAACCACTAGGTCTATAAATACAAGTAAGTGCATTTGGATTTGCATCATTCCATACTTATTTAGATCATCATTTCTTTAACTTTCACCTTTAAATCCTATTCTCCTTTGTATCCTATCATCCTCACCTTCTTGTCAATCCACCCATCTAACCATCCATAACCTTTTATCTCCCCACATCCAACCCCAAGCATCTCTGAGCATTCTCAGCTTCTTTGGTAACCTAGCCATCCTTCTTCCATTCTATGTACAATCACAGAGAACCTCCAAAACCAAATTTTATTGATTTTCTACTAGTCCACCTCTACCGATGCTAGTTAACCTAAACCATCATTAGTTTCCCTCTCAACCGGCATTAGTCATACCGACCGAAATTGGTCTCTGTATTTGGTAATTCTTCCTGTAACAAACAACCTCATAACCTTCACCCAAATAACCCAAAACCATCCAAAACCTGATCTTGACTGTTTTAGTCACCTTGGCTACTTGCCCAACCTCCAGATCTGATCATAACCTTACTGTTAGATTAGATTTGCTTATTGTATTTGAATGAGATACCTAAATCATATCAACTACAGTAGGATGTTATTTGTTTACGTTACTTCTTGCATTAAATTGTATTAAACAATGGATTGACAACCATCTAGGGAGTATCACACTTCTCGGATCTAGCACACACTAGGCAATCCACTGACATATATTGTTTAATATTCTTCTTGTGGTCTTGTTTTGCATTCACAAGTAGTTCCTCCTAGAAAAAGGAAGTTCTCGCAATCAACACTAGATCGAGAAATCAAAACGTGTGCATTCTACCTTCCACCTTCATTTCATAGGTATTCCTCCTCACCTTTACCTTATCTGTTTTGCTCATATGTACACAACTTATTGGTGAAACATTTTGGCACGCCTGGTGGGACCCTCATTTGTGGGTTCCTTTCTATTCATATAGGTTGCATCTTGTGTGTTTCCTTTCTAAATCGTTATTCACTAAATCTTATTCTTTGGTAATTTACTCCCTTTTAATTGCTCTAAATGAAACATTTCTTTTGGTGCATTTAAAAAGAATCATTCTTTCTTTTTTGCATTAGTGAAAATCATCCTCTCTCATATTCATCATTTTGCTACATTGAATATAATTGTCGATTTGGGTTATAAATTTTGTTGCATTTCATCCTTGTATGCTGCATTATTAGCTCACATTTAAAACTGAGGGAAACCTATACTGCTGGAAGTCATGCCTAGCTAATGGTTGACATAATTGAACCATAGAAATCACTTTCTCTTCTCTCTCTCTTTGCCAAACTGCACAAATACAAAATTCACACATCTTCTTAAACAACACCTTACTTGGAAGAAGTTGTCAATGATCACATGATCAGAGGATTGACAGTGGGTACCCAACTAGTTTCTCTATCTAGTCATTATCTCAGAGAAAGGACCGCCCCACCAAAACATAACCTAAAACCTCCCCTTTAGAATTTTCCTCTTCATAGGACACCTTCCCAACCAAAAAACTATGTTCTAAATTCACAAGTTAGTCTCAAATAGCATAAGCTAAAGTAACATAAAATTCACTCATAGGATTACGTGTTTTTCTTAGCTTTCTTCTTGAATTGCATTTTGAGTTGTGAGGATTACATTTCTTCATTTTCTTCTTCCTTTCACACTCCACCATCATAGTTGGAGCATTCTGATTGTTTTTGAGTGTGTCAGGGCCTCATATTATCATTCTCAAATTTTTGGATTGATTCTTCATTTGATTTAATTTACAAAATCCATTTTTCTTCACTTCTTCAGATTTCACAAGTAACAAGTGTCATTCCAACAACTGTCATCACTTCCCATCTTACCATTGTCGATTTACGATTAAGGTGTTGGTTACTAGCTCTTTTGGTTATTTTACCCAAAATAGCTTTCATCACCTTCTCTTTTCTATTTGTAGTCCTCAGGACATCATCATATTCCCAACATTCTGATATCACTGTCAAGTATAGTTTCCCCATTTCATTTTCATCAGTTCTGCTTCATTTTCTCAAACTGGTGTTTTCCACAATAACCGGTATCGGTTACTATAACCATCATCAGTCCCCTTTAACCGTCATCGATCACTTTAACCGGTAATCGGTTTCCCTGTTTTGATTTTTAATTGAAACATTGACCAAGTCCACCTACCAGTATCTGTTCTTTTCCATTTCTGTTGTTCTTTATGTCATTTACATAATACAGTTAACTTGATACATGCTAATTCACATGGTGTTGACTCACAACCAAGCCAACACCCTTATATTTCATGCTAGTCTTCAGCCACTCCCACCTATCCCATCACCGCCTTCCATCTTGTCACCTATGGATCTAACTCAGCCTATCACCATTTCTACCAGTGATGAGGAGTTCACAAGACTCCTTAACAAAATCATGCACCTTACAATACTATCTTGCCCACTCATCTACCGAGACTCCTCAGGACAACTAGTATACGACATGCCCATATCTATTCCTCCTGCCCTTACCCCCACTTCCGTGTCAACTACCACTAGCTCAACATTGCCTTCATCCACCCTACCCCCTATGGTATCTCAACTAGGCCCCACATCCACTATAACTGTTGCACCAACGACATCTATCACACCCATGGTGTCGACCATCCCTTCACCAACCATCTTAAGCATGGCCCCATCTGCCCCCTTTACCTCGTATGTACCAGTTACATCACAACCACCCATGGTGTCGGAAACCCACACTCCCTTCCAAAACCTCATCCTTTCCATCCCACAGTCTCTACCACCAATTACCATGAGAGTCGTTACGACTACCCCACCTATTTTCACGCATCACTAGCAACCCCCAATCTCGTCTATCATTTATTCGGGGTATCTTCCACCTGTATCTATCCCCCTTTGTTGTTTTCATATTTGGCACCCCCATGTACTGGGATGTCATCCACATCATATACCCATCATGAACCTCCCTTTATTGCAGGAGGCGCCCATTCCTCACAACCCACCAATGATCTCATTATAATGATGATGGAAAATATGTAGACACTAGAAGCATCAGGTTCCAACTCTCATAAATCCTTAACTTATGAAAAATCTATAATGAGCTTATTCATCCATCTATTCCTATTCTCCCATACCCTGTGCATTGGGAAATTCCCAAGTTCAATTGTTTCAACAGTAAATAAGACCCGCAATAACACTTGTGGTCATTCAAACATGGGTGTTATCTAATTGCCCATGACGATGATTTACTCCTACAAACATTTCCCATGTCCCTAACATGACCTGCCTTAGATTGGTACAATAGTTTACCTAGACATTCCATCTACTCCTTTAACCAAGTGGCTCAAGCATTCTTGGACCACTTCTCAATCAATGTAGTAAAAAAATTCACCATGACTGACCTATATTCAACACGACAAGTATGATGACAAATCTATCATAGATTTCATTGCTCACTAGCAAAGTCTTATCAACCAATTAACATTCCAGTTACCTCAAGTTGAACTTATAGAGTTGTTCACTAGAGCTTGTGCTAGACACATCTCACCAACTCTGTAGGTACAAACCTTCCGTACCTTTGATGAAGCATTTACCATGGCACAAAAGCTAGAAATTCACGTCATTGAAGAAAAGAAAATCCAATTGCGGAACAAAAATGCCACGTTCAAATCAAATGATTCTTCTTCATCTTCAAAACCCCAAAAAATTATTCAAAAGCCAAAGGATCTACCAATGTGGTAGTTCTCAAAGATGGTCCATCTCATCCATCTAATCAAGCCAAACCTTCCTCCAATATTTCCCCTGTTCAGAATTTTTAGTTCCGGTGGGAACAACAAAAGTACACTCCAATTAGAGAGCCCTATTCTTTAGTCTTGGAAAAGCTTCTTAAATCAGAGCCATTGCACTACCCCCGTAAACCTCATACTAGTTTTGATCTTGATCGTCCTATGCCCACATGGTATAAGGAACATGACTATTGTAATTATCATCGTGTCAAAGGCCATAGTGATGGTAATTGCATAAATTTTAAGAACATTGTCCAGGAAATGTTAGATAATGGAGATCTCATCCTGGAAAACCCGAATGCACTAACAAATCAAAACTTGCATATCTTAAGAAGTCATTCCCTAACCACACACCATCATCTAATCAAAATGGAAAACGTTTAACCAACGACAATAATGTCTTGAAGTCCACGCTATTTTCGATATTGTACCAGTCGTTCCTCAATTCCCACCTATTTTGTTTATCGAGGAAATTATGGCACGAGCTCCTCTACCATGGAGGATCATACCACTTTCACTCCTTCACCCTCAAAGGAGTCCCCTTCATCTCCTCCTTCACCCACAAAGCAATCCATGATTTCTATTGATGTCGCTTCACCGTCTACCTGCAACCTACCGAATAATAAACAATATTAACTCTCCCACCCATAAGAGAATCATCATTACCTTCTCCTCCACCAAAAGAGAAATCTATCTCACCCCACCTACTATCTCTCCTACCCATGGGAGATTCTTCAGACACGCCACTACATGTTGGGGACAATTCTCCATCAGCATTCCAGGATCTGTCGTCTTGGTCTCGGCTCTTTTACCCACAAAGTTTGAGGCTAACCAATTCCTTATCTCACAGACATATTTTACAAGGATTACCACTAAACCAACTGCATCTCCTCTTACAGTAGTCTCATTTTCATGACTGGTCAATCACCTAGATTACGTTGATAATTCCCCACTTTGGGGATGCCTTTGTCTCCCCTTTTCAGCTCAAATCCAAATGTTTTCTAAAGATACCTCCATGATCTATCCAAAGGTATTTACAACAACCATATCGACCCGACCATGCCTGTCGAAATGGTTTCTTCCTTGTCACCTTTACCCACATCCAAACCTTTACCCATGACTAAAACCATTCCTATGCCTAAGAACCTACCCACACCTACATATTCGTCCATATCTAGACCCATCACTACCTTTGGGGTGATCCCAACATCAAGCCTTACCCATCCACTCGTCAAATTAGATTTAGCCATGTCTTCCCAAACCCACACCAAAATTATTCCTCCGCCTAAAAGGAAGACCCAACATTCTAGGCCACATACACTAGTCTCACCTACCATATCTTTGTCCCTTCACCCCTTCCATCCATCCTAGGACCTCACCCATCAACCTTGGCCAAAAACTTCCTACCCAAGGCAAATCAAAAGCTAAGCAACCTATTGCTTCATCACGATCCTTTGTTACACCTCATTTACTTACACAAAAACACCCCCCCCCTCACTCGTACATTTCTTACCACATATACCCCATCAACTATTATAACCTCAACTTTTCCTATACAACTTCAACCCATACCTTCCACCCGACATATACTAACCACTTCCACCACAACTCTATTTTCTCCCATGGGTAACCCATCCTCTTCCACCATCTACTTTCCCTTCTGCATCACATACTCCCATCTCACCTTTACCCAAGAAGGTGCAATCTAAAGATAAGAACCCACTACCCTCTAACAAGGTAGTTAAACCAACAACACCTTCCATTGTTAGCTCTTCTACCACACCTTTACCTAAGCGAGATACCATCAAAACCTAAGACAATACCACCTACCAAACTAGTGGTCCAACCCATTCCCCCTCCTATAACACCTCATTCACCACAATTATCTGCACCTTTACCCAAACCCACACTCACTTCCCACTATGATCCATTGGTAGGGTCCTACGCAAACATTCTAGCCAACCTCTTAGAGACCTCAGTCATCACATTACCACCACTTCGACCTTACGACCCCCTCAAACCCAAACCAAAAGGGTTTGATGAAACTAAAATTTGTGCCTACCATTGTGTGCAGGACATGATGTAGAAGGTTGTAAGGCTCTCAAAACCATTCTTCTCCAACTATTTCCTCCTGAAGAAAATTTTGACGATAATGATCTTCTTGATGAGGACCTTGTTCCACCTTCACCTGTCACCACACACCATCATCCCTTGCTTCTTCAACAACCTCCATCTCCACCCCCACAACACTTTATCCACCTCCAAAATTTGATATCAAGATGATCCGTGTCGAGGGTTTGTTAAACCACCACCTAAATGCTAGTGTTCCCCTATTCATTTTGCAAGGTTCTTACCCCACATTAGGTTTTTTCCCATCATGTTGTTATCTGCTCATGACATACCTTCTCCATCTACCTCTTTCCCTTAGATTAACATGATTCAAGTTACCACTCATGCCCAAAAGTAAAAAGGAAAATAAAAAACAACTATCCCATCAACCAATCATGTGCCCAATATACCATCTACATACACGCCCAAAATCACCATTCGAGGACCGAAATATCCTATTTTTGATGGGGTTAACCATCGTACAAGGATAAAACAATTACACTAATCCCCTCTAAAAATGTCTCTATATGATCTTGTCCAAACATATGAATCTCATTGAAAATCCCTTATGGAGGTTTTGCAATCCATCGAGGTTTTACCTAATGACCCCCACACCGGTGACCTCCAAAGTATCACCCCTCACCACGTGGCCTCACTTACCAAATCATCTCCTTCTACCCCCACGTCCACTCATCAAGTAGCCACCCTCAGTTTCTTTGATGAGGAGATTGTACCTCTCTAATCAAATGACCTTGATCCCACCCTTTTCATCTCCATCTATATCAATAATATACGTTGTATACGATGTGTTATGATCGATGGTGGTGCTAGCATCAACATCATATCCTCCCATGTGTATAATCAAATATGTATCCTTCAAATTACATGCATAATAACCTAGTTATGATGCACTCCTTCAATGATGCCATCACTTCCACCCTTGGCACCATTATTCTTCACATTCGTGTGGGCCCTCACACTATCCCAAAATTATTCTACATCTTAGAGGGGAGTTCCAATTATAACCTGTTTCTTGGTTGACCTTGGATTCACGTCATGGGTTGTGTTCCTTCAACTTTACACCATTGTGTAAAATTTGAACATGAAGGACATAACTATACCATCCCATTTGACCCATCACCATTCAAAACCTGTAACATGTTGTACCGACCTAACGATGTCCTTGTACCAGTTAAGGCATCTACCACTACCCCCACTTCTCCTTCACCCATGACCCCATCCACCAATGTTGCTGCCACCTCTCCCATACCTAACTCTTCTATTCCTACTACTTCCACAACCTCTACAGCTGGCCCATCTACTTCCTAACCAACCGATACCCCTCTTGCCCAATCACCTAGTAATTCATCTATCCCCGCTACCCACATATCTACTATCGATCCCTTAGAGGGTTTTTTTCAATGCCTCACTTTGGGGAGTACCACCTCTACAATATCAACACCTTCCTCACTCCACAAGAGTATGGAAACCTATGCCAACATCCTCGTTATGACTATCACATAGGAGAGGTTTTCCCTTATGGTCCTCCCCACCTTCGCACCAACTTAATGTATGGGGGACTTGATATTGCCACCTATTCACCCAAACCGCCATCTCAAACATGACCATTTTCATTTAACCTCCAATATCTCATGATCACTTTGCTTCACTCACACTTTCCTTCACCACTGCACATGGAAATGATTTGGCTTCAATTTTTATGAATAAGGTCATCATACTATCATCCCATGTACCACCCATAAACAAAAATATCATAGTGGCATTGGATTTGCTACACCATCTTCCAAGAAGGCCCGCATCGACCTCATTGAGGATGAAAAACCTTCTCCACCCCATTCACCAATGTCACCACCTTCACCCACAGAGTCCATAGATCTCGAATCTATTCCTCCTAACTTTTTCTTTTTCATGAACACAATTTCCTAGGACCTCTGACTTATCAACGTGATGATGAGGCTCCCTCTTCTCTTCCCTTCCTATATCCTGACATGATTGATGATGATACACCTTTTATTAATGTCATTTAATGTCAAGACGATGAGTCTATCCTCACCTACCTTGGTGCGGGAGATTCTTATATTCACCAGTCATTACTTTTTAAGACACAAAACATGTTGAATGAATCGACCATCTGCTTTTCTGTAAAATTGATGAGGGAAATTTTACTAGTAACCATACCAAAATTGTGTTCTGGTTCCTTATCGGGGTCCTCAAAGCATTTGGAATGTTGTAAAACCCTTTCCGGGAAATTTAGAGATTCCGAACTTAGTCATTTTGGTCCTTTTTGGCTAGGCGCACCTTTTGTCCATACAACACAGACTAAATCTACACCCCCTTCATTTCCTTTGGCGCACCCTTTGAAGTGTTAACACATCAATTGTTGCACCTTCCCATGATGCGCCTTCCTGTCTGCAACAAAAATGTTGCGCCATGTTTTGGTGTGCCAAGGCGCTCTAAATCCAGTGTTGAGAGTACTAAATTTGCGCCAAAGGCACAGATAATTCCATGTTGTCAAAACCATATCCACGCCAAAGGGTGCAAAGTTTTCCATGTCGAAACGTGTTTTGGTGCGCCCCTTTAAAAAAGTGGTTGGCGCATTTATTACACTTTTGCCTATCTATAGGCGCATCCGCCTGTCACCTTGAGAATCAAAAACACATGAAAATATTTATTCCTCTGCACCTGTTAGCGCGCCCGTCATTCTCGTGTCGCGTTCATGGACCCCACTTCGTCTCTCTCTTTCTATATATTCCGAGTAAGTGGTTCTTACTCCTCTTGTGTTTTGTTTTGTTGGTTGTTTGTTGGGTAGGATGCAATGGACCTGAGAAGCTTTAAACACCTCTCGCCCATTTTGCAAGTCTTCCCTCCCAAACCGTTTTCACCCTCTTTCCAGATCTGCTGGCCAAGAGGGCTTTGCATCGAAAATGGACCTAGATCTCTTTCCTATGCCCCTTTCACCGTCTAAATACATAAACCAAGTAAAACCTAAACCCGACATAGGTGCAATCTCGCTTACAACAACAAACATGTTATGCAATTTGTCCCTACGCCACGCTAAAGCCCCATTTGCACACATAAAGTAAGTGCTACACGTAAAATATATGCGCCCTTCGGCGCACCAAAATTCCATGTTACATGTAAATTACTTGCGTTATTGGCACCTCCTGCTCCCATGCAACACCAAAATTATTTGTGCCCTGTATAAAACCACATATAAATGGCATAGGCGCAATCTCGCTTACAACAACAACGATGTTATATGCAAAATCCTTGCACCCTGCGCCCTTTGGCGCTGATTTATTCCTTGTAACACTCCGTTTCAGTGCACCATACTTTTAACTCTGCAGCCTGTAGTGTCCCTGCGCCCTACGCCCTGAGGCCTTAAAATTGCTAACTCCTCATTCTGTAGTGCTTTAATGGAAGATCTGACAACTAACATAGCTCTTCTATGTTGGACTTCGCTCCTTCTTGTAGATCAGCAACTGAACTCAAATCCACATATGTCTACATCAAGCAAAAGGCCAACCAAGTCAAAGGGTAAGGCTAAGCTCACATAGGAAGAGATGAAATACAAGTATCAAAGGGTCAGAATGCCCGAGTCCCAGGCAGAATGTGACCTGGACATTAGAGATTCGAACTCGGTCACATCGACATGGAAGATTTCTGGGCTAGAACCAGGAGGGTCACATGAAGTCCTTGGATGGACAAGCTGGTGGGCGTGGTCGCATTTTGCTCGGCGAGTAAATAATGAGTTTTTGATGGTGGTGGCCCATCTGTTACAATAAAGACACAAGGCGTGTCGAAAATGAAAAGGGTGAGATCATGCTAGGCATTCCCCACCACCGGCATTTTGTGGCTGTAAGCCAAGAAGACTACATCAAGGCGTGGGATGATAATGAAGACAAATGCATGTAGCTAATGAACAAAGTATATTTGAAGAATAAGAATGTGATAACCAGGTGGCCACAGGTTATTCACTGTAGTGACTTCTTTGAGGAACTGAGTGATACCATCACGTTCCTAAGTAGAGTTTTTGGGCTTTCTGATGCCCATTAATTTCACAAATGGATGCTCAGGTACCTAGAAACCATGAATAAGAATGTGCCTGAGTAGCGCTTTGAGTGGGCGGAGATCATAAGCAGCACTATCTCTGAGCAGCTCTAACAACTCACCACAATGGGGAGGTTCTACATGAACTCCTACGTAGTCTACGCTACAGCCTCAGAGAGGGATTATCCAGCACTGAGCCAATGTAGAGTTTGGCCTTAGGTGAAGATATACGAATACTACCCAGAGCTGAAGCTGGAAAATAGCATCTCGCAGTTTACCAAGATCAATGATGCTTTCTTCTACGACATCGTCTACCTTTTGAGGCCAAATATGACTCATGGTCGGATGACCAAGAGCATAGTCACAAATGACCGAGAAGTGGGGAGCACTATTTACCCAATTCCCCACCTTCAACTATCTCGAGCAGCTAACTTCTTGGGGAGCCCACCAAATTATCAAGGTATGCTGGCCCTAAGCTTATCCTATTGAAGCTATCCAGGCAGCTCATAACATACCATGAAAAGTGCCTGAAGAGAAAGAAGGGTGGAACTCCTTTCCCCCTTACGGTGGCGAGTACACTGCGTTTCCCACAACAAAGCCAGAAATGTTCGTAGAGCTAGAAGCGCTCAATATAAAGCACAATTTCTTGACAAGGCCCACCTTCGATCCAAGAAACCGCTCTCCTAAGGCAAAACTTGATCCGATCCACAGATTGAGGACATCTATATCGACCTGTATCATGAGGTCAAACTTAGAAGGAAGGATCACTCTTGCATGGCCCTGGCAGAGATTATTCAATATGGCGTGGCCATTGTTCCAAAAGGTTATAAAACAATTGATCAAGAAGTTGATCAAGTGTATCTAGAAAAGAATGGGGACAATCGACCGTTTGCTTGCTGCAATTGACGGGACAAAGTCACCCCCAGGACCATCGAAGAAAGGGTCAAGGAAACATTACGGAAGAGAGGAACAACCAGTGCGGAATGAATGGCCTTATCTACCTCGGAGTAGATTTCACCATGTCCCCTTTGGGAAATGCACCTGTCAGGCCGAAGCATCAGCAAAGGGAAAAGGCAAGGATAAAGAGGGAGAATCAAGCTCCACTCAAGAAGAAGCTCCTGAGAGCCCTCCTTCCGCCGCATAGGAACAAGTTGTAACTCTAGCATCCCCGGAGAAAGAAGTGGCAGAGAGTGTCCCAATGGGCACATCCATTCAGGATGTTGCCACTGCAATAACCATGGAGGTTCCCACCGTCCCTTCTCCCCCTTCTCATGTGACTCAAGCGACCATTCCTTTGGTCATATCCTCTCCCCCATCTTCTATTGTTCCCCCTTCCTCGTCCTCCATCTTCTCTTCTCTCGTGGAGCTGTCCCCCACCATTTCTTCTCTCATCTCTCAGCTCCCTTCCATTTCCACATCTACCTCGCCTACAGTATCCCTTCCTTCTGTGAGCACTTTCTCGGCCTCCCTTTCGATGCCGCCACCAAGTGTCTCTATGCATTTCCCCTCATCCACTGCAGCTGCTCCCTCTTCCACCTCTGGTCCCGCTCCCTTAAGTCCAGCATGGATCTCCTAAAGCATCTCGAGATAGCAAAAGAGGAAAGTCCCCATTGCACCAATGGACTTCTCTTCATCCCAAGAAAGGGGGCTAAGAATCAAAAGCCTATAACTCGCTTCTCTCTCGAGTGCATTGGGAGAAAGAGTTGCGTATCCCGACCCTTCAAAGGATAAAAAGGATCTATCTCCTATAGATTATACAGTGACGCAGTCACAATGGGAACGTCTTCTGAAAGTCTTCAAGGAGAGGCCCTATCTGTGGTGGATGCCCTTTGCAAGAAGCTCTAAGAAGCAAAGGAAGAGAAGAGGCTATTAAAAGAGCTAGAACAAGCATCTTCTCCATGCCCTGCAGAAAATGGGCAGTGCACCTCCTACAACTGCCACCGAAACTCCTAAGGTCCTAAGTCAGGATAAGATAAATGAGTACACCAAAATTGGTGAACAAGGTATGGCAGTTTCCACTGGAGAGATCAGATCCTCAAAGACAGTGAGGAGGTAATTGTCAAGTTCACCAAATTATATCAGAACATTGGTCGGGCGAACAAAGATCTCCAGGCGATTGCGGGACCTATCTCCGAAGAGTTGGACCATGCTAGGTTGCAACACGAGACATTCCAGAAAATGCTTGACTGCTCAGTCAATGATTTGGTAAAATTCAGCATTTTCGATCACCCCAGGGTACCCAGCAAAATCCTTGCTGCGTTGGACTACTAGGTCGATCAGATGGAATTCGTCCTGGAGAAGATTGACAAGGTCAAGGAGGAAGCCCTGGATGCAATGCATCAAATGGAGCAAATTGTTCTAAGAATGTCTCTGGGCTTTCTCACTCCTTCTTTCACCTTGAGGAAGGCAGATGAAACTATTCGGATCTTCAAGGAGATCGTCTCGCAAGGGCTAGGGCCAGAAGCCACTTTTGACCTTCGAATGCATCAATAACCTTCTGGCTTGCCATGATTTTGTGGGGTACCTGATGGAGGTAGGTAATGAATATTTCAAGCTCCTCTGAAAAACTCAGAGATGAGTGGGAGACTTGTGAGGTCATCGGCGATCATACAAAGGGTCCTGCCCAAGATCAACTTCAGCCGATGGTCAGTAAATTCATGGAATATTGGACCCAGTTCCACATCACCTCTCTCGAGCAGCAGCAGAAGCAAGATACCCCCTTTCAGCCGTGAGACGATGATGAATAGCCTTCTTCCTCTTGGCTTCCTTTTGTAAATATCTAAGAGTATGTTGGCACAAATGATGACATCATCCATGTTGCACCATGGGATGTTGTCATCCACCAAGTTGCCCAAAGTCAACATTGACTTTTAGATATTTTGTAGATATTTTGTAATTAGTTGTTGGTTTCCTTTTGCCTTCTCTCTTCTCCTTCTTCTATATATACTTGGATACTTGTTGTATTCAAGGTGTGGACACTTTTTAGATAAAACAAAATAGAAGTAAGAAGAAAAGGCTTTGAACTTTTTATAATGAAGAAAAATATTAATACGATATTGAGACTTTACACTGAATATCTATGTTATGCATTAGAACTTTCTTATGTTAGATCTGCATGTTTATTCTGTTGAATCTACTTCTACTTCTTTTGTCATTTGTTCATCAGTATTGCTTTGTTCGTCCATGCAAGTAGGTTTGGCTCCATTTATTACCAATCCCAAAACATAGACCTTCTGATCTTTCTGCTTTGGAATTCATTTCTTTTCTCCTTTCAGATCTATCTTATCTTCGTTCTTTCCCTTCTCTCCTATCCTTTCACAGTTGAAAATACCTCTACTGGGATGAGATCCCAAACCCTCGAAGGTAGAATATTGTGGGACTTACATGATTCATCTTTGGTAGAATAGCAATAAACTAGTTTCGCTTTGCTGACTCAAAGAGGGGCTATGCCCTGCACACTATTGGCTCATCTATCCATAGATCTGCTCACCCAATAGATTTTCAGACCAACACCATCGAAATCAACATTAACACTCAGGACGACCCACACATCTTAAAGATAGGTCAATCTTTAGATGTTCTTTGAATAGGAATCTTTTACTTCTTTCCTCTGGGACCATAACAATGTTTTTTCTTGGTCCTATGCTAATATGCTTAGTATTGACCCCAACATTATGGCCCATAATATCATAACCATTCCTGAATCCAAACCTATAAAACAAAAGTTGCGGAAAATGCATCCTCACATTGCCCTTCTTGTCAAAGAGGAACTTCAACACCTTCTCTCGGTTTCCTTCATCCTACCCATTAACTATCCCCAATGGATTTATAATATTGTTCCTGTCACAAAAGCAATAGGGGGACTTCGCATTTTCATGGATTTCTACAACCTCAACTTAGCTTTCCCCAAAGACAACTTTCCTCTACTAGGTATTGACCAACTAGTTGATCTCACCATTGGTCATGAGATGTTATCACTCATGGATGGTTTCTCGGGTTATAACCAAATACTAATTGTTAGGAAATAAGAGATAAAATATGAGGAATAATCCCTCACAAAATCACAACAATAGAAGCTAATATGCAGAAAATATTAAAGATCTCAAATAAAATTACAGAATAAAATAACACAACACAAAGAGATAGTATTTAACATGGTTCACCCAATTTGGGCTACATCCACTAAGAATCACTTGCTCGATTTTATTATAAGCCACCACTCTCTCAATACAATACCCAGATCTATTTGGAGCTATGCTCAAAAAACTCTCTGAAATTCACATCCGAATTCAAAATACATCTGCAATGCTACATAATCCTACCATATGCACAAAACCATATAAATAGACAATTGATTAAGCGAGTTTTACAAAAGCTCAGGTATCAACACCATGGGCCAAAACCGTTCCATAAACCTATGGGCCAAAAATCCCACCCATATGAGAAAATCATGTTTCCCAGGTATATCGTGCACGTTTTAAGGTAAAAAAATATTTGTGGAAAGTGTACAAGTGTTCAACACTTTCTCACATGAAAACGAGCTCCACAACCTAATAATCTCCCACTTAGAGACTAGTTTTCCTCTAAGCAAGCTTCTCAACCCCTCACTAGTTTCTGTGAAGACCAACTAAATATGAACACAACTTCAATTTTTCCCTTGTGACCACCTTGGTCATCATGTCTGTAGGATTATGACTGGTATGAATCTTCCTCGCCTTCAACTTCTCTTCCTCCAAAATTTTCCTGATGAAATGGTACCTTAACTATATATGCTTCGTCCTAGAGTGGAAAGAAGAGTTCTTAGCTAGGTGTATAACACTCTAACTATCACTATGCAACTTTACTTCCTCCTTCTTATGCCCCAAATCCTCAAGTAATTGTTGTAACCAAATCATTTCTTTGCTTGCCTCTATGGCAAGTATAATATAATCAGCCTACGTGGTTGACAAAGCCACCAGCTTCTGTAGTTGTGAAATTCAACTCGTTATTGTCCCACCTATAGTGTAAACATAACTTGTCATGCTCCTCCTATTGTCTACATCTCCAGCCATTTATGAATCTACATAACCACACAAAGTGGTGTCTGATCTACTATAGCACAAAACTTTCCCTATGGTACCTCTCAAAATCTTGAAGGATCCACTTTATTGCATGCCGATTATCTCTACCGGATCACTCATAAATCTACTCGGGCGCTCCCACTACATGGGAAATATCAAGTCTAGTGCACACCGTGGCATACATCAAATCGCCAACCCGATGAGTAAGGTACCTTGGACATCTGGTTTCTCTCATGCTCTGTCTTAGGACACTACTCCTTTCATAATTTGAAATGGCCTACTAAAGGAGTCCCAACCGGTTTAACATCTTGTATATTAAACCTCTCCAAGACTTTCTTAATGTACTCCTCCCGAGATAAAGTCATCTTATGTTCCTTCCTATCTGAGATATCCTCATACCAAGAATTTTTTTGGTTACCCCAAATCCTTCACTTAGTTGCTTCTTGAGTACTTTTATTTCCTACATTTTTTACTGCAACAAATATTTCATCCACATACATGCGCATGATAATATAACTACCATCCTCAAATTTATTTATATACATGCAATGGTTAGAATGACATCTAATATAACCTTGTTCCATCATGAAGCTATCAAATTTCTTATACCATTGACGTGGAGCTTGTTTTAAGTCATACAATATCTTCTTCAGTTTGCACACCATCTCCTCTTTACCTTTGACCTCATAGCCCTCTAAGTTTCTTGCATAAATAGTTCCTCCTCCAAATCACCATGGAGAAATACAGTCTTTACATTAATTTGTTCTAAGTGCAAGTCTTGCTACAACTATTCCTAGAACAGTTCTAATAGAAGTCATTTTTACTACAGGATAAAAAATCTCATCAAAATCTATACCTTTTTTTGTGTAAACCCCTTGACCACCAACTAGACCTTGTATCTTTTCTTTCCTCCTTCCTCTTTGACTCTGAACACCCACTTTGTCTGTAATACTATTTCTCCTTGGGCAACTTCACCAAATCCCATGTCTAGTTCTCCATGAGACCACGGTGCTCCTCATCCATGTCTTGCTCCCACTTCTTCCCCTGGCATCTACTTGTATTGCTTCATCAAATATCTTTAGCTCTACACTATTAGTGAGTAATAAATAATAAAGAGAAGGAGAAAATGTTGAGTTCTCTTCTTACCCTAGAAGACCTCCTCAATATAGGAGTTTGGGGTTCCTGTTGAGGAGGTTCCTGAACTGATTCATGTGTCACTTTCCCATCTGAAAGACCCTCTATTGCTGCATATTCTTTCTTGGATTCTTCCCTTTTTTTCTTGTCTGTTGTTTATACATGAATTTCCCATTAAATACCACATCCCTAGATCGAATGATTTTCTTGTCCTTAATACTCCAACATTTATATCCAAAGTCATCACCACCATAACCAATGAAAGTACATTTTTTTGATTTAGCCTCTAGTTTGGTCCTATCATCCTTGTCTATATGGAAAAACACCTCACATCCAAAGACTCTAAGAAATGAATAATAAAATTTCTTACCATACCAAGCCTCCTCAGGTATGCCTCCATCCAAGGAACTTGAGGGTCCTCTGTTTATCAAGTACACAACTATGCTCACCACTTCTACCCAAAAAGAAAGAGGTAGTCCTACATGTAACCTCATGCTCCTAGCACATTCCATTATTATCCTGTTCATCCTTTTTGACACCCCATTTTGCTGCGGAGTTCCTAGAACCATATTTTTCCTATGGATTCCATTCTTAGAACAATAATCATTAAATTCATTGCTACAATACTCCCCTCCATTATCTGACCTAAGACATTTTAGCTTAAGACATGTTTCATTCTCTACCAAGGCTTTCCATTTAACAAAAGTGTCAAATACATCAGATTTGTTTCTAATACAATAAACCCAAACTTTCCTTGTTGCATCATCAATAAAAGTAACATAATAACTTGAACCCCAAGAGATGATACCTGAGTCAACCCCCATACATCAGAATGCACCAACTCTAACTTACTCTCTTTCTTTGTAGGTCCAACCTTGAGAAACCTTACTTGCTTTTGTTTCCCATATATGCAGTCCTCATAGAACTCCAAACATGTTTTTGTATATCCAGGAAAACTCTTCTTTATGATCTCCATGCCCTTATGGGTCATATGACCGAGCCTATAGTGCTACAAGATTACAAACGTTAGTCCTATAAGTGGTTAAATACAAGGTTCCAACCTTCTTACCTCTTGCCACCACAAGAGCATCCTTGGTAACCTTCCAAGAGTCTCTCATTTGTAAATATCACGGTGACAACCATCACTTCCCAACCGCCCTGCCGATATCAAATTTCATCTTAATATAGGCACATGTACGACATCCTTCAATAGCTAAGTATTCACATTCGCATCTTAACTCGAATAGAAACTTTTCTAACTATGTTCAAGGCTCATCATCACCAATAAAAACACATCTAAAATCTCCTTGAACATAATCAACAAAATAATTCCTAGGTGGAGTAGCATGGAAAGAAGCCCCCGAATCTAAAACCCAAGATTCAATAATATTATGCAAAGAAAGAATCAAAGCATTTTGACATACATTACCGTTGCCACATTTGCCTCCTTGTTTTCTTCCTATTGTTTTTTTTTGTCCCGAAGCTCCCAATATTCCTATGCATGCCGGACTTTCCATAGTGCCAACATACTATCTTACTTTTGGTTTTTGACCTTGATCGATCCTTTGATTTTCCATGGCTTCCTCTATTCTTCTGTCTCCCTCTAGTTTCCATTGTCAAAGCATTCCTTGAAGTAGAAGATTCACAGAGATTTTTCTTCACATTTCCTCGCTTAGAATCACCCCTACAACATCCTCAAACTTCAACTTTGAGTTAGCTAGAACTGATTTACTTATTGCCATTACCAGGCTATTCCAACTCTCAAGTAAAGAGCACAGAACTAATAAAGCCCTAACTTCTTCATCAAATTCTATTATAACCGAAGCTAGCATATTTACAACCATATTAAAATCATTTAGATGATCTACTACTAAACCATTCTCATACATCTTCATATTAAACAACTTTTTCATTAAAAATATCTTATTAGAGGCAGAGGGTTTTTCATACAACTTCCCTAATGCATCCATCAGTTCTTTTGTAGTCTTTTCCTTTGAAACATTAAATAATACCGAAGATGTAAGACACAGCCGGATTATCCCAAGTGACTTTCTATCCAGAAAATCCCATTTCGCATACATTATGATTGAGGCTTTGTTCACCTTCTTAGACAATGAGAATATAAAGATCCTTCGATAAAGGTAATCTTCCATCTCGCATCTTTCAAAGACTGAAATTATGCCCATTGAATTAATAAGCATAGATCTTCCATCATCTGCCATAGGTCCCACTCAAGATAAAACTTTCCCTGTGATTCAACACTTCAACAAACCAAACCAGGCTTTGATACGAATTGTTAGGAAATA
The DNA here is from genome assembly GCA_018340775.1 of Taxus wallichiana var. yunnanensis. Lineage (NCBI taxonomy): Eukaryota > Viridiplantae > Streptophyta > Pinopsida > Cupressales > Taxaceae > Taxus > Taxus wallichiana. The sequence goes on from CM031234.1 coordinate 558,304,626, forward strand.
AGAGATAAAATATGCGGAATAATCCCTCACAGAATCACAATAGTAGAAACTAATATGCAAAAAATATTACAAATCTCAAATAAAATTACAGAATAAAATAACACAACATAAAGAGACAATATTTAACGTGGTTCACCCAATTTGGGCTACGTCCACAAGAATGACTTGCTCAGATTTTATTACAAGCCACCGCTCTCTCAATACAATACCCAGATCTGTTTAGAGCTATGTTCAAAAAACTTTATAGAATTCACATCCAAATTCAAAACACATCCATAATGTTATATAATCCTACCATATAAATAGAAAACTACTTAAGCGGTTTTACAAAGCGTCAGGTATCAAAACCATGGGCCAAAGCGTCCATAAACCTATGGGTCAAAAATCCCACCCATATGATAAAAGCACATTTCCGGTATATCAAGCACGTTTCCATAGGATCAACACAAAACTACCTTCATCACTCCTTGGGGGACCTTCTACTATCATGTCATGCCTTTTGGCCTTAAAAACATTGGTGCTACATATCAATGGGCTATGACTTATATCTTCCATGACATAATGCATCACATATTAGAAGACTACGTAGATGATCTTCTTTCCAAATCCAAATGTCGGGTTGAACACCTTACAGTCCTTAAGGTCATCTTTCATTGCCTCATCAAGTATTGTGTTCACCTTCAACCTAAGAAGTGTGTCTTCACGGTGCTCTTAGGAAAGCTCCTTAGTTTCATCATTTATTTGCGTGGCATAGAATTTGATCCTGCTAAAGTAAAGGCTATTATCGAAATGCCTCCGCCTACTAATCTCCGCCAACTTCGAAGTTTGCAAGGTAAGTTGCAATCTATTCATCGGTTTATTTCATAACTTTCTAACTGTTGCCAACCATTTCATCATCTCCTCAAAAGGATGTATCCTTCAAATGGGATGATGAATGCCACAAATCCTTTAACGCCTTAAAACAATACCTTTTCCAACCACCGGTTCTCATTCCTCCTAAGGATAACCAACCCTTTTACCTATACATTTCTACTACTGACCATTCCTTGGGGGCCATGCTCGCTCATCACGATAAGCAACACAGGGAATAAGCGGTTTACTACATAATCTGCACCCTTTTGCACTATAAAACTAGATATACCCACACCGAAAAACTCTACTTAGCCTTAGTTTTTGTTAACACAAAACTTCGTCATTACCTACTCAACCAAAAAACCTTTTTCATCACTAACATTGACCCCTTACATTACATGTATGCCCAAGCCCTACCAAAATCAATATGTTGTATGTTGGCTTATGCTTCTTATAGACCTAGACCTCAAATTCATCCATAAAAATATGTCAAAAGCCAAACCATCGCTAACCAACTTGCAGATGCACCTCTCTCAAGAGATCATCCTTCTAACTTCAATTTCCCAAATGATCCATTGTTATCCTCTCTTTAGACGATACCACTTACCAAATGACCTTATTCTTTGATGGTTCCAAATGTCAGCATGAAGGTGGTGTGCAGGATTTATTCTCATTCCTCTTGATGGTGAACCTATTCCATTATCTTTCAAACTAGATTTTGAATGCACTATTAACATTTCCGAATATGAAGCACTCATATTAGGCCTTTAAGCCTCCATTTCCTAGATGTTAAATCAATTAATATCTTTGGGGACTCTCAACTAGTTGTAAACCAAGTCAATGGTATATACCAGTGTCATAACAAAATACTCCAAAAGTACAAATACCATGTCGACATACTTTGACTACCTTTGACCGTTACAAACTTCAAACCACCCCACGTTCTACTAATAAATTTGTGGATACCATGGCCTGCCTGGCTTCTCAGATACCCACTTTACCTTCCAACTCCAAAATATTTTTCACAATACAAAGGTTGTAATCACCTTCTTATTTATCTCGAGATGTCAACTCCGTCGAGAACCGTTGCACCTAACCCACGTGACCTTTGGTATAAGCAGTTTGCAGACTACCTTTCCCTTTCCATTCTACCTCCCGATCTTACTCGTAATGGACAATGCACCTTTCTTAAAGGTGTCTCTCACTATGTCATCATGGGTGGTCTTATTTATAAATACGTCTTCGACGGTATTCTCTTATAATGCCTTACAAGTTCTGAAATTCCCTACACCATCAAGGAAGTTCACACGAAATTTTGGAGGTCACTTTAGTGGCTTAGCTATCGCTAAACACATTCTTCACTTAGGCTATTATTGGCCAACCCTAAACCATGATTTGTTGTGACTATGTAAATTTTTTTGTGAAATTCCAACAACATGTTAATATTCATCACACACCTAGTCATGTCTTCTAGGTCGCACGAGACCTTTGAAATTTCTCTCAATGGGGTTTAGATCTTATCGGAGAGATCAATCCTCATTCTTCACAATGTCATCAATGGATTATAAATGCTACTAAATACTACACTAAATGGGTAGAATCCATCCCCCTCATTTCTACAAAATCTAAGAAAATTTGTGAATTCATCAACCATCACATTATTTGTCACTTTGGTGTCCCTCACCACCTCATCACTGATAACGACAAGCAATTCAAAAACAAAACCCTATGAAAGCTTTGTGATGCTTTTGGCATTCAACTTAGTTTCTCTTCACCTTACTACCCACAAAAAAATGGCCAAGAAGAATCAACCAATAAAACCTTAAACAAAATTCTTATGAAAGTAGTTGACGATACTAGAAAGGATTGACATATGCACATTCCTTTCACCTTGTGGGCTTATCACACTAGTATTCACACTTCGACTGTTGCCACACCTTTCTCTCTGGTCTATGGTACCAAGGTTGTCTTGCCTCTCGAAGTCTAAATTCCATCTCTCTACATCTCACTCCAAGACATGCTCAATGATGATGACTTTTGCCAGGACCATTTGACACAACTTGAGTTATTAGATGAGTGTCATCTCAATGCTCTTGATCATCTCCAAATCTACCAAAAACGTATCAAACATGCCTATGAAAAACATGTCCATGAACGAACCTTCCAGGTCGGTGACCTCATCCTAAAGGAAAATCAACATGTAACCAAAGAAGAGAAAAGTAAATGGGGAAAATTTGCTCCTAATTGGCTTAGACCCTATATCATTACTCATACCTATGGATCAAGTGCTTATCATTTGTCTTCACTTAAAGGTAAACTGAACTTGAACCCCTGAATGCCTTGCATCTTCGATTGTTCTATTGTTGAATCAAATCCTATATCACTTTCTATCTATTTTAAGCTCATCCCTTGAGCACCCTTCACCTTTCATATCACCTATTCTTGTGGTCAATGACTAAACAAAAATCATGTGATTACTGTCACCTTTCAGCCTTATCTTCAATATGAGTACCACGGCTCTACTCATGGCATGATTTTCATGGATACTTTTATCTTTTTCAAGATGGAATCCCATGGTCGTTCATCATTTGAAACCATCTCTTTCATAGTTAACCTCTGTGTGCTATGGTTTTTGTCTTCTAAACAAGAGCCTAATCTTCCACTATAGTCTTGTCCATGACTTAAAACGTCCAAAAAAGCAAAATAATTTCAAAAGAAAAATGGGATTCAACTCCTTGAGTCAAACTTCCAACAAAGAGATGAATCCCTCAAAAGGGACATCTCTTCTCTCTATCTCACCACTATAAATAGACTGCTCCCTTGAAGGAAAACTATACAAAGCTTGCCATACTGCACATAGTCTATCATAAAAAGGGACTATCCTTACAAAAACAAAATAAAATACTCAGAAGCTTCCCGCATTGATCAGCTTCACGAAGACCTCAAGGAGATAATATACTCATCCCATGTAGACTTCCCACATCAATCAATCTATCAAACACAAAAGCAAAAAGTGAAAATGATAACTTTTTCGTCATGGACTTGCCTATTTTGATCATGGGTTTCTTTCTAGGTAAACATGTCATCTTACACTAAGTTACGCTAAAACCACCCATTTTCACCTCATTGCCTTTTCACCCTAATTTCCTATCTTCTCAAGGGACTTGCCACAAAAATGACATTTCGTGATCATGTGACTTTCTTCACCCTTAGCATAGTCAATCATGCAACGTCTTTAGGGTCTTATGTTCATAAGCCAATCTTTGGTATGGTAGCCTCGTTATGGTTCTTATCAATTAGGTAGCTCTTTTTGTCACCTCTTACCATTCTACCTTCTTCATCACCTATTGATTCTCCTATACAGGACTAGACCATCAATGACTACATTTTAAATATTTTTACTTTCACTTAAGACTCAACCATGCCTATGACCTAGACTCAACCATGCCTAACCAACCTAACTCACCACGCTTAATCGACTTAATTCAACCATACCTAATCGACCTAACTCAACCATGCCTATACCGACTCCACCATGTCTAATCCACCTAGTTTTCATCCATCCACAAATAACAATAGAAATTTCACTACACAAGTACATCATCCACACCATAATGATTAAGTGGTTTGGCCAACCCTTAATGTATATGGGTCCATCACTAATATATAGGTTAATATTTAATAATATTTATATTTATATTTCTATTATTAAATATGCTAACCTAGGTATATACTTTAGGTTAAATATTTAATATCATGTAATGATTATATTTCTAATATTAAATATTATAAACCTAAGTGTATGTGTCAACCATTTTAGGTTGAAAAGGTGGGTCGGGAGACATACCCGATCACCTTATATAAAAAGGACTTTAGGTCCGCATTTGATATATTCAGAAATATATCAAGGTGTGCAAATCAAGTGATTTGGTTTTACCCTTAGTAAATATGGTTTCAAAGGAGGAAGTGATTTTACTGGATGTAAAATAATTTCTCTGAAGTAAAAGGTTATTTTTAAAGTGTTTTTGCCCTATTGGGGTTTTCCACTATAAATATTGTGTCACTTGTATTATTTATTTTCGTAAGTATTTTTTATTTACTTATGTTATGATGTAATCTTTATTTAAATATTTATTGTAACATTATGTAATATGCAAGTTGATTAAATATGTATTTATTAGAATCCTCAAATTCTAACATGGTAACAGAGCGAGGTTGATTAAATAATTTAAGATCAAATGTTTTGTATATTATTTATTTAATTTGTACAACCTGATTTTTTTGTAAATTATATGGAATAAATGTTTGTTTGGAGATTGATGTGTGCACAGGTAAAAGGGGCTTCAAATATTTACTGCGTGAAAATCACATATAAAAAAATTAAAATATAAATTTTATTAGATTTGGTTTATATGTGTTTTAAAAATAAATAAAACCTAACATGTGTCCATAACCATTTATATTATTCATGTAAGGGGTGACCCCATTCCTTTATATCTTATAGTTTATAAAAACTATATAAATAAACCTATTTAAAGGTTTTCTTTTATATAAGAGTGGGAGTGGAGAATAAAATGAGATAATATCTCAGGTATAAATGTGGAACTCTCAAGTATAAATGGAGAATTAAAAAGGTCTACTTTATTGGTGGTCCACGTGTAGTGTGGTAAATATTTGTTAAAATATTGGTAGTTATAGCTACATAATTTTTAAAAGTTTTTAGCTTGTAGGAATTATATAAAATATTTTGTAATATTTCCGTAGTTTTAAATGTGTGCGGTGTAAAATTAAGGGTAAATGAAGGGAGGAGACAAAGTTCATGAAAATAGGGATTTCAATTTATTTCATTGGTCGGGTGAAATTACTTGTCCCTCTTGTAAACTATGCATGTTAATCTATACTCTCATAAATCTACTTGCACTGGTAAAATTCTTTTAACTGGTCTATGTCCTTTAAACCCCTTTATAAGGGTTATGTGTTTTTATATATATAAAATATACTATAGTTTATAATTTTTATGAGTTATATGTTGTCTTTTATTTACATTCTATAAACTATATACCTTGTTTTTTAAGTGTATATATTTTTACATTATAAATTATAATAGGTTATTATAATGTATTAAAATATAACCTCCCTAATATTATATAGAAGAAGAAATTCTAGAATTTCACATTCTAGAAATACACAACAAGTTTTGGCTTCATTAAATTTGATGGTCAAATGACCGTCATAGTAGACCAAACATAAGACAATATGACGGTCATTTAGACGTCAAATTTAAGCTCGTAGGTTTTAGGAAACTTTCATTGTGTTAAAATTGACAGTCAAATGACCGTCACGACAGAACAAAAAATAAGTCATTATGATAGTCATTTAGACGTCAAATTTAAGCTAGCCGGATCTTTGTCTATATTTATTTTTTCAAAAATTTGATGTTGTTATGTATTCTTAGGGGTCTCTTCTTCACTTCTACATAGTCAAAAATATTTTTATATAAATCGGGGTATAATGCATAACCCTTTATATCGTAGGTTATTATTTTGATCATGAGCGGTTAATTAGTATGCATTGTAATGACAAAATTAGTTATGATCAAATAGTTTCTTTAGATCTATAAAATCTAGATTTTATTCTATTAAAAGTGTTGTTTTTATTATCGATAAATATGTATCTAACTCTGTGGTACATTATATTATAATGGGGTGTGTTTTACAAGTTTAGGAAAATAATTACATCCAGCTATTTTTGTCTTGACAAAACCTAGATCCTGAATGAAACCAACTACAACATTTGAGTCAAAACAAATTTTATGGCAAGAAAACTCGGACGATTTTTTTTCGAACCGAGGTTGCTCCCATTGGTCATCAAGAAAGTTTAGATAACATGAATACATTCTTACAACGAATGTAGGAGACTCTTTCTATGATTTTGTGCAATGTGAACGATGAGTGCCTTCTACACATTGGTAATTTTGAACATCCGAAAGAGGTATGGAAACAACTAGAATCCATGCATGAAAGATACTTGATATATCAAGGATAGTAATGAGAGTATAATAGTGAAGGAATTCAAAGAAATGGTCTGTATATTTTTGATGATTTCTCTTCTTGCATCTTGTTTTATATCTTAGAGTTTGAATAATTCAAAACTATGGCATGAAAGGTTAGGACATGTTAATTATCGAAGCTTATATGAAATGTATAGATATAATCTAGTGAAAGGTTTACATGTCTTGTCTTCTTCTATGAAGTTACTTAATTAAATGCTTCTAAATGATGGTTTTAATTCTGATTTAGTAAATGGTCATGATGATGTTTTGATGTTATATATGTTTCGAAACTCTTATATTCCTAGATAAGAAATTAAATTGGGCTCAATTTATGTTATAAAGTTTAAATCTTATTAACCTTTGGAAAATGACCGAGAAGTCATCATATGTGCCATGTATTAATTACCTTGTATGAACTGAGCCACGAGGTATTGTAGGGTCTAGGTGGGTATACAAAGTAAAGTATAATGTTGATGGTACTATAACAAACATAACACTAGACTTGTTGCTAGAGGTTTCAATCGAAACACGGTATCGATTATGTTGAGACATTTTCCCCTATAACTAAAATGAGCAATATTAGGGCCTTATTTACAATCATGTCACTCAATTTAGGTGAAAAATCCACCAAATGGATAAGATTTTTTTAAAATTTTGATTTAAAATAAGAACTTTATATGTTCCAACCTAAAGGATTTGAAGAAGCTGTAAAGAAAACTATGTTTGTAAGTTGAGAAATCCTTATATGGTTTAAAATAAGTTCTTAGATCTTGGTATACTAAAATTATTTCCTTCTTTAAATTGTTAGGTTTTGTTAATTATTCTTCTAACAATGATATATTCATTAAGAAACAAGGCTCACATATTATCATTATATTTATATATGTTGATGATTTACTTATGACTAGTGACAATTCCGATTTAATTAATAGGATTAAAGAGAAATTGAAGCAAAGACTTTGAAATGAATGAGTTAGGTCTCTCACATCATGTTTTTGTATAAATATATTTCATTCTATTGTTATTTTTCAAAACACAATATGCAACTATTGTATTGAAAAAATTTCTTATGATTGATCGTAAACCATTTTCTACTTCAATGGAAGTTAGAATAAATATTGATCCTAAATCTACATATGTAAAAGGTTGATCTTATTTTATATACGTTATTAGTTGATAGTTCAATTTATCTAACTATAACTAGATCAGATATTTCCTATACAATAGGAATTACTTCAAGGTTTATGCAGAACCTTTTTAGAGATCATTGGAATCTTGTAAAAAGAATTTTTAGATATTTGAAAAGAACAATCAATTATGGGTTGCATTATAATAAGAATGAAAATGCTATCTTATATGGATTTTGTGATTCTAACCATACTGATGTTGTGTTATAAAATATACTGGATATGTGTTCAAGTTTTTTGGTGTAGGAACCATTACTTAGAATAACAAATACAATCAACAGTCTCCATTTCTTCTACTGAGGCAGAGAAGTACAATGGAAGAAGTAAAGAAGTCATGTGGCTGCAACGGTTGTTGGTAGAGATACACATGGAAGCTAAAGGAAGTATTTCTCTTCTATGTGGTGGTCAAAGTTGTATTACTCTTGATTAAGAATCCAATTCAACATCAGAGGATGAAGAACATTGAGATACATATACACTTCACCCGTGAGAAGGTGCAAAGTGATGAGATAAATCTCAAGTTCATGTTGATTAAAGAGCAGGTTGCTGACATCTTCACAAAGTCCCTGAGTGCTGCAAAGTTTTGTCACTTTTGTGAAAATCTTGGATTATCGGAGTTGCCATTGAGGGGAGTGTGCATGAAAATGTCACCTCCTAATGGAACTTGTTTTTGTAAAAATACATTCGGGAATTTGTAAAAGACCTTCAGAAAGTGTAAAAAAAGACCTTCGGGCATATATACCTCTCAGCTTCTTTTTTAGAAAGAAGTGTAGAAATATCTTAAAAGCGGTCTTGAAGAAACTCTTTAGTGCTATTGATTTTACCAAGAAACATTCAAGACAAACATATTGTTAAGGAGGTCCTTGGTTGTAAAAGACTCATATATGCTTGGGTTCAATAACCTTTTATGAGAAACTTGTGAGAACATGTAAAACTCACAAATCATACTTAGCCACCGATCATAGGATGATCTTTGGGATTCCAAATCCTTTTATACCAAAAGGTAAATTGAGTATGATGAAGGTGTTATAATTCCTTCAACCGATATGCTAGCCTTAAATCTTTATGGTTTAAGGATTGTAAATAATGTAGTGTACCACGGGCAAGTAGTCTATTGGCATATGTTATGTTATCCCACTTAATATTAAAGATGAGTGTTGGAACATAATGATTAAGTGGTCTACTCAACCCTTAATGTATATGATTCCATCACTAATATATAGGTTAATATTTAATAATATGAAATATTTCTATTTCTATTATTAAATATGCTAACGTAAATATATACTTTAGGTTAAATATTTAATATCATGAAATGATTATATTTCTAATATTAAATATTATAAACCTAAGTGTATGTGTCAACCATTTTAGGTTAAAAATGTGGGTCGGGAGACATACCCGATCACCTTATATAAAAAGGACTTTAGGTCTTCATTTGATATATTTAGGAAATATATCAAAGGTGTGTAAATCAAGTGATTTGGTTTTACCCTTGGTAAATAGAGTTTCAAAGGAGGAGGTGATCTTACTGGATGTAAAATAAGTTCTCTGAAGTAAAAGGTTATTTTCAAAGTAGTTTTTACCATATTGGGGTTTTCCACTATAAATATTATGTCACTTGTGTTATTTATTTCTTGTAAGTATTTCTTTATTTACTTATGTTATGATGTAATATTTATTTAAATATTTATTGTAACATTATGTAATATGTAAGTTGATTAAATCCGTATTTATTAGAATCCTCAAATTCTAATAGACTCCACCATGCCTAATCCACCTAGTTTCCATCCATACATAAATAACAATAGAAATTTCACAACACAAGTACATCATCCACACCATCAATCTCACCATCTATAAATGAAATTTTGTGTATCCATCAAATATACACTAATAAAAAATAATACAAGTATCTCTCAAGTAAAACCTCAAAATCTTTGACACATAGGCTGATATAATAATCAACTCACAAAACTCTCATGTACAACCTCACTATCATCGGCACGCAGGCCAATATATATAAAAATCAATATAATGATCATATATGGTGACTAATCATCACCCCACCTAATATCCATGTTGGTCTCATCTACCTCCTCCTCTCCTCTAGCCTCGACACCCTCCCAACATCTCTCCACCTCACCTAGGTCTCGTCTCTACTCGGCCTTTCACTGGTCGGCCTCCATGAACTCGTGGCCTCACCCTAAACCTGTCTTGGGACTCATCAGCCCCATGTGCTCTCTCGATCTATGTGTGTAAGAGCTTGTCCTCTTACTCGCTTCCCAATGTGCCATGTACTTAGCATAGGAGGGGACATCTATCCCTGCGGTCATCAGATGATCCTAGTAATATTTGGCCTCATTCAGGGCATCCCTGAATCTCACCATCGACATTGTCTGTGGTGGTACCATAGGTCTCACAACAACCTGTGAGCTTTGTCCTACTAATGATGGCCTCAACCACTGTACCTATGAACCTTTCCCTTCTCTTTGTACCATAGGACCCTCTCCCAATGCTACTGCATATGGGACCCTATCCCCGGGTGCGTGGAGGTGCTTGCGATGTGACTGCACTGTAGGGCCACAATATTAGCCTTTGGAGTGGCCAACTAACCCCGCAAACCTACTATCTCGCACTGTAAGGAGAATACTGTCCTCCATCACCATAACCACCCGTGAGGGTACCTATCCTGTGTAACCGGGTCGCAGGATACCACCTGTGCCTATAAAGTGGCAATATGTACCTCTCGATCCTGTGAAATTCCCCTACAATACTCCAAGTTGTGTCAAAAGGGTGTCCACCTTCCCATGTAATGTGTCCCTCTGAACCGTAGGGGAATCTACCTGTATCTGTCAGTGACCCCAGATCATCAATCTGCCTATCCACTGCCTACTCCTCCTACCATGTCAGCACAATCGGTTGTGATAGAGGCATAGGCCTCTCCACGTCATCTCTCATGTACTATGGGAATGGTGGAGGCATGCCCTAGGGCAGCCCAAACTATCGTCTAACCTTGTCACATGGTATCTTCTCGTGCTCGCCGATATGACACCCCTATATCCAATTGAGTAGTCAGTAACTCCTCTAACTCCACTACCATGTATCTGTAGGAAGGAAAGCCAACATATGGCCTCCAAATAATTTCAACCCTTGACAATCCCTCTAGCACATGCCTGTAATATGCCACATCATGTGTAGCTATAGTTACCCTGTGCTCTTCCTCAACAGTACCCAACACCTATAACCAACTAAGACCAAGCCCACATCGAATGCATCAGTGGGAAAACTACTGGATGCACACATATGATGTGCTTGTATGCCCAACAATGAAGAATAAAGGTACAACACAAAATGAACCTCTCCGCAACCTCCCATAGGCCCATAACTCTCTGTATAAATGCACCAAGAATGTCGGTGCCTAGGAAAAACATGTCCTCTCCTCCATCATGTCCTCGAGAACTCCCATCGTGTTCATGTTAATCTCCCACCATCCACATCTGGAAATGTAGAACAACACAAGGTGCCTCCATAGTCGGGACAACCAACCTCATCTCCTGAGGATGGGCCGTGTACATGTCTCCATAGCTCAGGCTCATACTATGGTATCTCAGCTCCACCATCACCTCTCCAAAAATAGCCACTATCGGCTCCTCTGAGGCCTCTGAGGTAATAGAATAGACCTTCTCCCCAACTACCAACAAATGCAGGATCTTTTATGCATCCTCTAGGGTGACCGTAATCTCACTGTTAGTAACCAAAAAGTGTTGGTCGTTAAATCCCATCTATCAATGAGTGCAACCATCAAACTAAGATCTCGAGCTACACATGCTGGTAACATCAGATCCCAATCATTCCTACATCTATCACATGCCTCCACTCCTTCGTAGTCATGCTCAACCATATCACCTGCACAGAGGTGGTACTCTATCCCGCATCCATAACTGTTCTCTCTACTGCACCAATCAAACACAACATTTTTCAACCTTGACCATACCCAACATACCTTTTACCCAACACACCTATTACATGACATAGCTATTTCCCACCACAACCCTACCAACTCCCCCTTTTTTCTAGTGTATTATTACACCTATTCTCCCTTATCATCCTTACCCATCTTAGTTCATTTTACACCTATTCTCCCTTATTCTACTTGCCACCCCCACCATCACCCAAATACCCCTTTTACCATCTTTTCCCTACATACACCTTCCCTTAGCCCTTCCTTGACTATTTTCCTTCCCTCTACCCATTCCTTACCCCTATTTCTCATCATCCCTAACCGATGTTGGTCACCTTAACCATCATCAATTTTCCTTGACCAACATCGGTTCAATTTCACCGGTGTCGGTCACCTAAGTATTAACCGACACCAACCAAGGCCAACCAACATCGGCCAACCCTTGACCGACGTCGGTCTCTGTCGCGACATCAAAAACTGAAAACCCATACCCTCCCTCTCAAAAATTGACAAAAACACCCTAAACACCCACCCTACACTACCCAAACCTAGCCTAACATCATTTACACCCCTATTTACACTACATTAGACCTCCCCCTCCTCATTTCATTCCTTTTACCCACAAATTCAAAATTCAACTCCCACCCACAACCTTTTCCACCCAAACCGATTTCCACACCCTATTTTTAAACAAATGCAAAGATCGGATAAAATCCTACCTCATCTCGGTGTCATCTCCATGGTGGCACGTCTGCCACTGCACCGGTGGTCCACCTAACCCCTCTCCTACCTTCACCATCACCAAATCAACTCCTCACCTCACAACCAATGAAACCACTCCAATCGATCTCGTGGACCCGTCTACCGAACACCACCACGCGCTAGTCACTCACCAACTCAGCTCAAACACCTCGTACCATCACTTTCTACTCTTACTCCACCACTGTCATTTTCCCAAATAACAACACGTTAAAATGAATCCATAAAATATGGATTTTTCTTTTTATTAACCCTAACTCGACATGACTAACGTCGGTCATACCAAACCAACATTGGTTACTTTATAATCGGCATCGGTTGCCTGCTATTACCATTTTTACCCCATTTTTCCCATTTTGACCTCAACTCATCATTGCCCAATACCCTTTGACCTCACCCACACTTATTGCAACCTACCTACAAGCCCAAACTACCCCTACATTTCCTTAGTTGCGTCTTGGGATTTGTTATTTTACCTATACCTTGGCCTTACCTCGTGTCATGACCTATTTACCTAGACTTGACCTACTTGGTGTGACCATTGACCTTATGTACTCACTATACCTTGTGATGTTGTTACCCATGTTGTTTGGCCTAATGACCTTACCTTGCCTATTGTTGTGTCATTTATCCCAACCCAACCTTTGGTGTACCAAAACATACCTAAACATTCTTACACCTGACCTACGTTGTATTTCCATACCATATCCTATGCATTGGATACCTGAATCACTTCACACTTGTTTTGATAAACCTATTGACCTTAGACGATGTAGAGTTTGCAATATCTTCAACATGGTACCATGTTGCAATTTATATGTGTGCATACGTTTGATTTCCATTACCCATTACCCAATTTGACCCTAGCCTATTACTTATTACCCTGTATCGACCATCACCCTTTCCCATAGTACTCATACCCTTCCCCACCTACCTTCACTTCCACCAACTACACATTTATCAAACCACTCACCAATTCCGTATAACACCTCATTAATTCCTTGTTTGAGGGGGATCACCTTCACCCACACCTGGGAAACTCTGCTCTCACCCACACATGGGGCAATCACTCCTGTTTTTGTCAACGTTGCTTACCAATATAAGCTACACAACAAAAAGGGGAAAAATGTAGACACCAAAATTAGGTCGTACCACCCTTATAGCCCCGTTAATTAAATAAACCATACCTTACATATTCATATCCCATAGTGCACATGATTAATTAAATTAATTACTTTAATTTATTTAATTAATGTCCTCACTTGACCACCTCACCTAGCCACATCACCTAGACACCTCATCATGGACCTATTCTTAGCATGTTCATTCTAACTAGGACTCAATATCTACTTACCATAACTAACTGAGACTTAGTCTAACCCTAACACTAGATGCATATTCTTTCTCTAACAACATGCCCACTTACTTATGCGGAAAATACCATTTTAGACCCAAACCAATGGGTAGAACTGGTCAAAAGATAGCCAAGATATGCTATTTTGGCAAACCTAGGATTTCCCACCATAACTAACACTAGTTAACCCTAAACCGACGCCGATTAACCTAAACCATCGTCGGTTACCATATATTCACTTTGGTAACCTTGTTCTAGAGGTTGGAAGAATTATTTGAGTTTGGAGAGAGAGATATTTGCATGCAAGCACGAACCAGAGCCCTCTCACACATCTAGACACACCCTAGCCGACACCAAGACTGATATGAAGACATTGGCATTCACGGTAGCATTCCGGGAAGCACTGCCGTGGCATTGACCACTAGTTTCACAGATCAACCATCACCCTCATCCAACCACTAGGTTTGTAAATACAAGTAAGTGCATTTGGATCTGCATCATTCCATACTTATTTAGATCATCATTTCTTTAAATTTCACCTTTAAATCCTATTCTCCTTTTGTATCCTATCATCCTCACCTTCCTGTCAATCCACCCATCGACCATCCATAACCCTTTAGCTCCCCACATCTAACCCTGCATCTTTGAGCATTCTCAGCTTCTTTGGCAACCTAGCCATCCTTCTTCCATTCTCTGTGCAATCACAGAGAACCTCCAAAACCAAATTTTATTGAGTTTCTATCAAGTATTCTTCTACCGACGTCGTTAACCTAAACCATCGTCGGTTTCCCTCTCTACCGGCATTGGTCATACCCAACCGATGTCGGTCTCTATATCTGGAAATTATGCCTATAACAAAACCTTATAACCTTCACCCAAATAACTCAAAACCACCTAAAACCTGATCTTGACTTGTTCTAGTCACCTTGGCTACCTGCCCAACCTCTAGATCTGATCATAACCTTACCTATTAGATTAGATTTTCTTATTGTATTTGAATGAGATACCTAAATCATATCAACTATAGTAGGATGTTATTTGTTTACATTACTTCTTGCATTAAATTGTATTAAATAGTGGATTGACAACCATCTAGGGAGTATCACACTTCCTGGATCTAGCACACGCTAGGTAGTCCACTGACATATATTGTTTAATATTATTCTTGTGGTCTTGTTTTACATTCACAGGTAGTTCCTCCTAGAAAAAGGAAGTTATCACAATCAACACTAGATCAGGAAATCGGAATGCGCACATTCTACCTTCCAAATTCATTTCATAGGTATTCCTCCTCACCTTTACCTTATCTATTTTGCTCATACGTACACAACTTATTGGTGAAACACAAGCTTCCTCTAGAATTTTATTTTTTAATGGTCTTCTTAGGCATTTACACTTGGTTAAAGAATCTAAACCTATGTTCTCTACCATTCAATCTATATTTGGGTTTTTAACCTCTACATCTTGGTTCAAGACAACTATGTCTCCTCATGTTAAGATTGCCTCAATTGTTTTTGGCAAGAGAATGTAGTCTACTATTTTTCTTGAATATTGGGAGTTTACCCTTATTCCTAGAGCTTATATGGACCTTGAAATTTTCATTTTATTCTTCAATAGTCTCGAGTTACTAACAACAAAGATGAATTTTCGTGTGAAATAAGAAAATTACTACCAAGCCCTCTAACCTGGGCATATACTATCAAAACCCCGAGTGTTCACAATTGTCTAAATACATGGTACTATTTCCTCTAACATTATTTGTCACATAAAATTTATGATCACCTCATCAACCATGTACGAGACCAATCATGATCTTAAAGGGAAGATAATGATTCTAAGTAAAGATCAATTTGAGTAAAAACCTTCAAAACAGGGTGTATGGATTGAGATTACTATGTTTTTTTCTTAAAACCTATCAAGCCACACACACATGATTCCATAGCTTTCAAATACCTTCCAAAACCTGTTTCAAGATTTTTCAAAGGGATTTAATGAGTTTCCATGCATATATCCATTTAAATAACCCTCTTTTCTCTTATTACAAACCCCGGCTTTGTCTAAGACCGAGAGCTTGTAATTTTGTACTTAGTATTCTTTTTCTTCACTTCCAATTTTTTCATTAGTATTAGGTCTTCTAGGGATCTAATTCATAAATAATCACTTTCTTATATTTATAATAAATCCCTTGAGTCATAAATCGTGACTAAAACCTCATCAAACTGCGTCCGTAGATCATAAGGCTATGAGCAAGTAGTTTGTCATATAAAACCCTTCACCAAAACAACATTATTAACCCCGAACTAACTTACACATTCTTACAACTATTCAATCATGTAATATATCATTTCTCACTTACGAAAGGTAAAAAAACTTACTCATGATCCATGATCAAACAACATACAAACATTTCGTGAAACATTCTTAAGGAAATATGTCTTCTTTCATTATGCAAACACATCTCTGAGACTCTCCGAGCCATCTATGGATCTTCCACATGTACTTCCTCTCAAAACTCCCTTCTTCAGTTCATAACTAACTCCAAAATTCAAATTTTCCTTTATGTGTTCATAGTTTCCAAGTAGTTTGTCAACTTACCCTATCCTAACTAAGGTAAAGCTAGCTATGACTCATGTAACCCTTACACCAAGGTGTATACACTTCATTTCTCCTCTCATAAGGTCTTAACTGACCTTTTACAACATATCATCACATTATTTTCAACATTACACCTTCTAAACTAGACTTCCAAATTCAAATTTCAAATACTCCCTTTTGGAGGGAAACTCAAAATAACTCATCTAACACACAAGGAGAGTCTTGAAAGACAAGGAGGAGTTAAAAACACCTATCAAGACCTCTAAAACCTTATTCACCCCTTATAAAAATTACAAATTTTTTTACTTTCACAAATATGCTCCCACATCAGAAAATTGTATATGTCTGTGAGAATTTGAGAATTCTGCAATCTACAAAAAAATCACCCCAAGATAAAAACCTCCATCATGGTCTCGAAATGTTTGGTGGTTTTATCCCAGATTGGATGATTTTGTCCACATGTGTAATATATATATATATATTTTATTTGATTATATTTCTAAGTATCTATACCATGTGTCATTCTATTCCTAAAGTATGAGTTCAATCTGTGTAAAACTCTCATTGAATTCCCCTTCTATTAAGGCGGGTCGATGTACAAATATAATACTTGGTTAAGAAGAAATATTGTGTATCCATGTAGAATGGATTTGATAGTCATTGTTGGATCACATAGAGGGAAAGAGTGTGTGTTGTAGAAACCATAACACAGAGAAATTAAACAAGAAACCAAGCAAAAAGTGCATAGGAAACCATATATAGAAACAAACAATAAATGTTACACATTTTAGTCATAGAAAAGGAAAGAATCTCCATACAAGGAACATAAATGTGTTGTGAAGAAAGCATAACAAATGCCATATGATGCACACACAAAAGATAACATACAATCAAGAAAACAAGTGAATACATTATCCCTAAGGCACATAAAACCGGATAAGATAATGTTGCATAAGAAACATGTTAGCCATATTAGGTTGAAATATATCCTATAGAAAAATATAATAAATTGAGCATAATGAGGAAGTAAAAGTAGATATAGATTAACAAGGCCATTGGGATGGACTTAGGACAATGCCTATCATCATGTAAGAATTTTTGTGTGTCCTGCATCAAGATCAAGATACCTTGTGAACACACATGAAAAGAGTATATAGAAAATATGTTATCTATCAAATTGCATGATAAACAACACATGTATATTGAAAATCTAACACATTAAGTCATATGTAGGTCCCTGATTTTAAATTTTGAAAATATTTGAATGTTATTTTACTTAGTAATTATTTTATTTTTTTGTATTTTAGATTACTTATATGAAAAACAATAGAAAATAAAGATCTATTTGACATCAAATGAAAAATCCACATTGGGATAAAATCCTACGGATCTTGGATCAACCATATGATAAAGCTTATTAAAATAAGGTCCCTTTAACTATCCAATTTCTCAAAACTGGTATAGTGTCATAACATATTCCTCATCAAGTATAAGGTGGTCTTTTTCTACCATAGCGTGTTTCCAATGTGTCATTTTATACTAGTAATCACTAATAACACCATACTAATAAATGGCATAAGTGCAAAGTAGAGGGAAAGTAATATTGAGATTGTGTTCATCAATAATGCCTTCCAAGCATCATAACCATGATCACCCCAAAGAAAAGGGAGTAGGGTGAGGGTTAAGGGAGACCCATACTTTAGTTGTGATTAATTATAAACTAAAAGAAATAAGAATATTCTTATAACCTTGAAAGGTACATGATGGACCAAGGAGTGACATGGTATTTGGTGGGGTAAGACCAAGGGTGTGTGTCACCTTGTAAGTTCAAATATTCTTAATAGTATCCAAATTAAGCAAGACATGTTACATAATTTGTTCTAGTGTTTATGAAAAAATACACAATTATAATATTTTAATTGATTAAATGACCAAGAATTACAAATAAATAGATGAAAAGATCTCCTAAAGATAAGGAATCTATTCTCATTGAAATTCCTACAAATCCTCTCTCAATATCTATCATATGTGAGTGTTTTCAACCAAAAAATAATGTTCCACAAATATAATATTAACTAACTCACAATAATATTCTAATGTACACACTAATGTTTCCTAACATTCTCCCTTAGTATGAACTTGGAGGAAACCACCACACCACCCAAAATTAAATTTAAACACATGTTAACACATAATTTATGTATGCACTCTGCTAATATAGATATCTACTATATGGGATCACCTGAATATGCAAACACAACTACCCATGCTTTCATTTCTAGTGAATACTATAATTTTCACCATCCAATCAAATAATTTCAACGATCATCTACATATAAAAACACAACTATTTTGGATTTCAATTTCGGTGAGTGTTGATCTTCTTGTATACACCTAATTTTTTATGCTTTTTATTTTCATATATGTTACTAACAATTTCTCTTTCCAGGTTAGAGGTCACTAATGCATCTATCTCTGGAACAAGTGCCTTAAGGGGCTTGTTCCGAGATAGGGGTATGGTTATTCATGTAACCATTGGGTTAGGGATGATACATGGAGAGAGAACAACTTTTAGTCCCATTTATGTCTTTATTTTGCTATTATCTTCTTATTTTTCCTCGCATTCTTCTAACATCTAGCTTTCTTATGACCCCATTTCTTCCACCTTGCATGATCTTCACTTTTCATGACATTTTACACACTCCCCTTTATATTTTTATCTTTGGTCGACGCCATCACCTCGTGGGTGATTACGTTGGTGCAAATTCAAAATCTGGTCAACACCTTCACCCGCGGGCGATGGTGTTGGTATAAATACCCCAACTCACATTTTCACATCATCATCATCAAATCAAATCAACAAGAACTTTCCATTAGTTTTTCTCTCTTACGCCAACTTGCACCTGCTCACTTAGCTTTTGGATTTCTTACATCTTGACTCTTGGCTTGGAGATTCTTCTTGCTTGGATTGGTTTGCTTGCACTTTTGGGTCATCTATAGTGAGCTAGGACTGGATTGTTTCCCCTTCTCCACCTGAAAGTTATTCTCTCTTAGTGTATGGTCCTTTGGGAGATAGATGCATCAGTGATCGCCCCCAACAAGTAAGTGCTCTAACCCATTTTTTCATTTTGTATAGATTAGTTTCCTACATTCGCTATTTACTATATGTTATCTTAGTATTTTATGCACATGCTAGGTTAGCATATTGTATTTCAGTTCCTTTCATGTTACATGCTTTACTTTAGTTAGCATAGACTTTGCATGTTTATCTTGTTCATTATTATCCCCCATAGTGTTGATACCTCCATAGGGTTCCTTCCTCTTATTCAACCTAGGGCCTTGGAAACCTTATGTTGTCCTAGTGTAAAGTTTACCCCCTAGGGTATGTGATCATAGTATTCCATATACCCTCTTTAATTATATTTGTTTTTGTATCGGTCTTGGTGTGTCCCTCACTTGTTTCCTCGATACCCTAGTTAAACAAATGATAAGAGTACAAGGTGTCTAGATGCATTTTTCATGGCATACATCTTTAGTGAACCCAATGCAAAACTTTATTTTTTCCCTTCTAATCAATAGAAACTCGCTAAAAGCACCCATTTTCACTTTTTTCTTGTTTCAGTCTTTATAACTTCCAAAAATTAGTTTCTAAGACACCATTGGCCCCTGTGTCATTTTTGTATAGCCTTGATCACGTCTGTCTTATTCAAAACCCAACCTAAATGCCATTGGCCCTTGTGTCAAAATTGTACATGGTCAATCCTATCTGTATTATTCAAAATTCCTCTCAGATGTCATTAACCCATGTATAAGGTTTGTGCATGGCCAATTGTTTTCATTTTAATTCAGTTTTCTTGCCCAATGCTATCTACCCTTGTGAAAAATTTGTGCACATCCAATTACATCTAAATTATAGTTTCAAAATTTCTATCTTCAATCTCCATGTTGTGACAATGTCTCCACTCACGCCCTTTTGGCTCAATTGAATCCTCCGAACTTCTCCATGGGATATTATTTTATACCTCCATTCCTTCTTCATGCTCCAAAATGTTATAGTTCTCTTCCCACAAATGATAATATTCATGGTTGTCCTAATCCTACCCATGAAGCTCTTCTTCCCTCACCTTATCCTTCTAACCATTCGGACCAAGGTCACCAGAGAGTGTAATATGGTTGAAACTAAGCATATAAAAGTAGGAAACATCATTAAAAATCTTAATAATAATGAATATCTTACACCGATAAAAATGGGAGTCTCCACAAGATATCCATGGGGATGACCATTCCTCACCTCAATTACAAAGGGATTCTCCATGGTCAAACCCCTCCTTGCGGGAATGATCAAGATGATTCCCCTAGAAATCCTACCGGTAATCATGATGAACATATAAAACATGATGAACATCATGAGGCACCTATAGACAAGGGCCAATATTCTTCCATGGATCATAACGTATTGATAACTAAGTTT
The DNA here is from genome assembly GCA_018340775.1 of Taxus wallichiana var. yunnanensis. Classification (NCBI taxonomy): domain Eukaryota; kingdom Viridiplantae; phylum Streptophyta; class Pinopsida; order Cupressales; family Taxaceae; genus Taxus; species Taxus wallichiana. Next base: position 558,325,860 of record CM031234.1, read on the forward strand.
CTAGATCAATTGTCCTTATCCCAAGCTTCTACCACAACTAGTAAGATTAAAATGCAAAAATAGATGTTATAAACAACATCCCAAAGTATAGCACCCAACATACCTTCCTCCACCCCTCCACTAGTGGATACACATGGAAACCCCATCCCTCTTCCACCCATCTGAAACAATATTTTGTGAACCATCCAAAATGAACCTATTTATATGTATATCATTGTCATGGATTAGGGGAGACTATCCCTACCATCTCTTACGATGGTTCTGGGGACACTGTTGTCTTCCTTAAAACCTTTTGAAATATTTATAAGGAGTGGATTCAAACAAATACATATGCAAAAACTAAGCTTCTAGTAAAAACTTTAGTGGGTGAGGCCCTAGAATGGTATAGTCATCTTCCTCCTAATTCGATAGTTGATCTAGAAATCTTATCCAAGGCTTTGATTTTTGAATTTCAACAACAGATTTACCTGAAAATACCTTATAGAAATTTTTAAACCTCAAACAAGGTGTGAATGAATCAGCTCATGATTTTATAAAGAAGTGGAAAGCTTTATCTTTACAAACTAACCATAAGCTTGATAGTGAAATCTTATTTGAAAATTCTCTTAATTCCCTCAAGGCTAACCCTCTAATATAAGGTTAGGTCTTTTTCCTAATATGTTAGAAAACGCCATAAAACAAGCTAAGAGACAAAATCACCTTATGCATGATTTAGGATGTACTTATAACTCATTGCCCAAAATTAGAAACATGACACATGTGATTAATTATTCCAAAAAGAAAGTAATGGGGGTAACTAAGAACCTTATCACTCACTCTCCCATGCCTCGCTGAAATTCTTCAAATACTTCCTTCACCATGAATCATTCCTCCCTCAAAAAACGCCTTCCCTAATTTCAAGGGTGACTTGTTTTGTTGGTGGCATGCAACCATCGGAAATTCACATAGTGATTATAAGGATCTTAGGAAGGAAACTCTAGACTTCTTCCCGAGTTCTTATTTCGATTATTCTACAATCATACAAGAATGTTATGAAAAATATGAATCTTTAGAGAGATCCTTCTCTAATCATCAAAATCAACACCACAAAAACCCCATGAATAATATCGTGGGTACTATAGAGCCCTCATATGATCAATTTTTTTAGATTCCCAATATGTCAATGCTACCAAGACTAACTAAATGCGTAAACCAGCTCATAAATATTACGTTATTAAACCTAAGAAACCTAATGATAACCCATATTTTATTGATACCTTCCGAGATCCGCTTATAGTGGAGCCCACTCCCATAGTTGAGCCTCCACCCATGGTATTAGTAGTGTTACCAAGTAAATATCCCATTCCACCTTCTAACAAGATAGCCCCATAAAGCACCAAATCGCCATTAGGCTTGGATACATCTCCTATAATGCCACTACCATGATATCATTATGGAAATTATTTCAAGTCACCCCAGAATGTTTTGGCTGAATTAAACTCTCTTACATGTAAAATTCCCTTCATGAAACTCATGCGCACATCAGATTCACATCAAAGGTTCCTCCTCCAACAGTTACAAATCTTTAAGGATCATTTTTGTGTAGCTCCCAAAGTCCCCTTCATGTCTACAAATCCAGAAATCCATCACATAGAGACCATGGAGAAACCTATGTGAAATTCAAATTTTTAATCCTTGGCCTTCGAATTTGTGGAGGATGACATGATTACCAATGAGGTCATATTTTGTGTAGATGACCCACCCCTACTCATTAGCATCATTATCCACAATTCCCAAGTGCACTGAGAGTCCTTGTGGACGAAGGGTCAAGAATTCATTTATCTTCTTATTATCTAATTAAGAACCTCAAATTCTCCATCGAGAACCTCAAACCTACTCACTTAACTTGTTTAGGATTCAAAAAAACCAAACAAAAACCCATAAGATTCATCTGGTTACCCATCATAGTCAGACCCAAAACATTTTGCATAAATCTTATAGTTCTAGATCATCCTCTCTCATATAATCTCCTATTGGGTCACCCTTAGACACATCACATATGTGCATTCACATCGTCTAGGTACCAATGTATCAAATTCATTCAAAAAACCAACACTTTTGGAATGATATTGATCCCATCCCCAGGATGTTCCAATACATTTCCTAATCACCCTTCCTAATGCCTACCACTTTGTTAAGATCAAGGCATTCCATCTCCAGAATTATTTGATCTTAATTCTGAAATTCAGGTTGCACTAGCATATTCAAATGACAACAACCCTAATGAAATCTAAAACCAGGTCAACAAGATTAGATTACCTAATGACATTGTGCAACAATTATCGCTAGTCCTCCTACCACGTGACTAGTTTCTACCACAACCCAAACCAAAAGAACTTGTTTTTCACACCTCGACTTCCAATAATTTAGAATGTAATGAATTAGGAATTGCGTAACTATTTTCCGATCATCCTCCCCTATCACCTAATATTTTAGTAAGGTCGGTATCACAGCTAAAGAGGAAGTTCCTAAAGAGGAAAGGATTTTCTCTTCCCCATCGATGACGAAGACTACATCATTTCGTAGGCCGAGTCTAGACACTTGGAAGTATTACACTACCAATGTTCCTTGGCCCAAATGCAATCCTTGTGAGTCTAATCAACCACCATTGAAACATCTTATGAGCCTCCTATTTATGACACTACCGATAGTGAGGATGAAGAGGAAACACTTCCCTATGTTTTTACCACTAATCCTCCACTCTTGAACAATCCTTGGGTATTCGAGAAACTCCAAGATTATGCCACTTGTTACCCTCCCAGAGTAACTTCAGCTTCTACAATACCTCCACCACCCACGCTAGCTTTTGATGTAACTTCTTCAGTTGACAATGGTCCTTATGCTACTAGCATGGCTATTAAAGATCTTGCACCCCATGTAGGTTACCTTGGATGTTATGGTGTTGGATGTGTGATAAACTAGTTCTAGACAACATTGAGACGGTAAGAGATATGTAGGCCTAGAAATTTATGCCGAATATCATGTCCCCTGTCCCCATTTTAGATAATGATGAGGCTATTTTAGAGATCCTATATGCATTGGAAGACAAAATTCCTCGAGGCCATCATAAGTTGGGAATTTCCCAAAATACCTATGCACTTTTATGATTATGTTTGCTACTGTTGATCCTTTCCAAGATGAGGTAGCTAAATTTTTTTTAAGCTCCATACCATTCCTAGGATGGAAATGCTATGTTAGATGAATCTAAGATCATTGTGGAATTAGATGATGATCCCTCACATGTTGTCATGACCAGGATTGTTTCCCCATTTACATAACCGTCACATTGACTTATTAAGAAAACACAATGAAGTATTTTCATGGGGATATCGACATGTCGGTATTGATCTTAAAATTATCTCTCATAATATTATTACCTATCCCGACGTCGTGCTGTTTGATAGAATACATAAATTTCCTCCTAAAATAAACGACTCTATCATAAAGAAATCATTAATCTTTTACATTCCAAATTCATTCATATTGTGGACTACTCGAATGGGTTTCTAACATCATTCTAGTTAGGAAGAAGGCTACTCTCACCATCTGAATTTTCATCTATTTCAGATACCTTAACCACACTTGTCCTAAGGATGTATTTCCTTTACCCTCTATCAACACCATCATCAATTCCACGGTAGGGTAAGAAATTTTATCTCTCATGGATGGATTCTCGGGTTATAACCAAATTCAAATCACCACTAAAGATCAACATAATAACACTTTTAAAATAGAGTGGGGAACTTATTGTTATATCAAAATTCCTTTTGAGATCAAGAATGTCAACGTAACATATCAAAGCACCATGACCCATATTTTTCATGACCTAATACAAAAAATTGTCAAAGTTTATGTGAATGATCTAGTCATCAAATATGAATGCAAAAATGATCATGATCATGGCTTAGACATTTCCCTATGACATCTTCGCAAATACAAGGTCTGCTCTCAATCCGGAAAATGCATATTTGCGGTGACTCGAGACAATTTTTTGGGATTCTTAGTATCGTGTTGGTCGTCAAATAGGACTTTTTAGAAGAGCAACAGTCAGGGGACAAGAAGTCCCTCCTCTTTAATGGGAGAGGTTCCCTTATTCAGAAATGAACTTATTTACAAATGTACAGAACATTGTTTTATGGTCAAACTTGGATTTTACGAAAGTGTTTTCCACAAGGATCATCAATTACACAAGGACTGAGGAAAGGGAATAAGAAGATGAGCAGAATAGCAACATTCAGAATTATAGATAGCAGAATAATTCTTCGTGTATGCGAAGCTTCAAAGAATTTAAGACAAGATCATTTGCGTTGGCTGAATGAGATTAAATTTAAAGACACAAAGTTCCATAAATAACCTTCTTCAGATTTGTTAATCAAGGACACAAAGTTCCTTCTTGGTTGTACAAGATCACTGTATTTGCAAAACTGAACAGTATGCAATCAGAGAGACTAACGAGTTAGGAACAAAATGATCTCCACAATATTAAAGGAAAACACAGAGATAACAAGAATTAGATAGACAAAGAATGGAAAGCCCTTTTGTATTGATTTCTTTAAGATCTATTTACACTTTCAGCAAATATCCAAGTTCTTCCTCCCTTTCAAAATGGCGTGGAAAGGCCATTATATAGCTTACAAGTCAGTTACTCTTCGTAACCATTTCTTTTAATTAAAGAATAGTTAAAGATCGCCATGCAATACTTTAACTAATTACAAGGAATGCGAAAAGAAAGGGAAGAAGAGAAAAGAAAGGAGAAGGAGAGCACGGTGGCCGGCCATCGGGAGGGACCCACTTTGTCTTGAGAATCCATTTGCTGAATTTCTTCATTGCCTCGGCTATGTCTCTCGCCACGTGGGCGACGTGTTGGTGCAGATCGAGTCCAAAATCCCGGACACTTCTCCATCTCTTTATCAAACTCCACGTGAGTATGATAATCTTTATTTGCTTCTTCAATGGCATATTGAAGAGAACAAATTTCCTTCATCTTTTCCTTAGAGATGGAGCTTTCCTTGAATAGATTATCTTTGACAAAAGCTCGAACCGAGCTTTGATTTCTTGCGAGGACAGGAAAACACGGAGTTTTCATCCTGAAGAAGATGACAATGTATATCCTTGAAAGCAAAGAACGGCCGGTGTCTTGAAAGCTTCTCCCTTCTCGCCATTGTTCTTCATTTCTCCCTGACTTCCTCCAAAACTCGATCTTCCACTCCACACTTTGTAGACCCGGGATTTTGATAGATTGTCCTTGGCATCATCGAAAATCTTATTCGCCAGTAAGATGTTCTCATCTGTCTGTCCCATAAGGCGAAGGTCTACTATACAACTGCTCCAGATTTTTAGTTCTTTATCCATGGTATTGATAGTGGAGGAGAGCTTCAGTTGCACATTACTCACCTTTTCGTGGAGTTTGAAAGCTTCATCGATGAAGTTTAATCCAGCAACAAGCATGTCATCCACCATGGCTTCAATAGCTCTACCATAGACAGAATACTTGTGCATATCTTTGATACTTTGCACTTCATCTTGGCTTAGAATTATAGGAGGTGGAAGAGTAGTCAATGGGGTAGGGTCCAAGACTTTATCCTTAGATAAAAGAGACTTGATGAAACCTGTGAGAATCGGGCTTGTTCTTCCAACTGTTCAATAGTTTGCTGCCCTTTCTCTACCCTTCCAATGACTCTTGTGACTGTTTCCTGGAGGTTGTGAATTTCACCTTCAGGAGTAGACTCTCCCATAGGGATTCTTGAAAGCTCCAAGTCAGATGCCAGCAAGTATGATTGATTTGTCTCTTTGTAGGAAAGCAACCTCCAAGAATTGCTGACCTTGGGCATCGAGACACTATTCGGAAGTAGTTACGGCTTTCTTGGTACGAGAAGGAGTGGTGCCCAACAAGGCTGCAACAGCATCGAAATTTGGTCCCAAGCTTTGAGAGGAGGATTTTCTCTTCCTTTTGTCAACCAAAGGTTGCACCCAAGCAAAAGAGGAAGAAGAATCTGCAGGAGAAGCAAGGGGACCCAGAGACAGGGAGCTCATGACACTCAGGGTCTGCGCAGCTGTTGACTCAAGCTGAGATGTGAGTAGAGAACTGGAGACGATGGTGGTAGAAGAATCAGCACACTGGAAGTTCAGTGCTTTGGACCTCCTTGTCTTTATCTCTTTGGATCTTCAGGAACATTTGCAGGAGTTGGCATCTCACTTTCTTCACTTTCACTGAGAACAATGATGTTCTCTGGCCCTATAGGCAACTCTGCCTGTTTTCTTGGAGGATCATTCTCTGCAGGATCCTTCTTTACCTCTTTGAGTTTCTTCTTATATACCTGGGTAGATGGAGAGGGAGTAGATTCAGCAGGTCCTTGTGTTGATGAGGCAGGAGGGGTTTGCATTGGTGTTTCAGGACTTGGAACTGATGCCTCTCTTATTGGTGTCGAATCATCCTTGGAGCTAGATTCTCCTGAGTGCCTCTTGAATTCTCGGATCTTCTTCTTGAACTGGACCTTAGTCCGACTAGACTGGAGCAAGAATCTCGGCCGAGATCATCTCTCTTTCTTGTTCCAATCCAGGTCCTCCGGAGAGGGTGTGCTTAATCACATTTTCATACTCATACGAGTATAGGTCGAATTGTCATCCTGGAGACCTTCGGGAACTTGAGTACATGACGAGTTCTTGAATCAATTGCGAGGAGAACCTGCCACAATGCCTTCTCGGCTTCAAAATCATCTGCATACATCAGCCCAGAGTAGTCTCGTATCGCCCTATGATGATAGATTATCTTGATGTTCTATTCAATAAACTTCTTCAAGTCAAAGCGGGTTCTTGGCTTGAAGAAATGAACGATGATAGGGACCGGCGCTCTTTCTATGTTACCGAGCATCCAGAGTTGTTTTGCATGTGTAGTTTCCTAGAGAGATGGGAAAGTGCTAGCCAGAAATCTTCTTATCTCTGCAAGTTCTGTGCAACTTGTCTAGTTGCTTGCATATTTCTATCAAGGCCATTTTATCATTGCAGAACATGGGAAGCCGTAGAGGAGTGCTTTCATAGCTAGCAAGCCTGATATAGGAAAATTTCCTGAATTGGATGAAATAGGCTCCATACTGCGATATCAGGTTCATGGCTTCATCTGAAAACCTTCTAGCAGTATCACCTTCGAGCAATCTGACCATGTACATGGTGAAAGCATCATTGACCCTTCTGAAATTCCGATTGCTGGTCTCTAGGGTGAACTGCGGGCAATAGGCATACACTGGATCATCTTTGTGTGCATCTATATAGGAGAAACCAAACCACTGCCTTGATGCTGCTAGGGTATACATCAGATATGAAGTCATATAGAACTTCTTTGTTTGCTGAACGTTGGATAGCTGCTCCGCCAAATTCATACTGATGATCTCTGCCCAGTTGATATTTTGTGTCCCCTCGCACACCATGCTGATGAGCGGGCACATCCAGAAATGAAACTCATTGGTGGAGGGCAAACCCATAACTCGAGCCAGCAGGATTATGAAGTCTGACAATTCTTCATTGAAATCTGCTCGGAAGAGGGTTTTGGTTAGGCAAGAAGCACCTTTCTTAGGGTTCTTCAACCAAGACTTCGCCACTCATGCCTTATATCATGTCTTTGTCTTGATCGAATAGGGTCGTGCTTGATCCGGGAGACGACTATAGCATTGTCCAACTCTGAATCCTCGAGAGCGCCATGATGGCGGCGGCGTCGGCTTGCAATGAGTTCCCCATGTACATTTGTCAATTCGCTCAAGCGGGGTCGAAGTGAGCTCCGCATGAAAGCACGATGTCAGACACCTGCATCTTGAGATTGGGAAACCACCGGAAAAAGCCAAACCGCTATCATGAATCGTTTGTGCTTTATTGGTGTAGGCTTTGCATCTCGCCATTCTTGCCCAAAAATCATGAAGTCGAGATGACGAGCCGCTGTCCCCAATATTGCTAGCAAGCAGACTCAAGCGGAGAAATTTGCTCTGTCCCGAAACTTGATCTTCATGTTGATAGTCTCGGAAGCTGCAACCTAGACTCGGGAAGGAATTTGCAAAGGGAGGGGATATTTGTGCAGGTTTTCAAATTCGCAAGGGTTCGAGCAAAGATAGCATGGAAGCAATGCGAAAAATGCAAAGGGAAATGATCGTTATATAGCGCTTGGAGAGAGGAATGAATTTAATGTGCATTTAATACACAACCACCAATTTGAATAGCATCATACTCGGAGTGAGCGGGAAAAACTAAGTGTGAATGACACTTGGTACGCTTGGGACATGTGAGACGCGAATGCGCGAAACACGCGGCTCGGCCGATTCGGGTGAAACAGGGAGAGGATGCACAAATGCTTTTTGGAACGATTGGGACGAAAATGCGCGGAGTACGCGGTTCGGGTGATTCGGCCGAAAACGGAACAGTGGGCCCGTTTGGACTTGGGACATTCGGGACAAAAAGTTCGAGATACGTGTTTGGCGATTCGGGCGAAATAGAACACTTGCATTTTTCAATTTAGGACAAGGAGCTCTGAAGTACGCGACACGGGAGTTTCGGCCGAAAATTGGAAAGCTCGCACTTTTTAACTTTGGGACATTTGAGACATGAAAGTGCGTAGTACGCGGTTCGGGTGTTTCGGCTGAAATTGGAACAACTCGCACAAAAAGTTTTGGGACACTTGGGACAAAATTTTCCGACGGGCCCGAAAATGGGACAACTTCGGGGATTTCGGCCGATCGGGGAACAGAGTGCACTTTCGTACTTGGGACAGTTGGGACAAAAAGTTCTGACAGGCCCGAAAATCACACAAAATGACCCAAAACACTGATTTTTTCAATTTCACGACTTAGGCACTTTAGAGAAAAACACTTAAACTCAAAATTTTGAAATTTTACTCTTATCAGAGCGGGAGCTTTTGAGTGGACAACAGCTGGCTCCTTCTGGGGATGACTTGGCATAAATTCTCGGAATGAGACAAGGCAAGAACTTAGACAAACTCGGTGAAGCAGACCGATTGCCTTATCCATTGGGTAAAGGAGTCAAAAACAAACCAATACAGAGGGCAACACACACACTGACGAGAAGGAAACACACCAAAAGCGAGAAAAGCAAAAACACTGTACAAAATATACAAAAGGGACTCCCTAGTCACCTATGACTTGAACAACTTCAAATCGCCCACTATAAGCAAGTGGGAGGGAGAACCATCCATGTAATCAAGATAGAAAGAGTTCTTACCAGCAAAGTGTCTTATCTTGAAAGGTCCGAGCCACGTGGGAATCAAATTTTCCATGGCTACCACGAGGTTCATGTCTTTTGTCCCATAACAAGACACGGTATCTCCAACTTGGAACTCTCTCGAACCTAGCTTTCTTATCAAATGAACCTTTACCCTGCTTTGGTGAGCAGATATCCTATCGGCTACCTCAATCTGTCCTCATTCAGTTTGTGCAGGTACATGATTCTTTTATCCAGAGCATCACTGAAACTAGTATCCTCAATGGCCTTCATCAGGTGCAAGGCTGGCAGTTCCACTGTCACTGGCAATTGAGCTTCTACTCCATACACCACTTGAAAAGGAGACATTCCAATGGCTCTTTTAGGTGTGATCCTGTCTGCCCAAAGAGCATCATAAAGCTTCTTATGCCAGTTTCGCTGAGACTCATTGACCAACTTCCTTATGATAGTCACCAGATTTTTGTTGGTGGATTCTGCTTGTCCATTTCCCTGGGGATAATAATCTGAAGAATGAGCCAGAGAGATGCCATACCCGTAGCAGAAATCCATTATCTCAGTTGAGGAGAAGTTTGAAGCATTATCTGTTACAATCTTGTTAGGTACACCATACCTTACCAAGATGTTCTCTTTGATGAAGTTGCATACCACTTCAGAAGTAGTGCTCTTGACTGGAATAGCTTCCACCCATTTGGTGAAGTAGTCAGTGGCGGTTAGCACATGAGTGTGGCCAGCACTAGAAACAGGGTTGAGTGCACCAATGAAATCCAGACCCCACTGTTGAAATGGTTCCTCAATCACAACTGGCTTGAGAGGCAAAGAGGCCAATTTAGGTCTTCCCAGAAAGGTCTGACAAGCCTCGCATTTATCCACCCATTTGGATGCATCTCTGAACAAGGAAGGCCAGTAATATCCTCCCCGGAGTATCTTGTGAGCTGTGACTGTTGATGAATAGTGCCCTCCACATGTCTGATCATGAAAAGCTGAGAGCAACTTTCTCTGTTGTTCCTTGTCCACACACTTCAGAAATCTCCCATCTAAACCACGCTTGAACAAGGCATTTTCCCACAGTACATATTGCGCTGATCTCAATTTAACAGTCCTCTTTTCCTTGGTAGTTAAATGAGAGGGGCATTCCCCATAGGTGAGAAAATGGGCGATGTCAGAATACCATTCATCGACTGAACTAAGGAATAGAACAGTAGGAATGTCAGCTTTCTCCTCCAGCAACTCATGTTTGGCTCCTTCAGCAATGAGCTCACAAAGACCTTTTCCACGAACCAGCTTGGTTGGTTTGATATCAATGTCATACTCCTGGACTTTAGCCACCCAGTTTCCTCTCTTGGACCCAAATTCTGCTTTGTGTAAGAATTGCCTTAATGATTGTATCGGAACAAAGCACCATAGAGTGAGAGTTGAGGATATAGAAACGGAAGGCGCTTGTGGCCTTGACTACACTGCAAACGCATGCTTCTCCATCATGGTGTATTTTAGCTCATGATTCTTGAGGATATAGCTCATGAAGGCAATTGGTAGCTCATGTTTATCGAGTCTTCTTGGGTTAAAGGCAGAGCCGTGGGTATTATCTCATGTAGCATAGCAATAGATGATGAAATCTTTCTTTGAAATCGGGACGAGGCCAAAGCGGAGTTTTAGCAATAGCTTTCTTGATACCCTCAAAGGATTCCTTTCCTTCAGAAGACCAACCAAATGTTTGCTTCCCTTTCATCATCTGAGAAATATTCAAAGTTAATTCAGCAAAATCAGGGATGAATCTTCTTAAAAATTGATCTTACCGAAGAAGGAATGCACGCCTTTTTTACTGGTTGGGAGAGGAATCTGCTGGATGGCTTGAACTCGTTCAGGATCAATCTTAATACCATCCTTGGAGATGATGTGCCCTAATAGTTTTCCTTCTGTAACACAGAAGACAGATTTTTTAGGATTTAAAGAAATCCCATGCTCTCGGCATCTCAGCAGAACCGTTTCCAGGTGGTCGAAGTGATCCGCTCTTGTCTTTGAAAACACTGTCAGGTCATCAAGGTATATGACAATACATTTCCCTTTCAAGCTTCCAAAAGCCAGATCCATAGCTCTCTGGAAAGTGGCACCAGCATTAATCAGCCCAAAAGGCATTCTCTTGTAGGCAAAGGTACCCCAAGGAGTGGTGAAGGCTGTCTTGTGTTGATCTGCAGTATCAACCTCTACCTGATTGTATCCCGAGAATCCATCAAGCATAGATAACATTTCAGATCCTGTTACTGCTTGCAATATTTGATCCATCATAGGCAAAGGGTAGTTATCCTTCGAGACGCCGATTCGGAGTTCTGAAATCAACACGAGATGCGGATCTCACCATTTTTTCTTCCGATGGCACTATATTAGCGATCCATGTCGAATGGTGAATGGGAAAAATAATTTTAGCCTTCAACAACTTACGGATCTCTCTGAAAGATGGTGTCAGCTATTTTTGGATTATCTTGCCTCTCTGCTTGAAAGGTTTAATTCCTGGTTTGAGAGGAATAGAATGCTGCAAATCTTTTGGCTTGAAGGCTTTTAGATCTTCATAAGAATAAGCAAGAACATCCTTATACTTCCTTAGAAGATCAATTGCTTTTCTCCTCTCGTCGGTGGTGCAACATTTCCCAATATTTACTAGCTTGGGGTCAGTAGAACTCCCTATATCAATCTTATCATACTCAGCTGATTGCTGAGGTCCAGTAGAAGCTTTGGATTTCACATATCTGTCATGTTTATCAAACAACTCCTCCAAACTCACCAAACCTTTGGGAATCTTGTTTCCTTTGAGTTTAATGCACCCTTCCTGATCTGTTTCTTCGGGATGGTCAGAGGACACACTCTCACGAGGCAGGTTGTCACTTCCCTCAAAATACAGTTGTTCGAAATTACCCTTGAGTTCCAGGAAGGAAAGCAAATGCTGGTCATCGTTGAAAACTTGCCAGTTATTGGTATTGTTAGGTACACTAGGCCGGTGGACCATTTCAATAGTGAACTTATCCTGAGAGAATTCAGGATGGGGAATCAGTAGTGACCCTGAGACAGCCAGTGAATCAGCCCTGCTGTTCTTTTCTCTAGGTATTGCTTCAATAGAGAAAGCATCAAGGAATTCAATTGAATCCCAAACCTAATTCCGGTAATGCTTCAGCCTCCCATTTTTTACCTGAAAAATGCTTCTGACTTGTTTCACAATCAGCTCTGCATCACCACGAGCCAGAAGATTTTTTACACCTCGTTCTTTGGCCACTTGCAGTCCAAGAATGAGAGCCTCATACTCTGCTGTATTGTTAGTGTTTTGAACTGCAACTTAAATGAAAAAGGGTGTAGGCAGCCTTCAGGTGACACTAGCAGGACACCAGCTCCAGAACCAGCCGAGGAACAACTTCCATCAAATTCTAAAATCCAAACACCATTGGGATCTTTGGGTGATACTTTGGAGGGTTGGATTTCATCAGGGGACAGAATCATGTAATTACCATGACCTATGTCTTCATAGAGTATTTGTGCCTTAGGATCATCCATTTTCTACACAATATACTCAGATTGTTTCTCAGGCAGCAGCTTCTTCATGTGTCCATTGACAGGTATGAGTGCATGTGACCAATCCATTTGAATCTCTCCACCCACATCTTTACAGAAGTTCCTACTTAGCAACATTCCATAAGAAGGAGGAATGTCTGCTACTAGGATGGTAGCCAAGACTTTCTTTTCAGGTAAAGCAACAAAAGCCACTTGTGCATCTTTAATCCTTCCAACCAAAGGTACTTCCTTACTTTCCATGGAGTAGCAAGATCCATAAGTACGAGTGAGGGTCAAGCCTAAAGCATGAGCTACTTTAGCAGGCATCACGTTATCTGAGGCTCCAGAATCTATGACACAGTTACTGAGCCTATGGCCAGCTATAAGAAGTGTTACATAAAAAGGCTTGATTTTGTCACGGGTAGGTGTGAAAGCTACTGACTACTAGGCTGTGGTGTAGAAGGAGGAGTGGGCAAAAGGCCTTTAGAGGTGGTCTTGGAATGGGAATTAACAAATTGGATCATCTTGGCAAAAGCTTTGGGATGGGTTTGATAGTATTCAGCTTCTGAAATTTGAACCTTGGTCCTTTTTAGGTGATCAACAATATCAAAGGATCCAGAGGTAGATGGACCATCATCATTTGGAATTCTAGGCTTATCAACTTTAGGAGAAAAAGAAGGAACTTTGCTAGTAGGATTGGCAGGACTTACCTTTGGTGCAGATGAGGTAGGGATAGGAGATCCTCTTCTGGAAATTACAGGAATAGTTGCCGGCTGCTCCTTAGATTTCTTCATGGGCTGTGTTACTTTCTCCTTCTGCCTTGTCTGTTCTCGAGTCATGACAGCAAATGATTCACTGTTCATATCTGCTACCACTTCATCATAGTCATCTCCATCATCAGTGCCTTCGGTGGTAAAGAAATTAACCCGAGATCCTTCGAGTTCTTCCGCCTCATCATCAAATTCCTCCAGGAACTCCTCACGAGCTTCATCGTCCACATCATCATCTGGCTCTTCAACTTCACAGGTTGCATTCACAGGAACCTTAACAGGAGGACCTTCAAGTGCTAGTCTTGTGTGAGGAGCAGGCAAACGATTTCTGGGCTGGAAATTTCTTCTTGGAACATCTGCATACGGGGCATGCTGAGCCAATTGTTTCTTTATAGCTACTAGATCATTTGCAAGTTTCTGGACTAATGGATCAGTATTGGGTCCAGAGGTGGAGGAGGAAGAAGCAGCAGATTTAGATTTGGGGGGATCTCTTTTCAACTTCCCTGACATGATCAAGTCATCCTCGACACTAACAGCTAGTTCTTGATCCAGAATTAACATTCCGAGATTAGCCCTTCTTAGAGCATAACTGACTTTGGGCGTTTGAGCATTTAGAAAGAAACATTTTTGAATTTGATCAACCAATGAGTATTTACAGGAATTTTGTTGATCAGTCTGTTGAATCGAGCCACAAATTCCCTCATGGGTTATGATGGATCTTTCTTTATCTGAGAAATTTGGGCAAGCAGGGCATGCACATCTTTCGCTTTGAAACGGCTTTCGAACTGAGTTCTCATTGTATTCCAGTCGGTGATGGCACCAGCCGGAAGGTGATAGAACCAGTCAGCAGCATTATCTTGTAACGTCTCAACGAACAGCCTTACTGAGACGTCTTCATGTTCAACTCCCAAGACTCCACATGCAACTATGAAGGCTGCAATGTGTTCATCAGGGTGTATTTTGCCATCTCCTTTAAACTTGGGGAAGTTCTTTCGGTTACCTCTAGGTAACTCATGCAAAGGCTGAGTAAGGGCCAGGGGCCCGACACGTTGACCCCATGGCAATTGTGCCGCCATTCTTGGAAATACGGCTTGGAGGGGAACTGTAACACCAGCTAGGAACAAAGCTCGTAGATTGGGACTAGCAGGTTCTGAAGGAATACCACCCGTAGGACTTCTATCTTGAACAGGTGGAGTGCTCGTCGAACGAGTTCTTCTATTTGAAGGGAAAGGAAAACCCTGTTGCTCCAAAAGCTGAAACGAGAATCTTCGATACCAAGGGTCCTTCTCCCTCAAGTGAAATGCGGAATCGCCAGATCAAAGGATGATCGAAAAATTTCAAGATCTTGGAATGCGATTTTCCCAGTAAGTCGCCAAAAACTGTTGGTCGTCAAATAGGACTTTTTAGAAGAGCAACAGTCAGGGGACAAGAAGTCCCTCCTCTTTAATGGGAGAGGTTCCCTTATTCAGAAACGAACTTATTTACAAATGTACAGAACATTGTTTTATGGTCAAACTTGGATTTTACGAAAGTGTTTTCCACAAGGATCATCAGTTACACAAGGGCTGAGGAAAGGGAATAAGAAGATGAGCAGAATAGCAACATTCAGAATTATAGATAGCAGAATAATTCTTCGTGTATGCGAAGCTTCAAAGAATTTAAGACAAGATCATTTGCGTTGGCTGAATGAGATTAAATTTAAAGACACAAAGTTCCATAAATAACCTTCTTCAGATTTATTAATCAAGGACACAAAGTTCCTTCTTGGTTGTACAAGATCACTGTATTTGCAAAAGCGAGGCAGATGCAATCAGAGAGACTAACGAGTTAGGAACAAAATGATCTCCACAATATTAAAGGAAAACACAGAGATAACAAGAATTAGATAGACAAAGAATGGAAAGCCCTTTTGTATTGATTTCTTTAAGATCTATTTACACTTTCAGCAAATATCCAAGTTCTTCCTCCCTTTCAAAATGGCGTGGAAAGGCCATTATATAGCTTCTACAAGTCGGTTACTCTTCATAACTATTTCTTTTAATTAAAGAATAGTTAAAGATCGCCATTGCAATACTTTAACTAATTACAAGGAATACGAAAAGAATGGGAAGAAGAGAAAAGAAAGGAGAAGGAGACAGGTGGCCGGCCACCGGGAGGGACCCCTTTGTCTTCGAATCCGCTGCTGAATTTCTTCAATGCCTCAACTATGTCTCTCGCCACGTGGGCGCGTGTTGGCTGCGGGGCCGAGTCCAAAATCCCCAGACACTTCTCCATCTCTTTATCAAACTCCACGTGAGTATGATAATCTTTATTTGCTTCTTCAATGGCAGATTGAAGAGAACAAATTTCCTTCATCTTTTCCTTAGAGATGGAGCTTTCCTTGAATAGATTATCTTTGACAAAAGCTCTGAACTGAGCTTTGATTTCTTGCAAGGACAGGAAAACACCAGAGTTTTCATCCTGAAGATGACAATGTATATCCTTGAAAGCAGCAACAGCCAGTGTCTTGAAAGCTTCTCCCTTCTGCCAGTTGTTCTTCATTTCTCCCACAGCTTCCTCCAAAACTCTGATCTTCCACTCCACACTGTAGACCCAGGATTTTGATAGATTGTCCTTAGCATCATCGAAAATCTTATTCGCCAGTAAGATGTTCTCATCTGTCTGTCCCATAAGGCGAAGGTCTACTATACAACTGCTCCAGATTTTTAGTTCTTTATCCATGGTATTGATAGTGGAGGAGAGCTTCAGTTGCACATTACTCACCTTTTCGTGGAGTTTGAAAGCTTCATCGATGAAGTTTAATCCAGCAACAAGCATGTCATCCACCATGGCTTCAATAGCTCTGCCATAGACAGAATACTTGTGCATATCTTTGATACTTTGCACTTCATCTTGGCTTAGAATTACAGGAGGTGGAAGAGTAGTCAATGGGGTAGGGTCCAAGACTTTATCCTTAGATAAAAGAGACTTGATGAAACCTGTGAGAATCTGGGCTTGTTCTTCCAACTGTTCAATAGTTTGCTGCCCTTTCTCTACCCTTCCAATGACTCTTGTGACTATTTCCTGGAGGTTGTGAATTTCACCTTCAGGAGTAGACTCTCCCATAGGGATTCTTGAAAGCTCCAAGTCAGATGCCAGCAAGTATGATTCTGATTTGTCTACTGTAGGCTTAGCAACCTCCAAGAATTGCTGACCTTGGGCATCAGACACTATTCTGGAAGTAGTTCTGGCTTTCTTGGTACGAGAAGGAGTGGTGCCCAACAAGGCTGCAATAACATCGAAATTTGGTCCCAAGCTTTGAGAGGAGGATTTTCTCTTCCTTTTGTCAACCAAAGGTTGCACCCAAGCAAAAGAGGAAGAAGAATCTGCAGGAGAAGTAAGGGGACCCAGAGACAGGGAGCTCATGACACTCAGGGTCTGCGCAGCTGTTGACTCAAGCTGAGATGTGAGTAGAGCACTGGAGGCAATGGTGGTAGAAGAATCAGCAGCACCTGGAAGTTCAGTGCTCTGGACCTCCTTGTCTTTATCTGCTGGATCTTCAAGAACATTTGCAGGAGTTGGCATCTCACTTTCTTCACTTTCACTGAGAACAATGATGTTCTCTGGCCCTATAGGCAACTCTGCCTATTTTCTTGGAGGATCATTCTCTGCAGGTTCCTTCTTTACCTCTTTGAGTTTCTTCTTATATACCTGGGTAGATGGAGAGGGAGTAGATTCAGCAGGTCCTTGTGTTGATGAGGCAGGAGGGGTTTGCATTGGTGTTTCAGACCTTGGAACTGATGCCTCTCTTATTGGTGTCGAATCATCCTTGGAGCTGGATTCTCCTGAGTGCCTCTTGAATTCTCGGATCTTCTTACTGAACCAGACCTTAGTCCTGACTAGGACTGGAGCAAGAATCTCAGCCAGATCATCTCTCTCTTTCCTGTTCCAATCCAGGTCCTCCAGAGGGGTGTGCTTAATCACATTTTCATACTCATACGAGTATAGGTCAGAATTGTCATCCTGGAGACCTTCAGGAACTTGGTACAGACCGAGTTCTTGAATCAATTGCAGGGAGAACCTGCCACAATGCCTTCTCCTGGCTTCAAAATCATCTGCACAGTCAGCCCAGTAGTCTTCTGTATCTGCCCTATGATGATAGATTATCTTGATGTTCTGTTCAATAAACTTCTTCAAGTCAAAGCAAGTTCTTGGCTTGAAGAAATGAACAGTGATAGGGACCAGGGCTCTTTCTATGTTCTGAGCATCCAGAGCTGTTTTGCATGTGTAGTTTCCCAGAGAGATGGGAAAGTGCAAGCCAGAAATCTTCTTATCTCTGCAAGTTCTGTGCAACTTGTCTAGTTTCCTGCATATTTCTATCAAGGCCATTTTATCATTGCAGAACATGGGAAGTCAGAGAGTGCTTTCATAGCAAGAAGCTTTGATATAGGAAAATTTCTGAATTGGATGAAATAGGCTCCATCTTTGCGATATCGAGTTCATGGCTTCATCCGAAAACCTTCAGCAAAGTATCACCTTGAGCAATCGACCACGTACATGGTGAAAGCATCATTGACCCTTCTGAAATTCCGATTGCTGGTCTCCAGGGTGAATTGCGGGCAATAGGCATACACTGGATCATCTTTGTGTGCATCTATATAGGAGAAACCAAACCCTTTGCCTTGATCTTTGCTTAGGGTATACATCGATATGAAGTCATATAGAACTTCTTTGTTTCTTTGAACGTTGGATAGGCTGCTCCGCCAAATTCATACCGATGATCTCTCGCCAGAGTTGATATTTTGTGTCCCTCGCACACCATGTTGATGAGCGGGCACATCCGAAATGAAACTCATTGGTGGAGGAAAACCCATAACTCGAACCAGCAGGATTATGAAGTCGACAATTCTTCATTGAAATCGCTTGGAAGAGGGTTTTGGTTAGGCGAGAAGTACCTTTCTTAGGGTTCTTCAACCAAGACTTCGCCACTCGTGCCTTATATCTGCCTTTGTCTTGATCGAATAGAGTCGTGCTTGATCCCGGAGCGACTCTAGCATTGTCCAACTCAGGAATGCTCGAGCAGCGCCAATGGCGGTAGCGTCTAGCTTAGCAATGAGTTCCCCATGTACATTTGTCAATTCGCTCGAAGCGGGGTCGAAGTGAGCTCCGCATGAAAGCACAGTATCAGCACACTGTACTGAGATTGGGAAACCACCGGCAAAAGCCAAACCGCTATCATGAATCGTTTGTGCTATTGGTGTAGGGTTTGCATCTGCCATTCTTGCCCAAAAATCACCGAAGTCGAGATGACGAGCCTTCATTCCCCAATATTGCTAACAGCAGACTCAAGCGGAGAAATTTGCTCCTGTCCCTGAAACTTGATCTTCATGTTGATAGTCTCGGAGCTGCAACCTAGACTCGGGAAGGAATTTGCAAAGGGAGGGGATATTTGCGCAGGTTTTCAAATTGCAAGGGTTCGAGCAAAGATAGCATGGAAGCAATGCGAAAAATGCAAAGGGGAAATGCTCGTTATATAGCCGCTTGGAGAGAGGAATGAATTTAATGCGCATTGAATACACAACCACCAATTTGAATAGCATCATACTCGGAGTGAGCGGGAAAAACTAAGTGTGAATGACACTTGGTACGCTTGGGACATGTGAGACGCGAATGCGTGAAACACGCGGCTCGGCCGATTCGGGTGAAACAGGGAGAGGATGCACAAATGCTTTTTGGAACGATTGGGACGAAAATGCACGGAGTACGTGGTTCGGGTGATTCGGCCGAAAACGGAATAGTGGGCCCATTTGGACTTGGGACATTCGGGACAAAAAGTTCCGGAGTACGCGGTTTGGCCGGTTCGGGTGAAATAGGAACAGCTTGCATTTTTTGATTTGGGACAAGGAGCTCTGAAGTACGTGACACGGGAGTTTCGGCTGAAAATTGGAAAGCTCGCACTTTTTAACTTTGGGACATTTGAGACATGAAAGTGCGTAGTACGCATTCGGGTGTTTCGGCCGAAATTGGAACAACTCGCACAAAATTTTTTGGGACACTTGGGACAAAATTTTCCGACGGGCCCAAAAATGGGACAACTTCGGGGATTTCAGCCGATCGGGGAACAGAGTGCACTTTCGTACTTGGGACAGTTTGGACAAAAAGTTCCGACAGGCCCGAAAATCACACAAAATGACCCAAAACAAAGATTTTTTCAATTTCACGACTTAGGCACTTCAGAGAAAAACACTTAAACTCAAAATTTTGAAATTTTACTCTTATCAGAGCGGGAGCTTTTGTGTGGACAACATATCGAAACATGACATCGATGTGGATCTAGAAAATATTAATGTCATCATCAACATACCACGACCCTCTTCTATAGCCAACATACAAAATTTTCTTGGAAAAATTGGGGAAATCGATGATTTTTTCCTTAATTCACCTATTGTGTACATGCCATAAACATACTACTCCAAAAGTATACTAAACTTAAGTGGACCAAGGATTGTGAGAAATATTTCAATAATATGAAGCAATCTCTCACTTCACTATTGAGATTATAACCTCCTTCTCCTTATTGAACTTTGTTGTTATATACCTCTTCCACTTCGGTGTCTATTGGGGAAATGCTATCCAGGAAGATGAAAATGGAAAGGAAAATGTCATTTATTATGTTATTCAAGCCATACTAGATTATGAGATATGATACACCTCCATCGAACAGATTTCCTAGTCATCTACTATGTAGCTACAAAATTATGCCATTATATACTTTACCAAACCACCTATGTCATTATTCACAGAGATCCCTTATGACACTTTTTCTCAAACATTTTCCTATTAACATACCAAATTGGGAAATGGATGACTATTTTTATGGATTTTGACCTCTACATCATCACCTAATGAGCAATGAAAGGCCAAATCATCACATATCAATTGGTTGTTGCTCCCATCCCTACTCCTTAACCTATTCATGGTGTGTTTCGATGAGGACATCCTCCGCATTGAGGGTATTGATGAGTGTTATTTCTATTAATGATAATTTATTTAGTTTCATGGTCAATCATGAGTTATAGTCCTCCGATGAAAATAACGAAAAACCCCTCACCTAAATTCAAACCAAACCCCAAGATTACCAAAGAAGAGATTACCATCGATTTACACAAGGATACATAGTTGTTACACTTTGATGGGGAAAATGCCTTCAAGGATATGGGGCAGGTTTTGTTCTCACTGATCCCTCTGACCAAAATTTCCCCCTTTCCTATCGACTAGAATTCGAATTCACTAAAAAAAGTTGAGTATGAAGCTCTATTCTTAGGCATGCAAGATGCCCTCCACAAGAACATTTTTATCTCCATGTCATGGGTGACTCTCAATTAGTATGTCAACGGGTTAGTGGCACATAAAAATGTTATAGTGAGAACCTTAAATCTTATTATGACTTAATTTAAGAGCTAAAACCATGATTCATCTTGTTTACTATTGAATCAATCCCCATGAACATAATGCTTTGGTTGAATTCTTAGTGATTGTTATCACATAGTTTTAGCCACATTATGATTTTCACAAGACTACCCCCTTAGTAATTTTTTTGCAAGATTCCACTACCTCACATAATGAATGTGTCTAGGAAATCTACCAAATTGAACTAAACACCCCTACCACCAATCCTTGGTATGCAATAATTCGTCAATTCATCTAACATCAAACTCACCCCGGATGGCACAGACTCATAAGCATGATTGTGCATACGCAAAAATGATATCAAATATGTTCTCAAAGATGATGTACTATACTATCAAAACTTCAAAGGTACCCTACTCCAATGCATTAATAAGGATGAAGTTCCCTTTGTCTTATAAGAAGCACATGGGGGAACTTGTAGGCTATCAGCCATAGTAGTGATCATGCTATTGCCAACAAATGACTACATATGAGCTACTATTTTCCTACTCTATAATATGATTCTCATGCATTTGCTAAATAGTGCAAACATTTCTAATTTCATGATGATTTAATTCATTCTCCCTCGGTTGAGTTGCAATCCATTACCTCTCCCTATCCCTTCAACATATGGGGATTGGATTAGAGTATTTCACCAAGTGGGTTGAATCCATGCCCCTCATCAACATGTCTGGACTTACCACCTCCAAATGTTTCCTCAACCAAATAATTTTCCACTTTTTAATTCCTCACACCATCATATATGACAATGGAAAGAGTTTTAAATGCATATAAATGATGTAACTCTATGTTAAGTTCAAGATCAAACATCGATTCTTGACACCCTATCATCCTCAATGCAATGGAAAAGTTGAGTCTATGAATAGAATCATCAATAAAATCCTATAAAATATGGTTCATAAGTTATGTAAGGACTATAATACCAAACTATATCCTACATTATGGGTATATCGAACCGGTGTCCATACGGCCACCGGGGTAATGCATTTCTCACTTACTTACGAGCCAGAAGTTTTCCTTACTGGTCAAGGTGGAACTCCTTTCACTTTTGTATCCCTCTGTAAAATCATTATAGATGAGGAAATCCATGAGGAACGTCTTCATGAGATTGATATTTAAGAATATCGATGTGATCATGCATATACTCGTAATTAGAAGCAAAAGTAACGCATGGTTTTGTAACATAATAAGTTTGTTTGTCCGTGTACTTTTGTCATGGGTGACCTTGTCCTCAAACTTGACTATACCCATGACAAAGAAGGTAAATACGCTCGAAATGGTGGGGTCCTTACCTCATCAAAGATATCATCGAGCCTAACACATATCGTGCTAAAACCCATGAATGCCACATCTTCAAAGATTCAAAAAATGTCAAATTTCTCAAAATGTTTCATGCTTAGGAGAGCTTGAGAGTTTCGGTACTCAGTTACCATATCTCTCGTATTCCCTTATCAAATTCACTACTTCATCAAATTTTCTTTTCTCTACAATAATCAACATTTTTTTCATTTCACCTTGGCTCTTACTATGGGATCACCATAGTCTTGTACATCCTCGCTTAGGCTCATAGTATTGTGTGGATCTATTTACCTCTCTCATTCTTATAACATATATCTCATGTTTTTATGATTTTCAACATTGTTATTCACCCTTTGGGCTAATCATCCATGCTATATTTATATGTAGCTTTGGATCTTATGATAATTTCTCTTTATAGATTCTACCATATGTTTTTTTTTCTTTTCGGTGTTGTTACCCACCACTTGGTTTTTACCTCCTCTCCAATTTCTAAATCTCAACATCCATCCCATGCACCCCTAGCTAGGTGATTTATGTATTATTTTATTGACTATCCTCTAGTGTTTGTTTTGAATTTTGCTTCTCTAGGTTCTAGCCACATGGATTGTGCCTATACGTAGCAGAAGACCGACACTATCGTGTACACATGATGGGTATATTTCACTTTAGCTAGTCCTTTCCTTATTTTTATCATTTACTTTTGATTTTAGTGTTATGTATCATTCTTTCCATTGAATGCCCCATGTTTTTCTATTTGTGACATGCGGTAATCAACAACCTGGGGCATATGTATACACCTAATTTTTACACTTTCTATTTTCATACATGTTACTAACAATTTCTCTTTCCAGGTTAGAGGTCGCTAATGAGTCTATCTTTGGAATTGTTGCCCTAAGGGGCTTGTTCTCGGGATAGGGGTATGGTTGTTCATGAAACCATTGGGTTAGGGATTATACATAAAAAGAGAACAACTTTCATTCACATTTATATCTTTCTTTTATTATTATCTTCTTATTTTTCCTCACATTCTTATGACATCTAGCTTGCTTATGACCCCATTTCTTCCACCTTGCATGATCTTTGCCTTTCATGAAATTTTACACAATTCCATTTGCATTTTTATCCTTGGCCGACGCCATTTCCCACGGGTGATTTTTTCATTATAAATACCTCAACTCACATTTTCACATCATCATCATCATATCAGATCAACATGAACTCTCCATTATATTTTCTCTCTTGTGCCAACTTGTACATGTTCACTTAGCTTCTATATTTCTTACATCTTGACTCTTGTCTTGGAGATTCTTCTTTCTTGGATTGGTTTTCTTGCACTTTTGGGTCATCTATAGTGAGATAGGATTGGATTATTTCCCCTTCTCCACCGAAAGTTGTTCTCTCTTTGTGTATGGTCCTTTGGGAGATAGATGCATCAGCGACCACCCCTAATATGTAAGTGATCTAACCCATTTTGTCAATTTTTATAGATTACTTTCCTACATTCGATATTTACTATATGTTAGCTTAGTATTTTATGCACATTCTAGGTTAGCATATTGTATTTTAGTTCCTTTCATGTTACATGCTTTACTTTGGTTAGCTTAGAATTTGCATGCTTATCTTGTTCATTATCATCTCTCATAGTGTTGATATCTCCATAGGGTTCCTTCCTCTTATTTGACATAGGGCCTTGGAAACCTTATGTTGTCCTAGTGTAAGGGTTACTTCCCCCGAGGTATGTGATCATAGCAGTCCATGTACCCCTTTAATTCTATTCATTTGTGTGTCGGTCTTGGTGTGTCCCTCACTTGTTTCCTTGAACCTAGTTGAATGGATGATAAGAGTGAACATTGTCTAGACGTATTTTTGCCCGCTATACACTTCTCACTTTCCAACCACTTTGCATAAGTATGCAATATACATTTGCTCTCTTATTCATTTATTATAGTTATCACACCATACAAAAATGAAAATAAAGGTTGAGAACTTATTCCTTAATTTTTGTGTATGCAACTACCATTGTAGATCAATGCCACCCGATCATGAATGTATTAGATAGTCACCACTTCCACTTGGAGACCAATTTTGGATTTGGTTGATTTGGTACAATTATTTTCCAATACTACAAATATGTAACCTTATCACTAGTGGTTAAAGAGAGGTAACAAATTGACCTCTAATATCCAATGCCTTCATCATCCAATGTAGTAATACTAACTCATCCATCTTAGACATAAAACTTGTATATATCATTTTATGGATAAAATACTCCCCCTCTTAGTTGTAACATACAAATCAGATATTAGATTAACCCTTTATATTTTCTATAAATGGCTTATTCAATCTAAGTTATTTGATATGGGACATAGATTTGAGTGATTTTAGATACACAATTATATAGAGTAGATATATTCAAGTGACATTGAGAGTTAAAAAGGCATTCCAATACCGAATTAATTCATGTTCATATACTTCAAATATGATTGCTAAAATGCGATAAATTAGTAATAAAGAATAACATGCTAAAACAATTATGATAATGATGAAAATTTGCACAAAAATTCCTCTACACTATAATCAACATCTACCCAATACCTATGGAAGTGTTACACTAAAACTTCTTATTCAATTACACAAAGATGAGCACACCAATGACTTGGAGAATATTCACAAATGTATAGAGAAATAAATCTCATCTTTCATGTTTAACACTCATAAATTGCAAGAAAGGTAATTTAGGGCCTTGCAACAACCAAAATGTAAATTCATACATAGGATCACACAAATATCTTAACATCATTCTTGGACCCATTATCCATCCTTCTTCTCTAAAACAAGCTTAAATTGTGAAAGTAGAGGTTGAATACTTTATTTCCTTGTGCCTAACCCTAATTCCTTTTAATATTTGAAATTTTATTATATGTAAAATGAACCTTTAAGATATATTTTTCAAATAACATTGTATTCCATATATGTGCAATCATGAAACCTATATCATGGAATTTTCATCTTTCAACACTCAAAACCATGTATATTCTTTGATACTAAATGTTACATTTGGTTTGAATGTTTACATAAAATAAAAACAACAATAATATTTTAATTGATTTAATATGTGAGAATTACAAATGAATAGAGGAAAAAAATCTCCTAAAGCTAAGGAGTATATCCTCATTAAAGTCCCTAAAAATCATATCTCAATAGCTATGTTACGTGAGTATTTTAGTAAAAATAATGTTCCAAAAATATAATAATAACTAACTCACAATGATATTATAATGTACGCACTAATATTTCCTAATAGGACATGCTCTCAATATATGCCATGGATATAAAGTGTGCTAGAAAAGGAGTCAAAATGAGGTCACTTGCTTGATCCCAGTGTATCTATAGTAGATTATTGTTTGGGGTGTGAAGATACATCGATAAATATGCTAATTGTACTTTTAGTTTTTAGTAGATTGATTTTGGTTACTAATGCTTGACAATGGTCGGTGTCATGTCTAAAAATATGATGATCAACATAGAATTTATTTTCATGTAGTTAGGAGAGATTATTAGTGGAGCGATGGGGTGTAGTGGGTAGTGTTAACAACTTATGATCAAGTAATATAGGAAAGATATCTTGCGGTGTGTCTATATGTGCATAAATAGTAATTGAGATAAAATTATGTATAATATCAAGTGAATCAACAACATGTTACATAATGTCATGGACACTAGGAATAAATGTCTTATGATTAACATGTTTTTCATCAAATAGGCTAAAATAATAAGTCTTTGGATGAGTATGATTGCACATGTCGGAAGAAAAATTAGTTTTTATAGAAATATTTGGATTTGTAGGATGGGTATTTTTAGTGTTTATCATAGGGGGCTTAAGTCAAAATTTTATATGGATAGTAGAGATAAAAAATATAATAAAACATGGATGAATCCTCATCTAAAGTATTGAAATTAGGTTTATAAAATTCTCACCAATAAGTTATATAATATCATCATTTATATTATAGTAATTAGTGATAAGGCCATCTTGATCTGATATATATTAACCAATAAAGGAAATTCAAGAGCAAGTGGAGGTGATGGAGGAGATTGTATAAATTTGGATTGATCAACAAGGACCTTAGTTAGAGAGTTGAGGATGGCTCAGCAAGTGGAAGTTCTAAAGGTATTGTATCAAGATTTTTTCTTGAATCACAATCACATATGTATGTGATTTAACCATAGGAATGGGATGGGAGGAAGGGGAATTTTTAATCTCATTAGAAGTAGGGAAAAATGTTGAAATATTTGAAGGGTTTTTCATCAACAACAATAATATAATCACAACCATCATGTATAAATTTTACACATTGATGGAAAGTGTATGAGATAACTTTGATGTATGGATCTAGGGACATTCGAGAGGATATAATATTAAATATGATTATCCATAACATGAAATGTAGTAGGAGATTCTTGGTGCCAACTCATACATGTAAAGTGAGTCTACCAAGCATAGATTTCTATACATTATCAAATCCTCAAAAAATAACAATAGTCTTATCAATTATACTCATAGAAATACCCATTTGTTGGATCAAGGAGATAGTGCATATGTTCAATTTAGATGCACTATCGATCAACACACACTTAATGAGAAATCCCTAAATTTGAGAAATAATTAGTAGTGGAGGACTTTGATCTACAATGTTTTTTATGAGGAAACTTAGTTGGTCTTAAAGTAATAGCCTTTTCCATGCTCTTAAATGTGTCCATAATAGATAAAAATTTCAAAGCTCCATATAATATGTCCTTGTAAATATGTGACTTCTGAAGTAATTCTAAAATAGATATATTTGTAATATGAGAAGGTGGTGTGGGAAATGTTTTATTTCTCCATTTGGTTTCTTACTATGTCTTGTACTAACAACATCGAATTTGGATCCCATGGTAAGATTATGGTGAAAAAGGGTGAAAGAGAATAAGGTATGAAATTTCTTGGATGTCATGTAGTAATAATAATGATATTAGATTGTACATCAACATAATTAAGATCCAAAATAAATTTAGGATTAGTAGGTGGGCCAAGTCTCTCAAGATGAGCATAGGCACAAACTTGGTTAAAGGGATGGTAGCCAATATCAATTTGAGGGAATGAACCCTTATGCTTGAGGATAAGATCATATAATATTTATGGGAGAGCCATAAAGACATAAAGGAGAGTAAATTCCATGACTAGAAAAAGGATCATGCACAAGGGAGGATATAGCCTAGGGCCACTATGGTTTGAGAAATGATCAGGTCCACCAAATAATTTAACCCTAAAATTGATTAGATAAGAATGTGGGGAAGTTTTTCTTATTTAAACAAGGGTTAAAAGGTTAATAATGGGTTGGTATATTTAGATTAATTAATAAAATTAACACTTAAATCAAATTACATACTCATTATAAATTTGCAAGATTGATAATGGAAATGATTTATAAAACACAAATAAGTAGATACAATTAGCTAACTACAGTGGTAGGGATATGTAATAGTACTATGGAATGGATTTCCAGATTATGAATGACATGGAAGTACTACATTTATAGAATCGAGTTTAAAATTGAGAAGGTATGGAACCGTCCCATAGGTATAGAAGTGTTAGATAGTTTGGTCCCTCTCGGATGATTTCATATGGTGATACACTCATGATTTATAAAATTTTGTGACCTTGTGACAATCTATGTTGAACTTTATTTTTAAACCCTAGGTGTCACATTTGTGTAAAACCATTTATATGATGCAAAAAAATTCAAACCCTAACTATGGGTAGGAGACCTTACAAAAAGGTTATTGTTTGAGTTGAAGTGTAATATGTTTGTTGTCTATTATATGCCTAGATTTGGATCACCTTACAAGATATG
This sequence comes from Taxus wallichiana var. yunnanensis, assembly GCA_018340775.1. Classification (NCBI taxonomy): domain Eukaryota; kingdom Viridiplantae; phylum Streptophyta; class Pinopsida; order Cupressales; family Taxaceae; genus Taxus; species Taxus wallichiana. Next base: position 558,354,064 of record CM031234.1, read on the forward strand.
TTAGATGAAATCTTATCAATTCTCGCTAAATAAAATGGGCTCACTATGTTGCCATTGAATATGAAAGGGACAATCACATGTTGTTTTGTTGAACAAAATGGGCTAAACTTCCAAGATTTTAATCTAAATATGCATGTTAAAAACTTCAAAAAATATTAGCTATTTTTGGTGGTTAGGGGACCTACCTCGATCAAATACCTATCCTTTTTAAGGTTTAAATAAGAAAATGTAAAACATGAAATTAATAAATGATAACATATGAAATTATATAATTGTTTGAGGGCACTGAGGGGACCAGACCATGGTGCAAGGTTTTATTATGGATGATTATTGCTTGTTAATGGTGTATTAGTTGATTTAGAAATTGTTGCATTCAAACTCATTCGTGGGTGTAATCACTAAAACTATAAAACAATTACAAACCAATTGTGAATATGACTAAAAACATTGTTGAAACTTTAAAATTTAACTATGTAACAAGATTTTGTTGTCAAATGATCTCTTTTCTCCTTCAATAAAACCTAAAAACAACACATATGTGAGCAAGAGATAAAATTGTGAAAGAAACCAAGAGGGAGTGAAGGAAGGGGGTGAATTGATTTTATAGTTTTAGAGTGCATAGAACATTGTGACATATATGCGTACAATATTGAGATGATAAGGGTACAATGTGCAATAGAGATGTAAATGAGTATGTGGGTTATATAGAGGGATGTGATGAATTTAAATGAGAGTGGGTGAGGATAAGGATGGATGAAATATATTAAATTAACATTATTTTTTAATTTTTAGGTTTTTTTGGGAATGTTTGATTTTTTATGGATTATTGTTATTTTATAATATTTGTGTATTTTTAGCTTAGGAGACCTTATCTACAAGGTGCATTTTTGGTGTCTACATTTTTCCACTTTAATTGTTGCATGTTGTACTAGGAAAAATATAACACAAAAATGGAAGATGATGTGGGGTTCATACAACCATATGACCATGGTTTTCATACACGTGTGATTAGATGGTTGATTGGATAGATAAGAACCTATAAATGTGATCGATGTGCCACTTTAGCTAGAGTATTTAAAGGAGAATTAGATTCATTTTTGAGGCATAGACTATTTGGTCAATTGAATAAGATAGGTGAAAATTGAATACCATAAGATTGATGAGAAGTTTTGGTGAATTATCCCCCTCAGTGATGATTTTCAAGCGAGTAAGTTGACCCAATATAACATGGAATGAAAAGCGTAAATTGATGAATGATAGAAAATGAACCTTGGTAAAGGTATGATGAGAATAATTATTATGTCTCCCTAGTCATGTGTAGGTGAAAAATTTATGATTGATATGTAAAAGAGTGAATACGAGTTAGAGAGAACATGAGAAATGTTTCCCCAAACTAATAATGGTGATTGAAGATGCTTTCGTGGTTAATGACATGAGAAATGGTGATTATACAATATTGTATAGAAGGAAGTGAATTCCCATGGATGTTCAGTATAAATGAGGTGAAATGAAAGTGTTTAAGGACATGGATATAATGATAGAATGCAAAGGGTGTTTATGTATATGGTCATGGTTTAAATCAACATCTTGGTGAGAAGATTATGAGTAAGAAGGCATGAGTCATGAAATAATAAGTGAGCTAAAAAAGATATTGAGAAAATTATAAACATTACTAAGAGACATTCTAGCATTGAGTCTCGTTGAGGTCTTATGTGTGCATTTGAAAGTTAATTGCTTCTTAAAGTGAAATCCCATAAAATAATGAGTGAAAACACATGTCAACATCTAGGTGTGATTGAAAACGTGATTGGTGGTTGATGGGATGGAATAAAATTGTAAGATGTGCATTTCTATGCTACCATCCAAGCATCTATAGCCTCAAAAGGATACATTTGATTCAAATCACAACATTTCACTATTACCAAGTAAGCATTTGTAGCCAAGGTAGAGATATTGGAAAGGCCCCCGAGAGAGTGTTCTTGATATTTCTTGTTTTTGGAATTTGATTGTGATTTTGTTTTTGATTTTTTTGACAAGATATTCAAATCTCTCAAATTGTTTTGAAATGGGTTTAGAATCACTAGTGGGTTGATGGAAGGAGTATATGTGATTTTGGAGATGACATGAGCGGGTGTTAATAGATAATTCCTTGGTATCTTGATATAAAATTATTATGTGTGTAAGATTTTATGGATATTTAGGAGGATAATAATTCCTAATTCACCAAGTGGAAAGAGCCCAAGTTTAGGTAGTTGTAGTACAAACTATTGAATCAAAAAATGTGACAACAAGCTAATCAAGAGGTCACTAAAAGTTGTGAATCAAACCATGGCGTGGAATGTGAATGAAATGAAAATGAAATATGTAGTAGTAAACCAAGAATTAGAATGAAATATGGATAAATGGAGGATTATTGGAGGAGTAACATCCATGAGAAAGTTCATTTTATTGTATTTTTGATACACACACACACACACACACACACACACACACACACACACACACACACACACACACACACACACACACACACACACACACACATATAGTTTTTTTGTGTATTTTCAAATATTTTTAGCTATGTGGGTATGTGTGTATGTTGATTGGAAAACATGTGTGGAGAATCATGCCATGTTTTTAAGATAAGATGGATGAAAGGAAGAAATATGTACTCAATAGGAAGAGAAAGATAGTGGAAGCAAGTGAAATTTCTTGATGCAAGCTAGATGATCTTTCAATCCTTCAAGTGCTTAATATATAAAAATGAATTCTTGACAAAGTTTTATTTAGTTTATTGTCTCCATTATGGACTGATTAATGAGGGTGCAATGAGATTAATCCTCCATAAAAATCACAAGGTGGAAATGATAATGAGCATTCAACTATACTATTAAACATGGAACTAAGTATTCTTTTGGGTTTTGGTAAGAAGAAACTAGGGGTCTAGTGAGGTTACATTATAACTTAAACTATCTTGGCTAAGAGAAAATGATTTACAATCGTTGAACCTATCCACTTAGAACTCAATCTTGTATTGATCCTTCTCTAAGTTCTGACATTGAAATGACTTTATCCAAATTTATTCTAAGTTAACACATTAACAATTATGGATCAAGACGGTTACTATTCTCCAAGATAAGGTATAGGTTTATAAAACATTCAATTACCAGAGTATACTTCCCAACCTTTCTATCATGTTTTCTCTTCCTTGATGAAGACTAAAATATTGGAAACCACCTGGTTTGAGCTTGAGTTATACCCTACATGAAGTTTCAAGTGAAAAGTAGGACTGATCATAGTTTAAGTGAAATAGGGACTATAACCAGTATCCTAAAGGCATTTCATTTTCCATATTTTACAAAAATGGATCAGTTCTCTCATCTCTAGGATGTTGGGCCTTGCCCTTTGAGGGATTCTTGATCTTTCTAGGTAGGATGAGATCATCATCAATTTCAATGGCCATTCTTTGCGCTTCTATTAAATTCCTTGATTGAAACCTTTGTAGGAAGAATCCTAACTACGGTGAATGAGAATTGATGAAGAACCTCTTGACATTCTTTTCAGATGGTGAATTCTCTTTTGGTATTCTTCAGAGCAAACAGTCGAAATGATCCATGAATTCTCTCATAGACTCATTTTCTTCTTTCTTCATTTGTGCCAATTGAAAAAGGAGATCTTGACAGCCCTAAATAGATTTGAATCTTTCCTTGAACCTAGAATTGATATCATTCCAATGAGTTATTGATCTAGCAGGAAAGAGGTAGAACCATTCTATTGTTTTTTCTTCGAGAGATTCCATGAATAATCTTACTACAACGGCCTCATGTACAACTCCAATAATTCTGCAATATGTGATGAAAGAAGTGATGTTTTCTTCAGGATGTTATGTGTCATCGCCTTTGAACTATGGAAATTTCTTGCAAGAACCTATTGGTAGGTCATGAAGCATTAGTTCAAGAGAAAGCGGGCATGTATTTCTTCGCCATGGAATAATGGGTTGAGGTATTTATACTTCGTCCACCATTGTTGTTTCTGTTTTTTATCTAAATATTTCTTCTACAAATTATTCTTCTAGTCTTTCTTCTTTCTCCAAGAACTCAATGCTTAATGGTGGTTGAAAAATGGGATAATTTTAAGGGGGAGTATAAACAAGAGTTTGAATGGGATTGACAGGAGAACTAGTTGATGACCCAGGATGGGGATGAGGCATGAGAAAAATAGTAGGGATTATCTCTAATTCATTCTCACTGATTTTTCAAAGCCTCAAAATTGGAATCGAAAACACCTCTCGACCTTCTCAACCTAGTATATATTCCCTTAGCCAGCTGTGAGAAATTTTTTCAATGGGAACATGAAAGGACACTGCGGAATGTGATAGGTCAGGTGTAGAAATTAGTAGTGTGCCTTTCAAGTTCAACAATGGATTTCCATGAACTCTTTTTTTTTTTTTCAATTTCTTCTCAGATGTTACCCCTGAGTGGGAAACACTAAACGAGGTTGTTCTGCGAAGCCATTGAATGGTTTGAGAAAGTATCCTCCTTTCCTTAACTATTTACGAAAGCTAGGTGCTTTTGTGATTGTATGGGTATTTGGTTGGAGTGATTCTACATGAACTTATTGATGCTCGTGCCTTCGCTCAAAAATTCCATTGCTTTCATTCCCTTTGAAATAAATTTCATAGTGTCATTTGATTTCCATGTTTATCCATATAGTTGATTCTTTATTGAGCATCCCATTACTACCCCAAGGATGATTTTCATTCCAATTGATTGAATATTTTGAGTTCTTTTCTTTCTCTAGGCCTATTCTCATTGACCTCTTTTCCATGAGAAACCTCAAACCTATCTTTTCGCTTTACTCCACTATGAGGTGCTTGAATATTAACTAAAGAATCAAAAGTAACCTCATACTTGTCCTGTATGGCCATAACACAAGCTAAGAGATCAAGAATTAGCTCGAGATATTCCACACCTTCTACTACATCCAATATTTCTTGCATGGAGTTATCCTTTGTTACTTCCTGCAGCTCATCTTTGTATGCCTTTGAAGAATATTTATTTTGAAACTCAAGGTGAATATATGGAGGGATAACTTCATCATCTCGGGGCTCGCTGCATTCTATCACTCCTTTGTCAAGGAGAGCCTTGGCTTCAAGGGCCTCAAAAATCTTTTCTTCAATTTCTTCATCATGGAAAGAGTCTTCCTCTTCAAATGGGAAAGAAAATAACTCCATTTTATCATTACATCCATCAACTATTTTCTCGGGAGGGACATCAAATTTCTCATCTTGATTTATTTCAACATAGATGATCTTCACATTGGTTGAGACTTCCAAATCAGATTCATTCTTGTCTTACAGATTCATGGCTTGCATGAGGAGTTCGATACTGAGCTCAGGGTCTTTTGTTTCTTCCGTGGCTCTTAGAAGTTCTTATACAGACCATTCTTTCAAACCTTGTGCGAGATGATCAAAATTTGGTATTGTCCCTCCATAGATGGCATGATTGAAATCCTCTTCATCCCAAAATGGGAATGATAATATATCATCCTCCTAGGTAAGCATACAATTTGGTTTCTCCAATTGTAATCAAGAACCATTTCCTCTTCTTCCTGGCTTGTGTCATCCAACAACTCAGTCTATCCTCTTGTAACTCAAAGTTCCTCAATGCTTCTTCAAGATCCATACCCCTTTGGGAATAAATACTTGGTCCTATCAAGATGGGAATATCATCCTCTTCTTTAGTTGTTACAAAAAGATTCATCCTCCTGCTATTTTAGTATAAAATGTTGGCTCCTAGATTTCTTGCTTTTTGCATTGTGTACCTCATCTTCTTTTTGGAAGCAATTTTTCCATGTCTCCCTTAACAGGATGGTTGCAGAAGACCAGTTCATCTAGATCTTACCCCCAACTACATGACAAAAATCCTACTCGAAACATTCTAAATGAATTGAACATCTGCTACCAAGATCATCATTAAAACCTTCTTGTTTGGAAATTTGGCAAGGGCCACCTGTGCATCTTTGACCTTCCCGATGAGTGGGACTTCTTTGGATTCCATGGAGTAACAAGAGCCACTAGGTGGAGTCATGGTGAGTTTGAGATCCTTGGTGACTTTTACAGACATTAAATTATTAGAGGCGCAGAATATATGATGTAATTGTTCAAGTACATATTCTCTAATGAGAAGGGAGACATAGAAAGGATCAACCTTATCGGTTTTGGATGCACTCAAAGAAAGAATGTTATGTGATGGAGGTGTAGGTGGGTTTGGTAGTATTCCTTTAGAACTAGGAGTTACAACATTGGGTGTTAAACTACCACTCCTAATGTATTGGACGAATCTCTCAAATTATTCGAGGTGAGTCCGCAAATATTCGGTTTCAGTAATCTACACTTTGGTTTTGTTCGCTTATTCAACGAAGTTAAAGGGAGCAGATGTAGAAAAGGAGGATGAAGGGATTACATTTGGAGTCGGGATAGGCTTGGAATTTGGGGTAGATGTTTGGGGAATAAAGTGTATTTTGAAAGGTACACTAGGAATTTTGAAGCACCATATTTTACAGGAGTAGATTTAGATTTAGAACTCTGGAAGAAACATTGTAATACTTACTTGGAATTACGGGTGACCTCTCGCTTGTCATAGGATAATGTTTATCCAATGTAGACTCCATGCAAGGTGGGGGAGGAAACCCTTGATTGGTTTTTTTTTGGATTCACCGCATGAGGATCTTTGGTCTTGTTTTTATTTACAGCATTATCTGAAGAGGCTCCCTTTTTAGATTGAGAACGAGTGAATACGCACATCGAAACTAGGTACATCTTCTTCATCATCTTCATCGCCTTTGAATTACTCACAAAATATGATTTGTGTGTCGACATCTACTTCCTCAACCTCTCGAAGATCATCATCTCTAATTTCTTGTTGAAGCTCTTATTCATCTTCTTGACTCCTACAACTTTCATTGATAGGTGGAGCCTCCAAGGCAAGCCTTTGGGGTGCTTCTACAATTTGATTTCTTTGATTTCTTTGAGAATATACTCATTCAAAAATTTCCCTCTTCAATGATGCCATTTTGTTTGCCATATTTTGTAAAAATGGACTAGTTCTCTCATCTCCAAGATGTTGGACCTTTCCCTTTGAAGGATTATTGATATCTCTAGATAAGATGAGATCGTCATCAAGTTCAATGGCCATTCTTTACACTTCTATTAGATTCCTTGGTTGAAACCTTCGTAGGAAGAATCCTACCTACGGTGACTGATAATTGATGAAGAACCTCTTGAAATTTTTTTAGATGGTGAATCCTCTTCTGGTATCCTTTGGAGAAACCAGTCAAAACAAGCCATGAAGTCTCTCATAGTCTCTTTTTCTCCTTTCTTCATTTGTGCCAATTGAAGAAGTAGATATTGATATTCCTAAGTAGATTTAAATCTTTCCTCAAACCTGGGCTTGATATCATTCTAGCAAGAAAGAGGTAGAACCATTATGCTGCTTTTTCTTGGAGAGATTCCACGAATAATCTTATTGCAATGTCCTCATGTGTAACTCAAAGAATTCCATAATGTGTGGTGAAATTAGTGACATGTTCTTCAGGATCTTGTGTGTCGTCACCTTTGAACTTTTGAAAGTTCTTGCAAGAACCCATTGGTAGGTTATGAAGAGGTGGTTTAAGAGTAAGCAAACCTATATTTATTCCCTATGGAAAAATGGGTTGAGGTATTTTTACTTAAATCTGCCATTGTTGTTTTTATTTCTCATCCGGCTCTTACTTCTACAAATTCTTCTTTTGGTAGATTTCTTCTTCCTCCAAGAACTCAATTCTCAATGGTGGTTTAAAAATGGGAGAATTTGAAGGGGGATTATCAACAAAAGTTTGGATGGGATTTCCATGAGAAATGCTTGATGACCCAAATGGGGATGAGGCTTGAGAAAAATAGTAGGGATTATCTCTTATTCATTCTCACTTGATTTTTCCAAACCTCGAAATTAGAATCGACAACACCTCTCAACCTTCTCAACCTAGTATATCTTCCTTTAGCCATCTCTGAGAAAAAAATTCAATGGGAATATGAAAGGACACTATGGAATGTGAAAGGTCACATGCAGAAATCAGCAGTGTGCCTTTCAACAATGGATTTCCATGAATTTTTTTTTTTTTTTAATATTTTTTTGTATTTTCTTGATCTTGTGATTGTATTTTGGGTAAAGATTGTTATCGAGTATGTCCCACGTTGGGTGCCAAAAACTGTTGGTGAGAAAAATGTTAGGGGAAAAATTGGTGGGTTTCTAGCCAACATCTCCAAGACTCTAGGTCCCTCTGCTTGGGTGGTGCAGCTCCACTTATTATGCATGCATGAAATCAAAATCGTTGGTATCTTGATGACTGGGATCCAACAAGGGCACCCCACTAACCCCGCATCAAAATCTTGTGGTTACCTGTAAGAGAGGAATTTTCTAGGAGAAAGGGAAAGGGAGTGAGAAAAAGAGGGGGTTAACGTTGCAGGTAGAAAATAAGATTCCTACAACCATTAACAAGAAAATTCCAACACACATATACTTAGAAGAAAACAATTTTTCAAGTGGTAAGAAGATGATTCAATATTGAGAACTCAAAGTTTCTAAAACCTCCTCATCAAAAAAAGGCATGAAACTCCTTCTTTATTTATGGATGCTTTGACAAAATTGTGCATACTTAGAAGTAGAAGAACATAGAGAAAGGAACTAGAAGAAATAGTTATCTCCTTTGTTTCTTCACAAGTAGTGATCTCTCATGAGTATACAAAATTGACAACCCTTAAGAATGAGGGTGTCATTACATTATATAGAATCAGAAATGACTCTTCACTACTCCCCTCATGACCTTTCATTTTTCCTCACAACATGTGACTCTTGACATTCTTAGGAATGAAATTAAGTTCCCTTTTATATTAATCAAGGGAAACTTATTACAATGTTTTCTAAAGCCACATTTAAATGAATAAGATGAACGTCATGATTGCTCATAACAAAGAATTAGAAAGGGGGTAGAGAAGAGGGGGAATAATGAAGAAGGAGAGAAAGGAAGAAATTATCCGAAGCATGAGTAGGGATACCTGCTTTCAATGAAGATCTTTTCGGTGATGATTGTAGCCTCTTCCTTCGCATGATGCATGGACACCCTAGACTATGGAATGAGTGTTGAAAAACATTATTCAAGAATGAACACAGGTAATTTTTACAAAGATCCTCCTTAACACATTAAACACACCCCAATTGATCTACTTTGAATCACCCATCCTCCCAAGTGACGAAGATGAATTCACATATTGCACCTCACGATGCCTTGTTTTGTCTCTATATACCATTACATTTAGAATGATGCTTTTAGGACCTTTGTGAAGTTATCGTTCCTCTGTTTGACCCATGAAACCATCTTACAACCCTGTGTAGAGTCCAAAAAGTAGAAAGATGAGTGAGAATGAGGCCATCTGCAACTTTCTGCCCTCAACACTAAAACTTTATATTTTTAGAATATGAGATCATGACCTACCATTTTGGGACATATCACCATATTTTTCCCCAATTTCTTATGAACCTTTCTGAAACAATTCATCCTCTTCTGTTGCTAAGGCATTGTTATTTTTAGCACATTTATATTTTTAGCAGGTTGTTTTTTGGGGACCTACTATTTTGGGAAAGTTTTCATTTTTGACCTTACTCTCCATTTCGCATCTTTCTTGATTCTCTTTAGTGATCAAACTTGACATTCAGGGGTACTTATTATTCATAGCATGTAAAAGAGCATGGGGAGTTCTATTTTTATAAAGTGGCAAGAACACCATCAGTTTGTGACGAGGGTGATATTTTTGGATTCGTTTCACCGTTGTGATCTCATGCTCCTTTTTTTCACCTGTGATTTGCCCACCTTTGGAAAGCTCGAAATTAAAAATGAAATTTTTGCGGGTGAGAGCTTTGGGCACAAAGCTTCCATGGCAGGCATTAATGGAGTCACAGAGCCTTTTTAAAAATTCTTTTTGACCTTCGATTGAAATGAAATCAACTCCATCGGGATAGGTTTTTCATTTGGAGTTTATGTTCACAATTCCATCTTCATCCGACTGTTAGATTGATGGGAAATCTTATGAATGGAAGCTATGGAGTTTTTATTGTAGTTAATAATATAGGGCATCATTCAATATTATTTATTTTTCAGCTTGAAGGCATTTGGATGAGGAAGGATTTCCCAAATTTTCAAGAAGATTCGACCACCGATTTGCGAGATATGATTGTTTCTTCGTTTTTGGCTCTAGGGTTTCTAACAACACATAGTTCTTGTTTCTTGCTAAAAAATATTCATTCTTCACATTGCAGTAGTAAGGAATGATGGAAATACGATGATGAATATGTTTGAGGTTTTGTAGAATAATTGGCAGCAACAACAATGGAGGATTGGAGGGAGAATCCGGTAGTTGAAGAAAACCTATGTGTCAAGTGAAGGAAGCAGCTAATGACAACCCGGTAGTTATAATTTTTGCATAATTTTTGTGTTTTGGAATGGGTCACACTTTCTTGCACCTATTTCACAAAATATTTAGTTCACTTGGTGTAAAAATTGGACCCTAACCCTAATGGGCCACTTGGCGGAGCGTGATTGGCTGGAATAAGGGTTGGGAAATGAAGCATGGGGGCTTATTTTGTGAAGAGGAGCTGAAACTTGGTCATCTAGAGGGTCCAGGGGTCCAAATGAGGTAGGGGTGAATTTTCTTGCACCTATTACACCAAATATTTTGTGCACTTAGTGTAAAAAAGTGTGCCACTCTCCCATTGGTTGGATTTCCAACCCAAAAAATGGCTAATTGTTGGAGCCTATGCATTGGAGAGTGACTTGTCGGGAACATAACTGGAGTTCCAGGAGGAGTTTTTGATGAAATTTTATATGATCTTGACTAAAAATTTCCTTCTAAATCAAATGGTGGGACTTTCAGACCTGTATTCCACCATTTACCCCCTGAAATTTAGGATTTGTTTTCTAGCTCCAAGGTTGTACATGAGAAAAACTAGATGGGAACATAGTGTGCCAAGGTTTGTGAAGAATATGATTCCACCATATTTTAGAGATATTAATTACCTTTCCAAAAATATCTATTTTTACTCTTAACTCCTTTTGGATCTCCCATAATCGCTTCCTGAAGCTCAGGGTTTTTTTTTGCACTATGCATTGCCTAGGCCTCCAAGACTCACTTTTGTTGAACTTGCTCCAAAACTTGTGAAACCTTCCAAAACCTTCCAAAACTGATTACAACATGTTTTTATCTCTCTGATATTCCTCCATGATGGATTTTTATTTTCATTCCACTTTAGAGGAGGTGCGCCAACTTCAAGAAGATCAGAAAATGATCTTTCCCAAGTTTGCTAAAAAGCCTATTTTAATGAATCTTTCCTTGCAAACACTTGGAGTGACTAGGTATCCCTAAATCACCTATAGAAACATTGACTCAGGGATTAGGGTGAAATGAAGGAGGGATCATATTGACCTTTGGGAAAATTTTCAGGTATGGTATGGTTGGCATCCTTGAAAAATTGAGAATTTTCTTGTTTGCACATTCACATGACAACACCTCCAAAATGGCTCATTTGAATATTTAAATAGTATTTGATTCATGTTAGTAGGATAGTAGTTGTTATTTTAATGCATTTAATATTAGAGACATAAAATTTGTGTACACCTAATCCATGTATTAACTATTTGTATACCTTACGTGGTTGGCCTAAACATGGTTAGGCTAGGAATTCTAAACTTAACTACCTTCTCTAGCTTGTATAAAAGAAGATGTATTCAAATGAATTATTGGTTGTTGAAGTTGTAGAGGTTGGATAAGGGAATATTTATGTGACAAATCCTCTAAGGCTCATAGAATATTTGTGCAAGACCATGGATTATCTAATAAAAGCTTCCTAATTTGATAACGGTGACAATTATTATAAATATTGTGAATGATTGAGATATTATTCCTTGAATGTGTTATATCATATAATGTTGTTAATGCATGTATATAAGGGATTTTTAAGTGTCAAGGTACTATGTAGAATACTAAATAAGGAGAAGTGATGCATGAGATTGACTAAGATCAAGAGAAGCGATGAGATTGTAAACTTGGAGGTAAGAAGATGTCTATGAGTTCTAAGAAAAAATATGGATTCCTATGGGGTGTCATGAGATAGGGAATAAGATAAATTTACTAGGTAAATGTGAAATAGTTAATGAACTAAGTTGATGGTCATCGATGTGATAGTCTTACATTAAAAACCAAGAATCTGAAAATCGTGCATTATTTGGGTATATTGAGTGAAAGGTAATTGAAAATGTTTGAATAAGTTATTATGGTCTATGTCAAAGGAAGCTTATGGAGATAAAAAGGAATAGAAGGCATTTACATCTGTTAAAGTCACTAAGAAAGTGCATATAGTCTATTAAGGAGACAACAATTTAGGAAACTTATGTACAGATCTCACCTACACTATTTGTGAGGATTTAAAAGTCATGAAAAATTATTGGAACGTTATAAAGAGTTAAATGAAGTGTGTCAAATTGAGGTGAAAGAAATAATAACCTAGGAAGGGTGAATGAGAAGTTATAATTCTCTTGGTAGAATCCTTTCCTTAGAAATCCAAAGAAACTATTACATGAATGTGTGAACACCTGTTTAGGGACCTAGAGAATTGAAGGTGAATGATTGAGAGGACTTTCAAGTATCTTGATGAAAACAAGGAAATAAGGGGTTTTCAACATGAAATTTAAGTATGTGATAAATTATTATGAATAAAATGGCATTAGTAAAAAGATTCGAGGACAAGGAAATCGGGAAAAGCACAGTCTCTTACAAATGAATATAGTCCTATAAGAGGATTAGTGACAATATTTAAGAGATTTGCAACAAGAAATATTATAAGTGCGGTAATGAGAAGTTTTGATAATCAAGAAATGTGTTGGTAGGTTGTTTAAATCCTTCAATAAGGTATATAAGTCCTTAAAGAGTCAAAAACTTAGATACATGTTACCACTATCCTACCACAATTTAAGATAAGAAGTTAAAAACAATCCAATCTAGCGTAAGAAGTATTTGTTTTGAGTGAATTCTGGATAGTATTGTGTATGGAGTGATGGATAATATGGTTAAAAGGATATATAATTAATTTTTGAAGGAGTAATTACTTGGAACAAGGTTAAGTCAAGAGTGAAAATAGGGTGTTGAGGACTGTTTGAGAGTTCAAGCAAATAAGAAATCTAAAATGGAAAATTAACTTAAAAGATGATAAATGGGTGTTCAAGATCTGTATGGTTGGTTAAAATATACTATGATAGTGAGAATAGAGTGAAGGAAACTCATTCCAAGACAAAGGAAAAATAAGAAGAACAGAGTATCATAAGGGTTGGTTTCTAAGAACAAGAATGAAGACCTAAAGGCCTAAAAAACAAGAAATATTGCAAAAATAAGAATAAATGAGTGATGGAGAGGTTGAGAATGCTTTTAAAAAAGTGTGTTGAGGGAGATTTACATATCTAAAAGGTTGGAAAAGTGAAAAGATATCACACCATAGGTTTTGCTACAAACCTTAGTTAAGCCTAGTAGACAAGCCTAAAAAGAAAAAAATGAGTTGGGAGTGATAGAAGAAGAGTTAGGACATAAAAATTGGAAAAAGCAAGATGATCCAAAAGGTTATATGGAATACTTTTTTATTTTTGATTCATAGTTTATATATTTATCCCGTTTTATGATTTGTGCTCTAGGAGGGCTAATGAGACCTAGTGGAAAAATTACAAAAAGGAGTATACCTTTTTATTGATGAGGAGTTAAGCATTGAAATTTGGTAGGCATCTAAAAGAGATTAAATGGAATATAAAAGATCTTAATAGCTTACTAGTCAAGGTTTTTGATGAAAATCAAGTGTTTATGTCATAAAAATAGGTTTTGGAGGGCTAGTAGGAAAAAGTGAGGTATAGAAGGAAAAGTATGAAGGTTGATGAAGTGGAGCTTGTTTATTGATTTGATCATGTTTATTTGGTATTGATAAGCATGTTTTAATGTATTTTAACGTTTGATATAGTGATTTATGCATCTTTATCCTATTAAACAAAAATGGTTTCCTTGAGCAAGGTATTGGTTTCTTGAGTTTGGGTGATTGGATAGTTGAAATTTTGACTTCTAAGGCATATTTTTGGTGATTTGAATAGTGTATGCAAGGATATGCATAATTTTAACCTTTTACTCTTATTAATGGAGTCATTATATGTAAATTCAACTTGAGAAAGAAGTTGGTCTCATTGTTTAGGATGATCACTTACTAAACACCAAAATACGCTTCCAATACTTTTATTGACAAGTTCAGTTTGAGGATGGTAAGATGAGATGAAATCTAATATAGCAACTAGTTTCTTCCAAATTTCTTGCAAAAAAACTTAGTATCTTAGTTTGAAACTATGCTTTTAGGAAGTCTATCCAACCTTACTAATTCTCTAAAGAAGAAATTAGCAATGTTGGTGGCATCACTTGTTTTTTTGCAAGATAAAAAGTGTGCCATTTTAGAGAACCTATCAATAAAAAAATATATGGAATAATTACCTTGTTTTATCCTTGTAAAACCCAACACAAATTCCATGCTCAATGCATCCCATTTCACCACAATTGAAACATTTGAAAGGAATCTTACCCTTATACTTTCTGAACAAATCTTTAACTTCCTAGAAAACATAGCAATTAACTTATCATCATCAATATCAGAAACATCATCATTAATGGCATTCTTATATTTTGAATTCTTCTCAGCCTTTAATGCAACCTCCTTCTTGATAGTTTTTTTATCAATGGTTCTCATCTCATATGTTTTCAAAATACCCTTGAGCTCAGCCACCAACATAGTACTCAGATCCTTGGCTTCCTCAATGGAAGAAAATTTAGGATCAAAATTAGGAATAAGATATTTCAACATTTTTACACCACCACATCTTCACCTGATCAACTTTGAGAAGATATGCAACAAGGGTTTATTCTTCCTTCATCTTCAAGATTTCAAACTAACTTCTATAAGTTTGGAGATTTTCCATCTTCACCTTAGTGTCACCTTCATAAATTATCTTCAACTTTTCCCACATAGCCTTAGTTATAGTACATTTTATTGCCTTGAAAAACTCTAATTTTTCCAAACCACACAAGAAAAAATTCAAAGCTTTAGAATTATCATTGATATCCTTCTTACATACAGCAGCAATTGGAGGGGTTTGAGGAATGGTGTATCCATCCACAAATGACTACAAAATATCACATCCAAAAGACATGATGTGAGTTCTCATCTTGATGCTCCAAAAAGCATTATTTGACCCATCAAACATAAGAGCTTTGCTAGTAGACGAACCACTCTTCTAACATTCCATTTTTATGCTTCAAATGATCTCCTTTAAGTAGTTAAACTTGCTTCAAAAGGACCTTGTTATGATACCAATTATTGGAATCACAATTACTAAGGGGGTGAATCATTCCTTTAAAACTTTCATTCAATTAACCATGCACAATTATAAACCTTTAAGCATTAAGATGATTAGACCATGCACATTCAAACATACACATGAGAAAATGACATAATGACACAAGATATATGTGGGAAACCCTCAAGGGGAAGAAAACCCACTGAACCTCTACATATATTACTCAACACAAAGGACTCCTATGTATATTACACAACACAATATATTTCTTAGTGAGGCACCAACCCCACAAGGAGCACCAACCCCTATTTAGTATATCACCCACTCTACAAGGAGGATACAACCCCCCAAGATGACAAAGCACCCACTTATCCACCTAAATATTAATATCACTTGATGTACTTGTTTCTCAACTAACTGATTGTGATCACTTTTTCAGCCCTCTTCACTCAAAAATCTCTCAAACAAATCTCTCTCCTTCTTCACTCATGAATGCACCAAAGTGTGTTGATTAGGTCATATGACCTTGAAGATAGACTTATCTATTATTCTCACCTTCTAATGCCTCTTATTTTTGTTGGGGTTATCACACCGGTTATGAGATAATATATCATATATAAGCATACATGTAAATAAAAGTAGATATTGTACCAGAATAAATATACACAACAAGAGATATAAATCAACACCAGATTTAACGTGGTTCACCCAATGTGGGCTAAGTCCACCAAGAAATAAGCCAATCTATTATTCAAATCTTTGACAAGATATATAATTCAAGATTTACAATCTTTCACACCTCTCAGATGTACAGTATTTTCTTTCCCTCAAGCTTTTGCTTCTCCTCCAAGAATTATTTCTCTCACAATTATTCTCACAATAATCATCAACTTTTGCAATTTATTCTTAAATCTTACTTCTAAACCCTATCTTTCATGCTCATATAGGCATATACAAACTTAGGGAACTTAGCCATGCAATTACAATCAATAGAACTATTTTAATGCTAAAAATAGATCTAATTCCCAAGATTAGTTAAAACACTCCCACATAGGTAACTAATGACGGTTAGCCCTAACTGATGTCAGTTCCTCCTTGACTAACTGATTTTGATCATAGGTGACTAATGCCGATCCCTCCATAACCAATGATGGTTACTCTGTTTTCCGACAAGTTTCACAATGCATGTTAATCTGATGTAATTGAGCTCCGCAACTCAATAATCTCCCACTTGTAGATTAATTACTACACCATACCTATACAGCATCATTTTGGATCCTTCCTTAGCTTTGTTTCTTCCTCTTCAAGTCTCAAAATCGAAGACCAATAGAAGTGGAGTGTATCTCCAACTTCTCCTTTGCTAATAGCTTTGTTAGTGTTGGTGTAGGTGGTATATTTATTCACTTATTTAGTGTTATTACAGCTCACTAAGTGAGTCATCTCACTTAGGTGGACATGGATGTAGGTGTCATCTTAGTTATGATGATTCTCTTACAAAATTTGTCATATGTGTAAGTGTGTCATAGGAGTTACATTCCCATTTGGGAAAGTAACTCCTCTTCTCCATTATGGAGGAATATTCTCTTACACGGGAGTTACACATCACTCCCCTATATGTACACCATCTCTTTTGATCTATGTTAAGCCAATACAAGCTAAGCTAAGGCTTCCATTCCACTCCACTTTTCGAATCTTGAGCTCTCATATGCATGCACATTGCTTTACAAAGCTTGCTTGCTTTAATCTCGCAACTCCTACACTTTGGTGAAGTGCAACTATTCAATGCACATGAATTCCTTCCAGGTCTTCGTCCTACACTCCTTCATGGTATCAGAGTGTGGGGACCGAGAATCACGTTGCTCACCATCGTTGCTCCACCGTGTAGTTGCTTGTGCAAGCTCTTGCTTTTGCATGTGCTCTACTTGCATATTTTGAGATTTTGTGGGTGTATTTTTCAGGTGTTTGTGCTCTTCAAGTGTTCAATGGCCTTGCATGTGTGCTTTGGAGGCATTTTGCGGTGTTCAGGTTTCAGCATATTATAGGTTTGAAGGTTGATAGCTCGCTCTTCATTTGATCTGCTCGTGCTTGTGACTACCTTGCTCGGTCGGCTCTACATTTCCTTGCTCGGTATCAGTTTTTTAACGTATTGGTTGGAGGTTCATTTTGCTGGCATTAGTTTTCCGTGAATACTGAGTGTTGGTTCGTGCCTTGTAACTTGCACCCGCCTCTGCTCACATCGAGCTCTTTTTCTACCATGACTCACCTTTTCATGTTGTTGTTCCTTGCTTCAATTGTTCCTTGCTTCATTATCAAACCCATCTACATCTGTGTTGATTCACCCACGTTTGGATGTTTTTCACATGTTGGCTTTACCTCGGCTTGCCTTTTGTTCCTGCTCCTCAGCTCGGCTCTGTGCATGCGATTACAGTTCCTTTGTGTTCCTTTTTTGCCTCATGGGATTATTCTCGCTGACCTTCTATCCATCCGAGCTCCTACATTCTCGTGCTTCCCGCTTGACTATAGTCCTGTCCGAGATCCTAAATTCTCACCGACCTTCTGGAACGTTTTTCAGTCCTCTTCAAACCCTGTCACATTTTTCAGTCACCTACAGACCAACTCCAACCTGACACGTACAGGATGAGCTCCTACTACAACCATTCCACCTTTTTTGGTGGTTTCTCACCGGCACGTGGAGATTGGTAATGGCCAGGTCGGCCAAATTCTAGATAACAACCCATGCAGTTCGGAAACATCTCCAGTCCTCAGCTTGACAAAACCAGTGGATACATGTCTTCCTAACTCGGCTGCACGAGCCACTGTCAACTCCAACACTGACCGTCTCGGCTCTTTGCACAACTCAGGTAGTTAACTCAACTTTTCTCGACTAGACTGGGTGCTTCTCAGTTGCGTCAATCCGGTAATGGCATCATCCAACTCAGCCGCATGAGCCATGTTGGCTTGCCACAACACATGGACACAACTCGGTTTGGTGCACCCAACATCTTGGTCCAACAACTCCATGACTTGAAAATGTGGGCCCCATCCCTTTTAGACATTGTTGGGTGGTTAAAACAATCCCATTTTTTGATGTTTTTAGGTTAAAAACATTATATTGGCATTGTAATAAGTTTTAGGTTGTATTTTGCTTGTTATTATGTCCTTCATTCGCATGTCGAAGACGGAGGGCGAGGTCGGGGTTGGCAGGAGGCTAATCCCCCTCGCAAGCAAAACAAACCATTCTAAAATTTGATGTCATTTCCAACGAGTAGTCACACGACACCCTTTGCACCCATTTTGAGCACTTTTTTAATGTGTTTGCAGTGTCTAGTGCATTTTTCCATCAGTTGCGGGAATCATTTTAATGCTATAACTTTTGACTCGCTGCTCATTTCTGAGCACTTCCTTGGTCAAAGTTGCATGATTTTTCACACACTACGTGATGGCATTGTCAATTTTTTAAATGCACTGCTTTTATAAAGTGCCACATTCAGGGGGTTTACTTGTACTCTTAGACCTACACACGCAGCGCATTATCAGCCCAATCGACGTCTTGCTTTTGTGCATCTTGCATTTTTTGTCATGGAGAGTTCTCTTTCCAGACATGAGCATCGTAGGATCATCTTACATCCTCCACCACTTCTCGCTAGGAGAGAGACCTATTCAGATTGGCGTGCTTCCATGGAACGTTACTTCACCCACGAGGGTCTTTCGGCCTTCTTGCTTGGCCCGTTCCTACACCACTTGATCATCATCATCTAGAGAAATTCTCTCAACACTTGTGACCATGTCTTTGGTCACATGATGATGCATGTCTCTTGTTCTCTCTAGTTTCACATGGCAGACTCAGATCCACCTCACCATGTTTGGAGCATTCTTCAGTCCTTGTATGGAGACCCTTCACATCTTGTTTCCATTGTTGTTGCTCATTGATTGATTGTCTCCTCCATTTCTTCATGTGATGGCAGTTCCACTGACATAGACTCGCTTGATTCTACTTCTGATGACGAGGATTGTGCACCCTATTTTGATGTTGAGAGTACTACAGAGGACTCTTCTCCTCTTTCTCTCACTATTCTAGAGAGTGTTGACACTTCCCACATCTCATCAGATATCGAGCAGTCCCCTTCTCAGTCTCATACATTCATCACACCTACCTCTTTTCCACCTTCTAGTGTGCGAGGCCCTTTCCACTCCTCTACCTTCATTGGATGACTCATACCTATCATACATCGCTCTTCTATTTGTTGAGCCCCCTCATTGGGATGAGTATCTGCTGACCTTAGTCATCTTTTCGCAGAGTCTACTTGTGATGCACTACAGGTCCCTCATCCATCTACAGGTGTTTCAGAGGAGTTCATCATCTCTATTGTTGGGAGTGCCCCTTCTGGGAATCATGTCACTTCCACATTTCAGAGACCTTCATTGATCCACCCTCATCGTGGATCCATTTTCTATTGTGGAGGATGTTTTGTTCCCTTCACATCACTTGGACATCCTTTCTGTGGGTGTTCCTCTTCACTCTGACAGTTCTACGCATGTGGCATTACCTTCGGTTCCTTGGCACTCACTCGCTAGACCTATGTCACACTTTCGTGCACCAGACTCAGAGTTCTTCGTGTTGCTTTACCTTCAATTTCCTTTGTGGAGTGGGCGGACTTCCAGCACGTCATTTCTATCCTTCCTAAGGGTAGGCACACAGTTTATTGTGGGTGGCTCTTCTTCAGTCCAGAGGTAGAGGATCTCGTCATCGACATTCTTCTAGGAGACTTCCTAGAGCTGTAGAGTTCAGATCCATCCATGGCATCTTCTGCATTCCTCTCGTCTCCCTCTTCTTCTCTCTTCTTCTTTCGAGAGATTGCCTCTTTGTACATGGGTACCCCTTCAGGCTTGTCTATGGCCGGGACCCATATTTGGCATCTTTCTTAAATTAGAGAGTGTTTTTTTCTCTTGTGGTGGATGTTTTTCCCACTGGGTTTTCCTTCACTGCTTGGGACTTCTTCTTGTACATGGGTACCTCATCAGGCTTTGTGCCGGGACCCATTTCTTGTTTTTGACTTGCCGCCTCATCCTAAGTTACGATGAAGGGGTGGTGTTGGTGTAGGTGGTATATTTATTCACTTATTTAGTGTTATTCTAGCTCACTAGGTGAGTCATCTCACTTAGGTGGACATGGATGTAGGTGTCATCTTATTTATGACAGAATCTGTCATATGTGTAAGTGTGTCATAGGAGTTACATTCCCATTTGGGAAAGTAACTCCTCTTCTCCATTATGGAGGAATATTCTCTTACACAGAGTTACACATCACTCCCCTATATGTACACCATCTCTTTTGATCTATGTTAAGACAATACAAGCTAAGCTAAGGCTTCCATTCCACTCCACTTTTCGAATCTTGAGCTCTCATATGCATGCACATTGCTTTACAAATCTTGCTTGCTTTAATCTCGCAACTCCTACACTTTGGTGAAGTGCAACTATTCGATGCACGTGAATTCCTTCCAGGTCTTCATCCTACACTCCTTGGTTAGCATATCCATGAGGTTCTTGCTCGTATGAATCTTTTCGAGTTCAACTACTCATCTGTAATACCTGCCGTATGAAGTGATATTGTTGCTGCAAATCAGCAGATAAGTATCCTCCAATCTTAGGCTGTGAAATCCCTTGATAAACATAGGGCAAAGAGTAGTGGAAGGTCTATTATGAGACATCTTGCAAAACAACAACATTAGGGCAGGAATGCAAGGTAAGACTCAAGTTTTTAATCACTCAATCAACTGTTATTCTTGATGTCCCATCCAATTGCACCACCCCTTTGGATATGGTTTCATCTTGAATTCCCAAGTGATCGGCTATTTTCTTGGGCATTCTTGAACTATTTACTCCGGAATCAATCATGCAATTGTGTACTATTTGGTCCCCAATGATTAATGAAACATAGAATGGAGGGGGCTTCAACATTTTACCTTGCTATCCTCCATGGTTCCCCTCAGGCTGGGCAACATTTGTGAGCACTTTCTCATGCATTTGGACTTGCTGATTTGAAGTTGACCAGTCCTTCATGGCAGCTTGTAGCAAATCTCTTTGGCCTAGGATAGATAATGATTCCCACATTGATATGTTTACATTTGTCTTCTTCATCTGATCAATGATATTGAATGGAGATGAAGTATCCTTTTGTTGTCCCTTGGCCTGCACATTCATCCCTTGTACATGGGCAGCAACAACTGGCATTTGAGTTGGCCTAGGAACTATTTTAGGTAGTCCTTGTGTGCTTGGGATTGCATTTTGCTTTCCAATAGTTTGTGGAGTGACAGAAGGTCGTGAATTACTTGGGGCCAATGGTTTTTCTTCACCCAAATTTCTCCTCTTTGACCTTGTGTTGGCTGCAACACTTTGGGAAACTGTCTGGTTCATGCCACAAAAATCTTCTGCCTGTCAGTTTACAAGTGTGGTATCATTTGGAGCTGATTGTTGCTAGAATGTTTCTTGTTGTTGGTCATTTCTTTGACTACCTTCACCCTCCACACTAGTTTTTGTCACCATTAATGCTTGATTCAAGGCACCGTTGAAGCACATGGATTGGTTATGAGGTTCATTACATGGGAAACACCAATCATACTCTTGAGCCATATTGTTTTGTACTAGCACTAATGCTTTAGATGCAGATGTAGCATTGGGATTATAGGGCTGAAATGGTCTGTTGGTAGGAGGCCTTGCTTGATTTAGATTTGCAGTTGGATTGGGTGGTCTTTGGGGTAGACATGGCTACCTGTTAGGCTGAGCTTGGGGCTAGAAATAAGGTCTAAAACCTTGAGCTTGCTGCCTTTTGAGTGTAACCAGCTCATTACCTAGATTTTGCAATTGCTTCATGACTTCTTGAAGTTCATTTGAGGCACTAGAAGATGAAGTGGAAGCTTCACTTGAATTCTGATTTCTAGGAGTGGGAATAGAAGCTAAATTAGGCACTTGGCTAGTACTTGGGATCTCTAAACTTGGAAACAATGGCATTGGAGGCTCAGGAGCCACTTGTCAACCTTGTATCAAACAATTTTCAGCTCTAATGGCAATGCTATAAGCAATGGGGATAGTTGTGCCTCCCATGGACTGAATTAACATAGAAATATCATAATTTAAAGCTTTAAGGTAATAAAGAAAAGCACCTTCTGCTGTTGGCCTGACTGCCACTGGAATTCTCTCCCAAGTCCTTTGAAATTTGAAATTAAAATCGATCAATTTGCTCATTGGGAGCTCTTTTGATGGTTGTCAGCTACTCCAAAAGGGACAAGTTGTCTCCCTTTTCTCCAAACTACTCATGGAGAGCTATGCATAGCTGGTTCTAATTTTGAATAGAACACGAGGTAAGACTCTGAACCATTGCAAAGTTTTCCCTTTGAATGAAGATGTCGGTAGTTTGATAGCAACTTACATTTCGTTGATCTCATGGATTGTACAAATGTTAGCAATATCCTTAACATGATCACCAGGAGTGGTCTGATTTTCTCTAGTGAAGTATGGAATTTTCTTCAATACTGCAACTGGGATTGGATTTTGTGCATTGAGAGCAAGTGGGCTGCTGCCAGTGAAATTGACATAGGGGTTGTTTTGTGCCATTCTGATTGGCCTTATAACTCTTGTTGATTGAATGAAAGGCCTACCATGTGGAGGAGTTGAGAGAGTTTTGTTTGGTGGAGATGGAGACCTTTGGATTCTCCTCCCACTTTGCCTTCTTCTTGGAGATAATTGCAGATATTCAAACAAGCACCTCTTCTTCTCCAACTCTTGACCTTGTAGTGATTCTTCTCATGATTTTTTAGGTCTGCACTACTAAAACCAGCTGATTCTTCTTCCTTGGAGTCGCAGATGTGCAATTTATAGCTCTTTTAAGCAAGAAACTTGCAACAAATGCACATCAATTTTGTTGTAATGAAGATGAAGACCTCTAAGGTCCCACCAGGTGTGCCAAAACTATTGTTGCAAATCAGCAGCACCCTTGGATGTTGATCAGATTTCTAGTTTGATCATACTAAGCATCCAGTGTGATTGCACAACATTGAATCCTCTCCCCAAGTGTGGGACTTGTAAAATGGAAGAGGAATCTCTAGATTAGAGGCTGGTTCCTCAACTCCTCTAGTCAGATTTATCACTTACAAGTTGCAGAGGTTTATATTCCTAATCCTACCCTAAATTCCAAAGGAGACAGAGATAGATGATGCAAAAAGCTAAAACTAATGCTAATAGGTGATGCACCAAAGGAGTGGTGAGCATTTCTCACTTCTACAGATTGACACAATTCATAAAATGCAACAAAACAACATGCACAAACTGATAACTGTAATGAGGAATCAGAAATTAGTCAAACAACACCAGCAGAGGATGGAAAATTAATCACAGGGCCTGTATTGTTATTTTAACATCAAAATCACTTGCATTACAACACCTGAGAGGTAAAAATGAGTTACAGTTCTTAGAAAAGGTTTGATATTCCACCAAAATCACTTTCAAGGTGAGAAAGGGACTGTAATACACAAAAAATGTTCAACCCTTTGAAAATGAGCCAAATCAGCTTTTACGGTCAAACGAGGACGAGCCCAGGAGAGAGAAACGTGGGAAAATGTGGAAGAGATTCAACCATTGACCAAAATGCCATCAAAATAGCATGGGTGTCCTTACAGACCCATTCCCTGACATTTTTAGCCATGCTTGGAGAGAATGCGAGCCATTCTTCATTAAAAATGGTGGTTGAAACATCATTTTTGTCCATGACCACATGCCAGAGGTGTTTTTCAATTTTCTCTCTCTAAAATTCATAAAAATGCAAAAATGACCCCGAAATCTTATAGATAATTTCACCAGCTTTCCATTGATATCAAGAATGCAAAAAACTGAGCTCTAGATTGAAAGATATGGCCATTTGAAATTTTAGGGCAAAACAGGGCCAAATCGGGTCGGCGAGGCCAAAAATTTGAATTTTTTACCTTTTTGGTCATTTGGAAAATTTTCCAAAATTTCCCTGTGCTCCACCTTTCTAGGTGCCATGTGGCACGTTTTTATTGGCCGCGGGCCCATCCTGCTTCATTTTCCTTTGTTTTCGCCTTTGGAAAATTTTCCTGAAATTCCTGGGCCGGTGAGCTGAGGACACATGGCACGCGCTAATTGGATGCGGGCCTGTCCTTCTGAATTTTCCGTGGGCCGTTTGATAATTTTTAACTGGACATGTGTCAAAACCCCATTGGGTGCGGTTTTCCCCTTCTAATTTTTCATGTGGGCTTTCCTTAAGTTTCGGCACCACCTGGACACATGGCGAGATTCCATTGGCTCGCATAAAGGGGGCGGGCTTTCTTCTCTAAATTTTCCTTTATTTTCTCCTTGGGAAAATTTCCCAAATTCTCCCCTTGCTCTACCACTCCAGGACACGTGGCGTGGTCCCATTAGTTGCGGGCCCTTGGGGAACATTTTCACCTTTTGAAATTCTTTTGGGAAAAAATCCCAATCGCCTGCCGCGCTCCGCTTTTCCGAGTTCGGTGACACGTGGCGAGATATAATTGGCTGGTGTGGGCAGTGGGGCTAAACTTTCTTCATTGAAGTTTGGTGAAACACTTAGCCAAAAATCCAACCTCTCCTTCGCCCTCCGCCGCTCGGCTCCATAGGACACGTGTCACATTTTGATTGGGCGCGGGTCCATCCTCTCAAAATTTCCATGTGCCAACACTTAGAAAATTTTGCAAATAACTCCCCTTTGGACACGTGGCAGCATCTCATTGGCTACGGGCCTTGAAGGGGAAAATTTCCCACAAAAACTCCGCCGAGCCATAACTTCAAAAATACAGGGAGTTAGGAGGAAAACTTTACCTTTCTGGAAAGCTGAGAGAAAGCTCTATCTAATAGTGTCATTTCCAAAAAGTTTTGAGTGCCTGAAAATCAAAAAATTATGACTGAGGCACAAGAGAGGGAAGGATGAAAGGAGTTAGCCACACAAAATGAGCAGGGGGCATATTTTGGATATGAGATACATCAACTGAATGTGTTTTGTTCTTGAATAAAACAATGAGTTCTTTGTTAAATGAATTACACTCGATTTCACTAAAAATTTTGCAATCACCTTTCTCCTTTCTCAACTCTTCCATGAACCTACTCATCCATATAATCTCCTTGCTAGCCTCTGTAGATGCAACAAACTATTCCTCTATAGTAGACAAAGCGACAACCTTACGTAATCTTGAAATCCATCTAGTTGTTGTCCTACCTCTTTGTGAAAATATATCCAGTAGTGCTCCTCCTACCATCTAGATCTTTAGCCATATCGAATCAACATAGCCACATAATAAAATATTCTAACCTCCATAGCATAAACACATGCTAGATGTCCCTCTCAAATAAGCGAGTATCAATTAGACTACTTTCCAATACTCTTTACCCGGATTGGTCATATATCTACTCACTGACTCTCACTAACTATGTAATGTATGGTTTGGTACAAACCATAGCATCCATGAGACTCCCAACTATTGAAGCATATGGCACTTGTGTCATGTATTTGACCTCCTCATGTGATGATGGATAATGATCTTTGCTCAATTTTAAGTGTCCATCCATGTTTGTACTAATGGTTTTACATTCGCATCTTGAACCTTTCTAACACCCTCTAGATATAATCCTCCACAGAGACAAATACAATTTCTTATTCTTCCTATCGAGTATTTGCATGCTAAGGATTCTTTTTGTAGCTCCTAAATCCTTCATAGAAAATGTGTGAGCTAGATTTCCCTTAATCTCACCAATGTCCTACACTTTAGATCCTGCAATAAGCATATCATCCACATACATTAACAAAATAATATAGCTCCCATTTTCAAGCTTCTTGAAATAAACACAATGGTTAGATTCACATCTCAAGTAACCATTCTTATGCATAAAAATATCAAACCTCATGTACCATTGCCTTGGAGCTTGTTTGGTCCCATATAGGATATTTTTCAACCTACACACTAATTTATCCTTACCCTTGACTTCATACCCAAGTGGCTGCTGCATATAAATCTCTTCATCCAAATCACCATGAAGGAAATTCATCTTCACATCTAGTTTCTCTAAATGCAACTCTTCTACTTTGCAACTATACTCAATACAAAGTATGAATATAAGGCATCTTTACAACAAGAGAAATATTTCACCAAAGTCAATACCTTTTATGTCCACCCTCTTCTTCCTTGATCCTGTAAAACCACTTGTTCAAAAATTTCATCTTAAGCATTGGCAACTTAACCAAATTGCAAGTCTAGTTACATTCAAGGGTCCATCTCTTCATTCATTTCATGCTCTCAATGGACGTGGGTCTTATCTTACATTGATTCTTCAAAACTTTCTGGTTCACCATTATCAATCAATAATAAATAAAATAGAGGTGTAAATCTTTTTGGAGGTTTACTTACCCTTTGTGACCTTCTCACAGGAGTTTGGGGTATCGGATGCTCATTCAAGACCTCCTGGACAATTATATCCAAATATGATAGTGACCGACATCGGTCATGTGTAACCAACATCGGTTCTGCTAACCAATGTCATTTTTTCTCTTCTATAACCGATACCATTTTTGCTAAGCCTGATGTCGGTCAAGGGTCAAGCAAGTTCATTTTCATTCACAAACTTCTTAACTGGTTCATCCTTGGGTACCAAAATTTGATCCCTATATATTCTCTTTTCATTCCATTTAATATCACAAATCCTAATAATTTTAGAATTTTCTAAATCCCAAAAATAGAATCTGAAATCACAAGATCCATAACCAATGAAAGTGCATCTCTTGGATTTTGAATCCAACTTTTTCTATTTTCCTTATCAACATGCATAAAAGCTTCTAAACCAAAAACGTTAAGAAAAGAAAGATCAACCTCTTTTCCGGTCCAAGATTCCTCTAGTATTCCTCCATCTAGTGAACTTGAAGGCCCATGGTTAATCAAATAAACCGTTATATTAACTAGTTCTTCCCAAAAATGTAAGGGCAATCTAGAATGTATCAACATACTTCTAAGTACGTTCCATGATTTTCCTATTCATTCTCTCTTCAACATAATTCTCATGTGGTGTTCTTGTTACCATTTGTTCTCTACGTATCCCATTCACTAAACAATAATCATTGAAATCCTTGCTACAGTATTCACCACCATTTTCATATCTAAGGCACTTTAACTTTGAATTTGATTCATTCTCAACAAGGGCTTTCTATATTTTAAAAGTTTTAAAAACTTCATATTTATGTTTAATACAATAAACACATACCTTTATTATAGCATCATCAATGAAAGTAACATAATACTAGGATCCTCCATGAGAAGCTACCTAAGTTGGTCCCCACACATCTGAGTGTACAAGCTCCAATTTATGCTCCTTCTTAGTTGCCCCAACTTTGAGAAATCTCACTCTCTTTTACTTTCCAAAGACACAATGCTCACTAGAAATTAAGATCTAAATCTTTCAAATATGATAACTTACCCTTAGCCTTTAAGATCTGCATTCATTTTTGACTCATATGGCCCAACCGATTATGCCACATGCATGCATCTAAATCTGAAGTAGATAATATAAAAAAGGAATCAGTAACACATGTAGATAAATATAACGTTCCTACCTTCTTACCTCTTGCCATAATAAAAGCACCCTTGGTGAATTTCCATGAGTCTCCTGTAAAAGTAACCATGCAACCAGCTTTACCTAGTTGCCCTGTAGAAATAAGATTCCTCCTAAGGCTTGGCACATGCGTCACATCTTTCAATACCCATGTATTTCCATTCTACAATTTTAGATGAACTTCCCTTTACAAGATATCTGCAAGGTTCATCATCACCCAAATAAACATGCCCAAAATTACCCTGTACATACTTTTTGAAATAATCCTTATTAGGGGTTACATGGAAAGAATATTCTGAATCTAAAACCCATGATTCAATTATATTATCTAAAGAAATAATAAGAGAATATTACATTACCTCTTCAACAAGATTTTCTTCTTTACCTTTTTCGGTTGTTGGTTCTTTTTATCCTTTGACCAACAATCTTTCTCTGCATGTCCTTTCTTTACACATTTCCAACCAGTAATTACCTTACCTCACGAATTTAGATCTGTTATCCCTTGACTTTGATTTCCCATTACTATTACTCTTGGATCTCTCCTTCTTCACCCCCTTTGCTTCTATATTCAAATCATTTCGAGATGATGATTCCTCTGTACTCTTCCTGTGAATTTATTCATTCAAGATTATACTAACCACATCATCAAACTTCAAAATATTATTAGTAGATGTTGTATTACTAACAACCATTACCAAGTTATCCCAACTATCAAGAAAATAACATAAGAATAAAAGTTCTTTCACTTCATCATCAAACGGTATATCAACCGATTTTAACTAATTTACAATAGATCTAAAATCATTTAAATGACTAGATGCAGATCCACCTTCATGCATCTTAGAACTAAATAGTTTCTTCATCAAATAAAATTTATTTGAAGCACTAGGTTTTTCATATAAATTAGCAAGAGATTTCATTAACCCTATCGTAAAATTAACTTCAATATTGGAAGCCACGAGATCTTTGTCAAGCTCAATCTTATAGATTCCAAATCATTACATTAAGAATCCTCTATTCTTCATCAGTCATCTTTGTAGGTCTAGACTTCTCATCCAACGATAAATACAAATCTATTTGATACGAGATAATCCTCAATCTGCATCTTCCATAATTGATAATTTCGGTCATCAAACTTCTCTACCTTGTATTTGTTTTTTTCTACCATTGGTATAGCTCCCACTCAATCGAAAACCTTCGTGAGTAAATCTGTCAACATAAAAAAACCCTCAAACAAAGCTCGATACCAATTGTAGGGGTTAGCACACCGGTTAATACAGATGTATAATATATCATATCTAAGCATATATGCAAATAAAAGTGGATATTCTACCGGAAGAAATATACACAAAAATATATATAAATCAACACCATATTTAACGTGGTTCACCCAATGGGCTACATCCACCAAGAAACAAGCCAATCTATTATTCAAAGCTTTGACAAGATATACAATTCAAGACTTACAATCTTCCACACTTTGCTCATATGTACGGTATTTTCTTTCACTCAAGCTTTTTCTTCTCCTCTAAAAATTCTTTCTCTCACAATTATTCTCACAATAATCATAAAATTTTGCAAGTTCTTAAATTATACTTCTAAACCCTATCTTTCATGCTCATATAGGTGTATACAAACTTAGGGCACTTAGCCATGTAATTACAATCAATAGATTTGCTTTAATGCTAAAAATAGATCTAATTCCGATATTTAATTAAAACACTCCGCACATGTAACCGATGTCGAGTTAGCTCTAACCGATGTCAGTTCCTCCTTGCACGACCAATGCCGATCATAAGTGACCGACATCATTCCCTCTATAATCGATGATGGTTACTTTGTTTTCCAGCAAGTTTCACATTGCATGCTAAGCTGAAGTAATTGAGCTCCACAACTCAACACTTTTCTCTGCTCTAGATCCCTTTGATCTCTTCATACAATTCATATTTCTCGCTCAAAATTCCATTTCTCTCCTCTAGCTCAAATGATCTTTACAATTTGCTTTATATACAAGCTACATGCCGCAATACCATATAGGTCGGGAAAAGACCGTTAGACCATGAAATTTTGGTCATAAAAAACATGAATAAAAACTTTACACATTCATATAAGATACATAAAGGGACCTTATAGGTCAACATAATCCTTTCAAATTTAGACAATACAATGTTTCTCAATTAGGCCTAAAAACAAGTCTTTACTTCAACAATAGCTTCGTGAACTTCAAGGGCACATAAAAATTTCATCAAGGCTCCAACAACTCCAGAAAATTTAACAAAATCCTCTCACAACCATCTACAAGCACAAGCACCTCTACAACCTCCATCTTCAACATGGATCACACCATAAGATAAGATCCATCAATTAGGTCTTAAGCACCTAATTATTCACTCTCCAAAAGCAAGTTGGTTCACACCTCTTCATGACACATGTGGCACATCACTAGAAATTTCTTGACCTCAAGTAAATTTATTAAACTCGGTAAAAACCTCCAATTTAGGGCACAAGACCCCAAAACACTTCCTTCTCTAAAATTACTTAAACCTTTTATTAGGTCTCAAGAACCCGAGTCCTAAGCTAATCAATCTCCAACACCTCAAGACCCACTTCCACACTCAACCACTACATGGAACACTTCACCAGGGACCTCAAAAAAATATTCAAGCACTCATATACATATGTCACACTCATAATTTCACACTTGCATACCTATTCCACAAGCCTTCTTGACAAGCCTAATAGGGTAGTTTAGGCCATTAGGGCTTAAGTCAAAATATACCACTTCTAATCAAGTATATCGTGGTATATTTTATCAAACATATACATATCGTGTCAGACCTTTATAAGATATCCATAATCATATTTCACTACTACACCATGCATTTATATCAAAACTCTTTTAGGCCTCCATGACTAGTTTTTGCCTCTTTAGGCCATTAGCAGTTTGTACTTTTGGGAGATAGGTTCGTTCATTTCTTACACGGATATTATCCCAATCATTTCATGGACATTCAGCACACATGCAATACTTTCTCCCACAATTATTATTTCACTGTGGCACCTGCAACACATGCATGTATGTGCAAATATTCACAAAACACAAGTTTTTATGTAGCTTCTCATCACACCTATAATAAGCCACCACCACCAAAATGAGCTTTGATGAATTCTCTATAATCCTAAACCTTCATACTAGACTTCCCAATTCAGTACATGGCCAAACCATTCATATTTTTTCCATCACTCTCACACTAGGGTTTTAAGAGGGTTTATACCACTTAACTTCTTAACAATCGTTCATAAAGGATAGGGAATCATTTTACCTCATTCCAATTGTAAAATAATATTAACTCCATGCCTCAACATTAATGAATGGATCAGGTCCCCATGTAGATTTTTCATGTGTAGGTGAGCATTCAAATTTCACCATCAAGCTATAAAAGATATTTTTGAGAGTATATTTTCATGTTTTATCATCAATCCCTTGACCTCAAAATTTGCATACACCTCTAATATAACCTCCTCCATGATTGTCAATGCTCATTTATGTTTTATCACATCTTATACTAACCATTCTATCTAGTTTTTTCATTCCTTACTTGCCTTTTCTTCTAGATTTTTCTTCTGAGGACCTTGAACATGTTGTTATCCAATTTTTTCCCCCTAGAAAAATTGGCTAACTTGCAAAATTTGGACTTAGGGCGGTTTCATAGGATCTTGGTGATGAATCTGAAAAATTAAGTAATTTTCATGTTTTGTGCACTTGGAATTATTGTGGGGAACTTATCCACTTTTCTCCTAACTCCTCAGTTCCATGGAGGTCCAAAACACTTGGAAAATTTGGAGAAAATTGAAAAAAATGGGCTCTGTAGTGTATTACGGAAATGTGGGCACACGGAGGAATGAAAGAACAAGTTTCATTGGGTCATGAGTTCTCTACAATGTCGATCAAATGACAAAGCAAAGGATTCAAGATCAGATCATAGTGTGGTGTAGGTGTTTAGGTGGCAGGAGGAACTATGAAACAAATTCCACTGAGAAATTAGTTCCTCGCATCCCTTCTCGGTCCACAAAAAAAAAGTTGTCTTAGTGTCTAATGTATTACAAGTGGAAGGATGTCAGGTGGAACCTCATGCAAGAGAATGGATTGGTGGTGGAATGGTTCCGAGAGGCACGAGTTCCCTACAAAGGCTTACGTCGAAAAATAAAGCGAAGTGTAGTTCAATTTTTCATGTTATGGGTGGGGAAGGGTTCGGAGGATCTAAGGAACTAGTTCCGTCGGGAACTAGTTCCCTCATTGATGTTCGGACCTCAAAAAAGGAAGCGATGAGTAGTGTTGTGGAGGTTTTAGGCTATGGAAGAACAACCACGGGATGAAATAGTTCCATAGTTACGTGAGTGCTCCAAAAATATGATTTATTCACACCCTAAAGGTAAAAATGCATTAACTGTAGACCATAACTATGCATTTGGAACTTGTGTTCCGTCCCTAACCCCTTTGGATCTACATGGCCATATCTTCCTCCTTGGTGCTCCAAATTTGATAACTTTTATATCGTTATAAAGGTTTCTTCATGCTCTACACAATGGAAATATAAAATGTTGAGTTATGTGAGATTAGGTATGTGAAAATGGGAAATACATTCCAGCATTAATGAACATAGTTCCATGTAGATAAATAATTAGATGTGATAAGATATGGTGCCCTTTTCTTCTACTAAAATAAATGGATCATAGGAAAATGGTATTGTAAGGATTCCCATACCTCTTTTCATATAATTAATGTAAGGCTGTTGGTGCGTGAAGGTAGAAATTCAAGTTCCGTTTATTTTTCCCTATTCTCTCTCTTTCCCCATTCTCTATAAAATGTAAAAAGATGTTCATTTATAATGTTAGACATTCTTGGGTTGGACCCTCTTGTAATGTTTTTACAACCTTCTATAAGTGTGGACTTTGAGTTACAGGCCTCAGATTTAGACATCTTACATAGTGATCCTTTCCTTTCTCCCTCAATGTAATGGATATTGAATATATTAAAGCAATAAAACTACTTGTTTTGTGGCTATCATTTTCCCTAGTTGTGTTCTATTGCATTTTCTTTCCTTTCATTACATCTGTAGGTATATTGTGCATCTTTTGTTCTCCTTGCAGGGTTTTGAATGTGTTGTGCTCCATGAAAATGGTGGTTTGAATGTTGTTTTGGACTGTGGCACTCATGTCTACCCTCTCCATCCTCATTTTTCTTCCATTTCCACTCATCTAAGAGTGTCTCACCCCTCTTCTTGGTGTTATCACCTCTCTTTAGATTAGGATTTTTGTTTTATGCATCTCCTTCTCACCTGGTCCCTTAGAATGATAGAGTAGAAATAGATAGTCACATTAGGAATAGGTAGAGGAACTAGTCTTCTCCAAAGGTCTATCTCAGTTCAAGTCCCACAACTTGGAGACAATCCCATGTTTCCTCAAAATCCTAGGTTTTCTATGACTTGAGAAAGGGTGCAATTTTGAGCTCGAATAGTTTAGGCTCTCTGGTGGGCCAAGATCTAAAAGATTTATATTTCGCATGTGTTCATCCTAGCCACCTTGGTTCCTTCACTTCCTAATAGTTCTAGCACACCTAGTGGGATGAGTTTGAATAGCTTTACAACTTCATACCAGTAGGATTGATGTTTTCTTGATGGTATTCAACCTTTGGAGGTATGTTTTCAACACATCTAGCACTCCACTAATTTAACCAACCCATTATCTCATTTACAAATCCTTCCTTTCATTCATTTCTTCCTTTCCTTTCACCCTTCCATTCATTTCATGTTTTCACTTCATTCATGGCTCTTCATGGAGATCTTCCATTTTCACATTTTAGTTCTTCTCCCCTTCACTTGTAGTAGTGGGATGATATCCCAAAATAGCCCTAATAAACTTACCTCTTTTCAAAGGAAATTGATATTGATCACATTCACTATATAGCTAACAATGGTTTCATTCATAATGTCATTGAAAAAAATGTTCTCCTCATACTTCTTATTCTATCATTTAGAGGCAAAGAAAAATATTGGTTCAATAGTTTGTCTCCATAATCCATTTCCACTTGGGATCAGCTGGGAGAACAATTCTACAATCAGTTCAAGGAGAATGCAAATGTCATTGTCCTTATGGAACATCTCAACACAATATAATGGGATTCAATGGAATACATCTCAGATTTAAGAGGACTTTATATAGAATTCCTCGGGAATTAAGACCCGCAAGTTAGTATGACATTCTTGTTTTATTTGAGGGCCTTTGATTTTGATTTGGCTATATTGATACAAGCTCTAGGAGGAAACACTCTTCCTCAAGCATTTGACATTGCCATATTAGTTTAGAAGAGTATCATTCAGGATAGAAAAAGGAAATACATTCCCATTTCTCCCTTTCTTCCATCTTCTTCCATATCTTTTGTGTCTAACAATGCAAGTGATTAGTAGCCCCTCATGTATGTATCATACCCAACCAATCTTATCATGTTTTTGTATTGTAGAACTATTGAATAATGGTATGATTTGATTGAGAAGATGAGGTTGCAAAAATTGAACAAAGGAGTGCATTTGATTTAAAAAGAAGTCAACTAGACTTATAGGGTGTTGTTTTAGAGGATGCATAATTGTTTGTAGAGGCAAAACAAAGCACAAACCAACCTATAAACAATGACCTTCATGAAAAGGAAATTTTGCAAGATGCCCCCATTTATGGAGATGATATTCAAAGAGATGGGAAAATCATAAAGATCATGCCTTTTCAATTAGATATTTGGTTGGTCTAGAGCCAAAGACAAAGTTCTGAACTAGTAATGCTCATTTAGAGCATAAGGATGAACTCCAGGGCACCAAAGGTCAACAAAAATTCCTTCCAAGTCCAAATGTAGAGTAACTAAAGTAGGTATTCATCTTGCTTATTGTTAATAATTTGAGGAAAAGGGTTAAAACTATCTTTGAGAAGTTTTGGCTCTTATTAATGACCATGTTTAGTGCTAAATCAGTTACATGGTCTCAATTTTTAGGAAAGGCGATTACTTCTCCTACCTATTACGGGATTTGTTTGAGTTTTGTTTGCCTCGATTAGAGTATGGTAGAGTAGGTTTTCTTTCAAAAGAATATGTTCTTGTGCACACTTTGTATTGATTTTCATTTTGTACATAGTTTGTGTGGTCTCGTTGTTGTTACATAGTCCATTTGAGGAGGTAAATTCAAGGTAAAAGAAGAATGTTTGGGATAGTTCCAAGTGCATGCATTTAAACAACATTAAAGTTAGAACTCTGTTATGCTTCATACTTGTCAAGAAATCAGCATTTGGGTCCACTTTAAACAGTTTTCAACTCTCATTTGGGACCAAGTTATTCAATTTTTTAAACTTGGAAAAATCAAATTTTGGGACAATTTTCAGTGAGTGTTCATTCAATCCCAACAGATCATTTCAAGGGAAACATGGTGAAATTTTAGATTTAAAACAATTTTCCACTCTCATAAAACCTAATTCAAAAAAATTATAATGAGATGGTCAATTCAATATTTAGATCAACTCCATGTTTAGGCAGTGCTTCAAGAAGATTCAGGGGTGTGTTCTTCAAGTTTTAGATCAATTTTCAGATTATTCGGTTGAATCCATACCCAATTTATGCTTAAATGCCACTTATTTTCAATCTAGCGGTAGATTTCCCTATGAGTCGCCAAATTGTTATCCAATTTTTTCCCCTGGAAAAATTGGCTAATTTGCAAAATTTGGACTTGGGTCATTTCATGGGATCTTGGTGATGAATCTAAAAAATCAAGTAATTTTCATGTTTTGGGAACTTGAAATTATTTTGGGGAACTTCTCCACTTTTTTATTAACTCATTAGTTCTATGGATATCTAAAACACTTAGAAAATTTAGAGAAAAATAAAAAAATTGAGCTATGCAGTGTATTACGGAAATGTGGGCACATGGAGGAATGAATGAACAAGTTTCATCGGGTTGTGAGTTCTCATGCAATGCCAATGGAGGCCCCAAAGAAAAGGATTCAAGGGTGAAATGTGGTTTGATGCATGTGTTTTTGACTAAGTGTCTAGTGTATTGTGAGAGGAATGACGTCGGGAGGAACCTCATGCGGAATAATGGATCGGTGGCAAGAATGATTCTCGAGAGGCATGAGTTCCTTAAGGGCTTACGGTCGACAAACAAAGCAAAGTGGAGTTCAAGTTTTCATGTTGTGGGTGGGGAAGGGTTCATAGGATCTAAGGAACTAGTTCCTCTAGGGAACAAGTTCCCCACATTGATGTCTAGCCCTAAAAAGGAAGTTAAAAGAAGCAATGTTGGGTTGAGAGGTTTTAGGTTGTGGAAGAACAACCCCATGATGGAGTAGTTCCATAGTTCTGCGAGTGCTCTGAATATCTGATTTATCTAACCCCAAAGGCAAAAATGCATTAACTTAGACTGTAGTTGCACATTTTGAACCCGTGTTCCTCTCAACCCTCTTGGATCCGCATGGCCATATCTTCCTCCATGGTGCTCCAAATTTGATAAATTTTATATTTTTGGAAATTTTTCTTCATGCTCTACACCATAGAAATATAAAATATTTAGTTAATTGAGATTAGGTGGGTGAAAATGGGAATACAATGTCCAGTATTAATGAACACAATTCCATGTAGCTGAATAATCAGATTTGATAAGATATGGTCCCCTTTTCTTCTTCTACATGCAAGCAAAGGATCATAGGGAAATGGTATTATAAGGCTGCCTATGCCTCTTTTAAAGAATTAATGTAATTTTTGGTAGGTGAAAGTGTAAATTCAAGTTCCCTTTGTTTTTCCTCTTCTCTCTCTTTCCCATTCTCTATAAAATGTAAAAAGATGTTCATTTATAATGTTAGAGACTCTTGGGTTGGACCCTCTTGTAATGTTGTTACAACCTTCTACAAGTGTGGACTTTGAGTAGAGCCTCAGATTTGGACATATTGCATGGTGATCCTTTCCTTTCTCCCTCAATGTAATGGATTGTGCATATATTGAAGCAATAAAATTACTTGTTTTGTGGATATCTTCTGCCCTAGTTATGTTCTATGAATTTTCATGCCTTTTATTGCATATGTAGGTATATTGTGCATCTTTTGTTCTCCTTGTAGGATTTTGAATGTAATTTTCTCCATAGAAATGGTGGTTTGAATATTTTTATGGGTTGTGGTACTCATATCTACCCTCTCCATCCTCATTTTTCTTCCATTTCCACTCATCTGAGAGTTTTTCCCCCTCTTCTTGGTGCTATCACCCCTCTTTAGATTAGGTTTTTGTTTTATGCATCTCCTTCCCACCCGATACCTTGGAATGATAGAGTAGAGTTAGATAGTTGCATTTAAATTCCTAATATTAGTTTAGAATTAGGAATAGGTAGAGGAACCAACCTTCTCCATAGGTCTATCTTAGTTTAAGTACCACAACTTGGAGACAGTCCCATGTTGCCTCAAAATCCTAGGTATTATATGACTCGGTGGGTGCGATTTTGAGCTCCAACACATGCACTATACACTTGAACCATAACCTTATACATCTTCCACACTTCTATGAAAAGTCAAAACAATCCTCACATGCTCATATAGTTCTTCTTTGCTTCATATCTTATGCTACATTATCATCTTCTTACACTAGGTCTAGGACTAGGCCTAGTTAGTCTTACTTCAACACATGTCTCATAAAACCTGACTTGTTCTCCATCTTACAAACACTATTACACCTCCAACACAAATATCTAAACATGTTAGACACAATAACAATATTTTACCACCTTAAGATATCATACACAACACCTTGCTTGATTTAACCATGCATCAAGAACATGCACTCACTCCTAGACACCATGTCACTTCACCAATGCAACACTTCATGACACCAAAATAGGGAACTACCAATCAACCTTCATTTTTCTTGATGATTGACACCTCATGTTGACTCATATGCCACTTATACATAGAAATAAATCAATGTTACTTGACATTATTGACAACACAAATGACATTATGTCTAACAACGCTTACCTTCACAAACCTCACTTTACACACGTACATTGGCGGAAACCTTGTTCCCCTATCATATATTCTCTATTTCATGTCCACGTATTTAAAAAAATAAAAACATTCGCTTAGATCTTGATTTTTGTACTCTTGCTTGTTTATACAATTCTTTATTGTACATTGCTTATCGTGTTACCTTGATTCATAGTATGTTCTCTCTTTTTCGTACACACATCTACATTCACCGGATACTCTTTAGGTGAATACAAATTACTTATATGTTCTTAGATAATTCATGATGCTTATCATTGTACCTTACCATTCCTTTGAGGCTTTTGGGGAATATTTCTTTCCTATTTCTTTATATCCATGGTCTATCATTGCAATATCTACTACTTTCATTCCTATTTCCAATTGTATACATTGTGGTGTACTATCATTTTTTCTAACATGCTAACGAGTGTTTCATGTGTAGAAATTTTCTTTCAAGTGTAATTCCAATCATGGTTCTCTAATTAGCTTATATCTTGTCTTCTTTATTTGTCTCTTGATTGTCATTATTTGCAAGTTTTTTTATCGGGGATGAATAATTTTGAAGGGACTATACCCTATTTTTCATTGTTTACAAGTTATTCACTATGTTCATTACTTGTTTACTTGTAAAATCTTGAAGGCTTCTATTGTCTGTGACATCATGAGTTGTGTCCCATATATTCAACTAACTACTCGTGTCTTTTGTAATGTTATTATGTCTTGTGACTTGTTTCTATTACATCATGTATGTTTTTTACTAACACTTTTGGATAGCCTTTTCCCATTGTTTGTATATGTCATGGTTGCTACCATATGTATTCCCTATTCCCTCTATAGGATTTCTATTTCAAATGTGCACATCAGTTTCATCTTTCCTCATTTGGGCCACGCTCACCTTGAATCATCTCATGCACCCCAAACAAGTGGGGGAAATAATTGGGTGACTATTTCACCCTCTTAATAGTCCACAAAATAGATACATGTTGATAAAAGGAATAGTTAGGATAAGCAAGAGCTAAGAAATAGGTTCAGAATTAGACTTGAGCTAAAATTTAGTGTAAAACATAAGCACCAACTCAAACGGGAATGGTGGGCTCTAGTTTCCTACATGGGCACTCATATCTTAGGGATAGAAACATGAAAATTACATGATCAAAAAGTTTCCAATGATATTTTTCTCCAATTCCAGCAATACATGAGACTCGATTACTATAAGCACGAAAAACTTAGCTAAAATGAAAGACGAGATAATGTACACACAACAAACCTTTCTTCAAATTTTCTCTTGTAAACCTCATATAAGATAGTGGAAGTATTTAATATTGTGAAATACTTGAACAATTTGATTGTGGGTGCTCTAAAATTTTCTCTAAATGAGGAAGTGGCTATTCTACGAGTATATTTGGACACAAGGAATGCAAAGTAATTTTGGAAACATTTAGCCATAATTATACAAAGCTTATAGGGATGTATAGGGAAAAAGAATCCCAAAGGATTTACAAATGATATGGCATGTGTTTATAGATGAGAGAGAAACCATGAAAAGTGGATCAAAGTTTGAATGAGTTCCAAGATCATGAATGCATTTCTTGAAATAACAAGTGGATTTGGTCTATGCAGTTGCAACTTTGAAGGGGAAATGAATATTTGGTTGGTAGTAATATTTCATCCGAGAAAATGGTTGTACGTGTAAATTTATTTCTCCCACATTTGTAGGATTCTAGAAGTGGAGTGGAGTGAAGTAGTCTAGGTGGTTTAATAAAAATAGAATAAGTGTTAAACCCTAATTGCGAGAGTAACTAAATGTGCAATATGATACGCAACTACTATATATAGTATGACACAAGCAATAAGTAAGAAAAGTGCAAAAACCTAAACAAATGGATATAAGGAAGATGAATTATCTAATTTACAATGGATATGGAAGTACTCTAGACTGGGAAAACTACTAAACATGAGGTGAATTATGTCGTCAATGCTCGGGATTAATTATGGATCTCACCAATGATGTCGGACATGGGTACCCATGGCGGGACAGGAGCACGTTGGTGTTAGAGACCTCTACTAGGTTTCTATGACTATGAAAATGGTCGAGGATCTGATTTTTACAATGTCACAAGTATATCATAAATAATCTTTGTAGGTATCTGTGTGTCACACTTCGATTGTCAAGGGTACCCGTAACATGTAAAATAGATGTCACTTAAAAAAACCAAAACCACATCAAATACAAAAAGAAAGATGTAATATGGGGAGTCAAACTGACCTCGATGGTCACCCTGAGAGTGAACTTATGACCAAACATTGTAGTACATTTCAAACTCCATGTAGTTATGGTTAGTGTTTGTATAAATCTTTCCCTATGATGCCCTTGTGCAAGTGCACTTGATAACAGGCTAGCTAGATGTAGCAATGTAAATAGAATGTGTGGATGGAAAAATTAACTTCCCCTTCTTATGCAATGTATGTAGAAAATGTATTCCCTTGTCCCTTGATTGAATGCTAAATGGATGCTTTGAAGTGCTTTAAGTTCCTTTTGAGTGCAAGCTTAGGTGATAGTAATGATGCTTAGAGCTTGGTCCTTTATTTTGATCACATAGCTATGTATTCATATGATTCCCTTGTTTTAAATTTTTAATTGACAACTAAAAGGCTAACCCATAAGTGAAAAATATGCCCAAAAGATATAAGAGACCCAATAGAAGTGAATAAGGTGAAAAAGGGTCGAGGGCGCCCGGAGGGGACAGAGGCTCCTGGCACTCTTATCCTGGTTGGGTGTTGGTGTCTAGAGCCATAAAATATAAACAATGAAAATACCAATTGGGTTGTAGGGTGTGCAAGACTAGATAGAAAACAAGAAATAAAGACAAAACGCCAAAGACATTCCTCAATTACTAGTTTTCTTACTTATGAATCATATGAATGCTAGTATATATTTATGGACCTATAAATGTACCTAGTTGCATAATTATGTGTCTAAATTTGTCCCCGCATTATGTTTTTGAGTGAATACTTGATAACATAAAGCAGATAAAATATGCATGCCTTGTATTCATGTATATCGTGCGGTGAGAAGCATGCCAAGTGGACAAGTGAAGCATGGAATGAACGTAAAAATGAAGTGTGGAAACTAGGAAAGGAAAGTGACCCTATGGATGAAGCGTATATGTTGTACCATGTTGTATCTATTATTGTTGTAGATTATTGTTGCTTCTTCTTGTAAGGATGGATCTGTAAAAAAAAGAGCAAGAGAGTAGTCAAAGTCATGTATATAAAAAT
Source organism: Taxus wallichiana var. yunnanensis (assembly GCA_018340775.1). NCBI lineage: Eukaryota > Viridiplantae > Streptophyta > Pinopsida > Cupressales > Taxaceae > Taxus > Taxus wallichiana. Next base: position 558,395,488 of record CM031234.1, read on the forward strand.
TTGATCAAAGTATGCAAAAGTGTGTAAAATTATGTAAAAGTGGAAGTAAGGAAAGTGTGCACTTGATGCGAAAGAGTGTAAAAGGGATAGAAAATGTCCCGATCATGTTTTGTAGAGAGATTTTTGGGAGATATCACGCCAAGAGTGAGTTTTTGGGCAATCTCACACCAATGGTGATTTTTTTGGGTGATCTCACACCAAATGTGATTTTTTTGGGTGATCTCACGCTAAAGAGCAGTGTGTTGTGGAGATAGGTCTAGTTTTACTCCCATTTCATGACTCTTCACGATATACACCACTGCAGATGGTGTGATCTTGTTTTTTTCTGTTGTCCTTTATTTTTTCAAGTGTATTTCTTGTTCCGATTAAAAAGGAGAAAGAATACATGTTGCTTGTTGGAGGACTATGCCTGATACTATCAAAATGTTCTATAAACTACTATGAATTGTGTTGATCGATAAAACTATTATATGTGCACCTAGAACATTAGTGCCTAGGGGAGGACACAAGAGCCAAGCGCTCCTATCCGAACCTAGGTGTTGGTATCTATCTTTGTGATTCGAGCCAAGATCAGTAACTTATCATTTGTGTTAATTTTGTGTTGAATTATATTTTTGTAGCTTTGAGTTGTTGTATGGGGTGATTTTTTCACCCAATGTATGCCCCCTCATTTGGGGTGCATGTAACGTCGGTAGGAGTGTGAAACCCAAAAGATAGGTCTTGATGTTGATATGAATAGAATACCTACAAGGGTAAGGAATGTGCATGGTAGAAACCAAGGCACGTGTAAACAAAGTGGCTAGAATCATGTGTTAGTAGTAAAAGATAGCAAACATGTCATAAAAAATAGTGTAACAAGTAAATGTGCATACAATATGGACCACGAAAAGTGGGTTTCAAACATGGGATATCAATCATAATGTCACAAAATAATCCGGGCCGAAGCGGCCAAAAGTAAACAAATAGTGATCAAACAAGACATAGGGCATAGCTCGCAAATAATGGCATATAATATAAAATAATGGAAAGAAAAGCGTAACAAATAACCATGGTGGAAAATAGTTCCTACAAATCAAATATTGTACATGAAGCACCCGTTAGCATGTTAGAAAAATAAAAATTATGAAAAATCATGTATGTCTCCATGAAAAGTAGTCTACTTATAAGATTAAGGAGTAGTGTATAATGAAATAATCAAACATGTAGTGCGTGAGAAAGTAGATGCCCCGGGATCTGGCAATGGGATTCATAAGAGGTACAGTGCCAAGCATCATTGTTGTGTGTACGGACACCGTAAGAAATCAGCATTCACAACTAGAGAACAAGTGAAGGTGTATGTCTATATGACAAACATAATGACATACTAAGTATTCTTCTAGCATGGGAAACAAATTGTACATGTAAGTATGAGTAATCAAGAGTAAGTGTAACCAAGATATGAGATGGAGTGGTATGCAATGTGAATGTGATGGGGACAGTGTTCCCCCTAATGGATGTGTATGAATATGAGATGAGGTTCATTTATAAAATACCCCTCAACAATCAAGAATGAACTATAGAACAAGAGTGTGTCATCGGGAAATGGTTTGATAATGTGCGCTAGAAATATGGATCAATGAAGCATAGAGTGTAAAAAATTTGAGTGTGGTGAGGTTCATTTCAGATTTATACCATCAACAATGGATTATGAACCATGGAACTAGATTGTGTCATAGGGTAATGACGATGTAAGTGTGTGTATCATGATATATAAGAGATATGAGAAATACTAGATGTGAAGCATGGAGCATGATAGTAGAAGTAATAGTTAAGTGATGATATTAGGAGGGGGAGTTAGCGTGATTCCCCCTAAGTGTTAGATGTGGAACAAAATCAATTAAAATTGTCTAGAAGATCATCATTGTTAATATTATATCCAATTGGACCTAGATCAAAGACTTGGTAAGCAATATTGTGAGGTTGATCATAAAGAGTGCCCTTGTGGTGTAAATTATACATGTCCATTACATATTCTTCATCGGTGAAAGGTGGTTGTGGATAACCATGTGCATACCATCAATTGAGATTTGAAGAATATCCCAAGAAAGAGTCATTACAAAAAAATGTGTCCAAAAGGCATAAGAAATGTGATATCAATATGATTTGGATCTAGTGTGCCACCAATGTAATCAAGCCAAGATTTCCCAAGTGTGAGTGGAGAAGAATGAGGAGTGTGTGTAAGGAATACTGATAAATGGAAGACGTGAAGGCCATAAGTAGTAGTGATGTGAACATATCCATGATATAGGTGTGGAGAATGAGGCGGAGGAAGAATATCGGCAAGTGTGAATCATATCCGAACCAAGCCATCATGTGTGCAAGCGAGTGTCAAAGAAAGCGGGACCGAATTTTATGTGAGGCCAATAAGATTCATGTATAAAAAGAGTGAAAGTGAAAGGATTAGGTGTTGACACAGAGTGTTCCTCGAGAGATGAAGCAAATGGCATGATGTCCTATGCAAAAATAGATCCTTGGAGAAGAAGCATGTCGGTGGTAGGAGGATGTTCGTGAGTTGATAATCATCAATGAGATATGTAGGAGGAGTATAGGGATGACTAGAATCATGATATAGAAATGGAGTAGGAGCGTAGTGAATGGGTCTAGGCATAAACATTTAAATGAGTCACGATTAGTAACAATAGTATATTCATAGCCATCATGTAGGAATTTAACGCACCGATGAACTGTAGAAGGTATTGCCTACATAACATGAATTCATGGCCTACCAAGTAAGCAATTAAATTGGACTTCGTTATTGATAATATAGAATACCATAGGAACGGTTTTAGGCCCAACTATGAGAGGTAAGGTGATAGTGCCCATGCACGGGCATGTAGAAGAATCATAGCTATAGATAGAAATGGATGTTGGACTGACATGAGTTGAGGAAAGGCCAAGATATTGAATAAATGTGAGATTACAAAGATTGAGCTCAGATCCATTATCGACTAGTACTCACCTAATGCCTATGTTATAGATGTGAGCCTAGATATAAAGAGGAGGATCATTATCATAGATATAAAAGAGAGGTAGTTATATCAGATGGGAAAGTAATTTATGCAAAAAATGTGGCTACAAAATGCTGATATACATGATTCGGAGGAGTATTGGAAGAAATGCGAGCATTGGTGAGGAAATATTTAATTTTAGCCTCACAATCGGGATTAGCCCACAAAAGTACTTAGATGGAGATATCCATGGTGATAGGAAAATGAGGATCCAAGAGTGCTCAAATGATGGGTTCTCCAAATGATTTAACAAAAATAGAATAAGTGTTAAACCTTAATTACGAGTAAGTGAATGTACAATATGATATGCATCTACTAAATGCAATATGACACAAGTAATAAGTAATAAAATTACAAAACCCTAAGAAAGAGATATAAGGAAGATGACTTATCGATTTACGATGGATATGGAAGTGCTCTTGACTAGGAAAATCATTGAACAAGAGGTGAATGTGTGTCGTCAATGCTCGGGATTAATTATGGATCTCATAGATGACATCGAGACATGGGTGCCCACGATAGGACAAGGGGCACCTAGGCATTGGAGACCTCTATTGGGTGCTTGTGGCTGCAAAAATGATCAAGATCTAATTTTTAGTGAGTGTCGCAAGTATGTCACAATTAATATTTGTAGGTCACTGTGTGTCACACTTTGATTTTGAGGTACCTACAAACTGTAAAATAGATATTTCCTACAAAACCCCCAAAACCACATCAAATCCAAAAAAACTTATGACTAAGTATTGCACTACATTTCAGACTCCATGTATTTCTAGTGAGTGTGTGTAGAAATCGTGCCCTAGGAGGCCCTTGTGCAAGTGCACTTGATAACGAACTAGCTAGATGTAGCAATGTAAATAAAATGTGTGGATGGAAAAATGAAATTCCCCTTCTTATGTAGTGTATGCAGAAAATGCATCCCCTTATCCCTTAATTGAATGCCAAATGGATGCTTTGAAGTGCTTTAGGTGCCTTTTGAGTGTAATCTTAGGTGATAGTAATGATGTTTAGAGCTTGGTCCTTTATTTTGGTCACATAATTATGTATTTATATGATTCCCTTGTTTGAATTTTTAATTGACAACTGGAATGCCAACCCATAAGTGAAAAATATGCCCAAAAGATAAAAGAGACCAAAAAAGTGAGTAAGGTAAAAATGGTCGGGGAAACCCAGAGGGACGGGGGCTCTTGGGCACTCTTTCTTTCTGGCCGGGCACTAGTGTTTGGAGCCATAAAAGGTTTAAAAAAGTTAAAATACCAATTGGGTTGTAGGGTGTTCAAGCCCATATGGAAAATGATAAACAAAGACAAAAGGCTAAAGACAGTTGTCAATTACTAGTTTTCTTGCTTAGGAATCATATGAATGCTAGTATGTGTTTATGGACCTAGAAATGTACCCAAGTGCATAATTTTGTGTCTACACTAGGATAGTGAAGTGGAGTCTAAGTGGAGGATGAATAGGAAAATAGATTTAATTCTATTTAAATAACTAATTTAATTAGCTATGAGGTGTGAGAGGATAAATTAACCATTTAATTAAATAAATGTTTAATTAAATTAGCTAAAGGGTGTAGGAATTAATTTAATTAATTCTAGAAGTATAATAGAATTAATTTAATTAATTATAAAGGGTATGATAAAATAGGATATGAATAATCCAAGAATAGGCTAGAAATAGGTATGTATTTTTAGGGTGTCTACATTTTCCCCTCTTTAAAGTGTTATTATGAAGTAATATCATTTTAAAGATAGTAGACACATGTAGATCAGTGAGCGGAAGATAGGAAATTTAGTGAAGTAATTAGATGCCCTAATGAGTGTGGATGTGATGGAACATTGAGATGTGCCACAAGCTAATGGGTGACATAGCAAAGTGGTGGAAAGCCGCTTGATAGGAAGAAGGGAAAGGCAAAGGCAAAGGGAGGTAAAGGAAGAGGGAAGGAATTTTGCTCGTAGCATGAGCTTTCATTTAGAGAGTGAAAGTTAGAGAAACCTTATTTTGTTGTTGCACAATAGATTTTTCACCATGATTATGAAAGAATCATGATGTGTAACCCATTATGTGTGTAAACAAACACACACACACACACACACACACACAAACAAAATTGAAAAAGGAAAAAAAAACCCAATATACACAGTAGATGTAGGCACCATGGTTATAAATGAACCAAGATGTTAACATACTACTTGTAATTGGTCCAAATAAAAACAAGAGAAAACAAACCCAATATACACTGTAAAAGTAGGCATCTTGGTTATAAAGGAGCAAAGATGATAATGAAATATATGAAATTGGTCCAGAAATAATAGCAAAAATACAACACAACTTTAAAATAAAGACAATTAACTTTTCCCCTAATGTGTTCCACAGTGATAAGTAAGCAGATGTGAATGCCCCTAAGTAACAATATATGCAAAGGGATTGGATCGGACCAAAGAGTGGAGTGATCTTAGATACTCCAAATACACTCTTATTGGATCTCATTGAAGTGTAATTTGAGATTGAAAAGGGTCATTTCCCCAAGCACAAATGTTGAAAATGCATTAGAGAGAATGAGATCCAAAATTACCCCAAGTGAAGTTATATTGCAAAGGAAATAAGCAATTTGACTTGCCCCAAGCTATGATTCTGACATGCAAGGGAAAAGAGTAGTTGTGATAGTCATAAGATGATTGGAACGATCACTAGGGTAGGAATGAAATGTATGATTTCATTGATATGTGTTGATTTACTAGACTTTTTTATTAAAAAAATGTAATTTTTTTAGTGTTTTGATTATTTGGATTTTTGTGATTTGTAAGTTGTGAGTTTCACATGTGTGTGTTTGAATTTTTGATATTTTGTTGACTCAATTTTATTATGGCATATGTTAATTAACACCATGATTAAAATCATACACAAAATAAATTGTAAAACAATGACAAGATTGCAAAACAAACCCTTATGCATATAGTAATACAAACACACCAAGATTATAAACAAACCAAGATGCTAACAAGACTACTTACACAAGATTAACATCTAACAACAACAATGTAACACAATTGATAATAATGACATGTGACTATTCCCTAAAGTGTTCCACAATGAAGAATAAATAGATATGAATTCCCCCAAGCGATATATTAGAAATGCAAGGGGATTGGATCGGGCGAAGAGTAAAGTAATCTTAGATACTCCAAAGACACTCTTTTGGATCCCATTGTAGTTTGATATGTATTGGATTTAATCCAAGTGTGCCCTAAGCAAAGTTATATTGTGAAGGGTTAATTGATTGGTTTTCCTCTGAGCATAGATATATTCTATCGTAAATAAAAATGATTAGCGTGAGATGATCTGGAATGGTTAGTAGGATTGTTGTCAAATCGTGATATTATTGAGCTATGATATGCAATTACTAAGATTTTATCAAAAATAAATAAATGTATTGCTTTTTGAGCTAAATTATTTTTTGGATTTTGTAGGTTTTATATTGTTTTTGGTTTTTGAACATATTTGAATGTTTTTTTATTTTTAAACATATTTGAATGTTTTTGTTTCTTTTGAACATTGTTGAATGTTTTGGATTTTTAAACATATTTGAATGTTTTTGGATTTTTAAACATATTCAAATATTTTTGGATTTTTTACTTAGTAAAAGGGTACACCATTTGAACTCATGTTCAAACAATTGTAAGCATTTCATTCCATTGGTAGAATGTAGATGATATAGTGATAGGATATCTCACTCCACTCATGACTCCACGCAACTAGGAAGATGTGAGGGCTCACCACCGAGATCCAAGAAGGACATGAGAACTAGGAGAATAGTGATATGAAAATGAAGATGAAGGATGCTAAGACACAAGGTGTAAAAATGATCCATTCAGGAAAATGTGACTCATCTCCAGTCAAGATTACCTGACCGATTCCAAGATGATTTCACTTTATAGATCTTGACTAGACTTAGATTCATTGATGGCCTATTGATTGACAAGATTTAGTTGAAGGAATTTTTGTCTCTCTTAACATGAGAAACTTCTTAGGATATGTATGATTAAGTAGTTTTGATGCAGATTTTTGAAAGCTTTATTTTGTTATATTGTTTTTTTAATTTACCCCTACATCTTGCCCCATGCCACCAAAGTAAGAGACAAGGGATCAACACCGAAGACAAAATGTAGGTGAGTAAGGATACGCCTCCTTTCCCAGTCTCATACTACTAGTAAGAAGTATGGGTTCATCACTAAAGACTATGAAGGATGAAATGTGTAATGATTGATATATTTTTATTGTACTTTAGATCGATTTGGCCTTATATCTTAATATTGTGCTTGTTGGGAAGGGATGTTTTCCCCTAAATTGCAGCCTCATGTGACTAATAGAATGCAAGGGTTCTATTGGGCTCCTAGAATATTAACCAAGTATGAAGGTGCTTAGGCGTACGGGATCCCAGTTAGAGAATGGCGTACCAGGCACAAGCGTGCAAGAGAAAGGCTTAAGGAAGAAAATAGCGTGCATGACGCGCGAAAGGAGGTTTGGGACTTAGCCAATTTGAGCACCCAAGGTAGAACACGTGAAAAGCATGATCGGTTGCACATGGATAAGATGTCAGCCTGGCAACAAGTTGGCCCAGGAAAGAGCATGCCCCAGATGGAATCTTCTAGAAGATCATCATGAGATGGAATGGAGAGCTCAGGCCTAAAGGAACATGCTCGCATGGAGGACCACATTTGACACTTGGCGATGGATCTGAGGTGCGGCAAGGTGAGTTGATGAGCCTAGGAAAGTGATAAATACAAGTGCCTGCTGCGGGAAAAGATATAGAGATATACACATGAAAGAAGGATATATCATCTGGATATACATAGGGAATAATAGGTTAGAGAGAGAAAAAAGCTCTACATGAATGTTGCGAGTGGATATTCTGGTTCAAGAAAGGATGTACTAAGCATGGGGTTGTTATTTTTCTTTTCTGTTAGCTTAGCTACATACGTCAGTGATGTGCATGACTGGCATCTTGCACTCTGTGACACTCTGTAATGAATCAATGAATATATTGAGGTTACCTATTATAAATAGATATGGATATCAATGGGTTTAATGTATATTTCATTCATATGAGTTCTCTTTCCTACCATGATATGAATGAATGGTTGTATCTTTCTTTCTGTTAGAATATATGTTCTGGAATTTGTTAAAGCACTCGGTCTGAAGTGACTGCAAGGATCTGGAGGTCGTTCTGAGCCCTAAGGTTCTTGTATGTCTCAACTTCTTTCCTAGATACTCTTACACCAATCATAGATAATGCTTCCCACTAAACTCACATAAAAGAGAGACTCGGTACCCGCGCATGCCTCGGGTGAGCGCTCAACTTCTGCTGGGTGATAGGCCGGCACACGCATGGGGTTCTTCCTTTTGTGATAGGATTAAAAATGACTACATCTTGGTTCCATTGGGACCTCTTTTGAAGTTGTAGTGGGATATAGCATGCATCATGATTTGTGTAAAGAGTAATGACGGATCGGTTAACATTGGAAAATGTTGAATCGTGGTTCAAGAGCACGAAGGATGAATTTTCTCAGAGATTCAACACTAGACCTGAGTTTAATACACGTAGATGGGTAGAAGAGAACCTCTACCATGATCTATATGAGAATTTTTCTATTGCTTCCCAGTAGAGTTATATGGATGGCTTTCAGCCTATGCATCTAGATCAAGTTGGCATTATGGATCATGGATATGGACCGAAGAAGACTACCAGAGGTTGCAGGATGCAGATCTGATGTGGACCCGTGTTGTAGATCATTGGTGGAGAGGAGTACTAGCTAGCTACACTCTAGAATATGCCATTTCTACATATTCTTTCCCAAAGGTTATTGAGTTTGAATTTCTACGAGAACCTAGAGGAACATTTCTACATGTTATTCCTCTAGCTATGAAGATATTGATGGTTACCATGAGTTTAGAGGTGCTCCCAATGGTTGGCTAAACCATTATGAGTCATTGGGTAAGGAAGCTCGGGTGGAGGAAGATGGTAGATGATACTGACAGAGAAGGAGAGGGAAGAAAGATGGCTCAAGTATAGTGAATGCGCAAAAGGGAGATTCTTTAGACGATGCGAGGCTGCTAGTGTGATGGATTTAGGAGACAGACGTTGCGGGGAAGGAGTGAGGTTCATGCAAAGGACATGGAACCTAAGTAGTCTGGTAAGCTACCCCATCTTGGCAAGTGTGTAAGGAGAGTCCTTGACACATATTTGAACCCACCCGGTGGTGAGCCCTAGCGCTTGGTTTTCTCGAACCAGAAGAAGTATTGATCTAGTTGAAACTAGTGGAAGAGACAGATCTGCACCTAGGAGATATAATTTTTCATTCCCTTCTTCTATGGCTGCACATATTCTAGTATTCGAAGGAGTTTTTGGACAAGGGGCAAGTGTACAAGATTTCAGGCTCGCATCAGGGAGTGGCACGGGACAAAGTAGTGGTAGTGGGGCGCTATCACAGACCGTTGGTGCACAGTTCAGTGGGACCATGGGAGAACTTGGCACAACTCCTACATGCCCTATTGGACCCAATGGTTCTGGTGGATCTGGTGGCTCTAGAGGTACAGGACTTGGTGGACCTAGTGGATCAAGTAGTGGAAGAAACACTAGAGGGAACCAAGGCTCTGGTTTAGGACAAGGACCCTAGCCACCACCTCAAGTATTCTTTGAAATGTCTCTACATTTTCCAGATTACAAGGGGCATTGAAGATGTTGCTAGAACATGTTCACAAGTGTGAACTACTATGGCCGCAAAGGTATCATAACCCTAGAATGAAAGGCTATTCAATTTACTGACCACGTTACGAGGCGTGTGCATGGCTGGTATAGAAAGTATGACCCTCATCAAACGGTGGTGGACTACTGCTTTGCTTTAAAGAATTCATTCCTATCGTAGAGTTCTACATTCTGAGTTGAGCAAAAGAACATCAGCACTTTGAAGGAGATTTAATAAGGAATGGTAGAGAGTGTGCGGGAGTATGATGTGTGTTTTAAAACTCTCTTGTCTAAATTATCATATGATATTCACCCTTCACAGCATGCATAGTGGTTTTTGGAGGATTGATCACCCCTTTTAGAAGGGCCTTGTCTCATAAAAATTTTATAGATCCGCATAAAGCATTGGAAGCTACCTTACACACTGAGGCTATTGGTAGTATTGATACTAGTGTTATCCCATTCTTAGAGGCTTAGATTGCTACTATGGCCAAACAGTTGGAAAAATTATCTGCAAACTCAGTCCATGAGACTCGCAGTGGTTTGTGGTGCACGGATTGTGAAATAGAGGGGCACATTAAGGATAATTTCCCCCAGAGGATGGTATGCATTGTGATAGTAGATTGTGAGATTTGTCATGGGGACCATGATGCAAGTAGATGTCCCTTACTGCAGTGTGCGATTAGGAAGAATGTATCTTGTTATTACAAAATTTACACCTCCACAACCCATGATATGAAGGACTATAGGCTCATTGATCAGATCCATGAGGCCATTGATCATGGGGTACACCAAACCAACATTTCAGTGGTTCTAAAAATGATGATCACCATTATGAGGAGCACACAGATGGGGGTGCATGGAAGAGGTTTTGAGGAGGATTTCATGGATGAGGTAACCACAGAGGAAGAAGTGAGTTCCCGCGTGGAACATGTTTTAACTGTGGATCTACATAACATTATAAGCGTGAGTGCCCAAACCTATTACAATGCTCGTGGTGCGGAAAGAAGCATAAGTATGAGGAGTGCCAGAATTATTTGAGCATATGAATCGCGCAAAGCACCAAAAGGACAAAGGCACTGTAATGGTCAGCATCAAGAAGGTAGACATACAGTGGATGCCTCGAGTAACATGAGATGAAGGTTTGGAGCCTGTCTTGGTAACAACAAGGGTAGAAGCCATGTGTAATGCCATAAAAAAATGCAGATCTAAAGGAATGCTTAACTTATAAATTTCAGATTTATTTTCAAAAAATACATATGCCATTTCATAGTTTTTTTGACATTAAACACATTCAAGTCCAATAATCAAATCCTCTTTGCAAGGTAAAAAAAGAAGTTACATAACAAAGATCCATAAAACACAAGTTTCCCAAATCACCAAAAGTGATAAGTTTACAAGATGAGGCTATCCACAATCAGCCATACAACACATAGGTACAAGGAGGTGTGATATTTACAATAAATCTCTTTTTTTTTTAGGATAAAAGAACAAGTCACCACTTCAACCAAACTTCATCCTTGAGTCTCCAACCTTGAATGTGCTCCTAAGAATGCTGCAACAAGAGACATGGCTTGTTTACCACCCAACCAATAGGCATCATCACATGCCTTCCCATGGATGGAAGCCATGCTAGCCTCCCCCAAGCCCATGGGAGAGAGGGACAAACTTCCACAATGTGCACAAGTATGAAGGGGATAAAACACATAAGAAAGACATAAAACCATTTAACACTTAGACAAACTACAAATGATAAAACAACAACATGAGGATAACAAGGCCAACCTCACAAGGGGGAAGAGAAGGAGTAGGATGCCCAAATCAAAGGTGTCCAACCATAGGAGCACCAACAAAACATGCTTACAAAACTCCTTATACCTCCTAATCAAGCATCCTCCTTATTCCTCCTTTTTCTATAGAAATCCTTCTTGGGAGGATTTTCAAACCCAAAAGGGTTTCCTCACCAAGAATGGGGAAAGGTTCAAGCCATATGAACCTTTCTCCCACCTCAAACCATATGAGGGGATGAGAAGGGACCTTCATGGCTTGACCAACAACCATGAGGTTTGAGAGGGAAATCCCTCTCTCTTCCCCTACATTCTCCAAAAACCATCAATCCAAATGATGGTGGAGAGAAAACAAAGAAAACAACAAGAACAAACAAACAACTACATTAACCATACAACTCACAACACATCATTTCACACACACCATTCCATTGATTAAGCATAGTTAACAAGATAAGCACAACTAAGAAGAAAAAGGTTAAGTATCCTACCTCTATAATGCTTTCCAAGACTCTAAGCTTTTCCCTTTGTCCAAGCTCACCTCCAAGCTCCCAAAATTCTCCAAGTGCTCCAAAAAAATGAACCAAGAAGACCCCTTCCTTCCACATGAGGAAGAATAAAAAGAGGAACCCAAAAGTTTCCTCACCAATGGGAAGGTGACAAGTGTCACCCCCTCTCCTCTCAAGAGTCAAAGATTCCAACAACCAAATAAGTAAGAGTAAACTCACCTTTTAGCCCTTATCACCCAAAATACTAAAAACTAAAATAAAACAAAGTGGAGCAACTTTTAACAATTACACACAAACCAACCATCTTACATGGATGGTGACTAAAGAGGGAAAAATGGGAGGGAAACTCCCTCCAAACCTTGGAAATAAGCCCCCTACCTATTAGGTAGGGTCCAAGGGCCCATTTTCATGCTAAGGGAACTCCCAAACTCAAAAGGGGTCCCTAAAAATGCCCAAAATAACTCAATTTCGGGTTTGGCATGCTTGGGCACAAGGGTAGGGTATGGGGTCCACCCAAGGTTCACATGTGGTCCCCAGATCCCTTCTACCAAAACACACACACTTTCCCAAAACCAACACTTAACTTAAGATAAGATCATTAAACCCCTAAGCTAGTTTACTTAATAAAACACACCCTAAACCTAATTACTTTTACAAAACATAATTACATTAAAATTGAGGGGTTCACCCATGGTGCCCAATTAAATACATCTATTCTAAGACCTCAAACATTTATCATGGTTAGGACTCAGCCCATGGGCCGCTTGTGCACAATGTGTGTAGCTGCCACGAAACCCATGCTCTCATATATCATCACTGCACACTCATTGCACACATTAACCGCATCTATCCAATATAATAAACATCATCTACACATCACAAATTCAATCTAACTTATAATGTCCTAACATTATTAAACAATTGATAGTGCAATGCATACAATTATTCACATAGTTTGCCATGAATCACCACCAAATAAAATTGCAACGACATACACTTAGGTTAGCATGAAAATTACCATCATTAAATCCAGAACACTATATCATTAATCAAATCAACCACAAGAGACTAACATCTAACCAATAAATCTATCATATAACCCTGTTAGTGTCATCAACATCATAAGAAATATATAGATATACGAATCTAGTCCAATTGGCGCTATGCGCCCAAAATGCCATAATGTCCATGAGGATAAAATATCATAGTGAAATGTCCAAAGTTTATCGAGTCTCAATCAAAACATGTCTAGGAATAAAGGAACCAATAGATAACTGGAGCTATAAAAATGTGGGCACTACACCATGCACGCAAGGGAGGTACCAAGACAGAAGAACCTGGTTTCAAGAGAAGAGGTCATTCATGGAAAGTATCTAGACCCCACACATCAGAAGGAGATATATCAAGACACCATGGATGTTATTCAAAGCTTACAAGGGGAGATCCAAAGTGTCTAAAGGAGAAATCCAAAAAGGAGGAACAAGGAAGGAGAATCGAGGTGCAAAAGGATGACCTGGATGAGGTCAAGGAGGTGTGTAAAATGCTAAGGCAGGAGAACATCATTCCTTTGCTAGGATCCTGGTTGAGGGAGAAGGTACCATGCGTCGGAGAAGAGCATGAGAGATAGGTATTACACGTGAACCTCCCCCTCACAGCCTTGACTATGACAAGGAGATTACATTGAATGCAATTGTAGATGGATGGCTCCTCAGTAATATACTCATTAACACTGGCACAGAGGTTAATATTCTAACTTTGGATGCAATGCATCAGATGGGAAGACTTGCATTATAGCCATCTTTGAATGTGTTGTATATGGAAAACAAGACTAAGGTAATTCCCATCGGTGTCTTGAAGGATGTAGTTATTACTATTCTAGGGAGCCAAGTTTACTAGGGACTTCAAAGTCTTGGCACTCGCTGAGGTGGACAATTTCCTAGCACTACTTGGGCACCCTTGGTGTTACAAGAATAATGCGGACCTTGGTTCAACAAAGGGTACATCAGCTTCGAGAACAAAGAGGAATGGGTCATTATACCCTTGGTTGATGGGAAGTCAACACCCTATATTGAACCATTGGGAGAAGAAGTTCTAGACAAAATTTATGTGTACTCAATTAGAGACCCTGAGATGGTACACCCTACTAACGGAGTTATCTAGTTTGAATATGCTCAGTCAGTAAGTGATACCACCAATCTGGCTTGTGACAATTGGGCACATGGAACTTACAAATTAATGGGACGACAGTTGAGAGGGTCGGTGACCAAGGTAACAAAGGCACGCACTATTAGGCACCTTGGAGGAAAAGAACTACCCAAGTATTTAGGAGGAGCCTTCCCTAAGATCTTTTTATAGGAGGTAGAAGCTTAGTGGAAGAATGAGAAGGAATGGAGGGAGATGTTAAGTTATGTCTTTCTTGGCACAATAGCTCGTTGGTGGGCCACACATCAGGAGAGCCTTTTAGAGTGGCGTGAGGTAAGAATTGCTCTCTCTATCATATTTTCTAGGAGTAATGTACCCACCATCATCAAGGAGTACCATGGGAAGGAGCCCACCTCTTTCCATATCCAAGAGTGTGAACGGGTCTAGAGAGAAGGTGCATAGAAGCTTTTCCACCATCCCTCTAGGTGCATAAGTTGTATTCTACACTGCATGGTTGTGCACGTGCATGGTACATTCATTCGGAGACACACCGCCAGACAAGGAATTGGCAAGAGCTCATGCGGTGACCTTATTCAAACCTTTGAGTATCGGAGTACCAAGCCATCGATTGATAAGGCCTTGCAGGGTATCAAGCACCTTACCATGGGGGATAGTGCCAGAATGGAAGATAGGCTATTAGAATTATTAGGTGAACTAGGATTGGAGGCATGCTTTGAAGAAATTGAGGAAGCAGAAGAGTTATAGCTTGAGCACGCGTGTTTGGAAAAAGAGAAGGGAAAGTTAGTATATGTGATTGATGGAGAGGAATTGGAAAGCTTAGATGTTAGCCATTATGTAGGAACACGTGAGGTAGTGGATAGTGTAGATGCTTACGTGCGTGCCTACCATGAGCCTTTAAAGATGAAGAAAGTTAACATCGGTTCGGAAGAAGAACCTAAGGAAGCTATTATTGGGGATTATTGGACTAGAGAAGGAAGTATCAAAGATCATTGATCTACTGCGCAAATTTGAGGATTTATTCCGCGTGGGTACCATGAGCTCAAAGGCATTCACCATTCCTTGGGGGAGATGAAGATAAAACTGAAGGACGGTGCGCACCTAGTTAGAAAAAGGCCCTACCGGATGAATCCCAATTTTGCATGTGAAATTTAAGGAGGAGATAGACAAGATGATAGCTTTTGGGATCATTAAGGCAGTGGAAGAATCGGAATGGATAAGTCTGATGGTAATCAACATCAAGAAGGATGGGCGGATTAGGATTTGTGTGGACTATAGGGAATTAAATGCAGTTTGTGTCATTGATCCATTTCAACCCCCTTCACTGAAGAAATTTTGGAAGGAGTCGCTAGGCGCGAAATCTATTCCTTTACGGATGGATTTTCAGGATACCACCAAGTCCGGATTGCAAAGGAGGACTAGAAGAAGACAACTTTCGCCACTGAGTGGGGAAGTTTTGCATATACTGGTCATGCCCTTTGGGTTAAAGAATACGCCTACTATTTTTTCGTGCATAGTGGTGCAAGCATTCAGGACTTCATCCATAAATTTCTTTAGGTCTATTTGGATGATTGGATAGTATATGGTCTAGTTAAGGACCATTGTGACAACTTGAGATTAATGTTTGAAAGGTGTAGGCAGTTGAGGATATCCCTCAACATTAAGAAATGTGTGTTTTCTACTCCCTTTGGGACTCTATTGGGGCATATCATATGTAAGGAGGGCTTGCTGGTAGATCCCACTAAGGTTGTAGTTATTGTGGGGTTAAGGGAACCTACTAGCAGAGCGCAGTGCGTGGATTCCTTGGGCATACGGGCTATTATAGGAAATTCATTAAGGGATATGCCAAGATTGCCATGCCTTTAGAGGAGATTCTTAGACACAAAAGTGCCTTCCATTGGGGAGAGGCACAAGAGGGCATTTGATACATTAAAAGATAGGCTTATTACTATGCCTATTTTATGTTTTCCCTCTTGGGACAAGCCCTTCCATGTCCATGTAGATGCCTCAAGAACCACCATTGGAGTAGTGCTTGCACAACCAGGTGAGGGGATTATTGATCATCCTCTCTATTTTGCAGTAGAAGTTGACACCAACAGAGAAGAATTATACCACTAACCGAGCGCGAGGCATTGTCAATGATCTACACACTCTTCAAGTTTAGATAGTATCTGTTGGCAACACCCTTTGTATTCTACACCGACCACATGGCATTAAAGTATTTAGTAAACAAGCCCATTCTTCAAGGGTGCATATGTCGATGGGTGTTGTTGTTTCAAGAGTTTGAATTCACCATTGTAGTGAAGCCTAGAAAAAGTAATTGTGGACCTGATCATCTGTCAAGAATTGATTCAGGAGAGGATGTACAAAGTATTGAGGAAGCAATGTCAGACACCCAACTGTTTAGGTTACGGCACACACCCTGAATTTGGAGGAGATTGCAGTATTTTTAAAAGAAGGTGTGGCACCGGATGGAATGAAGGCATTGGAAAAAAGTAGTTGGCCATACGCGTCATGCCCTACATGTTGATTAGTGGAGACTTATACAAATTGGGACGTGATGAAGTTTTTGCGCAGGTGTGTGTTAGAGCATGAGTGTCTGGCCATCATGGAGGAAGCACACAGAGGAAGTGCGGGTGGGCATTACGCAGGTGATGCCACCGTGTGCAAGATATTAATGGTAGGATTATGGTGGGAAACCTTATACAAGGATTGTAGAGATTATTGTAAAGCATGTGACCACTTTGTCGTGTGCATTGGAAAACCAGGAAGGAGAGATGAAATGCCTTTGCCCTATCCCTAGCACATGAAGCCTTTTGAAAAATGGGTGATAGATTTTGTGGGACCTATTGCACCAACAATGCATAGGACTAGGTCACGTTATGTCATCACTTGCATGGATTATCTCACAAGGTGGGTAGAGGCAGCCCTAACTAAAGATTACATGGTAGCAACAATAATGGCAAGGTTCTTATGGGAGAACATTATCACGAGGTATGGATGTCCGTTGAGTTTGACCAGTGATAGGGGTACACATTTTTTGAATGAGACCATGAGGATCCTATTATCAGAGTTCATGGTGGCTCATCACAAGACTACGCCCTATCACCCACAAGCAAATGGAACCGCGGAAGCATTCAACAAAATATTGAGTCATACCTTGACCAAAATTTGTGATGTTGGAAGACAAGATTGGGATGACAAAGTATCGGTAGTGTTATGGGCTTACAGGACTACGTATAAAAGACTAAATAAAGCCACACCTTTTCAATTGGTGTTTGGCATGGAAGCCATTTTTAGTTGAATTTATGTTACCTTCTCTATGAATAGCACGCGCAGGAGGATTAGCCGATGAACAAGCATTGGAAGAAAGAATTGATGAACTAATGAAACTAGATGAGAGACGATCACTTGCCCATTGGAGCCAAACAATGGAAAAGGAAAATAAAAAGGCTTGGCATGATCGCCATATTAGAAACAAGAAGTTTGAGGTTGGGTAGATGGTGTTACTGTATGATTCCAAGTTTTGCACCATCCTGGAAAGTTGAAAGTCCATTGGTTGGGTCCCTACACAATCTTGTACATCCTTGATTCGGGCGCGTGCCAGTTACAAGCGTTAGATGGGACGAAGTTTCTGGACACTTCAATGGTAGTAGGCTGAAGCCCTACTATAAATAAGTCTTCTTGGTGTTTGTAAATAAGGTAGTTTTCCAGTTAGTTTAGAAGTTTCCTTTATGCATTTTCCCTTTCTTGTGTTTCCCTTTCGCGTTGTTGTTTTGGTTTTGCACCTTGGGCCAGTAACCTTATTGCTATTTTTGGAGAATTTGTGAGTGCGCAGAGGACCGCGCATCATTTAAGTGTGGGGTGGAGAAAAGTGAAGAAGCATGTGATTAAAAGTACCAAGGAAGTTGTGTTGAAGAGCCTTGTTGTGTAGCCCGGTTGAAAGAGGTAGATGAAGAGAAAAGATAGAATGGTTGGTGCCAGGATAAAGCTACTGGTAGATCCCATGTACAAAGGAAAAGAAAGCCTAGTTAAAGCAACATGAGGTAGGTGAAAGTAAGAATCTAGATAGAAGAAGTGCCTTCGGTGTAGGTTAAGTGCATGCAAGAGTCTCCTGTTAGGTTGGTTGGGTTACATGCACCAGAAGGTTGGAGGAATTTTTCACGCAGGAAGGGCGCGTGAGTGAAGGCACTGAAGATGGACTTTGTTTGAAAAATCTGCATTAAATGAAAAAAGTATGGGGGTAGGTAAAGTAGCATTTAATGATCAGAAAAAGGAAAAACTATAAATAAAGGGTCGGGGCACTCTCATTTTTACTTTGTGAAAATGAAGAGTTGGAGATATAAGCGAGTGTTATAAACTAGGGTTTTTAGATTCGATCGAGTGGAAGATCTGTGTGATTAAAATGTGAAGAGCTAGTTTGAGATTGTGAACCAGAAGGAATTACACAAGCATGGAAGGAGTTGAAAAGGTATTGTCTTGTGAAGAGTTTATCCAAGTTAGGGTTCAACAAACTAGGGCACGGGTTTAGAAGAGTTATATCATGGATCTGAGATTGAAGGTTGGGAGAAGAAAGATAGAGTAACAAAGAGAGGGTAGGAGTGATAAAAATACCTTGACCATGGCACCCAAGAAAGGAAAGGGCAAAGCTAAGGCTAAACAACTAGAACCGAAGTAGACACAAATGAAGAATGGTATGCAGAGATGCAATACCCAGATGGGGTGATGTTGGGAAAGGAATGGGAATCCCACTTGAGAAGCATACCTGTTAGTGACTATAATCACCACACAAACACCATAGAGAAAGAAATGGTGTTGGAATTGGTACGCCCCACCAACAAGTGAACACCTGAAGGTTTTCCCATATATGACGATGACGTTAAGGTTAAATTGGTGAAGGCAGGGCTGTTGTAACTCTATGAGTTGCCTTATTTTGGGAAGCCAGATCACTTGTACTAGTGGTTGATGTCTCGGGTGCATGAGGACTATTTTCACTTTGTTGGGTGCAAGATGCACATGACTCCCCAGTTGATTTCACAATTTACAGGCCTCATATGTGAGGGAGATAGCCTAGAAGATGACCTTGGTGACAAGGAGGCTATTCAAGAGACCGTCACTAAGTATGCATGCAAGAAAGGGTGAGGTACTATGATATTTCAGACATCAAGGACCCCATTATGAAGATGGCGCATGCATCTGGTGACTAAGTTGAATGGCCAAGAAAGATGGACAGGTCAACAAACCTTGGCTACATGTCTACAGGAAGATTGCGAGGGGGACGATATACAACTTATCACATACATTGCAGAGGAGATTGTTAAGTGCACGAAGGAAGGGGACAGGATCCTCTTTGGCAATGTCTTTCTCACCATAGTGTTTGTAGAAATTGGAGTGTCGGATGCCTCAGAAAAGTTCGTGTGGGAGTACCTGCCAAAGACCCTTCACCTCCGTGAAGAGGTTGAGAAGTATGCTTGTGATATAATGACGGCTCCCCACAAAGCACGGCTAGAAAAGTGGTATACGCACTTGAGGAATGCATTCGGGGTAGAGTGGAGGATCCTTAACAACTCCCAAAGCAGCCACTGAGGAGAAGCTGAGTTCATGGTGTACCAACACTACTACTTGGGTAGATTCAAGCTTATTGATGAATCATGGAGCCCTTGGTGCAAGCTTCCTTTCATGTTCACTGCCCAATACTTCCAAGTGGGAGTAAACAAATTTAAAGAATCAAAGAAGCTAAGGCTAGAACTAGGAAGGTTGGACCGGGAACACAGGGAGATGAGGAAGAAGCTGAATTACCCCGGTGGTAAGCTGCATGTACATAGAGAAGTACATGTCACACGAGATCCAAATGACTAGGCCGATGATGCTTCCCATCCTGGAGGATCCATGATGCATGCGTGTACATGCGCATAAGGCCAAAGTTTGAAAAGGGCATATTTGGAGAATGAAATCTCCATACCTAAAGACCCCTTGGGAAAGAAGAAGCCAACATCTAAGAAGAGAGGCAGAGGAGAGGAAGGAGCACCAAGTGTGCTGACTACTCGATAAGTGAGCATGTCATCTACAAGTGCCAAGCCAAGCACCTACATATGGAGAAAGAGTCTCAGTGAAGGAGAAGATGCCAGAAGTAGAGGCACCCAAGCAACCCACCACCATGGAAGAATCACCAAAGGAAGAAGAGAAGGCCGAATCTCCTGATCAGAAGCCACCTCTTAGGAAGAAGTAGAGGGTGGATGAAGAAGCTGACTCGGAGGCAACCGACAGCTTGGAGAAGTACTTGGGAGAAGGAGATGATGAGAGTGAAGGAGGTGGTGATGAGGAAGAAGAGCCTAAGAAGGACAAAGAGCCACATGTGTTTAGTGTCTATGACTCGGAGGAAGAAAGTAGAGAGGAGAAGCAAGAGTTTGTATTTTGTGTGTGCGTAAGGGCGCACAAGATGAGGAAGGCACCAAAGACACATGAAGGTAGATGAGAAGGATGCCAAGGAAGGGAGCCATAAGCCTTACAAAAGAGTAGATTACTGAGATAGTAGAGTGAGAAGTGAAAAAGATGCTTGAAGTCCTTGTAGACCAAGAGTTAGAGCACAGCGTGGACATAGTGCTTAAGGAAGGGAAGGAGGAGAGCGTTGAAAAGGAACATGACAGCCTAGGAGGCCCCACTCTGATAGTTAGCTTCCCCAAAGGCATGTGCTCAAGCAAGAGAACTCTAGATATAGAATAGAGATAGATAATGGGCTATGTGGATGACACAAAGAAGGTGTTACGCACATGCATGGTTCCAAAGCACCATACCCACGGAAAGGCTCCTAGCCATGGGGTCTTTTGAAAAGGATGGCACGTACCCTAGGACCAAGAAGATGCTCTCTTGGGTGTTTGAGTCACACATTGATGAGCTAGACTTTGAAGTCTACTAGAAAGCACTCATCTCATTGCCAAAATCTAAGGGAGACAACCCCTTAGTAAATGCTCAGGAGCTTTCAGACGAGAAAGTATGCAATGCTCTAAACAAAGTCATGGTCGAGACCGAGGCTAGGCTATTTGTGAAATGATAGAATCAGAGCATTGGAGGTGAAGTTGGGGAAGAAGGAGGAAGAACTAGCAGAGAAGGCCAAGAGTTTAAAATAGGAGGAATTAATCAGTGCGTAAGTTAAGGCATGAGTTAAAGGAAGAAAAATTAAAGGTGTAGGAGGTCTACAAGAAGGTGGAGTTCGATCAAGAGCACCATCATATTAAAGCACCCAGACCTAATGCCAATCCCTCAGAGGTACACATCAACTTTGGAATGCTTAGAAGACCTAACGTGCATCCTCACTATGGAGAGGTGACCCTTGGCACTGGAATCTGTAGAAGAAGTGGTCGTGCGCTTGAAAGAGGAAGACGGTTGAAGGTAGTAGAAACTTGTTCAAGTACAACCAAGTACTCATGGAGATTAAGGTCATTTACCTAGTCTACGAAGCCACATATGACACATGCATGGATAGAGATAAGGTGGTGAGCTCCTTGGTCACCACGCTTGAAGTAGAACTGAAAGAGTTCCAAGAAAAGAACAAAGGGAATAGGGTAGAGAGGGACAAGGTTCTGGCCGAGGTAGAGAAGAAATCAGAGGTAATTGAGGCTTTACGAAGCTCAATTAAGGCCCGATGAAGGAACTATACCCCCAAATTACTAGAAGAATGGATAAACTCACAGACCTAGGTAAGGAAATGGAGCAGATTGTGGACACTTTGGGCACCTAGGGAATTGGCCTAAGCTTTGATGAAGTGAGCACCCTGGTGGGTGACCTATGCCAGAAGGCGAAGGGTGAGGTCGAAGTGTGGAACAAGCTAGAGGTAGATCTGAAAGGACTTTCCCAACCTTTTGAATTGATGTTCCCCCATTCTTCATTCTTTCCCCTATTCTTTCATTCCTTATTCATTTTGTAAAGTATAAGTCTACATCTTGGTTCCATAAAATAGCTTGCATCTTGGTCAAGTAAAATGTTTCTAAGGATGAGAGAACAAGCATAGTGTGGGGTGATGTTGGGCCCCTGGAATATTGACCAAGTATGAAGGTGCTTAGGCACACGGGATCCTAGTTATAGAATGGCACGTAAGGCAAAAGCACGTAAGAGAAAGGCTTAAGGAAGTAAAATAGCGCGTGATGTGTGAAAGGAGGTTTGGGACTTAGCCAATTTGAGCACCCAAGGTAGAACACATGAAAAGTGTGATCGGTTGCATGCGTGGATAAGATGTCAGCTTGGCAACAGGTTGGCCCAGGAAAGAGCATGCCCCGGATGGAATCTTCTAGAAGATCATCATGAGATGGAATGGAGAGCTCAGGCCTAAAGGAACATGCTCACATGGAGGACCACATTCGACACTTGGTGATGGATGGATCTGGAGGCACAAGTGGCAAGGTGAGTTGGCAGCCCAAGAAAGTGATAAATACAAGTTCTGCCGTGGGAAAAGATATAGAGATATACACACGAAAGAAGGATATATCATCTGGATATACATAGGGAATAATGGGTTAGAGAGAAAAGCTCTACAGGAATGCTATGAGTGGATATTCTAGTTCAGGAAAGGATGTACTAAGCATGGGGTTGTTATTTTCTTTTATTAGCTTAGCTACATATGTCCAGTGATGTGCATGATTATGGTCTGCACTCTGTGACACTCTGTAATGAATCAATGAATATATTGAGGTTACCTGTTATAAATAGATATGAATATCAATGGGTTTAATGTATATTTCGTTCATATGAGTTCTCTTTCCTTTCATGATACGAATGAATGGTTGTATCTTTCTTTTTGTTAGAGTATATGTTCTGGAATCTATTAAAGCACTCGGTCTGAAGTGACTGCAAGGATCTGGAGGCCGTTCTGAGCCCTAGGGTTCTTGTATGTCTCAACTTCTTTCCTAAATACTCTTACACTAATCATAGATAATGCTTCCCACTAAACTCACATAAAAGAGACTCGAGACTACCCGGTGAGCATGCCTCTAGGTGATAGGTGGTGTGCATGGGTTCTTCCTTTTGTGATAGGAGTAAAAATGACTGGGTGATAGACAGAGATGGATGGGATCGGGTAAATAAGTTTAATGCTAAAGATGGGGTTCTTCCTTTGGAATGTGAAACCATAATAGGGAGGAGACACACAATGCCCAAGATGAACAATATTAACTTGTGTTGTATAGGAGAAGAATGTGGAGATATGATGATGTTATGATTAAGATCTTTGAAAATAAATAACTTGTGATTTGATGAGTCATAATTAACTAGGCTTGTGAAAACAAGATCCAAGTCAACGGGAAGATAATTTTAATTCACGTGATGTAAAATACTTTGGTGGATGAGATCTAAGTCAGCAGAGTGAATCAAAAGATTCATGATAAACCTAAGTTTCAAAGAGTCCTAATTTACAAGACTTAGGTGGACAAGGTCCAAGTCATTGGAGTGAATCGAAATATTTACGATAAACCTAAGATTTGGGTAGATGAGATTCAATTTAATGGATTGAATCAAAATATTTGATGAGTCCTGATATACGAGACTTGGGCAAATGATGTCAAATTCAATGGATTGAATCAAAATCTTTGATGAGTTGTAATGTATGATACTTGGGTAGACAAGATCCAAGTAAATGGATTGAATTGAAAGATTTGATGAGTCCCTGGTTTATGATACTTAGGTGGATGAGATCCAATTCAATGGGTACGTGATTGGATAAGTTTTTGATGAGAATGAAAAACCTTTGTGATGTTAGAAGGAAAAATTTCAATGTGGAGAATATGTTAAAATTCATATTCCCAATACCTTTGTGAATGATTTCCAAGGTAGGTGGAATAGAATATTTAGATGAGTGATGATTAAAATATTATTTACATCAATACAGCCTTCATCTATGAATGGAATGATGCGAGGAGTGAAGGATTGATCCATAGATGGGCACCCAAGGCAACTTGTAGAGAAATTAGTTAATGTTGCTCCTTTCAAGCATTAGATTAATTTGTTTGATGGCATATTTGAAATTAAATATTAAAATGCTTGTGTGAGGATATTATACGCACCCAAAATTACATGTGCTACATTGTCTAAACAATAAAAATCCCCAATGATGATAAATTTCACTTCCAAAAATAAATTATGAAATCCATTACCTATTTCTTGTTTACAGCATGTCTATGTGGCTTACTCTTCCTTCCTTCGTAGTTCCTAATATTTTCTTGCCTTCGCAAATGTTTTTTTCCCCTTTCTTTAGTTTTTTGCTTTTAAGTTACGTAAGCGCTAAGGCATTTGCGTAACCATCATTCTACATAGAGCGGTGGTATGAAACCACCATGGTGGTTGTGTAACCATCATTTTCTGTGTAGTCCATTGTTTAACTAGGAAATCTCAAGGAAATAAATTGCTTCTAAGAAGCTTCATTTTTTCCTGTGATTCTTAGGTGAGGCATTATAATAAATAGTATAAAATCCACAATTACAAAATAGAAAGAATCTATGTTTCATTACATTAGCTTCACATCCATTGACAGATGGAGGAATAGCCACATTTGTTTATTTCCTGTTTGTTTTATTTTAGCATAGAAGTAGTTTTATTTAATTAGAAGCAATTTCCTTTTTCTATAGCTTTTATTTATTTATTTCAAGAAACTAGAAAATACAAAAACATAGATTAGAAATTAGTTAGCTTTGTTTGTTTGTTTGCATTTAAAAGCTTCATTTAAAATACCAAAAACAAGTAGATTAATTTTACTTGCATTTGGAACTCAAGGCCTTGGGCTATTGATGAGTTATAAGTAGTTTTTAATCATCAACTTAAGTTCCATTCCCATTGATTTTATTGGATGCTTTCAATAAGTGGCCATGGGGACACCTTGAGGTAGGGGTTGAACTTCTCCATATGGACCAAGTGGAACATAGTGGGGCACTTTGAATGCAGATCATTCGGAAGACATTAAGGACCCAAGCCCACCCCCATGTCCCACTTAGAGAAAGTGCTCCTCCACCACTCTAGTTCATAACTTTGGTATAATAAAAGTTTTTACCATCCAAATTTTTCGATGGGGTTTGGGTGGAGCGGTTAAGTCATATGGTTGTTTCCGGCTCCACCCAGGTTCAAATCCCACTAAGGCATGATCCTGTTTGGGGTGGTAATGTCTAAGGTGGCACGGCCGAGGGGTTGTTTTTCACTGAGGTAGTTTCTAGATCAAGAAGACCTACGTTAGATGTGTGTTCAAGCATGGTGGCTCGTGGTTCACTTGTGGTGTGTGCATGTGTGGCGACTCATGATTCGCTAGACATGTGTTCAAGTGTGGTGGCTCATGGTTTGTTTTTATTGTGTGCTTGCATGGTGACTCATGATTCATTACACATGTGTTTGAATGTGGTGTCTCATGATTTGCCAATTGTTGAGCTTAATTGATATATCTTGGTTGATTGTACTTTGGTTCATAGCTCCAGTCAAAAGCGTTTATCCCGATTATAGCTCCGGTCAAAAGTGTTCATCTATCAAAAAAATCCTTACATTTTTTAAACAATTAGTTGTATCGATTTAATTAAATTAAAAGGAGAGTAATCAAATTCTATTTAATTTGAATTTGCTTTCTTTGTTCATTTAAAATAGAAATCTAGATTAATTAGATTGGAATGAACAACCCCAATGTTGTCATAGCATCCTAGGTTACCCGGCATTAACTTCAGACCCCTTTGATTTATTTGTGTGTTGTGTTTATTTCGTAGTTGCTTTTTTCATTCCCACATGACCATTCAGGGTCCATGTCAACCAAGACAAAGATTTTGTGACCCATTCATGCCACAACCTAACATCAACACATGATTGAATAATATTGACCAAGGCCTTACAAAACTTATCTTTCAGACTACCTCAGTCCCACCTACCATCATCATATAGTTGATTGCTTTGAATGATGAGGTAGACACTACTGAGGAGTTTTGGGAAAACCATCCTAGTAGAGATTAGACTTATCCTTATCCCATCATTCGTCATATATTCATGACCCTCTTTGGAGAGGAATTTGTAGATGAAGAAGGATAATTCCCCTATGTTATGGAACCAAGTAGATTCTTATTCAGTTCTAATGATATTGACTATCACTTATGTACGACAATCATTCTTGATTGTACTATCACTCCCGAACAAGTAAGACAAATGTTTATTTCCCTCAATGAATAAATACCCATTTTTCCAGTTGAGAACATTAGGTTGCATTGATCTATTGTTGTCAATTTTCCTATTCTATTTGTATTCTATTTACCTATCTTGTTATCATCCCATCCATTCCATTTCATTTATCCAAGCACGATCTCATGAGGTCACATGCATCTCGAGTCACGTGTTGATTCTCAGGCGTACAAAATTGGTGAACCTAACGTGAAGGACTAGTTCCTTTTGTATCCTCTTTCTTTCTTTTATTTCATCCATCCTTCCCCTCTCCCATTATTCTACGGGTGTTTATACACCCCGAATATGTTGGGTCAGGAATATGGCAAGCCCATTTGGGTCTCAAAGCCTATTACAACCAAGTGGGTATGAAACAATCACCCTCATTGTCAAGGTGGGCTGATAATTACTCAAAAAATTTGTTATCTCCTCACACACCCCTCCTTAAGGGTTTAACATCAGTTCAATGGTTAGGATTGAGGAGATAGATCAACCTAACCACAATGCACAACCGAAGTTCTCCAACTCTAATAACATGACATTCATGAGAGAACAAGGGTTTTATCCATGGGTCTTGTCTAGACCTCAAATTAGCATGTAATTTGATTCCTTCTCTTCTTATCTATCACCAAATGATGAGATTCTAGTGTGACTCACCCAAAACGCGGTGACTGCCTTAATGCTATAGATGAATCCTTAGAGAGGATGCAAGGATATATTGATGCTCTTATTTATAAAAATGTTGTCACCCTCCTCCCAAAATAGAAAACATGTCTAAAGAGGGGTGGTATATAAAAGACCAATTTATAGTAGGGTATCATGTACCTTTGTAACCCAACAAGGCCCAACACACGCCTAAACAAAATACATCACCTTTACCTAGCAATGTGATCTCATCATTGGTGGGTAGGATTAAGGAATTAGAAATTTCCTAAACCCCTGCAACCTACATAATTTGTGGGTTCAAACAATACTTCCCATTACATGTAAAATCAAGGCTACATACCTTCCATGAATTCCTATCAACAATCACCATCTTCAAGCTACTTGGGTGCTCCTAACCTAAGAGACCTTCTTACATGATCAGCACACTAGGTATGGCCCCTCATCCTTCATATATGTATCCAACACAAGGTCCAACCAAAAGTGCATTCTCAAATGTCACCCCTTCATGAAATGTGACATTCCCTGGTTTTACGCCTACAAACCCATATCCTAGTGTTGTTCCTCCCTACGTACACATGTATTCCAAATCTCCTCTTATTGATATATCTTATTTTCCTGGATCTTATGTTCAAGCAAACAATGGGTCCCTTATGCCTTGATTAATTCCTAAGTTGTGTCATATCAAACTCCAGTTCCACCTCCAACCCATCATCAAGTATCATCAATAGTTGAATCATATGCAATGGGAACATACTTTGAGTACCTAAAGGAACCTCCATATTTCACTATATGAGGTGTCATGCTCTCACTGGTTGTTTCGAACCTCCCAAATTTTAAGGGGGGGGGGAGATCCAAATTCCCATATAAAGGCATACGCCACTGCCATTAGAGAGATAATCCCTTGGGATGTAATCATTACAAAAATATTTCCTAAGACTCTTGAGGGGAGCACTCTTGATTGGTACTATAGAATACCAAGCCTCTATCCATTCCTTCAAGAACTCATATCCGAGTTCATTAAAACATGAACAAGTTATTAAAAACAAGGATTAGATAATTCCTGCATATCAAACAAGAGCATAAAGAGTCTGTTTCCCACTTCATTCAGAGGTAGTGAAAGTCCTCTATTCTTCTACTAGTGCTCCCAATATGGACCAGATGGAGCTTTGTGATTTTTCCTTCATTCTCTTAACTAGGAAACCAAGGAGGAAGTCCAAAAGTTTCTCTCTAGAGCTATGAAAATCCTTATAGGGAGCCCTTCGTATTGACCAAGCTGTGATAGATAACGGATGCAAGACCTATGGTCCAATGGGAAGTTAGTCACTCCCACTCAGAATAATCCTAACTATAAAAATGGTTTGAATAACAATCAAGGACCCAATATCCTCAAA
Organism: Taxus wallichiana var. yunnanensis; assembly: GCA_018340775.1. Taxonomy (NCBI): domain Eukaryota; kingdom Viridiplantae; phylum Streptophyta; class Pinopsida; order Cupressales; family Taxaceae; genus Taxus; species Taxus wallichiana. Next base: position 558,423,958 of record CM031234.1, read on the forward strand.
CGAAATGTAGTGCCATGATGGATGGCATGAAAGATCAACCCAAGAAGCCAAATTTTGCAAACACCAATAACCTAAATAACAACAACGCTAATGTGAAATAATCAAAGGAATAATAACCTTACTCCTTCCATCAATGTGGTTAACTTTAATCATCCTCCCTTCAAGAAGTTTAGATTCAAGGCCAAATCCCTTACCCAAATCAATTCCCAAATCAACACCAAAACCAGGTTCAAAAGCCTCTGAACTATAACTACAATAACCAAAATCAAAACAATAATAGGAATTATGGACCATAGCAAAATCAGAACTAAATACCTTGAGATTATGATCCTAATTGTTATTATGGTTTCCATAGAATTATAGGTCACAATGCTTGATTTTGTTGGGACTATAACAAGTTCATACAACATCTTATGAACACAACTTCATAAAAGCTCTTTATTGAAATGTTCTTAGCCAACCTCACAAACACCTACACAAAGTACCCACATAGGGCCTATTACTCCGTAGAACACTACCCTTGGGATCTATAGAGACCCTTTCCCAAGGCACCCCGAAAATGAAAAATTTAATCCTCGGGGAACAAACAAGGGGACTCCCATAGGGAACAATGATTGGAAAGCCTCCACATCTACTTATCCATGAGTTGCTCCTCCTTTGGACCATGGAAATGGACTAATATTGTAGGCCTAGTTAAGTTAGAAATTGAACTATAAATCAATTTCGTTACTCACACTCATGACTATGCATTGAAATCTCTCCATGTCTATCCTTTCGTGCAATATGACGCATCAATAGTCCCTAAAATAGTAGGATCTTATGATTTAATTATATAGACATAACCAATATTTTTCTCACATATCCTTCTTGGATTTGTTGAAGAATTCCCTAGTGCATTTATATACTTTATTAGAAGAGTTAGGTCGGTCTTGGCCTCTCGGGCCAACATGAGAGAGACGTTGGGTTTTTTACGATATTAGTAACATTCCCATAGACATCGAGTTAACATGGAGAGAGGTGATCCTACCTTGTATTTATAGGTATGGATCTATAACAATTATGTCAAGATAGCCATGATCGATGATGGGGCAATGGTTAACATTGTCCCATTTTTATTTTTATAAAAACTAGGTTATGGAGAAATGAACTATTCTTCAACCTAAAACACATTGAGAGGCTATGATAGTCTTAAGGCTACTTCCATAGGAATTATAGTTCTCCCAATCACTTTTGGATCCAAGACTATTTTGACTGAGTTTTATATTATAGACAAGGAAACTAACTATAATATGATTCTTGGAAGACCCTGGATTTATAGGATGAATGTCATTCCCTCTAATTTTTTTCAAGAAGTTAGATTCCTTCATCTAGGGAAGGTCTTTGTGGCCAAGGTGATCTGAAACCTTTCAACATTCATCTGGCTAACCTTAAAAAATCCTAGAATTCATTCGAATTCAAGCTTCCAAAAAATTAGTTGAACAAACCTACTCCCTCATTGGGGTGGTTCCCACATCCAAACTTGTTCCGACTAATGAGTTAGAGCCACCTAAGGTGATTGAAGGGGTGGATGTTAATGAGAACAAGGCTTCCAGTAGTAGATATTACTTTAATGAAAACTACAATAGAAATTTTGACACTCTTAGAGAATGACTACGCCAATTATTCCCCTTTCGATTCTTTAGGCATAAACCATGCTCTTGGGATAGCCTCTCTCCCAAAAGATTATTTTGAAGAGGTGTGCATGATTAAAGTTTTCAAAAATTCAAGAAGAAGATTTAAAGAAAGATAAAACATCATTTTTGGACCCTTAACTATGACAAAGAAAAGTGTCATTATAGTGCGGAAGGGAGGGGTGATTCTTACCTCTCCAAAGGGAAGAGTCATGCCCTTTTCCTTCAAGTTGAATTGTGAATGTACGAACAATGGAGATAAGTATGAATCTTTACTTCTTGGTCTCATTGAAGAAAATAGGATGGGAGTACACAATGTTAGATTCCTAGGCAACTCACAACTCATTCAAAACTAGGTGTTCGAGGTTTACGAGACTATAGTCGAGCACCTCTAGCTTTACAAGTCCACTGTGCACAAACTTTGTACATATTTTTATTTTATTTCCATAGAATCTATTCCTCGAGATAATAATCAACTCGTTTATTCTATGGCTACTTCTTCCTCTCAGTTTTTTCCTAATGATGGTTTAAAGGAAACAAATTTCATTGTTTCAATTTGAGTTAAAACCTTACTTCATAAGATTCCTAGTAATACAATTTTGGCATATGTAGAGATTGAGAATGAGCTTGTTATATTAGATTTTTTAGAGGATGCAGGCAATATTAGGATACCTCCATGTATATACCGACCTTCATCTTGCACATCATAAGAAAGGATTTTTCCTTACTCCTCATCCTTCTTCCTATTTTGGAGATAGAATGATGAACCCTTCCTCATCGAAAGGATTTGAAGTCTATGAAGTTGAGGAAGAAGAAATGGAGTTACCTCCCCTCCTAAATTTGAAAAAGGTAACACTTCCTTTAATCAAGGCACCATAGACATTAACATCGAAATGGAAGAGGATCCTAGAATCTTGAAACTTGGTTATTTTTTATCACCTGAGGAGGTAGAAGCAAATACCAAAGTGCTCAAATAACACTCCAAGGCCTTCACTTTTAGTTACAAAGAAATGACGATCGTTGCTTCTAATGTAGTGGTTCACAACTTATTTATTAAGCCCGATGCAAAACATGTGAAATAAAATTTGAGACCAATGAATCCTAAAGTTACTTTGATGGTCAAAAAGGAAGTGATGAATCTTCTTCAGGTAGGGTTTATCAAACTAGTGGACTATTCCATGTGGCTATCTAACATCGTCCCAGTCCTTAAAAAGAATGGGAAGATTCATATTTGCATCGACTTTAGGGACATAAACAAATCTTTCCCCAAGGATGATTTCCCATTGCCCTCTATTGACATCATTGTTGATGCAACAACTAGGTATGAGTTATTGTCCCTCATGGAAAAATTTTCTAGATATAACCAAATAAGGATCTCTCGAGGAGGATCAAACCAAGACTACCTTCACTACTCCTTGGGGGACATTTTGTTATGTTGTTATGTCATTCGGTTTGAAGAACGCTGGAGCCACATATCAATGGGAAATGACATATATCTTCCATGATCTCATTCATAATATTGTGGAGACATATGTTGATGACCTCTACCAAAAGATAAGAAATGGGGTTTCTATACTAAAGTTGTTCGCATAATTCTCTCATGCCTAATTGAATACGATGTAACCCTAAATCCAAAAAAAGTGTGTTTTTAGAGTTACATGTGGTAAGTTGTTGGGCTATATCATTTCATCTCAAGGCATTGACATAGATCTAGTGAAGATTGAAAAATATTAGAGATGACCCCACCAACGGATGAGTTAGGCATTATATTTTTCTCAGAAAGCTTGGGGAAATTCATATATTTGTCCCTAATTTGACATATGTCATTCACCCTATTAGGGTATTGCTAAAGAAGGATTTTTCTAAGGAGTGGACCGATGAATGCCATAATGTGTTTGAGTCTGGTCAAACATTTTCTCATGTCTCCACCTATGCTCATGCCACCCAAGGTTGATCACCCTCTAATATTGTATTCTCGAGCCACTGATGTCTCAATAGCATGCATGTTGGCACAAGAGGATGATGATGGTCATGAATGAGCCATCTACTTCATTATTCACACTCTCCTTGATTATGAAACAAGGTATACTCAAGTAGAGAAAGAGAGTTTCACCATCATCTTTGCAACTAAGAGGTCAAGGCACTATATGGTTAACCAAGAAACGTGAGTAATCATTAAATCAGAGTAGTTACAAACATTCATTACTCAAGAAGCCTTGTTTAAGAAGTTTGGAAGATTCATCGTGTTAATGGGTGAATTAGAACTCACCTTCATCAATTAAAATCCTATCAAGGGAAAAAAATTTGTAGATTGGTTAGCGAATAACCCTATAGATTGTAGATAGATAGTTGATCTATATTTTGTCGATGAATGTGTGTTTTATATAGAGGAAAGACCCGCCATCACCTCTTGTTCATGGTATACAGACATCATAAATCACATAGTATATCAAACATATCCCAAAGTATTTAATTCACAACATGAGGCGACGTTTGTGTATTATAACCGCAAATTATGTAATTGTAGAGGAAGTTCTCTATCACAAAGCTTTTGATGGCATATTGTTAAGATGCGTTAATAAACAAGAAGTAAAAAAAGTTCTCTTTGAATCCCACAAAGTGGATTATGTGGTGGTCACTTTGGAGGGCATCCGTCTGCTCATAATATTCACTTTGAGTGGGCTACTTTTGGCCCATGTTAGAGCACGATGTTATGGAATACGTCATAAGTTCCAGAAGTGTCAAAAAAATTCACATGTTATACATATCCCAACACAGTCTCTGCAACCAATTGTTACACCTTAGCCCTTCTTTACTTAGGGTCTTGATCTATTAAGGAAATTATCTCCCTCATCTTCAGATGGCCACAACTTCATTATTACGGCTATAGAGTATTTCAAGAAATGTTTTGAGCTAATGCCTCTTACCACGGTGTCGGGATCAGTTATCGCCAAGTTCATCCTAAACCAGATCATTTTATGGTATGGTGTCCCTGCAGGTCATTATCTCTAGATAATGACACCTCATTCAAAAACAAAGAGGTGCGTGAGTTGTGTGTGTAATTTAAGATATCTCACCACACAGCCTCTTTATACTACCCTTAGGCCAATGGACAAGTTGAGGCTACAAATAAGACTTTGAAGTCCATCCTCCTTAAGATAGTTAAGGAGAACAAGAAAGATTGGCATTTAAAGTTTTTTTCAACCTTGTGGGCTTATAGAACCTCAGTACAAATTCCTATGGGGGTAACCCATTTTTCTTTAGTTTTTTCAGTGTTAAAGTGGTCTTTCTGCTCAAAGTGGAATTACTTAGTCTTCATGTGTCTCTATAAGGCATTCTTGATGAATATGCATAACGAGAAATGTGATTGGCTAATTTAGAAGGCCTGGATGAAAGCAGCTTAGATCCAAACAACATCATTGGTTCTATGTTGACAAGATGTGTCATCAATACAACAAGAAATTTTATGAACGAGAAATTTAGGTAGGAGACCTTGTGTTATGACTTGACATCCAAATCTAAAAAAATGTCAGGAAAGGAAGAAAAATTAGACTAAAATGGTTAGGCCTATACCTAGGTGATGGAAGACTATAAGAATGAAGAGTATTATTTCTGTATTGTGGAGGGTGAGGAGTTTGGAGAGACCATGAACTCACTTCACCTTAAATGATTTTACATATAATCGTTTGCATTTCCACACTTTACATTACTACATTCATATTGCTTTTTCACTTGCATTATCATCTTGTTAATTGTAAAAAGGAAACTTACTTTTTAACTTTAAGGCTTTCAAACATTGGCAAATATATCAAAATCATATCTCTTCAATATTCACTTTAATCCTTCAAACTATCCAATCTATCTATCTCATCATTTCGATTCATGACATAAATCTTGATAGTGATTTTACAAGGACTCGTATACATAGTTCTCTTCATGATTTCGTCCAATTCAGATGTTTATTGCCTATAGTTTCTCTAGAATCTTCTTGATGACAAATATTTCCCTAGAAATTTCTCTCTACTGACAGAAACATTCTAAACATTTCACCTACAGTGTTTGTTTACCTATCTCAACCTTCAATGGTGAGCCTTTGCTTCCTACTTTGGTTACATGTCGTTAAGGCTAGGGAAAATGTTCCCTCCTAAAATCACAATTCAAATTTAATTGAAAACAAAATATATATAAATAAATGCTAAATAAAAATTCTTTTATTTGTAAATAAAACTACACTTCTCGGCCCTACCAATCTTTGGTGATGAGCCCATGCTTCTTATTAGTAGCATGAGGTTGGGAAAGGAGGGAAGTGCCCTTACTCACCTATGTTTTTCCTTAATGATGAGCCCATGCTTCTTACCGATAGCATGGGGTAAAGCGTAGGGGGTCACAATAATAAATCATAAGTTGTAAACAAATAAATGAATAAAATTGCTTCTTAAAATTTCCCATGAAAATGAATTAGATGTGTATGTTAAAAGAGATAATTATTCCTCAAAACCAGATTTTGTCAATCAATAGGCCATCCATGAATCTAATTCTAGACAAAATTGCAAGAAAAATTCATTTTGAGTTGGTTAGTTGATCTTGGTTAGGGTTGAGTTGCAAGTTTCTAGTTGGATCTTTTTCATAGTTTTGTCTCTTGATCATCCTTCACACTCACATTCTCCAAGTTGTATACCTCACATCCTTCTTGAATCTCGGCGATGAGACCTCGCATCCTAATATTTTTGTGGGGTTAAGAATGGAGTGAGTTCATCTTCTCATCATACCACATTCAACAGATTTTTCCAATGAGATAGAAATGCTAAATATTAATTGAGAAACAAAGTATCTAAGTTACAATTTATTTCCATATGCATAAAAAAATAAAAAAGAGAAATCATTTTGTTGCCACATTGCATAATCATCAATAGAATACATTTTAAAACATAAAAATCAAAATTTCCAAACCATCTAAGAGTACATGGATGAAATGAAGCATAACAGAGTCAACACTTACAAGGAATTTCAAACAAAAAAGATATATGTACAAATAGATAAGATATAGGATTTGGTTCTCACTCTTACCATTGTTGTGATGGAGATGGTTATTTCTCCCGTTGAGATGGAGACCCCGCTTTGAGACGGAGATGGTTATTTCTCCTACTATTACGGAGTTGGTTCTAACGAAGATGGTTATTTCTCCTATTGAGACAGAGACCACTAGTGAGACGGAGATGGTTACTTCTCCTATTATTGCAAAGTTGGTTCTAACATAGATGGTTATTTCTCCTGTTCATACAGAGACCACCGCTTTGAGAGGGAGTTGGTTATTTCTCCCACTATTTCGAGTTGGTTCTCACTCCTACCACTACTGTGATGGAGATGGTTATTTCTCCTGTTGAGATGGAGACCACCGCTAAGACGGAGATGGTTATTTCTCCTACTATTGTGGAGTTGGTTCTAACTCCTACCTTGCACGAGATGGTCACATTCCTCTTCTTGAAAAATTTGGATGAGCAATACATGGTAGTGTAAGGATGTGATCAAGGTGACTTCGATCACATGATAATTGAGTCTTTGTACAAACTCCAAAGAGGCTACACAAGCCCGGAATAGATTTTTCAATCCACATCTTCGAGGTTCGATTTCAAGTACTGCGGAGATGGGGCTGACACTCTCACCATTGGTGATTCATCACCGGTCAATGAATCATGTAACAGAGAACCAAAGTGGACCACTTGCCATAGCTTTTGTTCATGGGACCAGATTTTTGTTTTGTGATTCTTCTTCATTTGATAACTGCAACATAATCATGGACTACTGATTTTAAAGTACAACTTATGGCACAATCTATAGATGTAATGACTAAACATATGGGCTTTAGGAAATTTGTAAAATTTTGGGACAAACTCTATTTTGTTTTGTTTCCGGTTTAGTCATTAAGAGGGGGTGTTAAAATGGAGAACTTTATATAGCATGTAAAGTAGTTATGTAGTTGTTCGGTTGTTAAATATTCAACCACCTCTCCTCTCAATAAATAAACCTTTGCCTATATCATTTGAACAGTGTAGTTTTGTGCTCTCTCCTTGCCTTCTGTATTCTTTCTTCTCTTTGCATGTTCTAAAAATATTGATTTGTGACTTGCGTACGGAGATTATTCTTGATCGTATTATCACTCTCAAACAAGTGAGACATGTGTTTATTACCTTCAATAAAAAATTACCCATTTTTCCAATTGACAACATTAGGTTTCCTTGATTTCTTGTTATTGCTTCTACCTATTCTATTCGCATTCTATTCACCCATCTTGTTACCATCCCATCCATTCCATTACGGCTTTCCCAAAGATGACCTCTGGAGGTCACATGCATCTTGGAGTCACATTTTGATTCTTAGGTGTATTGATACCCCTAGGAATACACACCCAATTGATTATATGTATATGGATGTCTTGTCACACAGTGTATTGTCATTAACTATTAAATAATGTTATGTAAAACACAAGAAGACGTTGTAGTAGATAACTATTGTGAAACATTATTAAATTCAAGATTGATTATTTGAGGTATTATGGACATATAAGGATGCATTGTTACAAGTGTCCAAACTTGTTGTTGTGTATTTGCAACAATACTAGAGATGGTGGGCGTAGGATCTAGCATTTAAAGGGTAGAATTAGGCTCAATGTTTCTTGATGATTTACCCTCTTCTTTAGAGTATTCATTTGTATCATGGGTTGGAAAGGAGTCTTGCATCATGTTCAAGTTCTCATTTGATGTTTGAAGATAATTATCTGAAACACTTTCAATTTCAATTGCACTAACGAAAGAGCATCTGGAGGAGAGATTGATTGGTTTTGGTTTATAGATACTTGACCCTTGTCATCTTGATTTTGTTGAGTTTCATCGTTTAAAAGGTTTTGGAAAACATTCAATTCTTTACCGAAGTTATAGTAGTTGATGTGTTTTTTATTTTGATAGTTTCATTATCAATTTCTATCATGATGACTCTGTCATCAATTAAGTCTTGGATGTAATGGTGGAGACTCAAACAATGATCTCGTAGAGTGGCCTTCGATGAGGTGAAATTCACAATATTATGATTCTTTATACCACTTAGGCTTGGGTTCTCATTTAAAGAAGGGTATTGTGATTGGATATTTTATCATTTTAGCCTTTTCTAATTGATGAAAGGCACTAGAGAGACTTTCTCTAAGGGGTGTAAACTAACATTTGACTTTTCATAGAGTAGTGTCTTTGCATTAGGTTGTATGATTGGATTTTTGGTTGATTGCTCACTAAGGTGTGAAGCCATATGAAAAATTTGTTTCATCATCTCATGAAGTTTTTTGAGTAACTTGTCATTTGATGTCTTGTGTGAACCCACCATTGTAGTAAAGATAAAGACCTAGAGTGAGGAGGCAATTCGAATCAAGCCTTAGCAAAGTGAATGCTAATATGAAAGAGGCTAAAATTTTTGATTGCTCAACCCTTAGAAAAGTGAATACTAAGATGGAAGAGGAAAAAATGTTTGATTGTTTGACCTTAAAAAAGTGAATGCTAAGATGGAAGAGACTTGGGATTTTTTACTCGACCCTTAAAAAATGGAATATTCATGTGATTATTTTCTTGACCCTTAACAAAATGAATGTTAAGATGGAATATTCTTGTGATTATTTTCTTGACCCTTAACAAAGTGAATGTTAAGATGGAAGAGACTTGTGATTGATTTCTTGAACCTTAACAAAGTGAATGTTAAGATGGAAAAGGCTTAATGTTAATATATGATTTACTTGACCATTATCAAAGTGAATGCTAAGATGGAAGAGATTGAAAGTATAATGGATCGACCCTTAGCAAAGTGAATGCTAAGATGGAAGATACTAAAAGGTTTGATAATATAATCAACCCTTAACAAAGTGAATGTTAAGACTGAAAAGACTAAAAGGTTTGATAAGATACTCAACCCTTGGCAAAGTGAATGCTAAGATGGAAGAGGTTTGAAAATATTTGATACCTGAAATTTAACAAAGTGAATGTTAAAAATTTGTAAATGTAAGATGGTAAATTGCTTAGAGTTTAATAATTTCCATGTTAAACTAAAAGACTTAGGAAATTTATATATCATTAATATCGTGATGGTGTCTGATTGTGATAAAGTGAATATCAAGATGTCAATACTTAGATTGAGGATGAATGTGATCAAGTGAGGATATGGGTATCCAAAACTCAAGGATTTGAATGTTGATTACAAATTTAGAATATGGGGAGATAGTGTGTATGATAAGATTGTGGAACACAAACTTTATAACACAAAATAGATGATGATAACATTATGTAAGGAGGGCCTCTAAACTTAAGTTGGTTTGGTCAAGGAGGGGCTTCCTATAAAAGTGGTTCTCTCCCTAAATGCCAAAATATTACCCAAGTGAGTATAGTATACTATTTCTAGTTTTTGGATTTACTTTAAAGTTGGATTTTACTTCGCTCAAAGGATCAAACTAGGGCTGCCACTATGGATAAATTTTACTCTAATCCTCATAAAGGCATACTAGTTAAGTGGGTGGGGATCCCATTTCATTGGCCAATTCACTCAAGGTTCCAATTACTTTGGAGTTCATGTGGTACTCCTCACAATGATTTTTGGCCCCTAGTCATGTACTTTTCATGTTGCATTCGAAGGGGGAAAAAACCCATTGGAACATGGTGAAAATTTAAAAGAGTGTTGGGAGTGTATTCAAAACCAATTTTTCCCCACTATTTCGGAATGCTCCACGAATGCAAAAAAAGATTTCATATGGAAAAATCCATTGAAGGGTGAAGAATGCTTATATAACCAAACCAAGAGTTACAATTTTGTAAATGATACCAAGGTGGGCTTCAAGCAAATGGATATTGATAACAGTCATCGGGAGAAATGAAGTGAGAATTTGCATGAATCTTTTCAAGGAATTCAAAATCATATTGCACTCACCATCCTCCAAGCTCTAATTTTTCTTGAACATGTTTTCCTATTGTAACAATCTCTTGGTGATGATGAAGACCTTTAGATCAATTATTTAACCTCCATCTCCAAATGTAATTACATGAAGCAAAAAAGTGGTATGTTTAGAAAGGTAGTTGAATATGAAGAAGACCAGTTTGTTCCCAATGCTCTAGGGTTTCTTGTTAATAAAGGAAATGATTTCATGTTGCAACCCCAAGATGAAGTATATTTCCATGACAAGGTCAATGCTTTGAATCTTAAAATTATGGAGGAATGGTGTGCACGCCGGAAAAAGCGGCAAAGCAGCGTGAGAATCTACAAGTGACTCTTTGTGTACCCGACCTCTCGAGGTCATGCCGGACATTTGGTGGGGGGTAGAATATGCAGACAAACTAGTTAGCGGTCTAATTTCTTCGACACGCACTAGTGGAATTTACGAATCTAAGGCAAAGAAGGCCCTTCTAACTTGGACTGGTGTGATAGATCGATCAGCGAGGATGACTGCTCGAAGGCTCCAATCAATATCGAGCTCGCATGATTCGATCTATGGGTTGCATGGAATACGTGGAAAATGACCTGGGATTGTTTTGTGTATATCTCCGATAAGGTCATATAGTGGATGATGAATATAATCGATTCTACGGACGATTTTCTGGCCTAGTCCAGAATTCCCTAGCTTCAAGTTAGCCGTATCTAGTAAAGACAGTTGTTCGATGATGATAGGTGGAAGTGGATTGGACCTAAATACAAAGGTGCGTAGGCTAGCGTCTATATCGGATTGACCTATGGATTCTTTGGGCTGTGGGATCTGTGGATCACAACCATATACTCTTGGTTGTTGCGGTCCTGTTATGGTCATACGCGGGATCAAGTTCTAATCCCTAGTATCCAGTAATCATATGCTTTCTCAGCTTCTATGTTTAAAACCAATAGTTGTGCAATCTTCTCAGAATACCTTACAGGCGTTCTCGCAACCTGGATTCTTAAGCTGGTATCTATATCTATGAGGGTGTCTCCAGCATCTGGCTGTGGAACTAGAGGATCACACCCGAATGTTTGTTCTCTTTCAAACCTTTCTACAGTCATGTGGATGTTTTCCTAGGGTAATCTGTAGTTTGACTGACTTGACCAAAACGCATGTGCTTGGTCGTCTTCTATGTTTAATCCTCTTAACTGAGAACTGATCAGTTGTAAATCTGTGGTTGTTCGGAATACTTGTATCCTGAGATTTTGGTCAATGTCAGTTATTGCCGCTATGAGATTGGGCTGAGGCACGATTGGCTCAAAAATGTATTCCCTGGGCTCCCTAGGTCCCGTAATTGTCATGCAAAAGCAGTAATAAAACAAACTATGATAAAGTGAAATCTAAGTATACTTCTAGCATATATGACTTCTTTTTGTATTTTCTGATGATTTAAATGAATTTAAGAAAGCAGCTATATAAAATATTTAGAATTGACAACTAAACTAATAACTTAAAACAAACAAGATAACCGAGTGTGGTTATTTGTCTGTGCAATTTTGTATATCTATTCTAAACAAATGAAATAACTAATCTATTAGCAAGATTCTCGACCCTACCTCAGAAGTGAGGAGTGAATCATAGTTTCTCAGAAACTATCAATCCCCACAGCTTCCCCGGCAATATCGAGAATAAAATTAAATGAAATAAAGCGATTAACTACTCTGTTTGATATGGTTCTAACTAAAACTTTGAAAGTTTAAAACCTGGATTTCGCAGAACAGTGGCGAATCCGATGGTGTGTGTGATCTTGTCCCCTCAGTATGATCTCTTCATTCTTTGTGTTCACGTAGATCCAAAAAAGCGTGTAATACTTGCATCAATAGGAATAGGTGTTTGGAACAAGGGACAACCTTCAGAATGCAGATAGAATAGAACGCGGATAGGAGAGGGATAGCGCAAGAGTACAGAGCTTGGCTTATGCAATTCCTAGCGGGATCTACTGCGAATCGTGCAACAAAATGTGTCGGAACTTGAAACTATCCTGTATGAAGATCAAAACCTACAACTTTAATGGCTTCCTAAGCTATTCTACTCTAATGGATTAGATAAAACAACAGCGCTGCCTGCACAAGATGGGTCTATGGCTTACCAACAGCTGAGCAATTTAACAAAAGATGCAAGTGAATTCAAGCTATGGCTTCTAAACAAGCTAACTAACTAAAACACTAAAATGAGGGAATGAGAGCAAAGATCAAACTTCAAAATCCAGCCAAGCTTCAGACCAAAAACCTGCACCATGGGTGAAACAACAAAGATCGCTCGCACAAGATGGATATGTGGCTTACCGACAGCTGAACAATACTAACCAAGTATGAAATGAACTATGCTATCAATCCTAAGCAAGCTGACAGACCAAACCACTGAAAATCAGAAGACTCTAACAAAAAATGGTGGCCCTTTTGCCTCAGCACAAGCTATGCATTTATAGGAATTCAAACATCCAAGAACCAAAACCAAATTGAACTCCTAAACAATAAACAAAGGAAAAACACTATTCCAGGGGACCAAAAACATTAATGCATGCTCAATTCGGCAAAGAAAAGCTGGTGAAACGTGATATTTCACGTGAGTCGCATCAAAAGAGAGTTCTGGAAAATGTGCACAGGACCGCCTCCGAAAGGTGGCGGCGCGCTTACGAGCACCGCCGACAGACTGCCCTTCAGGCGGTGGTTTCGTCACTGAAGGTCAAGAGGCCAAGGAAAGAGGGAAAAAGGGGAAAACAAAGGGCATGGGGGCTAAGCGGGGCATGCGGGATGTTAACGCATACTCCGAGGGCTTTTCCGGATCCCGAACACCTTGCGAGGAGATCTGTATCATCATCGGGGCACTTGTTACACTGTTCTGGCAGTACAGTACCTTACAATTTTGGGTACGTACATATTGCCCCCTCGGAGAAGCGTTTTAGCCATGAAGAGGCATAAAACATTGGGTCCGAGTATGGCAGTCCCGAAATGGGGAGTTAGAAGCTATACCTTACTCATCCGTGTGTCGAAATGACGCCATCCAAAATTCCCGCTACCTGCAAAATGAAAAGAGAACTCAAGTGCAGATAGATACAATAATTTGGAAGATACACGCTAAAATAATAGGGAAGGAGAACGTACCATTCGTGCGGGGATAGAAACTTACCTCCATCAGCGCTCCAAACCTATGAAAAAGTCACTTTAAAACGAAATAGAACGATATATATATGAAAGTGGGCCCATTTTCCTATTCATTTACGCGAGTCGATTTGATTGATTTTGAGCTCTGGGACCCATGGTGACGGTTTCTCGCGTGAATAGAGTCAAAATGTCCACAGTGAGATCGTGAGCATGCCTCCACGTGCGGAACACCACCCCGCCAGATCACAGGTTGGTTTTCCTTAATTTTGTGTTTTTCCCCTTTAAATTTGAAATGGCAAATTCTTTGCAATGGGGGGGTTATTTTTGAAAATGTTAGGTTCAAAAGGTCCATCTAGGGGGGGCGCCTACTGGGTAGGCTTTGTTTTTAGTTAAAATGGTCTATTTTTTACATTTTTGGGCTTTTTGGGGTTAACAACCCGCGCGGGTTTTCGGACCGTGACCGCCGCCCTGGCCAAGGCGGTGGTCACACGACCACCGCCCTGATCAGGGCGGCGGTTACACGACCACCACCTTCAAGGCGGCGGTTACAAACCGCCCTCCGCTCGTGGCGGCGGTGGATTTTGGGGTTAACAACCCGTGCGGGTTTTGGTAATGCACCACCGGAACCTATTTTGAGACTCAGATACTTGTACTTTTATCATTTCTATATGCTTTTATGACTCTCTCGATATTGATTAGATACTAACTTGCTCTGTTTTGTGTGTTTTGGTTGTATGCAGGCGAGAGCAGAGTATATCAGATGGAGCCGAGAGAGAGAGTGTGATTGGCTCTCCGGGGTATTGGATGCCCTTTCTCAGGATGAGGAGGATACATTACAGAGGGCCGGCATATTGCGTATATCACGCGTGCCCCATGTCACACCATCCAGTCACATACTTTGTGACTTGTTTTCATATTGGGATGCAGATCGGAACACTTTCCGACTGCCAGGGGTCCGCGGTGAGTGGACCATCACTTTGGAGGATGTCTACCGTATCCTGGGGGTCCCGATCATCGGGAGGAGACTCACACTGGAGATGGCAGGGTCTCGAGCACAGATTGCATAGTGGGCAGGCTACATGGGGGATGCAGCCATCTCTACGGGGTCGAAGAAGGGAGTGAGAGTTCGATCGATTCCTTCTTTGCCCATCCCCGTATTTCGACAGGCTATCATGGGGATCCTTGCCTCGAGGCTGATCGGGGACAAGGGAGGAGATACTTTACTATACTGCTGGGCCCCCATCATTGCACAGATAGAGGGGCATGGCCGGATATATGCCTGGGGCACAGATATTCTGGGGACCACCTACCATGACTTATACAGGGTGGTCCGTTTGCAGGGACAGTCATTGAGCCACCCGACTCTAGTCATGAGTTGGGTGTACGAGCATTTTATTCCTTATGGCAGAGGGGTAGAGGTGGCAGACCCAGGGGCTGTGAGGGCAGCTAGATGGTCAGATATGTCGGTGCTTAGAGCACCTCACCAGCCAGTTGCCTCCCTTACCACAGCAGATATGGAGGCGACGCCGTACCGGCTTATGGCCGGCATATGGGGCGAGGAGACCCTTACATTGATCTCCTGCTCCACCACAGGGCAGCTTATCGACCACGTGGGATGGGTGGAGGTACACCCTTTTGGCAGAGTTCCTCAGCAGTTCGGCCTTCCATATGCGGGCATGCTTCCCCGGGCCGGCACCGGGGCCTTGATCAATCCGCGAGGCTAGAGGGGGCCTAGAGGCCGTGGTGGGAAGCTGATCACTCCCGGCACTCCCATTGCAGCCAGGAGGGTAGTTTGGGCTAGAGGGAGAGCCGGTGCGCCCCGGCACCTTTGCTTCAGATTGCAGCGGGTCCTGCTCACAGCAGCGATGACCCCATAGATATTGACTCCGATTCTGAGGAGTTTACAGAGGGAGGGTCAGAGGAGCAGACGGATGATAGCGATCCTGAGTGGCATGACACTCAGGATATTTTGCAGGCAGAGAGGGCCGAGCAGAGTGCAGAGAGAGAGACTCTAGCTTCAGAGGAGCCACTCTCCCAGGGCCATGGTGGAGAGGATGAGTCAGTTGTGGGGCGTCATGTTGCTCCTACTACAGGAGCAGCCCCTCAGTCGGCAGCGGCATCTGCGGCGGGTGCTGGCCCCAGCGACCCATCTTGGAGGCCCGGTGATCCGAGTAAGTTATCCTCTCATCTTTTCAATGTTTGTTTAATTTAGGATTTTTAATTGCTATCTCTCCTTGTGTTTTGATATTGTATCTTTTAGTCTCTTGTCTAGTTTCTAATTCATTTTTCTTCTTTGTTTTGCAGAGACTGTTGACGAGTGGCGGGATCTAATCCGCAGGGTATGCACTGATTCTCTGATGATCCCTATGGATAAGACCCGTGCGGAGCTATCTGTAGATGCCGGGAGCCTTAGCATCCGGTAGGCATACCGACATCTTCGCTCCCGTTTGGCACGTGGCCAGGATGGTGTCGACTCTCCGTACAGAGTTGGCAGGCTATAGGACAGCCGAGCGTCTTATGAGGAGCCATTCTCGTGGCGAGACCGCGGCTGCCCTCGGGACCCCGAGCCTCCGTGCATTCGTGAGCGCCGGCATAGCCGGAGCCCTAGGCGAGGGCGCGCACCTTCGAGAGGGGTCGCAGGGGTTGAGAGACTACTTGGCTCCTATGCATTTTGTACTATAGATTCTTTTGTATATCACGGGCTCTTTGAGTGTTTTGACCATGCCTAGAGCATGATGGCATCAGATATAAACATTGATTATTTATATATATGCATTCATTTTTGGATCAAAACTTGTCACTGGTGTTTTCCCTTTCTGTTTCCAGTTTCCTCGTGTATACTACGATGTATGTTTTATATGCTTTTTTATATGTATGCAATGGAGAACAGATGATGCAAATGCTTGCTTTCTTTTTGTGTTTCATGATGCTGATACATGATATTGTAGATATATTGTGATCTTAAATCTTAGCTTCTGTGAGCAATTTGGATACCTCATGTTTGTTTTGGCAAAGTGATGAAAATAACCAGTATGATGAACAGATTAACTTGCCCCACTCCTAACTCCACGCAACTAGTAAGATGCGAGGGCTCATCACCAAGAGCCAAGAAGGGCGCAAGTTATGAAATATGGTGAAATGATAGTGATGAAAGATAGACGAAGCTTTGGTGGAACCAAATTGAAAACTACAAGCTTACTCCACCCGAATGACTTCATAGTTTTGGGTGCAACTTGCTTTGCGGTTTATCCAGACTTAGACCCGTAGATGGCCACATAGTAGACAAAATCTAGGTTTTTAGGATTTTAACTCTCTTGGAATTTTGAACATCTGATTCATTCGTTTTTGACTCAAAGTTTGAATAGTTTGTTTATGACCTTTTAACGTTTGCATTGTCTAGAGGACCCCCTACACTTTGCCCCATGCTACCTGTAAGAAGCATGGGTTTATCACCGTGGGCAAGGCATAGGTAAGTAAGGGCATTTCCATCCTTTCCCAACCCTACGTCACTAGTAAGAGACGCAAGCTCATCACCGAAGGTTGGTGGGGCAAGGAAATGTGTAAAAATAAAATTTTCTATTTTAATCACTTTTTGACTTGTCTTTTTGAGTAAAATGTCAGTATATGCTTATTTCCAAAGAGATGTGTATATGGGATAGATGTGACACCATGAAGCTTCTAGAACAGACCATAGGCAAGACACCTATCCTAAGAAGAAATCAAAGCGAGAACAAACTTGCAGATCTTGGTATGGTTACCGTTAAGACTTCGTCATGTTTGATTTTATTTGATAAAAGATTCTGAAGTGATTGATGATATCGTGAAAATGGAGAGATATGATTAGAAAGTTTTGTGCCAACAACATCATGAGTTTGTAATGAATTACTTTGAGAATAGATTCCTTGATCACAATTTGTGTAAGAACAAGTGGACAAAATGATCTAAATCTATATGAAGATGCAATGTAGATAGTATATATAGCAAAGTAAAAGCTAGCCGCTTATGCGTAGAAACGTTTGAGGTGCAGTGGAATTGACTGCTTCACCAAATTCCTCACCTTCTAACGTGCATAGAGATAAGCACCATTTCCATAGTCCTTCATGACGGTATGGGCCCAACCATTTGGGCCGGAATTTCCTTCCTTCGCCGGTCTTCTTGTCGATCCGGCTGTCTAGTCTTAGAACTAGATCACCTTCGTATATATCGCGTTCATAAACCTTCTTGTTATATCGCCGCACATTCGGTCAAAGATAAGCTCTATGCCGCTCGCTCAAAGATCTAACCTAGTTTCATCTAGGCTTTCTAATTGGAAAGACGTGCTTCTTCGTAAGCGTCTTCATCCAAAATCCCTTGTAGTGAAATGCGGAGACTGGGGTATTTCGACCTCAAGCGGGAGAACTGCTTCTGCCCCAAATACTAGCGAGAAAGGAGTTGCTCCCGTTGGTGTTCTTATTGAGGTTCGGTGGGCCCACAAGGCCGGATATAACTTTAAATGCCAATCTCGTTTGTTTTCTTTTACTGTTTTGAGGAGAATGGCTTTCTGTATTGTTTTGTTTGTTGCTTCAGCTTGCCCATTGGCTTGGGGATAATACAAGGAAGCCGTATGATGGCTTATTTTAAATTTGTTGCATAGTTCATGAACTTCCTCATTCTTGAAAGAAGTTCCATTATCTGAGATAATGATTTGCGGGATACCGTACCTGCAAATGATTTGGTTCAAAATGAACTTGGCGATTACGTAACTGTGTAAAGGGTAAGAGGCATGGCCTCTACCCATTTGGTGAAATATTCAGTGGCCGTGATTATAAAATTATGGCCGTCTGTGGATGAGGGAGAGAATTTCCCTATTAAGTCTAGACCCCATGTAGAAAAGGGCCATGGAGTAGCGATTGGTTGCAGAGCTTGTGCTGGCATGTGGATCTCGTGGGAGAATTCTTGGCACTTATGACACCTGCGTGCAAACTCTATCGCGTCATGTTCTAGAGTGGGCCAGAAATAGCCCATTCGATGTATTTTTCGAGTGGTGGCATGGCCACCGAAGTGGCCTCCACATATACCGCTGTGGGATTCATGGAGAATCCTCTGGACTCTCTCGTGTCGACACACCTTAAGAGCATTCCATCGAATGCTTTTCGATAGAGCACCTGCTCTATAATGACATATTTGGCTACGATTATGCGTAATCGCCTTCTTTGTTGCGGTGTAACTGCATCGGGTACGTATGGTCCATGATATAATTAATGATATCAGTGTACCAAGGGCACTCAGAGATAGCAGGTCGAGTTTCGATGTAGTATACGCATTCATCTGGAAAATCCAAATCTACTAGATCACCTCCGTCTAATGGGTTGTCAGCTAACCAATCCGCGATGATTTGTCCTTTAACCGACTTCTGATTTACAAATGTTAATTCGAACTCTCCCATTAAGGTTATAAAACGTCCAGCCTTTTTGGATAAGGAACCTTGTGTGAGAAAAGTCCGTAAATGGTCCGTTTTCACCATGACCTTTGTTTCTTGATTTAGCATATAGTGTCTTAGGTGTTTGGTTGCGAAGACTATGGCGAGACATTCTCGCTCTGCTTGTGTATAGCATGTTTCATAGTCGAGCAATGTTCGGCTAATGAAATAAATCACACGTTCTCTCTTGTCATCGTCTTCTTGGGCCAACATACAAGGCAAAGCGGTGAGACATTGGTAGCTCGTGAATATAGGATTAACGGGCGATCCAGCTTAGGTGGCATTAGCGTAGGTGGTGACAGCAAGAAACGTTTAACTGCGTTGAAAGCTTCATTGCAGTCTTCGGTCCAATCAATGCTATAGTCTTTCTTGAGTAAATTGTTGATTGGATGAATAGCGAAGCTTAAGTCCGGGATGAATCTTCGGATTGCACCTAGCTTTCCGAGAAATGACCTGATTCCAGATTCGTCCGAAGGTGGGACCATTTCGAGGACAGCCCGAATTTTGGTTGGATCAACATCAATCCCTCGTGATGATATGATGTAACCTAGGAGCTTTCCTCCTGTTACACCAAAGACGCATTTCTCTGGATTTAGTGTGACTCCGTATTCTATTAAACGTGAAAGAATGACGCGGAGTACTTCGGGATGGTCACAACGCTTCTTAGCTTTAGCCAATAAGTCATCTACGTAAGATTCCACGATTTTATGAATTAAATCATGAAATATATAAGTCATAGCCCATTGGTATGTAGCACCAGTGTTTTTGAGACCGAAAGGCATGACAGCATAGCAATAGGTTCCCCAAGGAGTTATGAACGTGGTTTTAGCTTGATCTTGCTCGGATATTCTGATTTGATTGTATCCCGAGAATCCATCCATGAGAGACAAGAGTTCAAAACCAGCTGTTGCATCAACAATAACGTCTATGGATGGTAATGGGAAATCGTCCTTAGGACACGCTTTGTTGATGTCTCGAAAATCTATGCAAATGCGTATCTTTCCATTCTTCTTGAGAACGGGAATGATGTTAGATACCCATTGGGAGTAGTCAACTGGCTTGATGAATCCTACCTGAAGGAGTTTTATTACTTCCTCTTTTACCATGAGAGCTACTTTGGGCTTCATGGGTCTTGATTTTTGTTTAATTGGCTTTGCATCTGATCTAGTGACGAGGTTGTGCACCGCAATGTGGGGTGCGACTCCCGTCATCTCTTATAATTAAATGCAAATGCATTTTGATGTTCTTTGAGAACCTGAGTATGTATTTCCACTTCTTCTAGTGTTAACGAAGAACCTAGTTTCAATATTCTTGGTTCATCTTCTGTCCCGATGTTGACATCGATTGTTTCCTCTCGATCAAAGAGGCGTTACCCTCTTCGAACTCGTGGAAAAGCTGGAGGTAAATCTAGATCATCTCCATTTTCTATTCCATATATGCTAGGCTTCGTTTGTGAGGGAAGATCCGCACGGTTTCCGAAGTAGGAAGACGAATGCGGAATCAGTGATAAATCTAGCATGTGATAGAGAGATGTAATGTTGCATAGGCATTTAAATAATCCAAAGTAGCCACATCATTTCCAACATGGTCTAGGATGGTAGATTCACTTCCGCTAAAAAGAGGATTTGTCATTGTTTTTATTAATGGTTCGTCACGAATGGATACTGTGAAGTGAGTATCTTCTAGCTCATTGCTTGGAGTAAAATGTGATGCTGAGGTTGCTATTGAATCGGCGAGAAGATTTTTCTCTCGTGGGATCGCTTCAATGGATATGAAGTTAAACGCCTTGCTTAAATCTAATACAGCGTTTTTGTAGAGTTGTAAATGTTCGGCTTTAGTTTCATATACTTCAAAAACTTGGTTTGTTACTAATTGCGAGTCTCCCAAGACTCTGATGTTATTAATACCAATTCTTTTGGCTAAGGTGAGGCCAAGGAGGAGGGCTTCGTACTCAGCGCCGTTGTTTGTGCATTCAAAGTTTAACTTAAAAGAGAATGGGAGGACCTTCTCCTCGGGCGAAGTAAGAATTATACCTGCCCCCGCTCCATAACGACATTTAGCTCCATCGAAATGGAGAGTCCAATACTTAGCCGGGAGTGTAGATGTTGGGGCATCTGCTGCGTTTGCACACTCTACTTCTACCATACAGAGATCTTCTGCTGGCAAGGAACCAACACCTAGGGAAAATCCCATGCCTACTGAATCGAATGGTAAGAACATTGGTGAATCTTGTTCTATCAACTCAATGATTTTCACAGTAGTCCCTAATGATACTGTTTCTTTAGTTTTACCTTTAGGGGTTGGAATTGTTTTGGCTATGCTGGTAGTTTCAAGATCCGTCGTAGGTATCAACTTTTCCTCTGGCTTTGGGTCAGAGGGTTTATTAAGTTGGTTTGTTGGAAGTTCAAATTCTGAGTGCACCCCTGGTCTTTTCTTTAAATCAGCTAGGTGCAAATCGAAAGGTTTTGGATCACCTTTGGCTACAAATACCTTTCCCAGATGCAAGAATCTTACTTCTTGAAATAGCGTGGAAGGGATTGCCTTCATTCGATGTATCCAAGGTCGGCCGAGGATCATATTATAGTTAGTTTCCCGATCTATAATATAAAACTCAGTCAAGATGGTTTTGGGCCCTAAGGTGACCGGCAATATTATAGTTCCTATCGAAGTGGCTTTAAGGCTATCATAGCCTCTCAAGGTATTTCATGTAGTGGAATAGTTTGTTTCTCCATATCCAAGTTTTTGGAGGAAAGAGAAAGGGACTATGTTAACTGCAGCCCCATCGTCAACCATTGCCCGTTTTACATAGTTATTATAAACCCACACTTGCAAGTGTAAGGCTGGGTCACCTCGGCGTGCGATCTCAGCATCTGTGGGCATTTTACTTATTTCGAAGATGAATTCGACATCCTTGTCCGGCTGCCCCGGAGGGTGGATATCAAAATCTACGTGATTTACTTGTGTTTCGGGAGGTGGAGTGATGTTAATTAGATGGCCTAGACCTAATGCTTCTAAAAGAGCAACTCTGTGAGGGGGAGAGTTCTTTAGTAAGTCCAAAAATGAAATGTGTGAAAAGGTCTTTGTTAGGTCACTAATTAAATCATAGGCACCGATGGGTTTTTCAACTATTTGCTGACTCTTATCTGTCTCTGGCAGATGACTTGGGCTTGGTTGAGAGAAATACTCTCGTGTTCTTGTTATAGCTTCGATAGGTAGTTCAGCGTCTAATTCTACCAAACTGACTATCTTAGGTCTCGGTTGAGCTCCCAACTGTGGCGCAACTGACGGATTTAATGAAGTCGAGGCTTCATGGTCATTGTTTCCCGTCACTGCACCTTTGTTTGTTCCGGTTGGATTCAGCCTATTGCTGTCATGATTTGGGAGCGGATCATTAAAGATCTTGAGGGGAGCATTCTGAGGAGAAACTGCCCCTGCGAGAGTATTTGGTGATGATGAGACGGGATCCGCCAAAAACAGGTCTGTGAAGAACTGTCTTTGTTCTTCTGGCAAGCGTTGCATAAATTTATTATAGTCACGGCACGTTCTAGTATCGTGACCCTGAATTTTATGGAAACCACAATAAGAATTGGGGTTATAATTCCCGTTTTGTTGGTTTGGTGTGTATTGTGGCCTAAAATTCGATCAAACTGTTGCCTATTAGGACCAAAGTTTTGGAATTGTTGTTTTTGGTTTTGATTTTGGTTTTGGTAACCAAATGAGTTTTGGCTTGGCCCTTGTATGGGATTTCACCATTGTTGTTGTTGTTGTTGTGGATGGTTAAAATCCACTGTATTGATTGTTGGGGTAAAGTTGTTGTTTCGTTGGTTGTTTGTTTGTGACGGAGCATTAACAACATTTACCCTCTTGGGCTGGTCGGTTACCCCATCCGTTGTTACCCCACAATTTTTGTTAAGGATTTTGGGTCCTTGATTGACATTTGTGGTAGTTGTAGTGTTTTGAGTGGAGGTGATTAACCTCCCATTTGTTCCATATGTCTTACGACCACTATCTATCGCTGCTTGATCTATTCGCAGAGCGCTCTCAAGTACTTCATCATAAGTCCTTAGTGGGAACTTCTGGACTTCTTCCTTCACTTCTCTACTGAGAGAGTGAAGGAATAAATCACATAGTTCCATCTGATCCATGTTTGGAGCACTTGCTGATGAATAAAGAACTGTACGCCACCTCTGGATGAAATGGGTGACAGATTCGTTGTGTTCTTGTTTGATATGCAAGAATTCCCTGATTCCTGTTCTTAACAGTTTGTTCATGTCGAAGGCTTTGATGAACTCTGACACGAGTTGTTTAAATGAATGTATGGAAGCCTCAGGTATTCTATAATACCAATCGAGAGCAATGCCTTCCAGTGTTTTGGGGAATATTTTAGCAACAACCCCATCCCATGGGAGTAATTCCCGAATGGCTGTAGCGTAAGCTTTGATATGCGCATTTGGATCTCCCTCACCCTTGAACTTGGGTAAATCAAGGAGAGGTCTTGGAAGCATGACGCTTCGTATGGTGAAGTCTAAGGGTTCCTTTAGATATTCTGAATAAGTCCCTATCGCATAGCTTTCGACCATTGATGGTGGTTGCTGAGGGAGCGGTGGTGGGATAGGTTGTTGATACGGTGCAGCGTATGTGTTGGCAGGGGCATAGGGAGGTCCCTGCGTTTGAGAAAACATGCCGGGAGAGGAGAACATATCTCCTTGTGGTGATTTAGAGTATATGTTTAAGTAGGATGGGGTATTGTCAAGGAACGGACTGTTCGACACTAAACCGGGAGGAATTGTGTTAGAGATGATAGGCCTTGTTGGTGTTTGTTGTGGATATTGAGGAGGCATGCCTAACGTGCCTACTCCCGTAAGGAGATCTACCTGGCCAGAGTGGTATGGAGGATTGGAACTTCCTGTTTGTATGAACGGAGAATTGTGACTTGCTTGAGCCAGTTCTAACCCTCTCACTCTTTCTACTAACGTTGAAATGACTTCATTTGGTGAAGTCACGGTACTTTTTGCTTGAGTGACATTGGTTGTATACCTTGGTGTTGTAAAGTTACGTGATATCCGTCATAAACCGATCGCTATCTTGCCAAGTTTCTCCAAGAATACTTCCTGTATGCAGTGGCATAGAGGTATTTTCTTGAAAAGAGATTTCGGGTTGTATTTGTAAACCTCCTATAGATGGGTACATTCCCCGGGAGCGTTGTTCACTCCTAGGATAACGTATTGATTGTCCATCATCTAAGACCAGGTATGGATCTGATTGCCTACTAACTTGTGGTCTGAGTAGCATTTGAGGAGACGAACCAGATTCTCCGGTAAACGTCATATTGTTCGAACCTGAAGGCTCTGTTTGTTGGGTTCGAGGGGGTTGATCTAACTCCTCAGTTTGAAAAGATGAACTATATCTGATTCTTGGGGTTTGTGTTGACAATTGATTAGTTGAATAGTTGTCACCCCATACTGAGAGTGAGGGTGATGATTGCCTATTCTGTTGGGCGTAGTATGCCTCAAGACCCAAGAGGGGTCTGCCATATGCATCGAATCCCGACATATTCGGGGGGTATATGAATACCCGCAGAATAATGGGAAGGAGCGAAGGTGGATGAGAGAAGATTTGAAACTTCTCAAAGAGAAGGTGAAACAATTGTTTGTTTCACGTCGGGTTCACCAATTTTGTTGGTGAAACTGATGTGAATGCTAATGAGGTACAGAAGGTGAAACAGTTGTTTGTTTCACGTCGGGTTCACCAATTTTGTACGCCGGAAAAGTGACAGGTGAGCGTGAGAATCTACAAGTGACTCTTCCGCGTACCCGACCTCTCGAGGTCGTGCCGAGACAGCCGGTGGGGGGTAGAATATGCAGACAAACTAGTTAGGCAGTCTAATGTCTTCGACACGCACTAGTGGAATTTGTGAATCTAAGGCAAAGAAGGCCCTTCTAACTGGATCGGTGTGATAGATCGATTAGCGAGGATGATCGCTCAAGGCTCCAATCAATATCGAGCTCGGCGTGATTCGATCTATGGGTCATGCGGAATATGTGGAAAATGACCTGGGATTGTTTCGTGTATATCTCCTGATAAGGTCATATAGTGGATGATGAATACAATCGATTCTATGGACGATTTTCTGGCCTAGTCCAGAATTCCCTAGCTTCGTTAGCCACTATATCTAGTAAAGACAGTTGTTCGATGATGATAGGTGGAAGTGGAGTGGACCTAAATACCAAGGTGCGTAGGCTAGCGTCTATATTGGATTGACCTGTGGATTCTTTCAGCTGTGGGTGTGGATCTGTGGATCACAACCATATACTCTTGGTTGTTGCGGTCCTGTTATGGTCATACGCGGGATCAAGTTCTAATCCCTAGTATCCAGTAATCGTATGCTTTCTCAGCTTCTATGTTTAAAACCAATAGTTGTGCAATCTTCTCAGAATACCTTACAAGCGTTCTCGCAACCTGGATTCTTAAGCTGGTATCTATATCTACGAGGGTGTCTCCAGCGTCTGGCTATGGAACTAGAGGATCACACCCGAATGTTTGTTCTCTTTCAAACCTTTCTACAGTCATGTGGATGTTTTCCTAGGGTAATCAGTAGTTTGACCGACTTGACCAAAATGCATGTGTTTGGTCGTCTTCTATGTTTAATCCTCTTAACCGAGAACCGATCGTTGTAAATGCGGGTTGTTTGGAATACTTGTATCCCGAGATTTTGGTCAATGTCAACTATGCGCTATGAGATTGGTTGAGCCACGATTGGCTCAAAAATGTATTCCCGGGCTCCCTAGGTCCCGTAATTGTCATGTAAAAGCAAGTAATAAAACAAACTATGATAAAGTGAAATCTAAGTATACTTCTAGCACATATGACTTATTTTTGTATTTTCTGATGATTTAAATGAATTTAAGAAAGCAACTATATAAAATATTTAGAATTGACAACTAAACTAATAACTTAAAACAAACAAGATAACCGAGTGTGGTTATTTGTCTGTGCAATTTTGTATATCTATTCTAAACAAATGAAATAACTAATCTATTAGCAAGATTCTCGACCCTACCTCATAAGTGAGGAGTGAATCATAGTTTCTCAGAAACTATCAATCCCCACAGGCTTCCCGGCAATATCGAGAATAAAATTAACCGAAATAAAGTGATTAACTACTCTGTTTGATATGGTTCTAACTAAAACTTTGAAAGTTTAAAACCTGGATTTCGCAGAACAGTGGCGAATCCGATGGTGTGTGTGATCTTGTCCCCTCAGTATGATCTCTTTGTTCTTTGTGTTCACGTAGATCTAGAAAAGCGTGTAATACTTGCATCAACAGGAATAGGTGTTTGGAACAAGGGACAACCTTCAGAATGCAGATAGAATAGAATGCGGATAGGAGAGGGATAGCGCAAGAGTACAGAGCTTGGCTTATGCAATTCCTAGCGGGATCTACTGCGAATCGTGCAACAAAATGTGTCCAGAACCTGAAACTATCCTGTATGAAGAGCAAAACCTGCAACTTTAATGGCTTCCTAAGCTATTCTACTCTAATGGATTAGATAAAACAACAGCGCTGCCTGCACAAGATGGGTCTATGGCTTACCAACAGCTGAGCAATTTAACAAAAGATGTAAGTGAATTCAAGCTATGGCTTCTAAACAAGCTAACTAACTAAAACACTAAAATGAGGGAATGAGAGCAAAGATCAAACTTCAAAATCCAGCCAAGCTTCAGACCAAAAACTCCAGACCATGGGTGAAACAACAGCATTGCCTGCACAAGATGGATATGTGGCTTACCGACAGCTGAACAATACTAACCAAGTATGAAATGAACTATGCTATCAATCCTAAGCAAGCTGACAGACCAAACCACTAAAAATCAGAAGACTCTAACAAAAAATGGTGGCCCTTTTGCCTCAGCACAAGCTATGCATTTATAGGAATTCAAACATCCAAGAACCAAAACCAAATTGAACTCCTAAACAATAAACAAAGGAAAAACACTATTCCAGGGGACCAAAAACATTAATGCATGCTCAAGTCGGCAAAGAAAAGCTGGTGAAACGTGATATTTCACGCGAGTCACGTCAAAAGAGTGTTCTGGAAAACGCGCACAGGACCGCCACTCTGAGCAAGGCGGCGGTTATAGGACCGCCCTTGGCGGTGGTTTCGCCATCAAGGTCAAGAGGCCCAGGAAAGAGGGAAAAAGGGGAAAACAAAGGCTGCGGGGGCTAAGCGGGGCATGCGGGATGTTAACGCATACTCTGAGGGCTTTTCCGGATCCCGAACACCTTGCGAGGAGATCTGTATCATCATCGGGGCACTTGTTACATCTGCTTCCGGGCAAAGACATGCCTTTACAATTTTGGGTACGATACGGTGTCTCATGGTCGTGGGACATCAAGAGGAATATTCAAAATGCAAAAGTTTCAAGAAGGTGACCAAATTTTCAATGGATGAAAGAACATTCTCAATGCAATGTGAGTACAAGGATGGAATCATGATCAGTCTTCTTCTTCTCAAGCCATGCAAGTCCATCACAAAAGCATGGTTTGATTAAATAACATTTTTGTGCTTCAAAGGTCAGACTTCAATCCGTTATTTCATGATGGCATGTACTTTTCTCAACCCGTCTCTGGGTATGTATATAGTGTTTTCCCGCATCTGTAAATACCCCTCTCCTATATATAATTTCCCTTTCCTATTGTGTGTTGTTTTTGCCTTCTTGCATTTTTCCCTTCTATTTGTTCGAGTGTGTTTGTGCGTGTGTGTTATTCCTTTCAAGATATATCTCACAAGTTATAAATGAATCCTATAAATATGAATGGATAAGGCACCGGTCAATGTATTGTAAGCTGAGATTCTAGGATTCCTCATGTCATGTCTTCACTACGCTCGAGTCCATAACATGTCCCTAAGCTAGATCCAATTATTGTCATGCAAATGTGCAACAGTAAAATTTTCAATTTTCAAGCATGGCAATGAGATCAAAGTGTCAAAAATTCAAATTCATACCTTCTCAAGACCCCCTACGTCGTTTATCCTAGCCACCGGTCCTATCATGTCAATCTAATGATCCCTATGAGAATATCAAGTGTTCCCCTCGGTTATTTAGGAAATTAAAATCAATCCCCATAGGTGATTTATGATCTTCTCAAACATGCAAGCATTCAAGCAATTTAAGAAAGGCTATCATTAGCCTTCCTAGGACTAGTAAAACATCTCTAGAGCGGATCAAAGGGAAAAATCATTTTAGAAAAGTATTCAAAAGCTAGGAACATCATGGAAATTATTTTTAAATATTCATTCAAGATTCGGATGTGTTGCAAATAATTCAAAGAAAGCAAGTTTTGGGCCCATATGAGCATGCACCGTGAAGGAGGACCTGAGCTTCAAATAAAGATTCCAAGAGCCTTGTGAGGATTTTAAATGCCAAAAAAGTACCCAAATAAATTATTTTCCATGCCCTAAATGGTGGAAAATACGAGACATCCTAGAACATCATACACTTTCCTAGGTATCTCATTCTTCTAACGCACAATCAAGCGGTCCTAAGAAAGATGATCCAGAAAGGTATAAATCACCACTTACTAAATATAGTAAGTATCCCATCTAGGCACTTTCTAAAAATAGTAATTCACATTCAAGGGGTAGTTTTGGTAAAATGAGACATAGGGGGATAACCATTTGGGATCGTCATAGGCATTTCTCACAGATCATTTAGAATCCATCTCAGGAGACCTCGACAATGTCTTTCGACACTCACTTCATTGTTCAGTTGCATGTGTATCATGTGTAAGACAGAGGTTGCAATCATTGACAAACATTTCATTTAAATTAGCAAGGTCAGTTTTGAGTTCCTATCTCTTCTGAGGGGATCTTCATGAGTCACATTCGTGGTCATCAACAGAACCATTTAGTAGTGTTTTTAAACACTCAATCTAAGGTATTCATGAGCCATCTGAAGGAATTTCTTAGGGTGCAAAGAGTTCAAAGATTCATAGTTTCACTACATTAGAGCATTCCATTGAGTCATCTAAAAGGATCGGCGGAATTTATCGGAGGTAGGTTCTTCGTCATCTGTAATTCTTCCTTCTTCTACGGCTCTCTCTCCCTCTTCTCCACCCAACTTTCTCTCTCTTCTCAATGTTCTAATTTCACATTGTGGTTGCACTTTTTTGTATTTTTTAATGTTCCTAATGTAATAAGTCACCTTTATGTTATAAAAAGGGACTTAACATTTTCCTAAGAATACGAAGAGTCATAAGTCATGCCAAGACATACAAAGAGTCATTAGGGGATATATGAAGATTCATTTCTCTTCCTATAAATTGTAAATCCATTCCCATTTCAAAGGGTTGGTGATTGATTTTGTAAACTCAAGAGTACATTGTGCTTAGAGAGAATAAAGGAGATAACCATTTTCTTCCATTTCCCCCTCACTATTTTTCCTCCATTCTCACACTATGTACAACTTTAATTGAAATGCTAAGGAATAAGTTTATGTTTTCCAAGGCATATGAATGTGTGCATCTTTGTATGCATGGTTTCCTCTAGCCAATAGCATTGAAGTTTTGGTTGTTTCTTCTCATAAATGCATGTGTTGAAATTTTTAACTAGTGTGTGCAGGAATCTGATTTTCTACCCGTAACATTAGTTCTCCTACCTCTATTATCACTCCCCTTTACCACTCTTCAGACAAAGTCTTCTTTATAAAGTAATTGCTAGCTTTTCGCAGGGTCAGTGGAGTGTATCTCTTAGATCCCTGGCCACAAGGCCACCAGAAAATCCACTTTTTCAAGCTCATGCAAATACAAAAGCTACACCGTCTAAGTAGAGGGACTTTGATTCCCAGAGTGTTGGTAAGAAACCCAAAAATTTGTCCACTTGACAAGTTTTCTCTCTAATAGTTTTGGCAGCCACCATGGGTGAGATTTAGCAAACATCTACACCCAAAATATGACCACAAGGTTGGAAAATCTAAAAAAGCAAATATCCTAAAAAAAAATTTAAAAGAAAATAATGAATGACAGCAAAGAAGAAAGAAGAGGAGGAATGCCGAGAATTACAAATTTTTTATCAACTATCATTCTAGAACATCTCTGTAAAGCCAAGAAATGTGAAGGAAAGAAGGCTCACACTATCTCCACAAAATCTAGAAAGAGACTTTCCAAAATAGAGAAAATCATCATATGTGAAGACCCAACTATCAAGTCATGGTGGTTACAGTTCAAGAAGAGTGTGGCCAAAGGAAATAGAATGGGAATTTCTCCTGCTGATAATAAATAATCTAAGAGATGGATGAAGAAGGTTCAAAAGAGATACAAAAGGTTGTATGAAGGACAAGATGGTGTAGAATCCACCGAAGGTAAATTTTTCAACTTCACGTAGCTGACCAAGAAACTCATGACATTGTCTTTCATCTCCCTTCCTCCTGGATGACTTCCTTGTAAAAATGAAGAATAAATGAACATTCTCATAAGAGAATATGTGCGGCTTCTAGATGCAGCAGAAGGAAATCCCGACCTCAAATCCTACCATGAAGTTTTGAGATATGCTTTAGCTTTGTAAAGGAGATATGAACATCTTGAAGCACTCCATCAAGAGGAAGAAAAAGAAGATATTTTTCCTATGGAGGAAGACCCCGAAGATCATTCATACTATAGGGTGTTCATCCCCGAAAGGTTTTTGAATGTTTGAAGAATATCTTATCTTAGAGCCTTCTAATGAGAATCAAACCAGTCTTATAGAATATTTTGAAGGACAAGGTGGTGCGGAATCCACTAAGGAAGAATTTTGCAACCTCACACAACTCACTACAAAATTGAGAACATTATATTTTTCTACCACTCTATAGATGAATTCCTTTCATACGGTGATGAAGAAATGAACATCTTGAAAAGAGAATATGTGGAAAGGCTTCAGAGCATAATATAAGGAAATTTTGATCACGAAGCCTATCAAGAGATTTGGAGGTGTGCTCTAGCTTTACAAAGAAGGTATGAATACCTCAAATCACTTCATGTTGTCCACAATGAAGAAGCTTAAGAGGATCTTGATGATTGTCTATAGTATGATGTGTTCATCCCAGGATATTCTTGGATGCTCCTGAAGAAGATCGTATCCTTGAACCTTCCGATGAGTACTAAATCAACATCATGGAAGATGATGAAAGAGACATAGAGGTGGAACTACCATTCATCAACTGTTTTTGGCTCGAGGTGCAACCCATTCAAAGAGTAATATATTCAAGGAATATTCTTGTTGCATAATGGATGATTCAATGCTATCTAAAGACTCCACCAATGGTGAAGAAATTGAAAATGACTAGTTCAAAGTAAGCATGAATAGTCCCCTTTCAAATTTTGATCTTTCAGTTAATGATGAAATGGACATGTAAAGAAGTGAAATAAATCCACCCAGCATCATGGACCAAAAATTATGAATTCAAGATGGTCATGGAGGATTTTCCCTCCTATTTTGATCCTTCAAGTGATGTAGAGATGATGCATGAAGAAATGAAGATAATCGAAGAACTATATTCTCTTCCTGATTCAATCATGGATGATCTGATGGAAGAATCTCACTTCCTTTCCGAAGCCAAGGAGAATGAACAGTTTGAACACAATCTCTTCTCACCCAAGGAGCAGAATGATCATCATGGTGAGTATGAATTCTTTCATTGTCCATCTGAGAAAGAGGATTCAATAATGGATGATCAGGATAATTTTGAAATTTCTTCCCACATTGTTGCTTCAACATGGTCCCATCAAGAGGATGATATGGATTTTGATCTTGAAGGAGTGTTGTTCCCACAAAGCATGGACCTCTTCTCCTTGTCAAAAGGTGTCATGAATCAAGTGTGCTCGTGCTTGCAAGGAAGTGAATCTTGGGCAACAAAAATCATGGAAGAGGTGAATGAGGATATTTCAAATGAATCATGGACATGTATGGATCAGATTTTCAACCATCTCTTAGAAGCACAATGTAGAGAATATTTCAATAAAAATGAAGATGAACCTATAGAAATCTCAAAAGAACTATCTATGCAAGACCTCTTGAAGACTGTGGAAGAGACTGAAGACCCTCAACTCAACCTTGAACTCCTGACTCAGGCTATGGAAATGCAAGATAAGCGTGAGTCAATTTGTGCTCCTCTTTTTGATATGCCAATGTTTGATGTCGATATAGAGCCAATGGATGAGTTTAATGACTTCCCCAATGGCTTGGTTGATGAGGGGGAGTGTGAAGATTTTTTTCTTTCACATTATACGAGGAAGGTCATAGAAGGAAGGTCCTTGAATCTCCTTTGGAATTCTTCAATCTATAAGATAACATCTATGATATGGTGGATGATAACAGGGAAAATATTGAGCTGATTTGCATTGAAGAAATTTGTTCAAAACATGGTGAAAAGCTACAAGAGTGTTGGGAGTGTATTCAAAACCAATTTGTTCCCACCACTTTGGAATGCTCCACCAATGCAAAACAAGAGTTCATATGGAAAAATCCACTAAAGGGTGAAGAATGCTTATATGACCAAACCAAGAGTTATAATTTTGTAAATGATACCAAGGTGGACTTCAAGCAGATGGATATTGATAACAATCACCGGGAGAAACGAAGTGAGAATGTGCATGAATCTTGTCAAGGAATTCAAAATCAGATTGCACTCACCATCCTCCAAGCTCCGATTTGTCTTGAACATGTTTTCCTACTGCAACAATCTCTCGAGGATGATGAAGACCTCCAGATCAATGATTTAACCTCCATCTCTAAAAGTAATTACATGAAGCAACAAAGTGGTATGTTTAGAAAGGTAGTTGAATGTGAAGAAGACTAGTTTGTTCTCACCCCTTCAAGGTGTCTTGCTAATAAAGAATATGATTTCATGTTACAACCCTAAGATGAATTATATTTTTGTAACAAGTTCAATGCTTCCAATCTTGAAAGTATGGAGGAACGGTGTCTCATGGTCACAGGGTATCAAGAGGAATATTCAAAATGTAAAAGTTTCAAGAAGTTGACTAAATTTTCAATGGATGAAAGAACATTCTTAGTGCAGCATGAGTACGAGGATGGAATCATGATCAGTATTCTTCTTCTCAAGCCATACAAGTCCATCACAAAAGCATGGTTTGATCAAATAATAGTTTTTGTGCTTCAAATTTCAGACTTCAATCCGCTATTTCTCGATGGCATGTACTTTTCTCAACCCATTTCGGGTATGTATATAATGTTTTCCCACCTCTATAAATACCCTTCTCCTGTATATAATTTCCATTTCCTATTGTGTGTTGTTTTTCCCTTCTTGTGTGTTTCCCTTCCATTTGTTCATGTGTTTGTGTGTATGTGTGTGTGTGTGTGCGTGTGTTCTTCCTTTCGGGATATCTCTCACAAGTTATAAATGACTCATGTAAATCCCAATGGATAAGGCATTGGTCAATGTATTTAAGTTGAGATTATAGGATTTCTCACGTCATGTCTTCATTGCACTCATTCCATAACATTTCCCCAATCTAGAGACATTTTTGTCATGCAAATGTGCAACAATAAAATTTCCAAGTTTCAAGCATGACAATGGACCTCAGTGTCAAAAAAATTTAAAGTCAAACCTTCCCAAGACCCCCCAGGTCATTTTATCCCAACAACCAGTCCTATCCTGTCAGTCTAATGATCCCTATGTGAATTTCAAGTGTCCCCCTAGGTGATTTAGGAAAGTAAAATCAATCCCCTAGGTGATTTAGGATCTTCTGGAACATGCAAACATTCAAGTAGTTTTGGGAAGGGCTACCATTAGCCTTACTAGGAATAGTAAACCATCTCTAGAGTGGATTGAAGGGGAAAAATAATTTTAGAAGAGTATTCAAGTGTTAGGAACATCATGGAAATGATTTTGAAAGATTCATTAAATATTCGGAGATGTTGGAAACAATTCAACGAAAGCAGGTTTTGGGCCAGATCGAGCACGCACCGTATAGGAGGACCTGATATTTAAATAGAGATTCCAATATCCTCATGATTATTTAAAATCCCAAAAAATTACCTAAAGAAATTATTTTCCATGCCCTAAATGGTGGAAAATATGGGACATCCTGGAACATCATACACTTTCCTAGGCAACTCATTCTTCTGACGCACAACTGGTGGTCCCGAGAAAGAATGGGAAATTTGGAGATGTTTCTGATAGATTCAAGGTTTTATACCCTCACAAATAATTTCAAAATGATTTTTCCAGTAAGAATCATATAATTGTTTTCCTAAAATTCATCTGGGAGCTAGAGATATCGCCTCTGCAAGTTGGTCCCAAGGTGCGATTTCTCATACTTAGCCATTTTTCATAGAGGACACGTGGAATCTTGTGGTTAAGGTGTGATTTCATGTCCCTTTCATCCATTTAGAAAAGGGAAAAATGGGACACAAAATTCCCCCTCCCCCATTTAGTCCCTAGGTCACCAATATGACCATGTACTTGCCAGTTAAGCCCCCAAGTGCTAAAGTTCAGCCCCCTCTCCAAAGTGCACATCAAATCAAAAAAAGGACAAGTGTCGCGATGAGGCGCGAAGTGGAAATTGATGTCCCCTTCATCCATTTTGCCAAAGGGATGAAAGGGACACAAAAATTTGCCCCATCCCTCCCCCTTCCAATTTGGCATATAAATATTGGGAGATAGCCATTTTTTCGCATTTCTCCCCCACACCTCCATACCCCGTCGGAACTCTCGTGAATTTTCTCCATAATTCCTATCCTCCATTGTTGTATTTGAATCACTCCATGTAATCCCTCTTTATCTAGAAACACAAAAATCACAAAAATAATGGATTAAAATGGTGAAAAAATGAAGAAAAATAAGATTTTCATCAGAAAACCCTCGTAGTCAAAAAAACGGAGAAATGCTTGTTTCTCTCAATCTAGAGCACGGATCGAGATGTCATCTTTTACAGACTTCCTCATTTTTCAATATGATCAAGATGTAATAAATAGGAGATCAAATGGTGCCTTAAATCATTTTTTCCAACAAAAACCACTTTTCGTGCCCTAGCTCACATTCGTCAAATTTCCCATCAATCCGAAGAATGGAATCAAGCTAGAAATTTTCCCATTGACTCCAAGTGAAAAACCTATCCCAATGGAGTCACTTTCATCATAATCAGAGGTGAAAATCAGACCTATAAAAATCTTCATGACTCCATTAATGGTTGTCATGGTAGCTCCATGCTCGAAGCTCTTACCAGGTAAAAATTTCATTTTTATTTCCAAGCATTCTGGTGGGTGAAATCAAGTGAAATTATTGGGATATGATCGTGACGACTAGCAGAATTTGAAAATATGTGTTCCATCGCAAACCGAGCACCAAAGACCCACTTTCCAAAAATAGTAAGCTTTCTTAC
This sequence comes from Taxus wallichiana var. yunnanensis, assembly GCA_018340775.1. Lineage (NCBI taxonomy): Eukaryota > Viridiplantae > Streptophyta > Pinopsida > Cupressales > Taxaceae > Taxus > Taxus wallichiana. Next base: position 558,459,566 of record CM031234.1, read on the forward strand.
ACATATTTGTTATTTTTGTTAGTCTTTATTGGAAGCAAAGTGATGTGAAAATAGTGCACGCTGGAGATAATCATGAGGTTAGAATGATTGTTCAGAGCAGAAAATAGTGAAAATGACCACTTACTAAAAATAGTAAGTTCCCTATATGGGTACCTACTAAAAATAGCAAGTCATTCCAAGAAGTGGTCGAGGTGAAGGCAATATACAAAGGAGTAAATAAAGAAGCTAACCTCATCAAGATGATCCAGAAAGGCGAAATCACCACTTACTAAATATAGTAAGTATCCCATCTGGGCACTTGCTAAAAATATTAAGTCACATTCAAGGGGTAGTTTTGGTAAAATGAGACGTAGGGGGATAACCATTTGGGATTGTCATAGGCATTTCTCACAGATCATTCAGAATCCATCTCAAGAGACCTCAACAGTGTCTTTCGACACTCACTTCATGGTTCTAGTTGTATGTGTATCATGTGTAAGGCGGAGGTTGCAATCATTGGTAAACATTTCATTCAACTTGGTAGGGTCAGTTTTGAGTTCCTATCTCTTCTGAGGGGATCTTCATGAGTCACGTTCATGGTCATCGGCAGAACCATTCAGCAGTGTTTTTAAACACTCAATCCAAGGTGTTTATGAGCCATTTGAAGGAGTTTCTCATGGTGCAAAGAGTTCAAATATTCATAGTTTCACTACATTGGAGCATTCCATTGAGTCATGTAGAAGGATCAGCGGAATTTATCGGAGGTAGGTTCTTCGTCATCCTGTAATTCTTCCTTCTTCTACAGCTCTCTCTCTCTCCCTCTTCTCCACCCAACTTTCTCTCTCTTCTCAATGTTCTAATTTCACATTGTGGTTGCACTTTTTGTATGTCTTAATTTTCTTAATGTAATAAGTCACCTTTATGTTATAAAAAGGGACTTAATGTTTTCCTACGAAGAGTCGTAAGTAATGCCAAGACATACAAAGAGTCATTAGGGGATATATAAAGAGTCATTTCTCTTCCTATAAATTGTAAAGCCATTTGCATTTCAAAGGGTTGGTGATCAGTTTTGAAAACTCAAGAGTACATTGTGCTTAGAGAGAAAAAAAAAAAGGAGATAGCCATTTTCTTCCATTTCCCCTCACTTTTTACCTCCATTCTCACACTATGTACAACTTTAATTGAAATGCTAAGGAAAAATTTTATGTTTTTAGAGGCATATAAATGTGTGCATCTTTATATCCATGGTTTCCTCTAGCCAATAGCATTGAAGTTTTGTTTGTTTCTTCTCATAAATGCATGTGTTGAAATTTCTAAGCTGCATGTGCAAGAATCTGATTTTCTACTTGCAACATTATTTCTCCTACCTCTTTTCTCACACCCCTTTCCCACTCCTAATAAAAAGTTTTCTCTATCAAGAAATTTCTAGCTTTACCACAGGTTAGTAGATTGTCCCTATCAAATCCCTACTGCAAGGCCACCAGGAAAATCCCTGTTTCAAGCACATGAAAATATGAAAGTTCAGTAACGTCTAAGTAGAGGGACTTTGATTCCTAGAGCATTAGCAAGAAACCACAATTTTTTCCACCCGACAAATTTTCTCACCCATGCCACCTATGATTACATTGGTAGGCACATTCCACATCAATTTTTGGATAGATGTGTCCACAATCAGTAACCAATATGCATCACCGCATCCATAGATCAACACATTAGACAACAACGACAATTAAACAACCAAATAACAAATCACAAGCATCACTATTAATCCGAGAGACCATTTTGAAAAGTTTTTCGATCGTACCTAAACCATTTTAGTATAGTATATCCTTCTAAGAGCTTTCCAACAACTGTAAGAACGTGGAAAACAGAGTCCATATGCACATTTGGTGGTTGGTCAAAGTTTGGTCAACATGATGCTCAACCCTAGTCAACACAGTGGACCAATCGCATGGCGACACGTGGTAAAAAAATGTGAAGAGGTTTTTTAAGTTTTGTAATGCCGGTCTTTGATAAGTGAAAATTTCAAAATGGACCCCGCTATTTACTGGTTGGGGGCCTTAAACCAAGTTTGACTCACTCTTTTACCAGAGGGGAGTCTTGACCGCCGTATTACTTATATTCTTCATATTTTTAATTAATTATGCTAACTATTGATATCCCGCAGGTGGGACATCTTGCCAATATCCCAACTGTGACATACCCATAGTTCACATATTTTATTGATTTGTGATTAATTAATCCTTTATCCTTTCCTTCAATTAATCACATTACATTATGCATCGTATTTTAATCCATGTATTAAACCATACATTATATGTGCTAAGCTAAGTGCATATATATTCCAACTTTGACCAATTAACATGCCACCTTAAGCATATTTTAACAACTTAGCAAGTGTGTATAACCAACCACCACCATGCATGTCCATCTAAACCCAAACATCCACATGGGAAGGAGGAGGGGCGGTAAGCCTCAAGTGGTCCCATGACCACTACAAATGTGTGGGAAAGGCTTTAATAAAGCCTAAACTTAGTCTTCCTCCACCTAATGTGGGATATTACCCACCTCTAAATGCATCCACCTCACGTGGAATTTGGTAAACCATGGATTTAAGGAGGATTATGTGGGAATTTAAATAATCCCATCTATTTTAAAATGCTACATCCACTCATGTGGGTATGTGAAGACCACATATTTGTGGAGAATTATGAGGGATTAAATTTAATCCTAAGTATACACTAAAGTGTATATAAATACATGCATTGTAAGTTTTTGGAGGAGGAATAAGTGAGCACACGGTCACTTGACAGGTTATAAAAGTGGCATTATTTTATTTAAAATGGAGTCACAGTTTGACTGTCTTAGAAGGATAACATGAAGTTTTGATTCAAGGCCATTTTTAGGGTCTTGGAGGTCGAATGGAGACTTGATGTCTTCTAGACTTTTGTCAAGAATTCAAAGAAGATTCCAGTGATGTGATTCTTTTCCCATTTTGAGTTCATTTGACCTATTTTTGGAAGCAAAATGTGATGGTTTTATGGAGAATTCGAGAGAAGGAGCAGAGAGATAATGAATTAGTGCTACGAACTTGTGGAGACGCTTCTCTAAATGGTTTTAGATGTTATTAATGTTCAATTTTAGTACTATTTTCAAGTTCATCTATTTTATGGTGTATTTATATAATTTAATTCATTATTACAACATAGTTATAGAGATAAATTGATCAGTTTATCTTATATATACATATATAATCTTCTATTGTATGAAGCTAAGCAGCTGTGGAAGTAAAATTGCAGTTTACAAGAATGATCCAGTGCCACTACAGATTTGAATTATTACTCTAATGGGTTTCTATGTAGTTTACAGTTGATTTACATACCCAGATCAAGGAGTTTATGAATACCCATAAGGTGGACAAAGTTCTAGGTACTTTGAGTTTTTGGGAACAAAAACTTGATCTTGAGATCAATGAATTCCACATTGAGTGAAGTATTATTTAAGTTTTTTAAAAATCCATACGATGTAAATTGTAAAAGAAAGTTTTACATTGGTTTTTAATGGAAATGGTTCATTATTCCGAACCCAGAGATATAGTCCCAAATGGAATGAAATTCGTTATCAACTTCTATGTCTTTCATTTTTAGTTTGTTCTTTATTCAGTTAAATGCAATTGCAAATGGATTTGAATGCATCAGTTAGCAAAATTGTGAAGATTTACAAAATGACACATGAAATTTAAGTAGGAATGAATTCATCAGAGGTTTCTAAGTAAGAATTTGTTTTCATTCCTAGAACAGTAAAAAAGAATCCAATTTTCTATTCAATACTAAAGGAAATTTGAGAATCCACTTCCAATTCGATGTTTTTAAAGGAATTGAGAACTTGATATCCGTTGTGTATTACTCTTTAACCCAATTTACGAGATCAACTATAAAAATAATCACAATCGTCTATCACTATCGCTACACTATCTCGGGGCATGTGCTTTCCCATATAATCCTCCACCTAGTGGTGTTCCCGCCACATACACAAAATATGGAAACACAAAACACCCTTCGATGTGACACCCACCGCACGGTGTTATCGAGATAGTTTTGACTTCACAAAATATTTATATATATATATATATATATATATATATATTTCAAAGTGTTCTTTCATGTGATTTTTATCCTTCATCACTATCCTCTTATTCCCTTGGTCATTTTGGCTTTTATTTCATCCATTTTGAGTGAGCCCTTCTCCCGATACGACACAAACCATCCTTTAATTATTTAATTAATATTTATCCTATTATTTAATAAAATTAATATTTATTAAATTTTAGGGTTTTTAATTAATAAATATTAATTTAATACTCATGGAAGTTGTTCAACAAACTTGGGAGAACTTTTCTTCTTTTATTAATTGTCGTAACTGTTGTGAGCAAGTGTCGAGGCAATTTTTCTTCCGCTTCCAATTTTCGTAGACAATTTTGATTTTGCTTCTATCATCCGGGAATTGATGAGGAGACGGTTACAAGAGGTTGTAGAAGCAGAGGAAATTGGGAAGAAGGAGAAACAAGGAGATATTGCAGATATCCAGAGCCAGAAGAAGGAAAAGCTCATTCTACAGACACTACCCGGCTTTCACATGGAAACCTGGCATGGGCATTAGCTAGAGCCAGGCAACCTTGAGAGTTTTAGGTAGTTGTCTTCATTGGAGGGAAGTGATAGCAAGAAGTTTCTGAGATTCACGCTTGCAAAGGTGAAGGAAATTTCATGCACGTGCAAGGATTGGTCGAAATCTCAAACAAATCCTATATGCAACAAAGAGGAAAAGGTGAAATTCTATGTAGCTGGTAGTTTGTTTTTGTTTGTTGTTGATTTGTGTAGTAACTAGAAGCCAGTCAGGGAGATCTATGTTAGAATATCCACGCAGGTAAAGAGGAAGAAAGGATTTTACACGCCATGCAATGGAAAGAAGAATAAGACCAAATGAAGGCCCAACCAAGATCCTCCACGTAATCTGCATACATAAGATAAGATTTCCATGCACAACCAGTCCAAGACAAGAGTAAAATACCAAAACAGAGGCCCATGTTTAAGAGATGTTCATTTTCAAGTTTCCATGCAATATTCAGGAAGATTCATGCCAGGTAATCCATGCAAGAGGAGTATCCAGGCATCTGTTTAAAGCTTTCCACGTAGCCTGCAGTAAAAAAACATAATAGAAATAAAGAAAAATCCACACAACAACCCAAGAAATTTCTATGCATGATTTGGAAGGAGGAATAAATTTAAAAACAACCCAAAATAGAATTCATACGCATGGACAATGTGGTAAAGTTCAACACGGGTTTACTCATGTTTTCTTCTTATTATTTATTAGTTTAAAAAGAAGATATTCATGGTGCTACATATGCTAAGGAGATGATAGCTTGCTCGCGTCAAGGTGGATGGAGATATTCACACACACGGTGAATATTTTTTAAAAATAATAATAAGGAGCTTTGAAGATTCAACATGTCGCTAAGAGTGTAAAAATGATCCAAAATTGTATTACTATTCGATGGTGATTTGAGCTTTTCCTCGATATTTTGTATGGTCATTTTGAATTCGGCATTTGCTAAATCTCTTTTTACTTAAATATATATATATATATATATATATATATATATATATAATAGAAAGAGTCGTATTATTCTTGCGACAATGGTGGTCAGAGACTTAGACCCGACACCTTTCCAGTGTCTTGGTTTTCTTTTTGCTTTTTGGGTTTTTTTTTTTTTAAAATCATAATGGGTGAGCGTTCCAATAAGTTGGCACTAAAATATGCATATCAAGGATTAGTTCCAGCATCATCTTTAAATTCAACATATGATAATATTTTGGATACCAATATGGGTCACGTAGATATGGTTCAGTTCTGTGACAGGGTAAGATGGGAAGGAAGGATTGTTTTCTCAAAAAGGCTTTATCGTTACGGCTTACCTCAAGCGACAGCATTTCCCATTGCCATACAATGCCCCGAATTTGTCCTAGCTTGTGTTGAATATTATGACCTTGAGCGTCAGGGAATTTTTAATGACATAAATGAACCTTTCTGCTCAATTCTCCAAATCATATGGAAGATTTGTTAAGAGTGCCACTCCATGAAGAAAATGTTGACATCATGCAAGAATTGACACAATAGTTTTGGGATGAAAATCCTTTAAAATGTTCGAATATGGTTGATAAAAATTGGTTGGTCAAACCAAGAACTCACACTTCAATAATTCCCAAACAGTTGTTTCAAGTAAAATTTCATGAAGAAATAGGGGATATGATTACTTTTCTCAAAAGAGGGTATTTGGTCTACCTTTTACCAGAAATTTTCACCCTTGGATGTACAAGTTCATTTGTATCATTCTTAAGATGTTTATTGATTGGGTAAGTATCATTAACAATACTCTCCATAAGCAATTGATTGAGGTAAGGATGACAGGTCATTTTTATATGACCTCTTATTTGATTTATGTTGTAGAAAGAAGGAGGATATTTTTAGGGCTAATAACTAGAGGTACAATGGGTCCTGGTAAGAATAGTATTTTCACTTTTACCCACAAGTTGGAGTTCAAGAATGGTTCTCACCATTTCTAAAGGGTAAATAATGCTTTCCTATTCTATATAATTTGGTCACTAAGGAGAAACCCAAAGGAAATATTTTCAGAAGATGCCAAGGTGGTGATAAAACAATGGTGAACTTGGTTTATCTAATTTCCCTCTTACTCCTATATACGAGTTGATGGATTTTTGGGGGCTCCTTACAAACTTCCTAAATATGTCAATGATAAAATAGCATTGATGGAACTTTCACCTTAGATTTTCAAAATTCATTTCTTTGGTGGATAAACGCAAAGGAGGTATTCATTTCCCAATTCAGATTGGGGAATACAAATGTCCAAATTCCCATAGTGTAGAGCTTATGGAAAAATAATTTTATCTCATAACTATACATCCTTTCACAAGCAAGGCTCAATTTGATATTAAAGGATCTATGGAAAAAGCCCTAGGAGCAAGATATAAGCACAAGGAAAACATAGAAGACTATTGGGTAGAATGTATGAATGAAAGGGAGGTAAGATGATTCTAAGTTTCTCGTCTCACACTAGCTCAAATAGAAAATTATGGATTGAGGGATCCTCCCTTAACCCTTGCCGATAATGGGATTGATCTTATGGATCTTGCCTATGATCAGATAGTTTTCACTCCACTCCTGGTATTGATTGGAGTAGAGGAGATGAAACTTCTCTAGATGTTATGAATCAACCTGTGTTAAAAAGGACTATGATGTGGTATGAGAATCAGATAGCCAATCCTCTCCCATTTCAGGCACATATGTCAGAAATACAGAGGTTTCCAGTGAAAGGAGGATTGACACATAAAAAGGTGGTGCAAACTTCTTCACACCAGTCCCCACCAACATCATCACATGCATCTTAGAGGCAAAGCCGGTGGTTACCCAAACCTATCTCTAATAAAGAAGAGTTGTCTCAAGGATCGGTAAAAAGTGTGCATCTTCGTGAAGGAAAAGAACGTGTTTCAGGTATTTCTACCCCAAACTCATCTATTCACATCACTAAGAGTTCCAATAGGCCTACCAAAGATCCAGATCATCAATGTCTTACACCAGAGTCCAATAAAATCCCAATGGTACAGATATCTAACTCTTTTGAATGTCCAGGTGATAAGGGTATTCCACAAGAACATAAGGACAATCAAGAATATGTCATAGATACTACTTCACCAAAGATTGATGCCACAGAATAACTACCTCTCTTGGTTTTAGTCATGAGAAAGGAAAATATTGATGATAGCGGAGATAAGTTTTCAAAAATTGTGATTCCTACTACCGAGAAGGATCGTGGGGACATGACAACCATCGACTATGAAGTATCCAAGATAGCCCTTGGTAAGACCACTTTTGAAAGCGGTGTTTCTATGGAAAAGGATTCAATGAATGGTGTGCTTAAAAGGTTGGAGAGATAAAAATCTCAAATTTCCCAACTTAAGGAAGAAAATAATCGATTGATTTCATATGTTCGGGATTTGATCAACCCAATTGAGCCTTATTTTCTTGTTCTAGAGATGGTGGTTATTAGGATCAAGAAATAATCAATCGAAGGATGTAATCACTCTAGGGCACTATCTAAGGTCATGGGTTTCTAAGATAGAAAGTGGTGGGTTGAAAACAATTTTTGAGGTGATAAAAATATCTGAGAATATTTATGCCTACCTTGATCCAGTGTTTCCATTCAAGGAGTGCCTCATTACAGAATTAATCACACTGGATCAGATTTTTCCAAGTCTTCAGGATCTTTCTCACATGGAATCTACATTCTTAGCCTCAGAGGGGATAGTTGAGTTTGATCATCGTATGACATAAATTCTATGGCTAAATCATGCTAAGGCTAGGAAAATGATTCTAGAAGACTTGGTAATTCAATTTGATAGTTTGTAAAATGAAGCCTATACCGCACTCTCTTCCATTCAAGTATTCATCGAAGATATTCCTTGCACCTTCATCAATGAACACAGCCAAAGGAATTTAGTACAACATCTGGTGGATCAGTTTACAAAATTGATACATGAAATGTATACTCATGTTGATGTTTTTTCCACTTCTTCTATGGATCAATGTTTCAGAATCAAACACCTGTGCGAGGAGATCCAATCTAAAGTTGTAGACCTCCATACCATACCAGGTAAGATTCTCAAAATTTAGGTACTTTGTGAGGCTAGTCTTCTCCCGAGTTATTTTTTGGAAGAGGAAAAGATGCACTATACATTGCAAAAGATCAAATCTTTTGAATTGGCAAAGAATCGGGATCCTTGTTTTTCCAAAGAACATGGTAGAATGATTTCCTATATTTTTGAAAGGAACAATAACTAGATTGTATCAAGCCAAGAACATAGATGCTAATCAAACACCACGATCAATAAGATGAAAGAAATTCACCAGAATAACTACATAAAACTTTTGTAAATAAATGAATATACAATGAATTTATTTGCAAAATAAAACTTACAGATGGATGTCAACAACAATCTCTGCTCTGATACCATGAAAGGAATGATAACTAGATCATACCAAGCCAAGAACACAGATGCTAATCAAACACCATGATCAATAAGATGAAAGCAATTCACCAAAATAACTTTACATAAAACCTTTGTAAATAAATGAGAAGCAATATCATATATTATTATGGAACTCAATGCAATACATTGAGAATGGGCCTTGCTTAAATAGGCAAGGAATAACAATCTAAGAACCAGTCAAGGTCGTAGATCAAGCCATAAATCAAAGAAATAACTAGTCATCAAAGAACTAGTCAAGACCATAGATTTAGGAGAGAACTAGACATCAAGGATCTAGTCAATACCATAGATCAAGGAAAGAACTAGTCAATACCATAGATCAAGGAAAGAACTATACCTAACAACTAGATAATATCTCCTAATATCTAAATAAGATAAAAGAAATATCCACACACATAAGTGGGTGAGGATAAATACAATAAAGGTAAATAAAGTACCTGGGTAAACATGAGATAAGGTAAATACCTACTCTAACAAATAGGCAAATAGGTGAAAACTTGGATTTAGGGTTTTTGTTGAAGTGCGCGGTTCTTGTTGATATTCATATATTTGGGATTTGGTCGTATTTTGTTGCTGCATGCATTTTTATGGAAAACAGAGGCTTCCATTGGATCCGAAAGGCATGAAAACCCTAAGATCGACTATAAACTCGGTCGTATCTGCAGACATAGTTTTTTTGTGTTTTTTTGTTGTTGTAGAGAAGCACCTTTGGTTCACCGGGATTCGTGCCTACCAGAAAAGAAATCGTGCATTAAAATCCTTAGCCCTTGGTCATATGGTATGGTCATATGAGGGCTTAAAGCTTGTGATTCCTACTAGTAGGTGCTTAACTTGAGACCACTTTAATTTTATTTGTGTGGTGAAGGCAACAACAATTTATTTTGTTTTAGTGGCAACTAAAATAAATAACAGAGCAAAATATTAAAAAGCTTGTAACTTTTGATCGGTAACTCGGTTTTGAGTACCGTTTTTGCAAAAGTGTTTTTTTTTCATGCTCTTTCCATTGGAAATATTTATTTTGAGACTTGCAATATAATTATAAAGTGCCAAATATGGAGGAGTGTTGTAATCAATTGTGGACGTAATTTTGGTTGAGCTCGACGTCCTAAATTTTTGGAGTTACAGTTTGTACCTATCATGGATTCTGAGAATGATATGCTTTTCTCTTAAGTATGTGGACTTCAAGAGGATATTGTAAAATTTGTGGAAGAAAATAGATCACTCAAGAAGTGAAATTATCTTCTACAATCACTCATTCACGATAAGGATACAATAATACACTCCCTGCAAAAAAAACTTGCTAGCCTACAACATCACCATCATATTGTGGACAACCATATCCATGCTCCTAGTCCACTTGCAGTTGTTGCTCTTGTACCCACTAACATTGATCTACCAGTCTTTGAGCCTGAACCTACTTTTGATGCTTCTAAACTTGTGAGGCTTATTACTGCATGCTCTTCCACATTTGTGCCTATTACAGTACCACATGTTGTGTATCCTACTTCTTCTCAGTTGCATGGATTTTTTAAGAAGCATACCACTGCATTCAATTCTCGCATGCTCCGTTCTATGGGTCTCACTAGAAGAGTCATTGGTAGACATTCACAGGGTATTGTTTCCTTTATTCCACATGTTAAGTGGAATTCTCGTCATGACATTGGTTTTCGAAAGCGAGATACTTGATTGAGATCACACATTGACAAAGCTCCTTTTTTGTTCACTCGATTCTTTACGAGGATCCTGAGCAACACATGAGTTTTACATCTTCACTCGGGCTTGAGAAACCGATATTTTAGTTGTCGGACATGATCAACTTGACACACATCTCGATGTTCTTTTGCATTCACCCATTGTGCATTTTACACCAAGTCATATGCGAGACATCTTCTTCATCCATCCGTATTGATTTGGGGTGGATATTTGATCACTCGTGGAGGTGACATAGGCATTTGTCGAGAGGACTCTATAGGCATGGCTCCTCCACCATTCGGCCTTTTGATCCACTTTCTATACCTTATGCATTGTGATGCTTCTTGTTTTGAGCATTTTTATTTAGCAGGTGTAGTGAATCTCTCTTGTTTGTTGAGAGATTTTGTATCTATATTTTCGACACTTTTGGCATGTTGTGATGTATCTCTTATGGGGGATCTATTCTGGTGAATTCCAGTGTTATTTTGTCAGTGTTCGAGTAGTTGATTTTGGGAAACTCATACAGATTTGTAGTGTCACTCCACCCATTCAGCAGTATGGGAGGGTGTGGTGTTGATCCTGCTTCTTCGAGTTTCGTGTCCTTGCCTTGTTACCTTTTCTTGGATCGTGACACTCTGGATTTTGTGTCCTTGCCTTGTTGCTTTGGTTATTGTTCTTACATCGTGTCACACCTATGCACCTTCTCGGATGCAATGGAAGCCTCTTCCACAGATGCTCTGATACCATGAAAGGAACGATAACTAGATCGTACCAAGCCAAGAACACAGATGCTAATCAAACACCACGATCAATAAGATGAAAGCAATTCGCCAGAATAACTTTACATAAAACCTTTGGAAATAAATGAGAAGCAATATCATATATTATTATGGAACTCAATGCAATACATTGAGAATGGGCCTTGCTCAAATAGGCAAGGAATAACAATCTAAGAACCAATCAAGGTCGTAGCTCAAGCCATAAATCAAGGAAATAACTAGTCATTAAAGAACTAGTCAAGACCATAGATTTAGGAAAGAACTAGACATTAAGGATCTAGTCAATACCATAGATCAAGGAAAGAACTAGTCAATACCATAGATCAAGGAAAGAACTATACCTAACAATTAGATAATATCTCCTAATATCTAAATAAGATAAAAGAAATATCCACACACATAATCTGGGTGAGGATAAATATAATAAAGGTAAATAAAGTACCTAGGTGAACATGAGATAAGGTAAATACCTACTCTAACAATTTTTTCATGGGCGGGAGAGTCCATTTCTCATACGATTGAGATAGGTGAACCCCACCCCCAATGGCTAAGGCATTGGTTTTTGTCAAAAATTTTGAAATTGGTATTTTAAATGATGCGATTGTTAAATTCACTTTTGAAGAAACTTATGAAATTTCTATTTTTAGTTGTTTTTTTAATAAAGTCAGTTGAAAAAGTCAAAGTCACTTAAGTGCCCTATTTAATGTTCATGTAAACCCTAACTACTTTGTAACCAACTTTTGGGTTATAAAAGAAAGTCAAGGGCTCATTTGTAAAGGTGACTTTGAGAGAGGAGAAGAAAACACTTTTGTGTGCAAGATTTGTTTCAGGAAGAAACTTTGTGTTCTTTTGTGAAAACATTTTAGAGTTAATGAAATACGAACTTTGTGTCTCATTCATTGTCTCTTGTAACATTTGATGTTCTTATGTTCATTAGATGTTAGATGTTTAAATATTGCATGAAAATATTGTCTTTGATCTTATTGTCAATGTTATTAAGTTGTTGTTTTTGTTCACAGTGATCAAGCTTTGTTATTTACTTGCTCATGTGTGTTCCCTTTTACTCATTCTCAGTTTAGCTAATGCAAACTATGTTTTATTTGTGTTAGTTTTTGTTTGTACTTCTCCATACAATATTAGGCTCTGCTTTTACGAAACTCTTGCATGTTCCTTCCATTCATCACTTTCCATTGCTTTCCTTCATTCCATTCCATCTCCCTCATTCACTTTTCTTTGCATTGATGTTCCAAAACAGCCCCCACATACAATTTTGAATGTACGTGTGTAAATACATTGTTGGTTTTCAATAAAGGCAATATCACCTTCATTGAGGAGGGACTTCATTCCCACACTATTGCATGTCATTTGCATGTGTACAAATCCATATGCTAACAGTTTTTGGCAACTCTAGTAGGGATTCAGGAATCATTAACCAGTGCTTGGTTAAATCTTTATGACTATCCCGCTCTGCACAAGCTCTAGTTCTTCAATTAAACCTTGTGCTCGATGAATATTTTAAAGCGAGACATTTCGCCAACCTTTGAATAGTAGCTTGGGAAAACTATGAAATCTTACAACAATTTGTGGTTGTTGGTAGAGCCATTGACAAAGAAATCTACATCAAAGACCTTAGAAGAAGAGCACTTGCACTTCTACCTAGAAGACCTCCGGACACGTGTTGATCATTTTTCACCGATGTGGTCCTCTTCCACCAAGGCAATAATCTATATGACTATTACAGGTAACCCACCTATCTTGCAACCAAATCTTCTTTTTGCAGATACTCAAGAAGATATATCATCATATTTGAGGCAAGCTATTTGGGAAAAGCGCACAAACAACTATCATTTTCATCTCGCCACATCAGTACTAGATAACGAAAAAGATCAAGCCGCAAGAGTTGCTAGAGTTATTCAGGCACAAATAGCTCAAGAAAGAGAGTAGAGAGTAAAGGCTAGGGCTAATCGGAACATCCTAGTGATCTCTTCACAATAAGATTTCAAACTCTGGCGGGAAAGAGATTTACGCGAGGAGAAAAAGCTAAAGGTCGATCTGATCCCATTTTTATTTTCAAGGAAAGCTTGGTTTCAAGTTATCTTCTCCAAAGAAGAACACGCCTCGTAGATCCGTAAGCCTTGCATCAAGTCTGAAAAATCAAGCAAGGAAGGAATCACTACCAAATAAGCACTTGTCCTTTCTCATGTTGTTTTGCCTTCGTATACCACCTTTCCAAAAATGGAAGTCAACGTACCATGGGGAAACGCCATAGGCCCATTGGCCTTACAAGCTCAACATGACCTCCCAAGAGGATCGAGGATGATTCTTCCCAAGTTTAAAGAAGATGGGAAGGCATCACCAGATGACCATATTTCGCCTTCTTCGTTGCATGTGTTGTTTTTTTGTAGAATATGAAGATGTTGTTATTCACCTTTTTTGAAACATTACATGATGTTCTTTGTAAATTGGTTTCATCATATACCCAATGGATGCATTACAAGTTGGAATGATATGAAAACTAATTTTGAAGATCGATCCAAGATGGTAGAAGATGAAAATGTTCTTCTTTCCCACTTAGCTTAGCGGGAAAAGAAAGAGCCAACAGAACCCATGAGGAAATTCATGGCTAAGTTCAATAAAATGGTGAACAAATTTCCTGCTGGGATTTGTCCAAACCTTGATGGATAAAAATATTTCTTTATTAACGTACAATAACTAGAGGTGTGTTATCAGCTGAGAAGGGCTAAAGTGGCTAATTTGGAGCTTTCTCAATCCTTGGCCATATAAATTGTGGATGACTTAATCATGGCGGGAAAATTCAAGAAAACTTCCCTCAAGGGAAAGAGTTAAGAAACCCCGATGCTTTAGCATCTATACTCACTAAGTTGGCTAATGATGTGCAAGCTTTGAAAAAGCAAGTTGCTCAAAGTAGTAAACATGCTCCTTACAAAGACATTCCAAGAAAAGGCTATATTCCCAATAGATCCAGGATTTTAGGTACTCCAACGAGGCTTGTTATTGAAGAGCCTCCATGCAACTAACTCAAAATGTGATGTTGTTGAAGAAAGTGATGATGAAGTTGAAGACGGTGGAAATGAAAATATAGATGTGGACAAATTAGTTGGGCAATCCTATATCCTCGATACGCAATAATGGGATCTATGAATCTAAAGCAAAGAAGGCTCTTCTAACTTGAATCTGGTGTTATGGATCAGTTTAACACTATAACTATTCGAGGCTCCAATCAATGTCGAGCTCTATCGAGATCCTATTTGTTGGTTGTTGGATTCGTGGAAAGTGACTGTGGGTGCTTCGTATATATTTCCAAATAGGGTCATGAAAGTGGTAGTGAGAGTGTAGTGGATTTATAGGAAACTATGGATGGTTTTCTGGTCTGACCCATAAAATATTGGCTTGATCGGTTTCTACGTTCAACACAAAAAGTTGTGTGATGATATCGGTGGGAGTGGTGAGGATCTAAATACTAGTGTATATAAACGGTGTCAATGTTTAATTGATTAGCAGGCCCATTGGGTTGTGGGACCTGGGGATCACAACCATGAGTTCATGGTTGTTGAGGACCTTTTATGGTCATGTGAAGAATCAATCTCTTCTTCCGACTATCCAGTAGTCATAAGATTTTTCAGCCTCTATGTTTAATATCAGGAGTTGTGTGATCTTCTCGGAATACCTCACGGGTGTCCTAGCAACTTGTATGCGTAAGCCTGTGTCTATGTCAATGAGAAGGTCTCTGCATCTATCTAGATGAGGAACTAATGGATCACAACCAAATGTTTTCTCTCTTTCGGGTTCTTGTATGGTCATATGGACATCCTATCAAGGCAATCTATAGTTGGGTTGATTTGACCAGAATTTGTATGCTTTGTTGTCTTCGATGTTTAACTTTCTCAACTACTCACTAATTTCTTGTGGGTTTGTTGTTGTTTGGAAGATGTGGATCCTAAGACCTTGATCTATATCACTAATGCCATGTAGAGATTCGGCTGGGGTATCACTGGTTTGAATATGTAATCCCTGGGCTCTCTTGGTCCCGTAATAGTCATGCAAGAAATAACCAAACTTAACTAAATGAAGTAAACTAACTATGAAAATGAATCTATGCTATGCTTGTTCTTTTTTTTGTATTTTCAGAGATATAAACTTGAATGATTTTAAAGAGCAACTAATCTAATAAATTCAGATAACAAGTAACTAATCTAAGAATAAAGCTAAAACAAGCAAGGTAGCTAGATGTAGCTATTTTCCTTGTGCACTTGTGAGTTGATACAAATATAAATATCTAACTAATTTGATTGAAAGACCTCCAATCTTACCTCAGAAGTGAGAAACAAATCATAGCTTCTCAGAAGCTATCATTCCCCACAACTTCCTAGTAATATTGAAAGCAAGCTTTAACTGAAATGAAATGATTCACTACTCTATTTGATATATTGTAACTACAACTTTGACAATTCAAACCTGGAGTCTGCATAGAATAGAGGCAAATCCCAGTATCGTAGCTTGTCCCCTCAGTGTGATTTCTTTGTTCCTTCGTGTTCTCGTGAATCTAGAAAGGTGAGAATGTGATGACAGTAAATAGGAGAAGATATTTGAACAGTGGTAGCTTGGAGGTAAACCAAATGGAATGCAAGTAGGAGAGAGA
Source organism: Taxus wallichiana var. yunnanensis (assembly GCA_018340775.1). Classification (NCBI taxonomy): domain Eukaryota; kingdom Viridiplantae; phylum Streptophyta; class Pinopsida; order Cupressales; family Taxaceae; genus Taxus; species Taxus wallichiana. Next base: position 558,475,801 of record CM031234.1, read on the forward strand.
TAGCGCAAGAGAACAGAGCTTGGCTATGCGATTCCTAGCAGGATTGTTGTAGGGATACGACAAGACACACCTAAAATTCTAGGACCTATTCTTCCTGTGATGAAACAAAACCTATAACTCTAAGAAGAACCAAGTTTCAAATGAACTTAATCTAGAACTGATGTTGTATTATGCTAAGCTAGTTGTTTGGAGAACAACAATGGAAAAAATGAAACTAGAGAGATCAAGTGATCTCTAAACCAAAAAAAATGAGGAGCCTTGAACTGAGAGGCTGAGAACTTATGCTAAGCTAAGTCTAAACTTGAGACTTATTGAGGAACTTCCAAATACACTGAATAATAAAACATAGAGAGAGAGGGGCCATTTTCTTGTAAACAAGCTCAATATTTATAGCATTCTTACTCACCAGAAGGCAAGTCAAATTGCCATGCTTTATCATTAAAAATGGAGCACTACTATTACAAAGTGGCTAGAAACTCTAAACAAAGAAGAAGTGGCTGAGAGTTGCAAGTGCAACTTGATTTTTCATGTTGTTGAGTGCGAAGAAGGTCTGAAAGAAAATGTGGGAAGGACCGCCCCCTGTGTAGGGTAGGGGGTTAGGAGGACCACCACCTTGTCCTGGGGCGGTGGTCATGGGACCACCGCCGCTGCAGGTGGCGGCGGTCCTGTAACTTAAAGACCAAAATGCAAGGAAAAAGGGGGGCAAGAGGTTAGAATAAAGCATGCAAAGGTTGGATAAGGCATTTTAGGATGCAAATGTATACTGGCGAGATTTTTCTAGATTTCGAACACCTTGCAAAGAGATCTGAATCATCATTGGGGTTTCGTAACCTCTTTTCGAGAAAGTACAATATATACAATTTTGGGTACGTACATATTGCCCCCTCGGAGAAGCATGTTTTAGCCATGAAGAGGCATAAAATGGTGGGTCCAAGTATGGTGGTCCCAAAATGGGGAGTTAGAAGCTATACTTCACACATGCCCGTGTGTCGCAATGTCACCATCCAAATTCCCACTATCTGTAAAATGAAAAGGGGACTCAAGTGTAGATAGATAAAATAAATCAAAAAATAAATACTAAATTAAAATGAAATGAGGACTCACCATTTGCGTGGGGGATAAGAACTTACCTCCGTCGGTGCTCCAACTCTACGTAAGAACACTCAAAACAAGATTAGAATATATATATATATATATATATATATATATATAACGAGCTCATTTTACTATTCATTGCATGCGTATCGATTTGGTAATTTTTGAGCTCTGGGACCCATGGTAACCATTTTTTGATGAGAGTATAGTCAAAACATTCATTGTGAGATCGTGATCATGCCTCGAGAGCAGGAGATCGACCCGCAAAGTCTCAAGTTAGTTTTTCTCAATTTATCATTTTTGAACCTAAAATATAGAAATGTTGAAATCTTTGTCTTGGGGGATCATTTTGAAAATGTTAGTGTTAAATGAGTCTCTAGGGGGGGCACCCATAGGGTAGGTTTTTATTTTGTCAAAAATGATGTATTTTTTTTTTTAAGTGTTTTTAGGGCTTTGAGGGGTTTCGATTCGGGGGGATAGACCACCACCCCCGCACAGGAGCGGGTCATGGGACTGCCACCTGATGATACCAGCATGACCTCGCCTGTGATGGGTGGTCATGGGACCACCACCTCATGATGGTGGTGGGTCACAGGAGACCGCCACCTCGTAAGGTGAGGGGTCATGGAAACCGCCACTGCACAGGTGGCGGTTCTTAACAGAAAGTAAAAAAAAGATGTATAAATTAATTGTTTTTGCATTTTTGACATTTTTCTATGTTTTTGATGAGCTTTCCTGTTGGATTATGTTACTAACTTGCTCTTTTTCTCTATTTTGGGTGGGTGGATGAAGAAGGAGGAGTATATACGATGGAGCAGAGAGAGGGAGTGTGATTGGCTCCCAACAGTGTTGTTAGACTGTTGACACCGACGAGACAGAGAGCGAGACACTCTGCAGAGGGCCGATATTTTGAGGATTTCACAGGTTCCTCATGTTGCTCTCCTAGTCACATATTGTGTGACTTATTCTCATACTCGGGGATGCGAGACCGAAATACCTTCCTTAGTTTAGTGTGTTAGGGGTGAGTGGACTATCACCCTGGAGGATGTTTATCGCATACTTGGGGTTCCGATTCTTGGGAGGCAGTTGTCTCTTAAGACAACAGGATCCATGTCTCAGATGGTTAAGTGGGCTACATATATGGGAGATGTTGTTGTCTCCTTTGGTTCAAAGAAGGGGGTGAAGGTCCATTCTATTATTTTTTTTGCTCCTATCCCCACCATCCGTAAGGCCATTATGGGTATCTGGCCTCACGGTTGATTGGGGATAAGGGAGGAGATACTTATTATATTGTTGGTCTCCCGTGATTGCACAGATTGAGGCTCATGGCATGTATTTATGCTTGGGGAGTAGACATTCTTGGGACCACCTACCATGACTTATATAGGGTGGTCAGGTTACAAGGGGCAGTCATTGAGTCACCCTACTCTAGTTATGAGTTGGGTGTATGAGCGTATCATTCCCTATGGGAGGGGTATACTAGCAGAGGATCCGGGGGCTGTCAGGGCAGTGAGGTGGATGGGGATGATAGTACTCAGGATGCCACATCAGCCAGTGGCTTCACTAACTATTGTCAGACATGGAGGCCACTCCTTATCAGGCCATGGTAGGACTATGGGGAGAGGAGACACATACATTGATTTCCTGCTCTACTATAGGTCAGCTAGTAGACAGGATAGGGAGGTTGGAGACCCACCCATTTGATCGAGTCCCTCAGCAGTTTGGCCTCCCCTATGTTGATATGCTTCCTCCAGTGGGGCCAGTGTACAGGTCTATTCGTGAGGCCCGGGAGGTCCTAGAGGAGGCCGAGGTTGGACCACGGTTACTCCTAGAGTTCCTATTGCGAGTTAGGTGGGTGGTTCGTGCTCGAGGGGCAGCCGGTGCTCCTCGAGCACCCTTACTTCTGATCGGGGCTGCTCCTACTCATAGTGGAGAGGGAGATGAGCCCATTGATGTGGACTCAGACTCTGAGGAGTTCAGAGAGGAGATGAGGAGGAGGAGATGATGGGAGAGGGGATTGGAGGTGAGGCCGGTGGGATGGATGAGGAGGATGATAGTGATTTTGAGTGGCATGACACTCAGGATATCTTGAGGGTGGAGAGGGCGGAGGTGAGTGCAGAGTAGGAGACCTTGGTCTCTAGAGAGATTTCCTCACCAGGGCACTGAGGGAGATGATGAGTCCATGGGGGATGTCATTTCTTTCCAGATTTTGGGGAGGCTCTCTGCATCGTAGCTAGCAACAGTCAGTAGTAGGCGCAGATCCTAGAGACCCCACCTAGATGCCTAGAGATCCGAGTGAGTTACTACTCTTCTCTCGACTCTGTTAGTTAGAGATGTTAGTTGATATTTTTTTTTTTTTTTTTTTTTTTTTTGATTTCATTTTTGGTAATTTTCTAACTTGTTTATTTTTCTCTTTTTATTTGTAGACTACTGAGGGATGGCGGGATTTGATTCACCGAGTGTGTGTGGACACCCTATTGCTCCCTTCAGAGAAGTACTCGGGCTGAGCTTACTGAGGACGTTGGAGAGCCTTCAACAGCTGGTGCAGACATACGATGTGTTTGCCCCTATCTGGAAGGTGGAAAAGTTAGTGTCCTCCCTTCATACTGAGCTGGCTGGATACAAGGACTGTTGAGCCTGATGAGGTGGAGCCATTCTCATAGTGAGACCACAACCAGTGGCCATGATCATGAGCACTCCCATCATTCAGTACATTTAGAGTGTCATCGTAGTAGGAGTCCTAGATGCGGTCGTGCACCCTCCGAGGGATCCCACAGGGATTGAGAGGCCATTTGGTCTTTTTGTAGTGATTTTTTGGATGTTTATATGAGTTTTTTTTGTATTTTTTGGGCTCATTGAGCATTTTGACCATGCCTAGTGCATGATGGCATTGTATATAAAACATATATATATATATATATATATATATATATATATTTTGGATTAGATCTTCTTTGTATCTAGAGTTTTTTGTGGTTTGTTTCTCATGTGTATACTAGATGCTTTAGAATCTCTATTTTTATATGCTTTTTAGAATGTATGCAATGGATGACAAGTGATAACAAATGTTGAACAAAATGTTTCTCTTTTTGTTTGTTTTTGTAATACTGATATGAGATGATGCAAACATATTGTAGTACTGAAATTTTGGCTTCTTTGGGAAATATTTCATTGCTTCTTCTTCTTGTTTTGGAAAAATGTGATGAATATGTAGTGATAATGAGATGAACTTGCCCCATTCCTAACTCCACGCAACTAGTAAGATGTGAGGGCTCAACACCAAGAGCTGGGAAGGGTGCAAATTGTATGAGTTTGATTGAATGGAAATGATGAGAGAAAGACAAAGTATTGATAGAAACCAAATTTAGACCTACGTACTTACCTTACTCAAACCTGCTACATAGCCTAGAATGCAACTTACTTTTCAGTTTATCTAGACTTAGATCCATAAATGGCAACTTGGTTGACAAAATCTGGTTTTGAGGATTTGATCTCTTTGGAACTTGGATGCTTAATTTCACTTTTCACAATACACTTTGTTTTGAATTTTAAAACACTAAGATTCATTAATTTGCATGAATGGACCCCCTATGCCTTGCCCCATGCTACTAGTAAGAAGTATGGGCTTATCACCAAAGGTAGGACATAGGTGAGTAAGGGCACTTCTTTCCTTTCCCAACCTCACACCACTAGTAAGAGATGTGGGCTCATCACCAAAGATTGGTAGGGAAAAGAAGTGTGTAAAATAAAATATTTTGTTTGTTTAGTATTTTGGATTCAATTTGACTTTGACATTTGTGATCTATAATTTTGAAGTATCCTTATTTCAAAGAGATGTAAGAGGGATAGATGTGACACCAAGAAGCTTCTAGAATAGACCGTAGGTAAGAACATCTTAACCTAGTAGAAGAAAATGAGTATGACCAAGTATGTAGGCCTTGGTATGGTTTTTGTCAAGATTTTGTCTATCGAATTGATGAGATGATTTGAAATCATTTGATGATATCATGAAAATTGAAGAGATATGATTTGAATACTTTTGCCAATATTTTTATAAGCTTGTAATAAATTGCTTAAGAATAAGTTCCTTGACTACAACATTTATGAAATGAGTGAACAAAATGAACTAACTAAATGACTAATGCAATGTAGGTTAACATAGTATACAAATGGTGATGTTGATGACTTATGCGTAAAACCATTTAAGATGTAAGGAATTGACAGTTTCATTAAATTCCTCACCTTCTAGTGTACACAAGAGATATGCACCATTTCCGTAGTCCTTCATGACTCGATATGGGCCTAGCCACTTAGGCCGGAATTTCCTTCCTTCACCGGTTTTCTTATCAATCCGGCTATCTAGTCTTAGAACGAGATCACCCTCGTATATTTCTCATTCGTAGACTTTCTTGTTATATTTTCGGCACATTCGAGGCATAGGCTCTGTGCCTTTTCTCGACATTTAACCTAGCCTCATCAAGGCTTTCTAATTGAGAGAGTCGTGCCTCTCTATAGGCTTCTTCTCCTAAGATCCCTTGTAATGAGATGCGGAGGCTAGGTATTTCAACTTCTATTGGTAGAACTGCTTTGGCTCGAATACCAATGAGAAAGGGGTTGCCCCTGTTGGTGTTCTTATTGATGTTCGATAGGCCCACAAGGCTGGGTATAGCTTTAAATGCCAATCCCATTTGTTCTCCTTAACTATTTTGAGGAGAATGGTTTTTAATGTTTTATTTGTGGCCTCAGCCTGTCCATTGGCTTGGGGGTAATAAAGAGAAGTCGTGTGATGGTTTATCTTGAATTTACTACATAGTTCATGGACTTCATCATTCTTGAAGGATGTTCCATTATCTGAGATAATGACTTGTGGGACACCGTACCTACAAATGATTTGATTTAGAATAAACTTAGCAATTATGGAACCTAGTATGGTGGTGAGAGGCATGGCCTCTACCCATTTTGTAAAGTATTATGTGGCCGTGATTATGAAGTTATGGCCATCTATTGATGAGGGAGAGAATTTCCCTATCAAGTCTAAGGCCCCACGTGGAAAAGGGCCAAGGGGTTGCGATTGGTTGCAGAGCCTGTGCCGGCATGTGAATCTCATGGGAGAATTCTTGGCATTTGTGGCATTTATGCACAAACTCTACTACATCATGTTCTAGGGTGGGCTAGAAATAGCCCATCCGATGTATCTTGTGAGCAGTGGCATGGCCGCCAAAGTGGCCTCCACATACCCCGCTATGGGATTTGTAAAGAATCCTTACAGATTCTTCCGTGTCAACACATCTTAACAACATCCCATCGAAGGCTCTACGATAGAGCACCTATTCTAAGATGACGTATTTAGCAATGATAATGCGTAACCACCTTCTTTGTTGGGATGTGGCCCCTTTTGGGTATGTGTGGTCCATGATGAAATTGATTATGTCGGTGTACCAAGGACATGCAGAGATAGGAGGCCTGGTTTTGATAAAATATACACACTCATCGGGGAAGTCTAGATCTACCAAATCACCTCCATTCAATGGGTTGTCAGCCAACCAGTCTGCAATGATTTTCCCTTAACGGATTTTTGGTTTACAAATGTTAGCTCAAATTCACCCATTAAGGTTATGAAACGTCCAACCTTTTTAGACAAAGACCCTTGCGTGAGGAATGTCCACAAGTGATTTGTCTTGACAATCACCCTTGTTTCTTGATTTAGCATGTAATGTCTTAAGCATGTTTTGTTGCAAAGACTATGGCAAGGCATTCTCTTTTTCTACTGTGTGTAACGTGTCTCATAGTCAAGCAATGTCTGACTAATGAAGTAAACTACACGTTCTCATTTATCATCATCTTCTTGAGCCAACATGCAAGGCTAGTGAGACATCAGTAGCCCATGAATACAAGATCAAAGGATGATCTAGTCTAGGGGCATTAGTGTGGGAGGAGACAACAAGAAGCATTTAACTACTTTGAAGGCCTCATTGCATTCATTTCCAATCAATGCTATAATTTTTTTAATAAATTGTTGATTGGATGAACAACAAAACTTAAGTCCGGGATGAACCTTCGAATTGCACCGAGTTTCCCAAGAAATGATCTGATACCAGACTCATCTGATGGTGGAATCATTTCAAGAACAACCTAGATTTTGGCTGGGTCGACATCAATCCCTCATGATGATATAATGTAACCTAGAAGCTTACCTCCTGTTACACCGAATACACATTTTTCTGGATTCAATGTGACGCCATATTCGATCAATCGTGAGAGAATGATATGAGAGCACTTCTGGGTGATCACAATGCTTTTTGGCCTTGGCCAACAAGTCATCTACGTAGGATTCCACAATCTTATGAATAAGATCATGGAATATATATGTCATTTCCCATTGGTATGTAGCGCCAACATTCTTAAGACCGAAATGACATGACAACATAACAGTAGGTTCCCCAAGGAGTTATAAACGTGGTCTTGGCTTGATCTTCCTGATATTTTAATCTGATTATATCCTGAGAACCCATCCATGAGGGACAACAACTCAAATCTAGTTGTTGCATCAACAATAACATCGATGGATGGTAAAGGGAAGTCATCTTTGGGACAGGCTTTGTTAATGTCCCAAAAGTCTATGCAAATGTGTATCTTCCCATTCTTTTTGAGAATGGGGATGATATTAGATACCCATTGTGAATAGTCAACTGGTTTGATGAACCCCACTTGGAGGAGTTTCATCACTTCCTCTTTCACCATGAGAGCCACTTTTGGCTTCATTGGTCTTGACTTTTTTTGCTTGATTGGCTTTGCATCTGGTTTGGTGACAAGATTGTGTACCGTGATATGTGGTGCAATTCCCATCATTTCTTTGTAACTAAATGCAAAATCCTTTTGATGTTCTTTGAGGATCTGAGTATGTATTTCTATCTCCTCTGGAGTTAAAGAGGATCCCAACTTCAAAATCTTTGGTTCTTCCTCTGTTTCGATATTTATGTCTATGGTTCCTTTGATTAAGGAGCATTTCCTTCCTCAAACTCTGGGAGGGGCTGGGGTAATTCCAAACTCCCTTCATTCTCCACCTCGTAGATTTTGAGATTCTCTTGGGGGAGATTCTATCATGGGATTTCCAAAATAGGAAGAGGAGCATGGGATTAGAGAGAAATCAACTATGGAATGAGTGAGATAGCTCTGCAAAGGTGTTTAGATATTCAAGGGTCACCTTATCACTATCAGAGTGATCTAAAGTGGTAGACTTCATTCTCAACTTCCACATGTGTTGATATCGGGATTATTGGTACTTTATGAACCAAAGGTTCAAGTACGTATTGATACCATGAAATCAGTATTTTCCAATTCATTGCTTGGAGTGAATCGGGAAGCTGAGGTTGCTACAGAATCAATGAGAAGGTTTTGTTCTCGTGGGATTGCTTCAATTGATATGAAGTCAAATCCCTTTCGTTAGTTTTAGTACTACCATTTTATAGAGTTGCAGGTGTTCAGCCCTAGTCTCATATACCTCTCGATAGTTGGTTTGCAACTAATTGTGAGTCTCTCGAGTACTCTGATATTACTAATGTCCATCCTTTTGGAAATGATAAGGCCAAGAAGGAGGGCTTCGTATTCAGCCCCATTGTTTGTGCACTCAAAGTTTAATTTGAAAGTGAAAGGTAGAACCTTTCCCTCGGGTGAAGTAAGGATCACACCTGCCCCAACACCGAAATGACATTTTTCCCCATCAAAGTGGAGAGTCCAATAATAATTTGGAAAAATGGAAGTTGGGACACCCTTAGTCTCTACTTCCCTTGTCTCAGTTACTTCCACCATACAAACTTCATCCGCAGGTATGGAACCAATTCCTAGGGTATGTCCTATACCCATAGAATCAAATGGCAGGAGAATAGGTAGATCTTTCTCCAGTAATTGACAATTTTGTAGTGGTTCCTAGTGAAACTATTTCTATAGTGATGGACTCATCTTTGATTTTGGGATGCCTTTGATTAAGTTTGTGACTTCTAGTTCTGTCGTAGGCACCAACTTGCTTCTAGGTTTGTATTGATTGGTTTGTTGAGCTGATTTGTTGGGAGCTCAAATTTAGAATGGACACCTGGTCTTTTCTTCAAATCTGCTAGGTGTATGTCAAAAGGTTTTGGGTCACCTTGTGCTACAAAGACCTTTCCTAGGTGTAGAAACCTTACTTCTTGAAATAACGTGGAAGGGATTGCCTTCATGCGATGTATCCAAGGGCGACCGAGAATCATATTATAGTTGGTTTCCCGATCTATAATATAAAATTTAGTGAGGATTGTTTTGGGTCCTAAAGTGACTGGTAGCACTATAGTCCCGATTGAAGTTGCCTTGAGGCTATCATAGCCCCTTAGTGTGTTTTCGTGTCGAAGAACAATTCATTTCTCCATATCCTAGCTTTTTTGAAGAAAAGTGAAGGGGACTATGTTAACTGCTTCCCCATCATCAATCATTACATGCTTGACGTAGTTGTTATAAACCCAAACCTGCAAATGCAAGGGTGGATCACCTCTACGTGAAATTTCAGCATCTCGTTGGCATTTTACTTATGTCGAATATAAACTCGGTATCCCTATCTAGCTGCCCCGGAGGGTAGACATCAAAGTCTACATGGTTTACTTGTTTTCAGGGGGAGGGGTGATGTTGATGAGATGACCGAGACCTAATGCTTCTAAGAGAGAAGCTCTATGAGTGGGAGAGTTCTTCAACAAATCCAAAAAGGAAATGTGAGAGAAGGTCTTTGTTAAGTCATTAATCAAATCATAGGCACCTACTGGTTTTACTGGTGTTTGTTGAGTGTTGTCTGGTATTAGTGAATAGGTTGGGACTGGTTGAGAGAGTAGTCTCGTGTTCTTGTTATAGTTTCTACTTTGCAACTCGGTGTCTAATTCTACTAATCCAACTATCTTGGCTTGTGGTCGAGTTCCTAATTGGGGTGCGACCATTGGATTTGATGAAGTCAAAGCTTCATGATTGTTATTCCCCATTATGACACCTTTGTTTGTTCCACTTGGATCTAACCCATTGTTGTTAGAATGATTTGGGAGAGGATCATTGAAAATATTGAGAGGTGCATTTTGAGGAGAAACCGATCCTGGTAGGTATTTGATGTGGTTGGTATGGAATTTCCAGAAACATATCTACAAAGAGTTGTCTTTGATCTTTTGGTAAATGCTCCAAGAATTTATTGTAATCATGGAAAGTTCTAGTATCATGACCGGATTTTATGGAAGCCGCAATATAAATTGGGATTATAGTTTCGTGGTCATTGGTTTAAATCTTGTTGTGGCCCAAAGTTTTGATTGGGTTGTTGATTGTTATAATTGTAATTTTGAGGTTGCTTTGCCTTTGGTTTTGGTTTTGATATCCATCTGGGCCTCGGTAGAAGGCCTTGTGATTGGATTTTTTGTTGTTTTTGTTGTTGTTGTTGTTGTGGTGGGATGATTAAAATCCACCGTATTGATCGCTGGACTAAAGTTGTTATTGCGTTGATTGTTAGTAGGTGTCGGGGTGTTCACAACATTTGGTCTTTTGGCTTGATCAGTGACTCCATCTGTTGTAACCCCATGGTTTTTGTTAAGGATCTTGGGTCCTTGATTGGTATTTCCCATGTTGGGATAAGTCGTAGTGTTTTGATTGGGAGTAATTAATCTCCCATTTGTTCCATAAGTCTTACGACCACTTGTCTATCATTGCCGCTTGATCTATTCAGAGAGCACTCTCAAGTACTTCATCATAAGTCCTTAGTGGGAACTTTGGACTTCTTCCTTTATCTCTCTATTGAGAGAATGAAGGAATAAATCACATAGTTCCATCTGATCCATGTTTGGAGCACTTGCTGAAGAGTAGAGGACTGTACGCCATCTTTGAATGAAATGGGCAACAGATTCATTGTGCTCTTGTTTAATGTGTAAGAATTCCCTGATCCCCATTCTTAATAGTTTGTTCATGTCAAAAGCTTTGATGAATTCTGACACAAGTTGTTTGAATGAATGTATCGAGGCTTCAGGTATTCTATAATACCAATCAAGGGCAATGCCTTCTAAGGTTTTAGGGAATATTTTAGCAACAACCGCATCCCAAGGGAGCAGTTCTCGAATGGCCATGGCATAGGCCTTGATATGAGCATTTGGATCTCCCTCCCCCTTGAATTTAGGAAAATCGGGAAGAGGTCTTGGAAGCATGATGCTTCGTATGGTGAAATCTAAAGGCTCTTTTAAATATTCTGAGTAAGTCCCTACACATAGGTTTCAACCATAGATGGTGCCTGTTGAGGGAGTGGAGGTGGAATGGGTTGTTGATATGGCATAGCATATGTATTTACAGGGGCGTAAGGAAACCCCTGTGGTTGAGTGAACATCCTCGGGAGAAGAGAACATATCTCCCTGTGGTGATTTTGAATAAATGTTTAAGTAGGGAGGAGCATTGCTTTGATATGGATTGTTTGGTACTAAACCAGAGGTATCATATTTTCAACTGGAGCAACATTTGAAAATGTGGTTCTAGTTGGTGTTTGTTGTGGATAGCTATAGGATTGTTGAGGAGGCATGCCTAACATGCATGTTCCGTAAGGAGGTCAACCTGGCTAGGATGATACGGAGGGTTGGGAGTTCCTGCTTGCCCCGAGTGTGAAGCTTGATTTTCTTGAGCAAGTTCTAGCCCTCTAACCCTTTCAACTAGAGCCGAGATGACTTTGATTGGTGATGATACAAGTGTTCTGTCATGGTGGTTATTGTGGCACCCCTTGAGGTTTCGAGGGGTATGGTACCCTACTATGAATTGATCATTACTCTGCCAAGCTTCACCAAGAGTATTTTCCATAGGTGGAGGAATGGGGGTGTTTTCTTGGAGCAGGGTGTCGGGTTGTGTTTGCAAACTTCCTATAGGTGGATACATGTTTTGGAAGCATTGTTCACTTCTAGCGTAGCGTGCTAAGTACTCCTCATCCAAAATGGGAGTGGATCTGACTGCCTACTGATTTGTGGTCTAGATAAAAACCGAGGAGATGAAATGGATTCTCCAGTAAATGTCATATTGTTAGAGCCTGAGGGCTCTGGTTGTTGTGTTTGTGTGAGTTGGTCCAACTCCTCAATTTGAAAATGAAGAACTAGAGCTAGTTCTTTGAGGAGGAGTTTGTGATGACAAGTAGTTGCTTGAGTAGTTGTCAGCCCATGCAGAAAGTGATGGTGATTGTTGTCTACTCGTTTGACCATAATATGCTTTGAGACCTGAGAGAGGTCTGCATATATGCATCATATCCCGACATATTCGGGGGGTATATAAATACCCACAAGAATAATGGGAAAGAGTGAAGGTGGATGAAAGAAATGGAAATGAAAAAGGAGCAGTTATTCCTTTCACGTCGGGTTCACCAATTTTGTATGATAGAAAAGTGACAGGTGAGCATGAGAATCATCAAGCAGCCTTTCTCCATACCCGACCTCCCGAGGTCATGCCGAGACAATGGTGGAAATGAAATATATGCAGATGTGGAAAATTAGTTGGGCAATCCTATATCCTCGATACATAATAATGGGATCTGTGAATCTAAAGCAAAGAAGGCTCTTCTAACTTGAACTGGTGTTATGGATCGGTTTAACACTATAACTATTCGGAGGCTCCAATCAATGTCGAGCTCTGCTCGAGATCCTATCTGTTGGTTGTTGGATTCATGGAAAGTGACTTATGTGGGTGCTTCGTATATATTTCCAAACAAGGTCATGAAGGTGGTGGTGAGAGATGTAGTGGATTTATAGGAAACTATGGATGGTTTTTTAGTCTGACCTAGAAAATATTGGCTTGATTGGTTTCTACGTTCAACACAAGAAAGTTGTGTGATGATATCCGGTGGGAGTGGTGAGGATCTAAATACTAGTGTATGTATAAAATGGTGTCAATGTTTAATTGGTTAGCAGGCCCATTGGGTTGTGGGACCTGGGGATCACAACCATGAGTTGTGGTTGTTGAGGACCTTTTATGGTCATGTGAAGAATCAATCTCTTCTTCCGACTATCCAGTAGTCATAAGCTTTTTCAGCTTCTATGTTTAATATCAGGAGTTGTGTGATCTTCTCGGAATACCTCATGGGTGTCCTAGCAACTTGTATGTGTAGGCTGTGTCTATGTCAATGAGAAGGTCTCCTGCATCTGGCTGAGGAACTAATGGATCACAACCAAATTTTTCTCTCTTTGGGTTCTTGTATGGTCATATGGACATCCTATCAAGGCAATCTATAGTTGGGTTGATTTGACCAGAATTCGTATGCTTTGTCATCTTCGATGTTTAATTTCTCAATTGCTCACTAATTGCTTGTGGGTTTGTTGTTGTTTGGAAGACGTGGATCCTAAGACCTTGATCTATATCCACTAATGCCATGTAGAGATTCGGTTGGGTATCACTGGTTCGAATATGTAATCCTGGGCTCTCTTGGTCCGTAATAGTCATGCAAGAAATAACCAAACTTAACTAAATGAAGTAAACTAACTATGAAAATGAATCTATGCTATGCTTGTTTTTTTTATATTTTCAGAGATATAAACTTGAATGATTTTAAAGAGAAACTAATCTAATAAATTCAGATAACAAGTAACTAATCTAAGAATAAAGCTAAAACAAGCAAGGTAGACAGATGTAGCTATTTTCCTGTGCACTTGTGAGTTGATACAAATATAAATATCTAACTAATTTGATTGAAAGACCTCCAATCTTACCTTAGAAGTGAGAAACAAATCATAGCTTCTCAGAAGCTATCATTCCCCACAACTTCCCCAACAATATTGAAAGCAAGATTTAACTGAAATGAAATGATTCACTACTCTATTTGATATATTGTAACTACAACTTTGACAATTCAAACCTGGAGTCTGCAGAACAGAGGAAAATCTAGTTGTATCGTAGCTTGTCCCCTCAGTGTGATTTCTTCATTCCTTCATGTTCTCGTGAATCCAGAAAGGTGAGAATGTGACAAGCGGGGAAAGTAGGAGAAGATATTTGAACAATGGTAGCTTGGAGGTAAACCAAATGGAATGCAAGTAGGAGAGAGATAGCGCAAGAGAACAGAGCTTGGCTATGTGATTCCTAGCAGGATTGTTGTAGGGATATGACAAGACACACCTAAAATTCTAGGACCTATTCTTCCTGTGATGAAACAAAACCTATAACTCTAAGTAGAACCAAGTTTCAAATGAACTTAATCTAGAACTGATGTTGTATTATGCTAAGCCAGTTGTTTGGAGAACAACAATGGAACAAAATTAAACTAGAGAGATCAAGTGATCTCTAAACCAAAAAAATGAGGAGCCTTGAACTGAGAGGCTGAGAACTTATGCTAAGTCTAAACCTATTGAGACTTATTGAGGAACTTCCAAATACACTGAATAATAAAACATAGAGAGAGAGGGGCCATTTCTTGTAAACAAGCTCAGTATTTATAGCATTCTTACTCACTAGAAGGCAAGTCCAAATTGCCATGCTTTATCATTAAAAATGGAGCACTACTATTACAAAGTGGCTGGAAACTCTAAACAAAGTAGAAGTGGCTGAGAGTTGCAAGTGCAACTTGATTTTTCATGTTGTTGAGTGCGCTGGAAGGTTCTGGAAAATGTGGACAGTAGGACCGCCGCCCTGTGCAGGGTGGCGGTTATAGGGACCCCCCTATCTAAAAGGGCGGTGGTCATGGGACCGCCAGATGTTAGAATGAAAGCAAAGGGTGGTGGTCCTGTAACTTAAAGACAAAATGCAAGGAAAAAGGGGGCAGAGGTTAGAATGAAACACACATGTCTCGCATTGTCACCATCCAAATTCCCGCTATCTCGCAAAATGAAAAGGGGACTCAAGTGTAGATACATAAAATAAATCGAAAAATAAATACTAAATTAAAATGAAATGAGAACTCAACATTTGTGTGGGGATAAGAACTTACCTCCATCGGCACTCCAACTCTGCGTAAGAACACTCAAAACAAGATCATTTTACTATTCATTTATGCGTATCGATTTGGTAATTTTTGAGTTCTAGGACCCATGGTAACCATTTTCTACAAGATTATAGTCAAAACGTTCGTTGTGAGATTGTGATCATGCCTCCGAGAGCAGGAGATCGACCCGCGAAGTCTCAGGTTAGTTTTTCTCAATTTATCATTTTTGAACCTAAAATATAGAAATGTTGAAATCTTTGTCTTAGGGGGATCATTTTTGAAAATGTTAGTGTTAAATGAGTCTCTAAGGGAGGTGCCCATAGGGTAGGTTTTTATTTTAAAAAAAGATGTATTTTTGCCTTTTTAAGTGTTTTTAGGGCTTTAGGGGTGCTCGTCAATTCAGATGAGACCGCCACCCACACAGAGTGGCGGTCATGGGACCACCGCCCGTGATGGCGGTAGTCACAGGACCGCCTCCTCATAAGGTGGTGGTCACAGGCTTCCGCCTAAGTAAAGCGGGTCACGGAACCGCATTTGCTTCTACATAAAGCGGCGATTTCGAACAAAAAGTAAAAATATGTATTAATTAATTGTTTTTGCATTTTTGACATTTTTCTATGTTTTTATGAGCTTGTCAGTTGGATTATGTTACTAACTTGCTCTTTTCTCTATTTTGGGTGCATGTGGAAGAAGGAGGAGTATATACGGTGGAGCAAAGAGAGGGAGGGTGATTGGCTCCGGCAAAGACAGTTGTTGGACTTATCGACCTGCACAGTGAGTGAAACACTTTGTAAAGGGTGGTATTTTGAGGATTTCACAGTTCCTCATGTTGCTCCTGTCAGTCACATATTGTGTGACTTATTCTTGTACTAGGATGCGGACAAGAATACCTTCCGCTTCATTAATGATTCCTCATTTAGAGTTTGATCAAGAAAATACACCATTGAAATGGTTTTAGGTGAAGTGTTCCGATAATGCAAAAAAGCGGCAAGCATTCAATGATGATCAACAAATTATTACCTTCTTGGAAAAGAGAGATAATTTTGAACAATTGTACTTTGAAGGAAGTGATTCTACATTTCACGAATCGACAACCTCACCCATTCAAGAAGGAGTTGAGAACAAAGATCCTGGTGATGGCATCATTCAACTCAAAGGAAATAAAATTCCAAAAGGATTGGTTTCACTTGAAGAACTTTTTGATAAACATGACAGGTTTATCAAAGAGAAAGAGCAAGCAGGACCTGCAAATTCTGCTGACTATGAGCAAGTTAACATTGGTACCAAGGATAAACCTCACCTAGTCAACATCGGTAAGTGTTGCTCACCTGAGGAGTGCAAGAAATTTGTAAGCCTCCTTTTCAAATATTCGACATCTTGACTTACTCATATGAAGACTTGAATTATTTCCAACATAGAGAAATCGAGCACGCCATACCCTTAAAACCGGCACAACCGCATCCGATGCGAAACAAAACAACATAGAATCCCAAGATATCAGGGGACAATATTCAATGAGGTTCAAAAGATGTTATACACATGGATAATGTTTCCTATTCAACATTTGACTTGGATAGATAATATTGTACCAGTTCGTAAGAAAAATGGAGAAATTAGGATTTGTGTGGATTTCGTAATCTTAATCAAGCTTCTTTGAAAGATAATTATCCACCGCAGGAGTCATGGACCATATTTTGCAGTGGCGAAGAATGGATCGAAATGTTATCTATGCTAGATGGTTTCTCTGGTTATAATTAGATTGAAGTGGCTAGAGAAGATCAACATAAAACCGCGTTCACCACCCCCTAGGGTACATTCACATATAGAAGAATGCCTTTTGGTTTGATCAATGTCGGCACTACTTTTCAAAGGGCTATGGATATGGCATTCGCAGATTATAAAGACAAGATCATCGTGATATACCTAGATGACTTGACAATGTTCTCAAAGAAATGGGAAGATCACCTAAGAGATTTAGAGAAAATATTGCAAAGGTGCAGACTTCATAAGATTTCTCTAAATCCAAAAAGTTTGTGTTCGGAGTTACGAAAGGGAAACTCCTAGGTCATATTGTTTCTAAGGAGGGAACTAAAATTAATCCTGAGCATGTTCAAGCAATCAAGAATCTTTCCTTGCCTACAAGTAAGCCTGGAGTCCACTCATTCTTTGGGAAGGTTAATTTTTTGAGAAGGTTCGTGCCAGATTTCACCGAGCTAACCAAAGAAATCATTGATATGATGAAAGGAAAAGAATCCTTCAAATGGTTGAAGGAAGGTAGAGAAGCATTTGAAAAAATCAAGGGTGTTATTGCAAAAGCTCCTACATTGGTGTGTCCTGATTTTAAAAAGGATTTTATAATCTATTGTTATGCTTCACCGCACACAATCTCCATCATCCGACTCAACACAATCGAGAGGGAATCGAATCCCTATTGCATTCATGAGTTCTAGATTCAAGAAACATGAACTCAATTACACTCCCCTTGAGAGGCATGCGTACATGGTGGTGAGAGCCTTGAAACATTTCAGGTACTATGTGTTAAATTCTCACACCAAATTCTTAGTACCAGACACCACAGTTAAATCAATGCTAACGCAACAAGAACCAAGATCTAAAAGAGGTAATTGGGTCTCCAAGATTCAAGAGTATGATTTGGATATCAAGCCTAATAATTTAGTTCATAGAAGATGACTCGCCAACTCATCACAGAGAATGAACCATGAGATGAATCTGAAGAAGAACCAGTTGAGGAAAATTTACCACTGGTAGTTTTTATCAGTACCACAGATGAATGGTATTCCGATATAGCCTACTTTCTCACATATGGCAAATGTCCTGAGAATCATGAAAACTAAGGAAAAGAGAGCTATCAAATTAAGAGTTGTCAGTACGTCATTTGGGACAACACTTTGTTTAAGAAAGGAATTGACGGCATGTTCCTCAGATGTGTCAATAAGGAACAATAACCAAGGTTGCTTGAAGCCTTTCATAATCATGCTTGTGGTGGTCATTTCTCCTAGCCCAATTATAACTCATAAAATTTTGCGAGCACATTATTACTGGCCCACTATGTTTTCTCGATGCTCAAAAATGGGTAGCAAAATGTGAAGCTTGTCAACAATTTGTTGGAAGACCAAAATTGGTAGCTTTGCCTTTGAATCCAGTTGTCATTGAAGAGCCCTTTCAACAATGGGGTTTAGATTTCATTGGGGTTTTGAATCCTAATTCTAATGTTGGTCATACTCACATTCTCACCGCAATCGACTACTTTACAAGTGGGTAGAAGCTATACTAGTGAAACAAACATCTACTACAGTAATCTGTGACTTCATCAAAGAAAATATATTGGTTCGTTATGGAATTCCACACAAGATCGTGATGGATAATTCCTCAATTTTTTTCTTCGCAAAGATGATAGGTTTTTGTTATGGGTATGGGATATCTTTATCTCATTCATCAGATTACTACCTCGGGAAACGATCAAGCAAGTAATCCAATAACAAAAACATCATTACTATCGTGTATAAGTTAGTCAAAGAAAATCAAAGAACTTGGCACAAAAATTTATATGATGTATTGTGGGCTGATCGCATAACTCCTAAAAGAGCAATCGAGATGTCTCCATTCCAACTCTTATATGGAACCGATGCTCAAATTCCCATCACATTGGAGTTACCAGCATTATGATTGGCTCAGCAATTAACGATGAATGCTTCGCCAATGCGTTAGATAAAAGGATCATGTTCATAAGCAAGCTTGAAGAGCAGAGAAGTCAAGTGGAAAATAGGATCGAGGAACATCAATCCAAGGTAAAGAAATTGTTCGATAGGAAAACTAGGGAGAGAAAATTTCAAATCAATGACTTAGTTCTTCTCTAGGACAAAAGACATGAACCAAAAGGAAAGCACGGGAAGTTTGATTCATTGTGGCTAGGCCCGTTCAAGATCAAACATTTCTATGGAGATAGCACTTATTACTTGGCGTATCCCGATAGAACTCATTTGCATTTTCCCTACAATGGGAAATATCTCAAGCACTATAAAAATTGAAAACAGGTTGTCCCCCGTATGTACATAGGTAATATGGGTTTTTTTGGTTTGTTTGTTTTCCCTATTTTTCGGTTTCCTCTCTTTTTCATCCCATTTTTGTGCTCCGTCATTTTTAGGATCGTGTTCATTGAATATTTGGGTCTAGGTCTATTGTTGTATCCGTTAAGTCCTTGTCCCCAATAAGAGCCAGCTGCTATCAACTAATTTTGACTTCATATATATATATATATATATATATATATATATATATATATATATATATATATATATATATATATATATATATATATGTTTCAAAGTGTTCTTTCACGTGATTTTAATCCTTCATCACCATCATCTTATTCCCACGGTCATTTTGGCTTTTATTTCGTCCATTTTGAGTGAGCCCTTCTCTCCGATACAACACAAATTGTCCTTTAATTATTTAATTAATATTTATCCTGTTATTTAATAAAATTAATATTTATTAAATTTTAGGGTTTTTAATTAATAAATATTAATTTAATACTCATGGAAGTTGTTTGACAAATTTGGGAGAACTTTTCTTCTTTTTGTTAATTGTCACATCTAACATGAGCAAGTGTCGAGGGCAATTTTTCTTCCGCTTCCAATTGTCGTAGATAATTTTAATTTTGCTTCTATCATCCGGGAATTGATGAGGAGACATTTACAAGAGGTTACGAAGTGGAGGGAATTGGGAAGAAGTACAAATAAGGAGATACTGCAGATATCCGAGAGAGCGAGAAGAAGGAAAAGCTCATTCTACGTGCACTACCCAAGCTTTCACATGGAAACCTGCACGGGCATTAGCTAGAGCCTGTAACCTTGAGAGTTTTAGGTAGTTGTCTTCATTGGAGGGAAGCGATATCAATAAGTTTCTGATATTCATGCTTGCAAATGTGAAGTTAATTCCAAGCACGTGTAAGGATTGGTCTGAAATCTCAAACAAATCATGTATGCAACAAAGAGGAAAAGGTGAAATTCTACGTAGTTGGTAGTTTGTTTTTGTTTGTTGTTGATTTGTGTAATAACTAGAAGCCAATTGGGAGATCTATGTCAGAATATCCACATAATTAAAGAGGAAGAAAGGATTTTACACGCCATGCAATGGAAAGAAGAATAAGACCAAATGAAGGCCCAGCCAAGATCCTCCACATAATCTATAGACAGAAGACAAGATTTCCACGCACAGCTAGTCCAATATAAGAGTAAAATACCAAAATAGAGGCCCACGTTTTAGAGTTGTTCATTTTCAAGTTTCCACACAATATTCAGAAGATTCATGTCGACAATCCACTTAAGAGAGTATCCACGCATTATTTAGAGCTTTCCACGTAGCCTACGGTAAAAAAACATACATAAATAAATAAAAATCCACACACAGTATCCCAAGAAATTTATACACATGATTTGGGAGGAGGAATAAGTTTAAAAACAACCCAAAATAGAATGCTTATGCATGCACAATGTGGTAAAGTTCAACGCGGGTTTACTCGTGTTTTCTTTTTATTATTTATTATTTTAAAAAGAAGATATTCATGGTGCTACGCATGTTGAGGAGACGATAGCTTTCTCGCGTAAAGGTGGATGGAGATATTCATGCACATAGTGAATATTTAAAAAAAAAAAAAGGAGATTTGAAGATTCAACGCGCCGCTAAGAGTGTAAAAAAGATCCAAAATTGTATTATTTTTCGATGGTGATTTGAGCTTTGCCTCAATATTGTTGTATGGTCATTTTGAATTTGGCATTCACTAAATCTCTTTTTAATCAAATATTTATATATATATATATATATATATATAATAGAAAGAGTCATATTATTCTTGTGAAAACGGTGGTGCAGAGACTCGGACTCTGGCACCTTTCCAACATCTTGGTTTTCTTTTTGCTTTCTGGGTTTTTAAAAAAAAAGAATTAATAATGGGTGAACATTCCAATAAGTCGGCACTAAAATATGCATACCAAGGATTAGTTCCAGCATCATCTTTAAATTCAACATATGATAATATTTTGGATACCAATATGGGTCATGTAAATATGGTTCAGTTCTGCACAGGGTAAGATGGGAAGGAAGGATTGTTTTCTCAAAAAGGCTTTATCGTTGTGGCTTACCTCAAGCGGCAGCATTTCCCGTTGCCATACAATGCCCCAAATTTGTCCTAGCTTGTGCTGCATATTATGACCCTGAGCATCAAAGAATTTTTAATGAAAAAATGAACATTTCGCTCAATTCTCCAGATCATATGGAAGATTTGTTAAGAGTGTCACTCCATGAAGAAAATGCTGACATCACACAAGAATCAACACAATAGTTTTGGGATGAAAATCCTTTGAGATGGTCGAAGATGGTTGATAAAAATTGGTTGGTCAAACCAAAAACTCACACTTCAAGAATTCCCAAAGAGTTGTTTCGGGTAGAATTTCATGAAGAAATAGGGGATATGATTACTCTCCTCAGCAGGGTTTTTGGTCTTCCTTCTGCCAAAAATTTTCATCCTTGGATGTACAAGTTCATTTGTATCATTCTTGATGCAAAGATGTTTATTGATTGGGCAAGTATCATTAGCAATACTCTCCATAAGCAATTGATTGAGGTAAGGATGACATGTCATTTTTATATGACCTCTTATTTGATTTATGTTGTAGCAAGAAGGAGGATATTTTCAGGGCTAACAACTAGAGGTACAATGGGTCCTAGAAAGAATAGTGTTTTTCACTTTTACCCATAGCTGGAGTTCAAGAATGGTTCTCACCATTTCGAAGGGTAAATGATGCTTTCCTATTCTATATAATCTGGTCACTAAGGAGAAACCCTGTAGGAAATATTTTCAAAAGATGCCAAGGCGGTGATAAAACAATGGGGAACTTGGTTTATCCAGTTTCCCTCTTACTCCTATATACGAGTTGATGGATTTGTGGGAGCTCCTTACAAACTTCCTAAATATGTCAGTGATAAAATAGCATTGATGGAACTTTCACGTCATCTTTTCAAAATCCATTTCCTATTGGTGGATAAACGCAAAGGAGGCATTCATTTCCCAATTCAGATTGGGGAATACAAATGTCCAAATTCCCATAGTGCAGAACTTATGGAAAAAGAATTTTCTCTCATAACTATACATCCTTTCACAAGTAGGGCTCAATTTGATATTAAAGGATCCATGGAAAAATCCCTAGGAGCAAGATATAAGCACAAGGCAAGCATAGAAGACTATTGGGTAGAATGTGCGGATGACAGGGAGGTAAGACGATGACAATTTTCTCGTCTCACACTAGCTCAGATAGAAAATTACGGATTGAGGGATCCTCCCTTAACCCTTGCCGATAATGGGATTGATCTTATGGATCTTGCCTATGATCAGATAGTTTTCACTCCACTCCCTGGTATTGATTGGAGTAGAGGAGATGAAACTTCTCTATATGTTATGAATCAACCTGTGTTAAAAAGGATTGTGATGTGGTGTAAGAATCGATAGCCAATCCTCTCCCATTTCAGGAACATATTTCAGAAATAAAGAGATTTCCAGTGAAAGAAGGATTGACACATAAAAAGGTGGTGCAAAATTCTTCACACCAGTCCCCACCAACATCATCACACGCATCTCAGAGGAAAAGCCGGTGATTACCTTAACTTGTCTCTAATAAAGAAGAGTTGTCTCAAGGATCGGTAAAAGTGTGCATCTTCATGAAGGAAAAGAACATGTTTCAGGTATTTCTACCCCAAACTCATCTATTCACATCACTAAGAGTTCCAATAGGCCTACCAAAGATCCAGATCATCAATGTCTTACACCAGAGTCCAAGAAAATCCCAGTGGTACAGATATCTAATTCTTCTAAATGTCCAGGTGATAAGGATATTCCACAAGAACATGAGGATAATCAAGAATGTGTTGCAGATGCTACTTCACCAAGGATTGAGGCCATAGAACAACTGCCTACTAGTTTTAGTCATGAGAAAGGCAAAGATGATTTTTCTTCCAGTTCTCAACTTTTTTGTGTCGAATTAATGAATGAAACACCGACCTGGGTTGACTCTAAAATAAAAAAGAGAAAGAGATTGGTCAAAGTGGCCAACATTGATTTGGAGTCTCTTTCTTCCTCTCCAATAAAGTTGTACCCAAAAATCCTAAGGTATTCTACTAAGAATTTATTGATGATAGCGGAGATAAGTTTACGAAATTACAATTCCTACTACTAAGAAGGATCGTGGGGACATGACAACCACATTGACTATGAAGTATCCAAGATAGCCCTTGGTAAGACCACTTTTGAAAGCAGATGTTTCTATGGAAAGGATTCAATGAATGGTGTGCTTAAAAGGTTGGAGAGATACAAATCTCAAATTTCCCAACTCAAGGAAGAAAATAATCAGTTGATTTCATATGTTCAACATTTGATCAACCCAATTGAGTCTTATTTTCCTATTCTAGAGATGGTGGCTATTCCGGATCAAGAAATTCTCAATCAATCGAAGGATGTGATCACTCTAGGGCACACTCTAAGGTCATGGGTTTCTAAGATAGAAAGTGGTGGGTTGAAAACAATTGTTGAGGTGATAAAAATATCTAAGAATATTTATGCCTACCTTGATCCAGTGTTTCCATTCAAGGAGTGCCTCATTACAGAATTAATCACACTGGATCAGATTTTTCCAAGTCTTCAGGATCTTGCTCACATGGAATCTACATTCTTAGCCTCAGAGGGGATACTTGAGTTTGATCATCATATGACATGAATTATATGGCTAAATCATGCTAAGGCCAGGAAAATGATTCTAGAAGACTTGGTAATTCAGTTTGATAGTTTGTACAATGAAGCCTATACCGCACTCTCTTCTATTCAAGTATTCATCAAGATATTCCTTGCACCTTCATCAATTAACACAGCCAAAGGAATTCAGCACAACATCAGGTGGATTAGTTTACAAAATTGATACATGAAATGTATACTCCTATTGATGTTTTTCCACTTCTTGTATGGATCAATGTTTCAGAATCAAACACCTGTGTGAGGAGATCCAATCTAAAGTTGTAGACCTGCATACCATACCAAATAAGATTCTCAAAATGTAGGTACTTTGTGAGGCTAGTCTTCTCCCGAGTTGTTTTCCGGAAGAAGAAAAGATGCACCAGAAATTGCAAAAGCTCAAATCTTTTGAATTGGGAAAGAATCAGGATCCTTGTTTTGCCAACAACATGGTAGAATGATTTCCTATATTTTCTCATGGCTGGGAGAGTCCATTTCTCATACGATTGAGATAGATGGACCCCAACCCCAATGGATAAGGCACTATTTTTGTCAAAACTTTCTAAATTGGTATTTTAAATGATGTGATTGTTAAATTCACTTTTGAGGAAACTTATGAAATTTCTATTTTTAGTTGTTTTTTTAATAAAGTCGGTTGAAAAAGTCAAAGTCACTTAAGTGCCCTATTTAATGTTCATGTAAACCCTAACTACTTTGTAACCAACTTTTGGGTTATAAAAGAAAGTCAGGGGCTCATTTGTAATGGTGACTTTGAGAGAGGAGAAGAAAATACTTTTGTGTGCAAACTTTGTTTCAAGAAGAAACTTTGTGTTTTTTTGTGAAAACATTATGGAGTTAATGAAATATGAACTTTATGTCTCATTCATTGTCTCTTGTAACATTTGATGTTCTTATGTTCATTAGATGTTACATGTTTAAATCTTGCATGCAAATATTTTCTTTGATCTTATTGTCAACGTTATTAAGTTGTTGTTCTTGTTCACATAGTGATCAAGCTCTATTATTTACTTTCTCATGTGTGTTCCCTTTTACTCATTCTCATTTAGTTGATGCAAACTCTATTTTATTTGTGTTAGTTATTGTTTGTTCTTCTCCATACAATATTAGGCTCAATTTTACCTAACTCTTGCATGTTCCTTCCATTCATTCCTTTCCATTCCTTTCCTTCATTCCATTCCATCTCCCTCATTCACTTTTCTTTCCATTGATGTTTCAAAAACACCCCCACATACAATTTTGAATGTACAAGTGTAAATACAGTTTTGGTTTTCAATAAAGGTAGCCTCACCTTAATTAAGGAGGGACTTTGTTCCCACACTATTGCATGTCATTTTCATGCGTGCAAATCCATATGCTAACACATGGTATGCCTCTATACACCCAAAGCATCATCCACATATATCGGCTTTATTATCGCATCGCCTCGTGCGCCCTGGGAGGTACTAGTTGCACTCTTGTGGGCCCTAGTCTAGCTCCAGCCCTCCTTGGTGCCCTAATGGCCCTCACCCATACATATACCTCTGGGGGCACATCCTAGGCCATACCAAAATATTGTGAGACTTGCTCGCCTAGAATAGCTTGGTCACCCCTTGGAATTGATCCTCTAGCCACATTGATCTTCAAATACATCGTAGCTCTACCGCATCCTTTGTCTATCCTCCATAGTCTCGTTATGGCCTCCATATCATGGCCTTTGGCCCCATATAATTTAACATCACTCTATAGGTTTCCATATCCATCTTCCCGCTGAAAACACCTACCCATCTCCCAAAAATATATCTCTCCTAGCCCACTTTCCATGCAGCCCACAAACCGGCCTCAGTATCACAATATTCTCATAGGCTCATACATGTAACAATGTGGTAGCTCTAATACCACCCCCATGTTCCTCCTATGTAAATATGTATAGATCCCTATAAAATTGGCCAATACACATTGTGTCCAAGAATATCTCATGCTCTCCTCCTCTATCTGACGGCAGATGTCATACATCTTATACAAGATGCCTACACCACCACCCTCCACTGCAACTGAAAAATTAATCACAACAGAAATGAACTTCTGCAATTACAGAACCCCTAATCTCATAATAGTATCTATGATAATGTGGACCTTGGGTGAACTTGAGTCCCTATAAAATACCACCTATTGGCCCTCATATGTCTTTATGCATCATCCATGGCCTTCACCGAACCCTCTCACCAATGATAGGAAATCGTAGTATGTGATACACGTCCTCCAGAGTCATTATCATCTCCCATGGAGGTAACCCAAAGGTGCAAGTATATGCACACCATCTCTCACACAAAGTTGTGATCATAGGCATATTATGGGGCACATCCCCATCCTTACTATGTGTCATAGGCCGGAATGGTCTAGAACATCCCACTCATCATCTGACAACCCCAATCCTAACAATGTACTCAAATGGCAGCCACCACGAAACTCTCTAGATGTCTCTCTACACAACACAAATCAAAAACAAACAACCGTTAACATCTCATAGATATGCAAACACACATACCTATAACATCAATAGACATCATTTTTCACATCTCCAACACACTAGTACTAACCCAAGCCTTCCGGGATGCCAAAGCACCTGAAGCGGGATTAGGCGCCCGAGAGCAAGTCACTAGCGCCCATGTCGTGGTGCTAGTGTCCCGGTGGTCATTAGCACCTTCACTGTTCTTATCAAGGTCCAAAATGCCGAGATATTAAAAAATAAATTTTTTGTGAAAATTCATCAAAAATAACAAATGTCAACACATTTTTCGAAAAAAATCAAACTTACAAGCTCATTTGTCATACGTGATGCCACAACTGCTTCCACCATCTCAAATCAGCTCACTCGCGATGCTCTCACTTGAGGCATCTTCACACCTAGAGATCAAAATCACACGCACATAATAATCAAATGAATTTCCTATTCACTTTTTCATATTGCTATTTATAGTAATTCTCCATTACCTACCTTGTTATAGTCATTATTTGCACACATTCTCTTAACTAATACACATTACACAATTTCAATCATATCTTGAGCATACTTACTCTTATTCTTGTCTCGTTCACATTTTTTTCATAATTCTACCTACTATCATATCGTACACATTCCATACATGCTTTATTTCTCCTTCACATCATTTCTACTCAACACACACTTTTATGATATATATCATACATTCACTACTCCAACATTACATGCTTCCTTTCGGCTCAACGCGTTCATTCACATCATCACTCCAACTTTCACTAAAATGGGGTCATACAATTGGGGCATCCCATAATCCCCCTCACACCATTACGTGATCATTTTTACATTCTAACCCATCATTATTGAAAATTTTCTCATACATTATGTGACATTTCACATCACTTTCTAGCAATTCCCCCTAATGACCTAATCTAGGGCAAGCGTAAAATATATCCATGTGTAATCAATCAATTAATCACACACATTCAACAAAAATTTGTTACTATTCGAATCACATCAATAAATCAACACGAACACAACATATTTATCCTCCCAGATGACCTAACTTGGGAGTTATATCACCACTTTCCTAGATGACCTAACATGGGAAGTTATTCTACATTTCACGACTACTTCCAGATGACCTAACATGGAAGCCATCACATACACATTATGGTGACACCCGTGGAGTGGGGGTAATGAGACGTCATTTCCTTTCCTATACTTCTCCTATATGGGTTATTCACATTTGATCAAAATATATCCAAATCAACAAAATCTAGTCTTTGTATATCTGCAGTGGCTAGACATTTTGAGGATGTAGTTAAAGTTGGAGAGTAAAACTAGACCTCTCTCCCTACACTCTTCCTCTAGCGGCAGGATGCCCAAATCCTCGATTTTCACACACATGAAATCGGGTTGGGAACTGATCACTCCCTACCCCAACACATCTCCATGATCAACAAAATCAAAATCTCCAATCACTCAATATCAAAATCATCAATCTCACTTAGTTCTCCTCATAACGGTCCCACATCTCTCGTTACGCCATATGGATTGACACATTGATCCATGGTTCACCACGTTATATGTTCTTATTCTACACGCATTTCGTAATGTCTGCGCATACTTCTACAACATGGGATTCTTTGGACTTATCTCAGGTATGCATCTCTAACTACTTTATGTTACCGAGCTTTCACTCAACAACATAAAGTGGGGAAAATGTAGACACAAAATCATGCACTTACTACTATTTACTATACCGCTAAGTATGTTGTTTTATATATGGATCTTGTGTAAGAAAAGTATTCACTAGTAACCCATTTTATAGTCCATTTGTTTGTCTTGTTGGTTTTTATTTATTTTTTCTTTCATACTTGTCACTCATGCACCGTTTTGGTCAGGTCAAAGGGATCCTTGTCAATCAATATTCACTCATTTGTTGTCACTTGTCTCTAGACACTAGCACCCAAGACTGGACACTAGTGTCGGGCACTCCTTTCTATCCTGGGTGCATGTGTCCTCTTTTTGTTTGATCTTATTTTTAACATTTGAGTTTAGACTTTCCATTTTTCCCACTTATATCTTGAGGCACTAGTTGGCATGTCGGGTCATTAGTGTTGAAATTCAAGCAAGAGATCCCTATATAAACATAACATACATACCATTATAAGGGGGACAATTCTTATCAAGGGATATCTATCTACATATCTCAAGGGACTACATTTGGGAACATTATTCTACATACACACTGTATAGGAAGGGGAGTTCATTTTATTCCATCCACACATTTGCATTTTATCTAGCTATCACCTGTTATCTTGGCGTCATTGGCGTGAGGGTGACCTAGGAGAACTATTGCACACACAAGCACATAGAACTACATTGGGTCTGAGATGTAGTGCAATGCTCATTCGTAAGTTCACCATTATTGTAGTTGAGGACAATATTACCCCTAATTTTATATATTTCTTTTTAGGATTTGATGTCTTTTTTGGGTTTTGCAGAATATGTTTATGTGCAAAGGTTGATAAGTACCCCGGTGATCTAAGTGTGACATACAGTGACAAAAGGTGAAAAATTGTGGAGCCCTAATAACTATATTAAAACCAGTTCGACCTCTTCGTAGACTCCAGCTCCCCACAGAGGTCATGGGTGGCCACAGTGCCCTTTTCCTACTCCATGCACCCGTGCCCATCCATTTCACCTGTGCTACATTTTTCCGAGGTTCATTACGATGGTCTCGTATTTTTGTTTCATCATATTTTCCAATCCAGACTCATTTCGAGATAAGTAGAATTAAGATAAGTACCTTACCCCTCTCATTTCCTTTTATAGTTAAAATTAAATTTAAAAAATAGCATTTGTATTCCATTGTACATCATTTATAGCAGATCTTTACATTTAGATTTTAGTAAAATATTCATATTTTATTAAAAAATCTACTTAATTGATCAATCAATCCTTTTGATTCATTTGTGTGTGTGTGTGTGTGTTTATGTGTGTGTGTTTGTGTGTGTGTGTGTGTGTTTGTCAAGTTAAAAATGTTACATAGGAAAAAGGAAAACTTTAAGCTTGAAACTAAACCTTGTTATAATCATTGTTAGTTTGTGGAACAACGTGTAACATTAATGGTGGTATGAATGTATAGTGTGTAGATGAACCTTCGTTCAAATGAAGAAATCACCCCTAGGTATCTTATATGACTATAGTGACTTGCGGTCTTTCGAGATTGAGTTTTGCACCACCTTTAGGAGTAGCTCACACCTTGCATAGGGGAATGTTGTTTTTAAAGATGTGAAAAGGATCTTTCTTGTGAAATATAAACTAGGAGAAAATTGATTAGTCAAAAGAGACCCAATTAAGTGGGTCACACAATCATTGCACACCTTGTTAAAAGTTTTAAATAATTGTTAGATTAATCCTGTGAAATATTCTCTCATAGAAGGTGTTTATAACTAGAGAGCGAATTATGAGCACTTTGAGTAAATTTAGTGGGATGACTAGTATGGTCATGCACTTTTAAAGTGAACTATAAAGTAATGAATGATGGAAATTTATGTTTGGCATAAAAGAATATATAACAATGTATTATGGTAATACTATTGTTAATGGTTTTGGTAACAATGGAATAATGAGGAACCTTTATGTTGGTGTATAAATGATTGCTCCTTTTAATCTAATTATATTCCTAAGGGAATGATGTGAAAGGTATTGTTAAGTTATGTTTATTATCAAACAGAAACTAATGTAAAAATTTCAAGTCATTTATATGTCACTCCTTATTGTAAGGAATCAAACATGATAAATCTTATAATGTAACAAGCTTATCGTGAACCGATGTCACTACAAGAAGCAATGATGAGAAATTTTATGGCCCTAACCTAGAATATTAGACTCTCCTGTTAGTATCTTATGGTAATAATTTCCCTGAAATTATCCTAAGAATAATGTTGTCTTATCCACTGATTTAATGAAACTCTCTTTCTATGTTAATCTATGAGCATAATTCCCTAGATATGTCCTTAAACAACTTAGAGAAATACACAAAGGGAAACTTGAGGTAAATTTAGTTTGTACTGCAAAAGGATGTCCTTAGGACTCGAGTGGTCTCATAAGTGATCTCTTAACAAACCTGTATGTATGATATAATTACATCGAGCCTTATACCCTATTTTCATGAGTTCCTTTTGGGTAATTATATTTTTGAGACAACACCCAAGTCGTGGGTGGATTTAGGTCATTGTAATTTGACCAATGATGTGTCCTTCCATGGTCACACCCTTATACTAACCTAAAAATCTTCATTCTACCATATTAAGGGAAGGATAAATCGTGTTTGGGCATGCTTAATGTACTTACAAGACACCTTGGTAAGGGGTACATGGGTACTCATGATCGGTGTCTAAGTTATACTCTTCTCCTTCTATTTAGTGGGACCACAAGTTCTCTTGAATACATAGGAAAATGGTGGATAGGAAAATCTTCTATGGGTTAATCCACTTAGTTGTGCACACCTTACTTACTAAGTGGTGGCTAGTGCTCACTTCGGGTCTCACCAAATATGCACAGACTTTGACAAAAAAATATTTGTGGTAATAATTAAAGTTGAGTTGTATGTTTAGAAAGTGGTAATGGGAACAAAATAGGAAGTTATAACTCTAGATTGAACCCTAGGATGATTTGGACCTCGACTTCATTGTGGCATTATGTGTCATGAAGATATTATTCATGCTTTTGCAAATGAAATATCTCTTTTGTAGTAAATTCCAAGGTGTTCAAAAGTAAATTGTTAACCTTGTGTTCACAGGAATGATGCAAAAGTAAATGTTATCGATTAGGTGGACTCATTGTTATGTGTCATGTGACAAGTGCAAATGTTTCAAGTCTTTGCATCATATGACAACAACAACAAAATTACCCGCGCTTTTTTATTACATTTTGAATGGTAAATTTATGGGCATTACGTAGACTAGTTATGTATTATTAGAAGGATTTACTAAATAAGTGACGAGTGATTTCTTATAAATGTAACACTCAATGGTCAAGAAAGGGAATTTTTTTGTTGTGAATAAAAAAACTTGTTGTAATTTTGGATAAGAAATAGAAACTCAAGTTTCCAAGTAATTATTGCAGATATTTTGTGATTGATCATTTTCCTCTTCCAAGGAAGGGGATGGACAATCCTCCCAAGGAAGAGGACACCATTTGGTATTTATGTTTTTTTATTTTAGTTTATGTTTTCATTATGTTCATTTTTATTATATGTTTTCTTTCAATGTTTGTTTATTTTAATGTGTGTGTTTAAATGTTAATTTGCATGAGTAATTGGATCCATATAATAACTTGATTAGTTAAGTTTTATCTCTGTAATTTCAATTATTAAAGTTTGTTTTAGACTGAGATTAAATTAAATTTAGATTTTTTCAAGCATTAGTTTAGTTTTCATTTTCAACAAGTAGATTAGATTATGTTTCTTACATTAATTAGAAAATAAATATTATTCAAATAATCTTTGGGTTCCTTTTGCAAACCATTCTTGGTTTGAAAAAATATTAAATTAAATGGAGAGGATTAAAATGACCCTTGCAAGGGTATTTTCTCTATTCTATAGTTATTCCATTATCTTTTGTCAAGAGAAATGAGGGAACTCATAGGGGGTTGGCTTAGATCACACTTACACTTGCACAAGTACCTAGGAAAACTACATAAGGTTTGATCCTACACAAGGGCATGTAGTGTGACACTTGGATTAGTTTGGAAGGGTCAACTACTAAGGCTAGTTCAGCCTCACCATAGACATGATTTCTCTTTTTGTTATCTAATTCTTTGATGAAGGGTATTACAAGTGTTTATGGTTTTTATTTTGTTGCAGGTGATTACAATTCATATTGAGGTTATGCAAATGAGAGTGACATACAATGAAGTACATTTCTAAGCAAGAAAAGCACACATGAAGTTGTAAATCATGATTGTAGAAGGGTACAAGACCGTATAGTTATAGTTAGGACTTTATAATTCCAAGGTTGGGCCATACAAAATTTATAGTCATGCACTAGCTTAGTTTCCAGTTGTAGCATGGATAATAAAACATCTACAATTTATAATCAACCTTTTACATCTATCTTTACATATTGATAACCTTTGTTCTAACTTATAAAATCATTTCTCCATCTCGTCTTATGTATTTGAGTTATTGTTTCATCATTTCTCATTATTACAAGTATTAATGCATTGTTATGATTATGTATGGTTAATTGTGAATTAATTAGATTATAATAATCTCCTGTAACAATCCCTCGCATCCTATTTAATTTTTTGTGTGTGTTCCATAACATAATTTAATTAGGGTGTAAACATTTGGTGAACTAGACTTGTGCTCAAATATATCAACTTGAGTTTCCCAACAGTTTATACTTCCTATTTGATTTCAATTCTATCAATATTATAGAGATTGTATTTAGATTTCATTTTGATTTCATCTTATTGCATGACATGAATTTGGTTTTTATAATTTTTCCTATGATCTCATGGTAGTCCTTCCCTTTGGGTATTTTTTAGGGCTTTCTATTAGCTAAATCGTCTTTCGTTGCATATCTTAATATTAATTATTCTATTTTCAAATCTCTTAGAGGTTATTCTCTATTTTAATAAATTGAAAGAATACCTTTTTGGCATAATTTTAGCACAATTTTCATAAATTTAAAATTATTATTTTTTATTAATAAGGGCATAATAAGAAAAATAAACATTTTTTTGAAACTTCTTTAGAGATTTTTATTCCACATTTTTATATTATAAAAAAAGATCTTTTGGTTTCATTCAATTCACTTTTTATTTCCATAAATGGTCATTTTAGTAATTTGACGATGGTCACTTTTTGCTAAACATCACTTTTGGGTCCTACCCTCTATGGTCTATTGATTGTCACCTTATATTTGTCATTAATTATATGCTATTTGTTTTAGGATTAATTATCTTTTGTGTATTCATGTCTTATGTTAGCGTATTTGCTTTACAAAATCATAAGGGCTACCATCCCTTTAACCATATACATAACTCTTATGAGTTTACAAGAAAGGATTTATCCGCCCTATACCCCAATGGTCATGTTTCTAATACCTATTTTGTAGCCGATGCGGCTTATGGTTATGATGATATATCACCTTATATTCCTCCTACTCCACAACATCCACCCCACTTTGTATCTCTCGGTGTGACACCCATTTTTGGTATACCTTATATTTTTATCTCTCTAGTTAGCTCTTTACCCATATTGGAGGCACCTCATGACTCCCTTGATTTGCATACTTTTGTTGATTATTCACAAGTAGTTAACCCTAAAATTAGTGAATCATTGGATACATGTTCTAATGATGACCTTAGTTTTGAATATGCATCTAGTGATAGTGAATGGGTTAGTGATGATTGAGCTCTTACCTTGTGTTGTCCTAGAAAGTTGTCTAATTCACATAATCATGCATTTCTTACTACGACATAGAATCCTTTAAGTGTGTATATGAGTTCTATTTTGATGATGGTGTGTTCCCCCTTGATGCATTTTTCCTACATGTATTACAAGAGTTAGTCCTACTATTTTCCTTATGTAGACATAAAATTATGCACTTAGTATTATTACATCATGCCTCTAGTATGTCATTATATGCATGATTCCTAAGAAATAAAACTAGACATTAACAACACTTGTTTTAATTTACATTTACATTGTTTTATCTTTTTATACTTTTATCCTTTTCTTTTCTAGAAACTATTAGTGTATTTTTAGACATTATATACTATGTTACCCCACTCAATATTTCTCATTTCATCCTCAAATCCTTCCAAACACTAGCTCCTAGTAGGGACAGGAGTGTCGGTGCTATTGTCCCCTTTGGGCATTTTTGTCCTCTTTCCCTCTTCTCTTATGTTTAAAATGCCACATTGACCATTATATTTTCTAAAACTTCTATTATCACTTTGGGTTGGATTTTAGGGTTGTTAATGATAAAATTAAAGTAAAGGAATCATATATATACATGACTTACTATTCTAAGGGGCTAGGAAATTTGGGCTATTACTTCCTATCTATTATTTGGACAAAGAGAAACACTCAAGGACTGCATTTGGGTTGCATTATTCACTACATAGGAAGGGAAAATTTTAATTTCCATCACACACATTCATCTTGGGAGAAAGTAGTTGTAGCCCACTATCTTGGTGTGACTGGAACAATGGAAACCTAGTTTTAAGGGACATAATTCTATCACACACACATTAGAACTACATTTAATCTAAAATGTAGTGCAATGATCAGTGGCTATCACATTGGGATGACCGTCGAGTTTGATATGACTCAAGCATATGCATATGTTATTCCATCCAATGTGTGCTTGAGCCTTGTGTAGGTAGTTAGGGTTTGTTTTACTGTACAAGTGTGATCATCAAACCCTATAGTGAAGTTAAAATGAAAAAGAGAAAAGTAAAGGTGAGATTATCAAACCTTGAAAAGATTACATCTAGACTCACTACCAATACATTAATGGCATGGGTGGTCTCATCCTCTTTTGGGAGCTACTATCCGGAAGACTTACAAATATATGTTTTCTAGATGAAGCATATATAACCTAGATCTAGCTTATTCCAACACTATTCCATCCCGGATCCAACATAGATAGTGAGTTAGTAGCCAAATCACTCTCATCCTCTCATTACTTACACTTGTTTTCTATTGCATGTTAGATCTTATGAGTTTACGATATTGTCTATTTGATCTTAGTCCTTTGATGAAGATTTAATTTCTATTAAATCACCTTCCTAATATTAACATGGATGAGGATAATAATGATGAATGTTCTTCTACTTCTATAAATGGTTATGCACATGTTGATTCATATTTGTGTTACTTTTATGCCTCTTATAAATGGTAATCCAAAAATGCCAAGATGTCTTCTAGACATATTCCAAAGGTGGAACATGTTAATATAGATCCTCCTATTACTCCTTGTGTTGAAATCAATGTTATCCTAAAGGAACTTGATATGTGTAATATTTCTCTCATCCTAAATCCACCATTTATCAAAGATCATAATAATTTAATTTTCATAACACTATCCTAAAATCAATTACAATCCTACCAAATACTTTCCAACTACAAATTCAATTTGTGAGTATTAGGCTTAAATCCATTAAGGAAGAGGTAGAAAACCAATAGAATCTCCCATATATTTCTACGCATTCATGTGACCATATTCCTACTCCATATGTGGAGCCTAATTTTAATGTTACGAATGAATCACCTTCTACGTTGGGGTGAGTTAAGGTTTTACATCGTGGAAATACTTCCTATCATATTACACCTAAACCTATAGCTATTGCAAAGCCTCCTCCTCCCCTAAGAACAAACCATTATTTTTGACAAGCCTCTCGATCATCCACATGATATTTTAATTTATTTTATAAGTATTTGATTTGGCTATCCTCTACTAAGAATCGTCATCCTTACCATATGGAGTGTGAAAAAGGAAAACCTCTTTGTAATTTCCATTGTATCAATGAGCACCACGATAAGGATTGGTATGCATTAGATTAGAGACTCAAGTGGCTTGAAGACAAAGGAATTATCACTTTTGATACACAACATGCTAGTAGATCCCCTTCC
Source organism: Taxus wallichiana var. yunnanensis (assembly GCA_018340775.1). Taxonomy (NCBI): domain Eukaryota; kingdom Viridiplantae; phylum Streptophyta; class Pinopsida; order Cupressales; family Taxaceae; genus Taxus; species Taxus wallichiana. The sequence goes on from CM031234.1 coordinate 558,511,778, forward strand.
TCTCTGTGACATTGACTTGCAGTGGTTGTAATCTCCCAATATGGTCCCTCTTGGATGAAATGGTTTCTCACCTCTTAGGAGAGATGTCCATCGAGAAAGGAGATCCTATTAATCAACCAATATAGAAGGTTAAGCTTAAATGGAATGTAAAATAATAGTGAGTAGCACTACAAAATAATTAGGTTAATCATATATCTTCTTTGGTAATGCTAATGCAACCAACTAACATGACATTGTAATTACTTATAGTACATATTTGGGGTTTATAGTGATTTGACGTCCCTTATTTGGTAATAATATTATGACTTCTCAATTCACGGTTCATCGTGACTATTCCCTTGACATCATTACTATTTCCTAATTGGAGGCATCCCTTCTTGAATGTTTGAGGACATATAAGGATCACCAACCTTCCTTCTTTCTTAAGAATGGGTTTCTTAAATCAGACATACTCCCACATACATTTATGGTGGGACCCCTTCTTATATTTTTGCATATTATGCCTTATGTGATTTTATCATATAAGTCCTTCCACATTACTATATTCATCATGTGTTATAGAAATAAATTCAATCATAATGAATGTGATTAAATAAATAAAAACTATAAATAAAATTCAATTCTAGATCCACAATCTTCTACTCATATTATCTCTAATGGGTCTACCCCCTTCAATTTTATATTGCACATACGGTGAACCTCTAAAATTTAAAAAGATTTTACTTATTCTATCATGAAAAATTTGAGGCCTACACCTCCTTCACCATCTCAAATTTTCTTTCTTCATTGTGAGGCTCTTATTGGGTAGTTCTTGTGCTACCTCCTTCATGTACATAGTTATTTTCAAAACAATTCAAAAAAATTCAAATAATCACATAATACAAAGAAATTCACATATCTACAAACATTACAAAATCAATACATGTTTATAGGTTGATTATATAGCTTGTTATTTTATACATGTTGGTTTGATAGATAGCATATATTTTTCTATACTCTTTACACACATGCATTCACGAGCTATATTGAGCTCGATGCAAGGAACACACAAATTGATACACGATGAAAAGTGTTAACTTGGTTCCTTCCTGTTGACACTACTTTTTAAGGGAATCTCCTACAATATTTATATGCTTTTATTTCATTACAATTACTTTATACTTCTTCGTCACGCTTGATTACATGCATAGTGTGTATGTTATCTTTTAAGCTAACATAACTAACACATATGTCTTGTGTAGTGCTAAACTATCTTGTTATCTATGCTTTTACTATCATTATTTGGTATACTTGTTTAACTAATGTATCTAACTCCTTACTTATGATTGACTATTTATTGGTTTGGTTACTAATTATTTTGATTTCTTACTCTATATGTCCTAAGTGCCTTAATTTTATTACAACACCGTGGGTGTCCCATGTTTGTGGCTCTATGTCTATCTTGTGTGTATACACTTGTTTATTTGTATGTGACATACAATGCCTTTTCTTACAATTATATTATGACAGTGGGTATCCCATGTTTGTGGCTTTATGCCTCCATGTGACTATGTTCTATAGTATTTATTATTATCTCTACATTGTTGTTTCTATCTCTATACATATTTTATTGTTATGTTGACTATTTCTACACATCGTTATTGCTACTTTTATATGTATGTACTACTATTTGTTGCATATTACATGTTGCTTTATCTATGCAGCATGGTCTCCAATGGTGGCCATCATTCTAACCTTATTTTTATACTACGTAGATTATCGGACTTATTACACATAAGTACACATCTTTTCTTTTTGGTTACATGCTTATATGAATTATCACATGTGCCTCAAAAGAGGGGGAATTCATATAGATATATTATGTATCAAAATATGGCTTACAAGGCATAGGAACATGCTTTTGCATGGTCTCGAATCCTCATAAACATATACAAATACTAAAAATTGTATAATACTGGTCAAGATCATGGTATAGTCTTGACCACATAATAAATTCCTAGGAAATGAGAATATTCTCAAATATTTCCAATAGTCTTAGATTCTATCAAATATTCATACGTTTCTTATATAGTTTCAAACATAGATTACTTAGTTCGAAACATTATATTAGGGACATGAATACTTCATTCCTTCTCCTCTACACTACTCAGATATAGTTGCAAGAATAGGATATGTGGGGCACGGGCCTTCATCTCTACCATGTTATTATAGAATCTATGTACTCAAACTTAGTAGTAAAACATATGGTAGGGGCATGGTATAACCATTCCTTTTCGACTATGTGGTTTTATCTTACTTAGTAGTTACAAAAATTATAAAATTGTACCTAGATCCATTTACAAAAATGTGGTTTGTGGGGTTGTGGAAGGTATCAAAGTGACTAACGTATTCATAGGTTTTCCTTTCTCTTCTCTCATAAATTTAAATGGGGAAGATATTAGGGTTACTATATATTATGATACACAATTTTTATCTTTCAATAAGGTTCTTTGGTTCCTCTCTCTCCTTTGATGTTGGGTTGCATGTGCCCAAAACTCAAGTTTCTCCTTCAGCACAAATAAGGACTGATTAGCCCCAATCCTTTGGGATCTCAAAAAAAAATTCAAATCTCTAAAATATAAAAAAACAATACCCTCCCTCCATAGAATAAATAAGTGAATTCCTTCCATGTTTTACATCTCCTTTACTCTATTTTATGCAATTTCAAAGTTACAAAAGTTATTTATGTATTATTAGTTATAGTTCGATTTATATCATATATATTGACTACACTCTATGTTACTGAGTCTCACCTTAGAGGGCGCCAACACCCACACATTAGAAGATAACCTTTGAGTAAAGACAAAGTGTGTGTGTGCACTCGGGTATGTTTTCTTGTAAGCATGTAATTTTAAATTACACATTTAAAAGGGGGAATATATACACTCAAATTTAGTAACTTGTCATTTGGAAATGAAAATTTTGGCTATGCTCCCCTACTAAAATAAATGATAATATTCATATTTCAATCAATACATATCTTTATCTCTTTCTTGACTTGTTCATATTTATACATTACTATATTGTAAATTGATCTACAGTCAATTTAGTGGATAGTGTTTCCAAAAACCTCCCGAGAACACCATAATGTAATAGTAGGCTCCAATATATTTCTAGTACCTATAAAAATGCAAAAATAGACTCTGTTGGAGTAATATAATGTCTACAAAAGATGCTAGTGGAAGAAGCACAACTAGATGCAATGAAAAATCACGTTGTGACATGTAGCAAAAAGGAAATTGAGAAAAAGTGAAAATATTTGTTTATGACACTAATCTTTGATGCTTGTTTATGGATGGGTGGGCCCCACTACTTATTGGTTGGGGCCCTCGGATAGGGTCAACACACTCTTTTATCGGAGGGCGCCTTTGCTGCTGATTTCATGATTATACCACAAATCAATTAAAAAAAGACATGTGGTGGGTCCTCAGGCCACGGGTGGCCTACCACCATGGTTCACATTAGAACCAAGTCGGGAGCTAGTTTCATTGTCAGGCAAGCGAGCCATTCTAAATGACTCGGAGAGGTATCCACATTGAATGAGCCAAGGGTGACTCATACTAACCAGGTCGAGCCAACTTGGTGAGTCAGACACGTTGGGGCCAAAGACTCGCAAACAAAATACAACCCATCTGGACACAACCACATCTACTCTCGTGTGTCATGGGATATATTATGCCAAATCGTGTCCCCACTCAATAAATGTGGGATATCTCTCGCTAGTCAACTCGGTGGCTGAAAATGACGTGGTCGGAACGGATAAGCGGAGTAGGTTCAACAGAGGGGTCGTAGTGGCATGGTATGGTGGGATAGTTATGGGGTGGATGCATGGTAGGGTCACCAATGCATGAAGTGTGGAGAAAGTATAGAGGTTAAAATGTGGCCGTAAAAATAGCAGAGGACAGAGTGGGATTTAAACCCCATACCCGTCGTGCCCAAGTCATTGTGCCCAACCAACTCGACTAACCGAGTTAGTTGGAAATTGATATGTCGATAAGGCATATGAACCTAAATCTTAGGTTGATCTAGCCCTATATAAAGGGGGCCCTCACTACCACTCAAAACACAAGCTTCGAACTTGAAGCCAAGGCATAAGGATTTTGGAGAAGTATTTTGAGATCCTTTTAAGGCAAAATTATTGTGGGATTAAGACCTATTTTTATAATAGGCAATATTGTATCCCATTAAACCACAATTCTTCTCATAGGAGCACCTGGATTACCATTTCGAGCCATAGGGAATTGATGACATTGAAGGAGACATGGAAGCTTTGATCTTCTATACCATACATTGGAGACCAGTTATTATTACTTAGTGAATGTGGAGGGAATTGTTGTACTAAGCTATCCAAGAACAGTTTGAATTATTTCAAATCAACTAACATATAGGCTTCTAGAGTGCCGACACATTCATTATAATCATTGTAAGTGTAATTGTACTTACAGTCATAATTTTTATAATAAATTGATTCATCTAGTGAACCCGGAGACGTAGACACTTTGGCCAAACTTTTTATCAACTCAGTGTCATGTTTTTATTTTGCATTACATTTTTCACTTAAAATTGATTTATTTTGGAGTGAATTTGGTACAATTTTCTAATCCGCCTATAGGAGTCTGAGGTCGAGTAAAAAAATTAGCCATATTTTCAGATCAAGTTGATATCAGAGCTAGTGATTTCTTGGTACTAGTTCACTGTTACAAATTCATGGACCTATATATGTTCTTATAATGTCTTGTAGTGTTCACTCTTTTGGGAACAATGATTTGCATGGTGGTGACTAGACACCAAGATCAAACTCGTCATATTACAGAGCCACATACCCATCCGGAAAATATTCATAAGTGACAGTGCCTCTAAAATCAAAAAATTGATGAGCTACATAGGAGCATTGACTACCTAACTAATATGATGGCTAAGGCAAGTTGAAAAAGGAAAGCGGTGCATGGAGAGATCACCATCATCATCACTGGAATGGCTAGTGTGTGGCCACTATGGCACAGGTGGTCAAGATGTATAGCATTGCTAGAGAAGAAAAATTGATCGGGAACCTAGGTGGTTTAATAAAAAGGCTACCACCAAGGGGAAAGCTCCCAAAGTTCCCAGATAAGTCAACACATAACACGCTTTGCACAACAAAGGACACCGGTGGGATCTCGACTTGATTCTACAATCGGCGGAGACTTTGTGATGAGAATCTACCTATGATTGCTAAAGTTCACAATGTGTGGCTCATCTTTAGTTGGGATATCGAGACTAAGCTACATCATTAACCGACTTGGTATGCCAACTAGGCATACCTATCGTGCCTCTTCCACATGCCAAGACATATGACACTCTGGGACACGGTTGTATCCATGGGATTGCAGGCAGATTTTGCACCGTCTAATACATCATTGGAGAGGAAAGTTTTTAGATGTTTTGAATCTCAACATCATCCTAGTAGAGATGGATCAAATAGTCTTAGGAAATTTATACCTCAAAGTTCACGGACATTCATTATGAGTGCGGGAGAAGGCCTAGAACTTTTACTGAATCATGGGTTGATCGTGGAGTTCAACACTTGGTCGTTACGAGACCCGGTAATGGATACATCAGCGAGTCACCATTTGATCGTGGAGTTCAACATTGGTCGGTTACGAGACCCGATAATGGATACATCAGCAAGTCACCATACTCATACTCTCTAGGGGACCATCTAGTCCCCGATGATGAACAGGATCAACAGAACTAGTACTAAGCAACGAGATCCCCACTAGGTTCGTGTGCGATGTAGAATCTAGGTGGTAATAAAAATAGTCATCTACTCTAATTGTATCTTTGAGAATTTTATTGGGTTTAATAAAAATAAAACATACCCATGCTCTTATTTATATAATAAAATCAAAAAGACCCATTTTTGGCATTGTCTATACTTATGATAGTTGTAATTATATGACCCGTTAAAAGGGAAGAAATATGTACTAACATCATAATGTTGTAGAATATCCAAAATTTTCTTGTAAGAAATTGTGCATGCACCATCTCTCAAGCTTTGTAGTGAAGATGCTCGTGTAGAGAAGTTGACACTAGACTGGATCCACCAAAGAGGTGAACACTTCACGATAGGTTCAACATGTCTTATGTTCCCTATAACAATTGGTAATCAACACTCCATTACAATTCCTCATGAAGTACACGATAAAGATATAACTCTTATTACGTTGGGCATAATGATAAGTTAGACTTCTTAGAGGTCATGAAGGAGGGTCACACCATTAATGAGCTCATTGACAAGGCTAGGTCTGATCTCACCTCTATGTAGAGGTGAAGGGTCTTACTGATAGAGTGGTAGATGATCGTCGTCATCAAAACTAGGCACACTCCAACTTAAGTGTGCGTAAAGGTAGGAAGCTGTGCAAGGGTGCAAAAATTTAGGACAACTATCAACATGGCACAACAGAAGGCAATGGGCTCATAATCCGGAGTCTCATGATCGAGCCACAAAGTGAATGACCAATTGCAGAGTAGCAGTATGTGTTTGCATGTGGTCCTAATAGGTGTTGTCATTGATGAAAAACCACATTAATAAAAAATTGAATGTTGCATTGAGGTCATATGATGTTTTTCATGGTGCTAACATGATGTTTCAAATGTATAGCAGTTGATACAGTAAGATTCAGTGAGGTGTGTTTGCTCTTGCAAGCCTATATAGGTGCCTAGGAGATGTATCTTGGTAGTAGGAGCTTATTGGATGCTTAGGAAGCATGTTGATATTATTTATAGCATGTTTTGAGGGTGCTTGGGCACTCACAACAGTTGCATAGTGCAAGTACAGGTGGTTCACCATGTTACAAGTGCTCATTAGGAGCAGGTATGACAACTTGGAGGTTGTCAGAGTGGTTTGGAGCCATATGATTTCATGGAAGATTGAGTTTAGGTATACCATGGTGTATCAAGTATGTTTGGGTCATTTTTAGAGGTTTCATGATGATTTATTGCATTATTTTAGTTGACCCTAACTTCTATAGTGAGGATCAAACATGTAAGCATAGGTAAGTCTTAGTGACTGAAGAGATTGAAGTATGGATTTGAAATTATGATGATTTTATATGTTAGAGGAATTATTCATGATGCTTTGAGAAAAATTTCATGTACCCATGATGTGAATTTTGTAATATATGATTGTTTATGTAAGACAAGGTCAAAATCAAGTGATTTTCCAACTCGAAGTTGAACTTCATATGCTTGTTGTGAATATTGTGCTTTTCATGGTACCTTTTTTCATTTCATGGAACATTCTATAGTGATTTTATAAGATTTTACAAAAATAATGAAGTCATTTGATTGTTATTATTTTATGAATGAATGTTAAGAAGGTAAAGTGGTCTAAAACCCTAATTAAACCCTAGCTAGGAACAGTTTGCAAAAAGTGAAGTATATTGACCTATTTTTTATTGTTTCATCAAAAGTGATGATTTTATGTTGTATAGGACTCTGTTATATTTCCAGAAATGTATGGTTGAGGTCATGGTGATGAGTGGGCCCCACCTAAAAATGGTAGTTTCTAAAGAAGAAGGTTTTAGGACAAGATGGTCCAAAGATTAGCATGTAAAATTGATTTTACATGATGTGTGTGAGTTTTTATTGATTTTCATGAATGTTTAGGAGAATTTTCATACAGGTACATGGTGTTTTTAGGTCCATATAGGTTGACTGGTCAAAGGACATTTTGGGGTCTCAAATAGCAGGGTTCAATAAAATGAGCATAACTTGAGCTACATGTGGAGTTTGAAGATGATTCAAGTTGTGTTAGAAAGAGGATTCAGAGATATTTCCATTGATATGATTTTTTCCTTGTGATGAGGTTATTTTATAAGGGTTTATATGGAATTATTTGGACAAGAATATTTTTGGCAGTTTAAGACAACATGTGTTCTAGTGAAAGTTTGATGTTGTTTTAGGCATGAGATGGATTGGTTGATGCTTGATATCACCTGGAATATGAATAAGGATGAATTTTTAATCAAATTAATCCATTTTTATTGTCTTTAATGTTTGTATAAATTATTTTATGAGCTAACATTTGGAAACAATTTTTTTGGTAGGTTATTTTGGTGAAGGCAAAAGTAGTTGTGGTTTGAAGAGATGGATGTTTCATGGCTTATAACTTTCTTAGAAGTGTTCTACAGGTTCATAAATTTCCACCAATTGGCTACATGACATTTTTATCATGTTTAAGTGATTTTGTGATCAAATGAAGTTTCCAAGGTGTTGAAGGGTTTTAGGAAACAAGCTGTTTTGAGAATCGCAATGTGAGTTGGGCCCGATAAATGAAATAATTTGATTGGTGGATATTAATTTTGACCATGTATGAATTTCCAATGGTATTTTAATCATGTTTAAGGGTTTATGGGTCATGACCATGTATGGTTTTGATGTAAGGGCAATGTCAAGATTGTGCCCATGGGGTTTTGAGCCATTTTTGGCACATGTAATGAGGCTTTTAGCTATCACGACCTACTTGAGTCATATGTGACCATTTAAATGATGTTATTTGAATGAAATGAAGGTGTATGGGTCAAATTTATCATTAGTTACCAACCTATTTTGAGTTTGAGAGAATATTTGTTTATAAAAGTGAAGTTTGAGCTCATTTTGTGAGTTAGTCTTGCATGGGGGAGTAGTGCAACCTAGAGGAAAATATTTTATAGTTATGAGAGCATGTTTTGAAGGGTGAGGAATATCATGATAGGTTTATGATTTATTGAATAAATGAGGGAAATAATTTAGATCAAATATAAGTGAAGAAAGAGCAAGAATATGAGAGATTGAAGACCTAGTGTGTAAGCTAGGGTTTGTGAGTGGAATTGTGATCTCCATCAATTATGGCAGCATAAAATCAAAGATTAGATATCTTCAGGTGGCTTAGTTTGTGCTTGGTCATATTTAGAGGGTTGTATCCTCCTTGTGGAGTTGGTGGTCCTTGTAGGGTTAGTGCTCTACTAAACTAGGGGTTGGTACTCCTTGTGAATTTGGTGCTTCACTAAATTACTTTGATTTGAGAAATATAAGAAAAGTTTCAAAGTGGGTTTTTTTCCTCATTAGGTTTTCCCACCTACATATGGTGTTCTTGTGTTGAGTAATTTATTTCCTTCTCTTGTGGTTGTTTTATATCTAAATAATCACACATGGTTATGAATGTTTCATGAACAATCTAATTGATGAATGTATGGTTTGGTAAATGAAAGGAAATTAATTTTAGGAATGATTCACCCCCTCCATACCTTGTGCTTCTAACAATTGGTATCAAAGTAGGTCCTTGTGAAGCAAGTTTAGCAACTTGAAGGAGATCCTTTGAAGCACAAGCAATGGGTAAGTCTTCAAATATTGAGGCTATATTGAGAAGAAGGAATGAAATAGCTCAGTCATGTATTGAGGCCTATCAAAGTCAGTTCAAAGATATGGAATCTAAGCATAGTCAAGCCATTCTTTCCTTGGAATCTCAAGTTGAAAGTTTGTCCAAAGCCCTAAAGGAGAAAGAAGATGCATGTTCTAGGTATGAAGACAAGTTGAAATCCCTTGAATCAGATTTGAAGGATGCAACTAGTGAGTTGAAGATGTATGAGATATTTGAAAAGAGATCCAAGGCTCTTGATGAGTGTTTAAAAGGACAAAAGCCACAAATGACAAAACATGCCTAGGGTTTGAAGGAAATAATGATGATGAAGCTGGTCCAAGTACTAAATCAGCTAAGAAGGTGACCAAAAGGGCAGATCCAAGAAGGTATAACTCAGTTAGACAACCTAATGTTATGAGGTATGGCTCTTTATTCAATGGATATTGTTTCATTTGTCATGAGTTTGGTCATAGAGTTAGATATTACAAAAAGAGGGCTCTAAGGAATGAAGTAGGTGTCTTCAAAGGTGAATGATTTTCATGTTGTGAATATGGTCATAGATCCAAGGATTGTGGTTGGAACTTGAGTGTGTTTGAGCCTAGGAGAAAGAAGAATGTTATTTTCTTTAATTCTCAAAAATCAGGTCATATTGCAAGATTGTTGGGTGTCTGAGTTTGTCCTCCAATGTGAGTTGGCGTATGGTCTTAGTGGTCCTTTGTCATATCTGGATTCTCATCAATCCATGTGAGTGTATGTTGTGTATTCTAATATATCTGAGTTCTCATTCCTTATCATGATATGAAAAAGTCTTGGAATTTGTTTCATTCAAAGTTAATGAGTGTTGTGTGGCTTTTGTGGAGTTCAAAATATGTGGTAGAGTCTTGAGGTCTATCTATTGATTCTTGGGGAGTTAGGTTCTTTTCATCAAGTGTGACGGTATTCTATGAGTCTTTGAGTAGGGTATGTGGTATGTGTGTAAGATTGGTCTAAATGGTGAGTAATGAGGCATACTTGAGCTTTTACATAATGTCCAAAGGTTGAAGAGTGTTGCTAAAATTTTCATCTGATGTGTTAAATGGTCTTTGGATGTTTATTCTTGTCAAAGTATGAAGCCATGAAGTCTGTGATATGTAAAGATAAGTCTTCCTTTTAAAGGTTACTCTAGAATTTATGAAGTTAATTTGAGCTTGAGGTATCATATGTCTTTGTATGTTCTAAGGTGGAAATGTATGTGTCATTGGACTAAATGTCACAAGACCTGATAAGTAAGTAAAGTTATGTAAAAATCTTGGGGGTTGTTGTAGATGGTATCTTAAGCTACTCGAAAGCTGTTTCATGCATATGTTCATGATCTGAAATTTGTTGTTATGTCTCCATGATCAAAGGTATCTCTCCTCCGAGCTATCTTTGTTGCTAGTCTACCAATGATTTTGAAATAATCTGTTGTCCTTGTTCAAATGTTAGTCCTTAAATAGAAGAAATTTATCTCATAAGCTTGTGTTAACATGAGTCTAAATGTGTTTATGTCTTGTCGAAAATTTCTAACCTATGACAAAGAAGTATAAAGTCTAGTTTTGTGAGTTTTAAGTGTTGGAACTTTACACAATAGGTTTGTGTCTTAAGTATTAAGGTCTTGGTTTGATGTTTCAAGAAGAAGTCATGAAATCATTGGAGTAGGCTATCTCAGTAGGTCTCTGTGCTCTTAAGGTGACAATTTCTGAGAAGGAGGATTCATATAACATGATAAAAGTGACGAAACAGGGCATTCTTAATATATTGACCAAGGAATGCGGTGTCAAGGAGTGTCACAAGTATGATTGAAAAATGAAGAAGCCTGAGAAACTATGATGAAGGTAGTCAAGAAGTTGACAGAGGCATGGGAAGGCTAATTTGCCATGTTTCATTAGATGATGTCAAGATATATAGTGTCTCGGGGTTTTACACCTATAGTGGTTTGCTAAAGTAAATACATGATGTGACAGTTGATAGGTGTTGGGTTTCAAATTTTCACTTGGAATGAAACCACATTCAGGGGACAAGCAAGTCCCTCCTCTTTAATGGGATAGGTTCCCTTATTGAAAGTAGGGGCAAAACCTATGTACAAATGCATAGTCTTTCATTCAATGGTGGTTCCCCATACCTCGAAATGTGTTTTAAGCCTGGAAATTTATCGATACATGAGGATAGAAGACTTTGAAGAGAGGAGGGAGGTAGAAGAAGACAATACTTTCGGGGAAAAGAGATGGTAGAGAAGACCCTTATATGTATTGTGTAAATAAGATACATAATGGAACCATCCACGTTTATAACAGACATAATTCATAGACTCAAAGTTCTGGAGATTGTACAAACTAGAACACAAAGTTTCCAAGCATGCAAGGATTAGATGATTCATAAATCAGAACTAGAAGGAAAGAGAAAGCTAGAAGAAAAGGGAAAAACCTTTGTATTGATTTCTTCCAATTCGAAATTACAGTTTTAGAATAATCAAAATTCCAACCCTTACAATGGCTTTGAAAGCCCATGATATAGTTCACCGGAGATTGTTACAACTTCTGCAAGTAAGCAAGAAATAGTTACAACTTATTCCAATCATCGGGCCCTTCGAATTCTTGATTTGCAAAGAAACGTTAATGGCGGAAAAAAACATTTTTTTAAATATATGGTCGTTACATTATTTTACTAGTTAAAACATGGGCCATTCGATTTGCTTTTACAACTTCAAATTTGGGCCACCCACGTGGGAGAAATTAATTGGAGTGGACTGCGCAGATGCCTTCTACAATTTTTGCCTTTGAAGTTGTGTCAGTGACACATGGAGAGCTCCGCTGGTTCCTTCATACTTTACCGATTCTGGGTCTATTTCCTGCTTGACCTATGTTGACCCCTAGACACATGGAGGGTTGGTGCTCATTTGAGTTTCCATTTTGGAAGCACCCCTTAAAATAGCGTCGAGCTAACATGTGTCCCCTTCCACCAGTCTTTGACTTTTCAATGGCTAACTCTATCTTCATACTAACTTTAACCATGTGGCGGGTTGGCACTACTTGGAGACTGACCCTTTGATTTCACTTCCGAAATGGCACCATTAAGGCATGTGGCAGCTTTTGCCAACCCGCCCATACTTAGTCAATTTTAACGATCGGCTCTGTCCCTTTTTGGACCTAGGACATGTGGAAGACTGGCACAAGTTTGAGATCTACCTCCATCTTTGACTCTTGAAGCTACATTGATGAGGCACGTGGCACCATCCACTGAGCCTTCCATACTTAGCCGATTTTAGCTTGTTATGTCTTCATTTTGTACTAGGACACGCGGAAAGCTGCGCTTATTTCAGGACTGTCCCTTATACCCTACCCTTGGAGTTGTATCATTTGAACACATGGAGGCTTCCACTGAACCTTGAAATATGGCCAAACCACATCCAATCAAAGATATTCATGTATTACCCGTGGACTCTGGGGCAAAAATTAATGGGAAAAATACGCCTATCATTCCCGACTACGGGGAAGAAAATAAAAAGGAAGGAAAGGAACTTCACCATATGCCCAACTTTTAAATTATTCTCCATGAATAGGAAAACTACAAACAATGCTAGGTTCGATGCGATTCAATACTCCAAGGTACTAGACTCAAAAAAATTTGAAACTTGACTTCAAAAGAGGGGAATTTTGGGGCCGACAACAACTGGCTCTTTCTGGGGATGACTTGGCTTGGAACAAAGACACAAGGCAAGATCAAGAATTGTAGATAACTCTGGGAAAGAGGACCAATGTCTTACCCATTGGGAAAAGGAGTCAAAGGAAAAACCAATACAAGGCAACACACACAAGATGGGAAAAGAAACAAAACAAACCAAAAGGGAAGAATAGAAACGAAAAACAAAGGAATGACCCAAAACCAAAACATTGTACATAATATATAGAAGGACCACCTAGTCACCTAGGACTTGAACAACTTCAGATACTACCCACTATAAGGAAGTGGGAGAGGAGAACCATCCATGTAATCTAGATAAAAAGAGTTCTCTCCAAAGAAAATGTTTGATTCTAAAAGGACCAAGCCAAAGAGAATCAAACTTACCATGGCTTCCTCGTGGCTCATGTCTTTTGTCCCAAAGCAGCACAATGTCTCCCACTTGGAAGACTCTGGGTTTAGCTTTCTTATCAAACAAATCCTTCACTTTCAACTGATGAGTTGTTATCCTGTCCACCACTTGTAATCTATCTTCATCAAGCTTCTGAAGGTACAAAATTCTTTTATCCAAAGAGCTACTGAAACTTGAATCTTCAATGGTTTTCATCAGATGTAAGGTTGGCAATTCCACCATGACTGGAAGTTGAAATTCCACACCATACACCACTTGGAAAGGGGACATTCCAATTACTTTCTTGGGTGTAATTATATCAGCCCAAAGTGCATCATATAGCTTTTTATGCCAATTCCTCTGAGAATCATTTACAAGCTTTCTAACTATTCTCACCAAGTTCTTGTTTGTTGATTCTACTTGTCCATTCCCTTAGGGGTAGTAATCTAAAGAATGAGCAAGTGAGATCCCATACCCATAGTAGAATTCCATCATCTCAGTAGAAGAAAAATTGGAAGCATTATCAGTCACAATTTTGTTTGGGATCCCAAACCTTATCAATATGTTTTCTTTAATGAAGTTGCAAACTACCTCGGAGGTAGTGCTCTTGAATGGGATGGCTTCCACCCACTTGGTGAAGTAATCTGTGGTAGTCAACACATGGGTATGTCCAACACTGGAAGATGGGTTAAGAGTTCCAATGAAATATAAACCCCATTGTTGAAATGGATCTTCAATCACTACAAGCTTTAGCGGAAAAGCAACCAACTTAGGTCTTCCAACAAATGTTTGGCACGCTTCACATTTACTAACCCATTTTGATGCATCTCTAAATAGAGTGAGCCAATAATAGCAAGCACGAAGTATTTTATGAGTTGTTACAGAGAGGAGAAATGACCTCCACAACCCCTGGTTGTGAAAAGTAGAGAACAACTTATTTTATTGCTCCTTGTCTACACACTTCAAAAACCTTCCATCTATGCCTCGTTTGAATAAATCATTCTCCCATAGCACATATTGGGCAGACCTTAGTTTGATAGCTCTCTTCTCTTTGGCACTCAAGTGAGAAGGACACTCTCCATAGGTTAGAAAGTGAGCAATGTTAGCATACCATACATCTGTCGAGCTGAGGAACAAAACAACAGGGACATCAACTTCATCTTTGGACAACTCCTTGGTAGCTCCCTCAGCAATGAGTTCACACAGGCCCTTACCCTAAACTAGCTTTATTGGCCTGATATCAAGATCATACTCTTGCACCTTTGTTACCCAATTACCTCTCTTAGTTCCAAATTCTTGTTGAGTAAGAATGGATTTGATTGTTGTATCAGGCATCAGCACTACATAATGAGAATTAAGAATGTAAAACCTGAACTTTTTAATAGCTTTGACAACTGCAAAATCATGTTTCTCCATCATAGTGTACTTCATTTCATGAGTTTTCAAGACATAACTCATGAATGCAATTGGGAGCTCATGATCTTCAGCATTCTTTTGGGCTAACACGAAGCTAGGGTATTTTCAGTGGCATAACAATAGATAATGAAATCTTTGTTGAAGTCAAGACACGCCAAGATTGGAGTCTTTGCAATATCCTGTTTAATGTTCTCAAATGATTTCTTCCCTTCAGAGGACCAACCAAAATTTTGATTCCCTTGCATCATGTGAGAAATGCTCATAGTAAGTTCTGAAAAATCGAGGATGAATCTCCTTAGGAAATTGATCTTACCAAAGAAAGAATGGACACCTTTCTTACTTGATGGAAGAGGAATTTGTTGGATAGCCTGAACTCTCTCTGGATCAATATTGATCCCTTCCTTTGAAACAACATGTCACAACAACTTTCCTTCTTTGACACAAAACACAAAATTCTTAGGGTTTAAAAAAATTTCATGCTCTCTACACTTCGCAATATTGTTTCAAGGAGTTGGAAATGATCTTTCTTCTTGCTTTAGAAAAAATGTCAAGTCATCCAAATACACAACAATGAATTTCCCTTTCAAACTTCCAAAATCCAAGTCCATGGCCCTCTGAAAGTAAGACTAAAGATTGATGATACCAAATGGCATCCTCTTGTATGTAAAGGTGCCCCAAGGAGTAGTAAAGGCAGCCTTATGTTGATCTGCAATATTCACCTCTACTTGATTGTACCCCAAGAATCCATCTAACATAGATAGCATCTCCGACCTTGTGACAACTGACTTGTAATACTTGGTCCATCATGGGGAGAGGGTAGTTGTCCTTCAAATAACCCTTATTTAGATTTCTGAAGTCCACACAGATCCGGATCTCACCATTCTTCTTCCTTATAGGCACTATATTAGCAATCCACGTTGAATGGTGGATGGGGAAGATGACCCTAGCCTTGAAGCTTTTGTATTTCTTGAAAAATTGTATTAGATATCTTTGGATTATATTGCCTTTGCTTCGTTTGAAGTGTTTGCTCCGTGTGCTTAAGAGGAATGAAATGTTGCATTTCTTTAGGCTGAAAATCCTTAAGATCATCATAATAATAAGCTAGAACATCAAAATACCTCTTCAACAGATTCACCACCTTATTTTTCTCTTCCTAAGTGCAGCATTTTCCAATGTTAACCATTTTGGGATCATCAAGACTCCCAATATTCACTTTTTCTGGGCCTCAAATTGAAATCGTCAAGCTCCTCGGGAAACTTTAGACTTCATATATCTATCATGTTTATCAAAAATATCCTCCAAACTCACCAGCCCTTTAGAAATTTTTTTACCTTTTAGCTTGATGCATCCATCTCGATCCATCTCTTCTTTAACACCCTCTTTATTTGATGACACACACTCAGTAGGTGGATTGTCACTTCCTTCAAAGTACAGTTGATCAAAGTTGTCTCGAGCTTCAAGAAAGAAAGCAAATGTTGGTCATCATTGAAAACTTGCCAATTATTTGCATTGTCAGGCACACTAGGTCTATGGATCAACTCAATGGTGAATTTCTCTTGAGGAAAATTAGGGTGAGGAATCGAAGGACCCCAAACAACTAGAGATTCTGCCCTAATGTTCCTTTCCTCGCACAACTTCAATGGAAAAAGCATCAAGAAACTCGATGGAATCCTGACCATATTCATATAGTGTTTCAACCTTTTGTTCTTTACCTAATAAAGGTCTCTAACTTGTTTTACAATTAGTTCAGATTCCATGAGCAAAAAGGTTCTTCACTCCCATTTCCTTTGCCATGCTCAACCTAAGAATAAGGGCCTACTACTTAGCAATATTGTTAGTATTTTCAAACTAGAATTTGAAAGAGAAAGGATGAACCTTACACCCAGGAGCAATAAACACCACACCAGCTCCAGAACCAGCTGAGGAACAGCTTCCATCAAACTCCAAAATCCACACACCATTAGGATCAAGCAACACTTCCTTTGGCAGAATTTTCTCCTCTTGTGACATGATCATGTAGTTCTCATGCCCAATGTCTTCATATAGTATTTGTGCTTTAGGATCATCTGTCTTTTGCACAATATAATATGCTTGTTTCTCAGGAAAGCAGCCTTCTTCATCTTCCAATTGACAGGGATCAAGGCATGTGACCAATCCATTTGGATCTTGCCTCTAACATCTTTGCAAAATTTCCTACTTAGCAACATGCCATAGGAAGGAGGGATATCAACAACCAAGATGGTAGCCAAGACCTTCTTCTCTGGTAAAGTAGCAAAAGCTACTTGTTCATCCTTGATTCTCCCAACCAAAGGCACTTATCTACTTTCTATGGAATAACAAGAACCATAGACCCAAAGCATGAGCCACTTTTACGGGCATTACATTATCAGATGCACCGACACAATTGCTAAGCTTGTGGCCAGCTATGAGGAGAGTCACATAGAAGATTTTGATCTTCTCATTGGGTGAAGTGATTGTAGCCACAAGGCCAGGTTGAGGCGAAGAAGGAGTGGGCAAAAGGCCTTTAGAAGAATGGGCTGGGATTTTAGATTTAGAATTTACAAAGTTAACCATTTTGGCAAAGGCTTTAGGTTGGTTTTGATAGAACACTACCTCAGAAATTTGAATCTTGGTTTTTTTAAGATGGTCTATAATGTCAAAAGATTCAAATGTGGATGGGGAATCACTACTAAGAGTAAGAGGAGATTTTGATCTATCAGTCTTATCATTTGTTGGACAAGAATTCTTAGAAGTAGAAGTAGAGGAAGAAGGACTAGCAGAGTTTACCTTTTAAGTGGAAGTAGTAGGAATAGGAGCTCCTCTTCTTGTAATTACCGGGATGGTGGTGGGGTACTCCTTGGATATTTTTACAGGTTGCACTACTTTTTCCTTTTTGTTGGTCTACTCCTGGGTCATAATAGCATATGATTCATTGTTCATCTCAGCCACTACCTCATCATAGTCATCTTGATCATCCACACCCTTAGTGGTGAGGAAATGAACTCGAGAACCATCATGCTCCTTTAGTTCTTCATCAGCCTTCCTATTTTTGTTCATCATAGAGCCCATTTTCTTCCTCATCATAAAGCTCAAGAATTTCACAAGCATTAACGGAGCACCTTGAGGGGTGGACCTTCAATGGCCAACCCTGGTTTGGGAAGGGGGTAAGTGGTTCCTAGGCTAAAATTTCTTCCTTGGAACATCTTGATATGGAACATGCTAAGAAATTTTTTTATTAATAACAATGAGGTCATTAGCGACACTTCCGCACCAACCGATCTACATTACATCCAGGAGAAGGGGAAGAATAAGATGCTTTGGATTTGAAAGACTCCCTTTTCAACTTTCCAGACATGATCAAGTCATCTTCCACACTGACATCCAATCTCTAATCGGCATCCAAAGTTATAAGATTTTCTCACCTCGGGAATAGCTTACTTCTAAAGCAATTGAGCATTTAAGAAGAAACACTTCGAATCGATCAACAGCCTAGTATTTCTTTGGAATCTTGTTAATCAACTTGTTAAACTTGGCCACAAATTCTCATAGGCTCATGTGGCTCCTTCTTGATTTGAGAAATCGAGCTAGCAAAGCATGCGCATCTTCAGCAGTTTGAAATGTCTGCTCAAATTCAGTCCTCATAGTACTCCAATCAATGATGGTCCTAGTAGGAAGATGGTAAAACCAATCTACAACATTATCTTGCAAGATTTCCACAAACAAAGATCACAGAGACATCTCCATGTTCAACTCTAAGGACCCCACATGCAACAATGAAGGCTGCAATGTGTTCATCAGTGTACTTTGCTATCACCTCTAAATTTGGGAAAATTCTTCCTGTTACCCCTAGGTAACTCATGCAATGGTTAAGGAAGATTCAGAGGCCCAACTCTTTATCCTAAAGGCCGAGGTGCTACCATCCTTGGAAAGATTGTTTGAAGTGGAACCGAGACAGTAGAAAGGATTAGGGCACAAAGATTACGACTAAGTGTCTTTGGAGGAATGCTACTACCAGAAGCTCTATCTTCAATAGGAGGTGTGCTTGTGGAACGAGCTCTTCTATTTCTTCTTGTTGGAGGAAGTTGAAAATCTTGTTGATCCAAGAGTTGAAATTTGGGATCTTCAATTCCAAGAGCCCTTCTACCATGAGTATATCTTAGAGTCGTCAGATCAAAGAAATGATCAAATTAGTTGTTCTTTTTAGAAAGGAATTTTTTGAACAAATTCCCTCGTAGAGTCGCCAAAAACTATTGGGTTTCAGATTTGCACTTGGAATGAAACCACAATCAAGGGACAAGCAAGTCCCTCCTCTTTAATGGGAGAGGCTCCCTTATTAAAAGTAGGGCAAAACCTATGTAAAAATGCATAGTCTTTCATTCAATTGTGGTTTCCTGATACCTTGAAATGTGTTTTAAGCCTAGAAATTTATCAATATATGAGGATAGAAGACTTTGAAGAGAGGAGGGAGGAAAAAGAAGACAATACTTTCGGGGAAAAGAGATGGCAGAGAAGACCCTTATATGTATTGTGCAAATAAGATACAGAATGGAACCATCCACGTTTATAATGATACACAATTCATGATTCAAAGTTCTGGAGATTGTATAAACTAGAACACAAAGTTTCCAAGCACACAAGGATTAGATGATTCACATATCAGAACTAGAAGGAAAGAGAAAGCGAGTAAGAAAAAGGGAAAAACCTTTGTATTGATTTCTTCCAATTCAAAATTACAGTTTCAGAATAATAAAAATTCCAACCCTTTACAATGGCTTTGAAAGCCCATGATATAGCTCACTGGAGATGGTTACAACTTCCTTGAGCAAGCAAGAAACAGATTACAACTTATTCCAATCATCCAGGCCCCTTCGAATTCTTGATTTGCAAAGAAATGTTAATGGTGGAAAGAAACATTTTTTAAATATATAGTCGTTACATTATTTTACCAGTTAAAACATGGGCCATTCGATTTGCTTTTACAACTTCAAATTTGGGCCACCCACGTGGGAGAAATTAATTGGAGCGGGCCTACGAGATGCCTTCTACAATTTTCACCTTTGAAGCTGCGCCAGGACTGACACGTGGAGAGCTCTAGGTTCCTTCATACTTTGTTGATTCGGGTCTATTTCCTGCTTGACCTATGTTGACCCCTAGACACGTGGAGGGTTGGTGCTCATTTGAGTTTCCATTTTGGAAGCACCCCTTAAAATAGCGTCAAGCTGACATGTGTCCCCTTTCATCGATCTTTGAATTTTCAACGGCCAACTCTGTCTTCATACTAACTTTAACCACGTGGCGGGTTGGCACTACTTGGAGACTGACCCTTTGATTTCACTTCTGAAATGGCACCGTTAAGGCATGTGGCGGCTTCTACCAACCCGCCCATACTTAGTCAATTTTAACAATCGGCTCTATCCCTTTTTGGACCTAGGACACGTGGAAGACTAGCACAAGTTTGAGATCTGCCTCCATCTTTGACTCTTGAAGCTGCGGCTGATGAGGCACATGGCACCATCCACTGAGCCTTCCATACTTAGCTGATTTTAGCTTATTTTATCTTCATTTTGTACCTGGGACATGCGGAAAGCTTGCGCTTATTTGAGGATTGTCCCTATACCCTGCCCCTAGAGTTGCGCCATTTGAACACGTGGAGGCTTCCACTGGACCTTGAAAAATGGCCAAACGGCATCCAATCAAAGATATTCAAGTATTACTCGTGGACTCTAGGGAAAAATTAATAGGGAAAATACGCCTATCATTCCCAAATGCGGGAAGAAAATAAAAAGGAAGGAAAGGAACTTCACCATACGCCGAGACTTCCAAATTATTCCCCATAAATAGGAAAAGCGCAAATAATGTCGAGTTCAAATGCAATTCAATACTCCAAGGCTCAGACTCAAAAAAATTTGAAACTTGACTTCAAAAGAGGGGAATTTTTGGGGCGACAACAATAGGGAATCAAAATTTAGCATGGTCAAGTGATTGAAAGAAGCAAAAATGATACCCTACATGTGTGTATGTGCATTTGTAAAAAGATATAAGTTGAGAAAGTTTGAGACAAGTAGGTTACAAGGTCTTAATGGAAGTAATGTATGAGGGTTGACTGTGTTTGATGTATGTGGACACGTTAAGTATGTCAAGAATCTTAAAAGCTAATGAAGTATATTGTAGCATTGTGTTGAATGAATCTACAAACATGTAAGGTATTATCAAAGATCTTGTGTACGATTTGATGAGCTCTTGGTCCCTGATAATGCCATAAAAAATCATGTGGCAAAGTACTTGTATATGAAGAGGGTTTGGTGATGAAAACCTAGTTGTGTGAGTCAAGGTAGCATTAGCATGTGCACAAAAAGAGTTTTGATACCATTAATGGATAGCTAATTGAAGGTTAAGGTCTTCAAGTATAAGAATGCTAGTTCTCGGGACTTTATGTGTATCTCAAAGGGGAAGAGCATCAAAGTGACAAGATGTTCACCAATATGACAACCTACATGTATGCCTTAATCAGTTTTGTAAATAAGATTTGAAAAGTGAAGAATGTGTATGACGAGATTGGTTGGAGGTTGATGATGTGTTTGTATGGAGTTCTTCAAGCATTACAAACTAGTGTGAACAATTAGGTACAGAAGAGCCAATTATTGTGTTCATAAAGATCTTAAAGGTAGATTCTCAAAGGTGAAATAATGTGCATCAAGGTGTAATGAATCTTCTAGTGTATAGAAGTTTTTTTGTCCTAAATCAATAGTATAATAGTCTGCTACAAGACTATAAAAGTTGGGTATGGGTCTATGAAGACTAGAATGTGGTCTTGCGGTTGCGCAGCCTATGATACCTAAGGAAGTGGATGACAGAGGTCTAAAATATCATGCCTATCGTAACTCGGGGCTTAATTTGTGTCTCAAACAAGAATAAAGTGTGTAAAGAGGCTTGTTAGGTTTGTGTTAGACTGAAAATTTTGTTTTATGAAGAAGAAGTCTATATTGAGAATCTTTGTGAAAAAGTTGTTCATGTTCATCCAAGTTCCTAAGTCTCAGGAGTCTTTATCTATTCTTGGTGACTTTTCGAAAGGAAAAATCAGTAATGAGCTAAAGAATATTAAGCTACAAGTTCTTAGTCACATTGAAAAATTCTATGATCGGGGTTACTATACAAAAGAGGTAGAGTATATTGTATCTACGGGTATATGAGTGTTTAAATCCTTTCTCTACTCTTGAAGACATGTTAAAGACATCATAAAGCGATTGAAACTTTGAATTGTCAATATCAAAAGTGATTTAGTGCTCGAGATGGTTAAAGGACAAGCTATATGATGAGGGTCATCAATCCTCTTCATTAATAATGTCAATCTAGGGCTGGTGTCTGAAGGTTGTATGCATTAAGAGAAGAAGATCTTGGAAAGCAGCTCCTTTAAACACAATCCAAACTTGCATAAAATAAATCACACATGCAGAAATTTAAAGGCACACTTGTAGAAATATAAACACACTTGCATAAATAAATCTTGCATGAAAGAAATCAAACTTGCGTAAATGAAATTATTGAATTAAAAATAATTGAAAGATAAAAAGACACCTACATGTTCACAACAAAAATTGTACTGAAGAAGGATCACATAACATGAAATCAGAAGTTTACAACAAAGGAGAATGACAAAAATAAAGAAATTAACATAACACATTGATCCATCTTCCTTGGAATGAGTGGCCAGCTCATTCCTTGGAAGAGGACTTAATTCATACTTTTAATTAAAAACTTGCAGAATGATTTCACTCAGAAGATTGGAAAGAAAGAATGAATCTTTATTCCTTGGGAGAAAAATTACATATCTTAGTGTGGAAGGTTGCATTTATAATTCATGCATCCAACCAACTCCTTATTTTAGGAAATACAATCTAATCTTATCTTTATTCCAATCCTAACAACTAAGATCTCCATCTCCACAAAATATGGAGAGAGATATATTATTGGAGTCAAAGTCTTATCTCGCTGTTTTAGGAAGATTTGCTCCCAAATCTTCTCCTTACTTTTTGGTAACAAGAATCACAATGATTTTATTCTCCTACATTATTGGAAGGGGTTTTTCCTCAAAATATTATTTTGACTAAATACCTTTCCTGATTTTCCATTTGACTTTGTTGTTTTTGATTGTGGAACTTTTGACACTTGTCTGACACACTTTTTCCTTAGACTACAGCTCACTAAAAGTTATATTTCTCTTCATTGGTAAAACCTGTAGAAAATCTGAATGAGGTTTTTGTTAAACACATTTCTATGAACAAAAAGTCTCTCGATTTTCAATTTGACTTTTTCTGTTTCTATTTATGGAACTTTTATTTCTCATCCGATACACTTTTGCCTTGACTGCAGATCACTAAAAGTTAGAATTCTCTTCATTGGTAAAACTTGTAGAAAATATGAATGAGGTTTCGTTAAACATGTTCTATGAAAAAAATTGTTCTCGTATTTCCCATTGGATTCTTTGATTATTCACAATTCCTCAAAAAAATTCATTTCGTTGATGCAAGTTCTAGAGCTAACGTTACTATATATTGATACAAAGTTTTGGAGCTAACTCCGGTGGTTACAGAGCTAACGTTACTCTGTTGATGCAGTTATGAAGCTAACGTTGCAGGTTCCGGAGCTAACTTTAATAGTTCCGGAGCTAACTAAAACAACTATAACTTTTGCATGTGAGCTCAGATTGAGATGATTCCTTTTTTGAACTTGTGTAATTTTTTGAGAGGAGCTCCATTTTCAACACTTTCATACTCCTTGAAATCCACAATACTCACAAAGTTGGATATGAAATAATATTTGAATTTAGATTTACTATTCATGATCAGTTCAATTTTTCCCAAAACTAGCATTATCTTTCCTTTATGGCCTGCATACACAAGACTTTGCATCTTTTCCTAAATAATCTATAGGATTAGTCAAAAAAATCTATAACAAAAGATTTCTAAAGAATGAACAAGATATATATCCTATATTCTATCTTAAGTAAACTATAAGTTCTAAGATTACATTTAAATCCACTTTCAAAGGTAACTTAGAAGGACAAAATAATGGTAATTTATGGTCAATTTATGGCCTCGTCACTATAGTTGTAGCTACATGTATAATCATGATCCTACAAGCATGATAGAGATAGGGCGAGCTTGTATAAGATTTATAGAAGGTGAAGATGGTGGACTCAAGGCTATAAAGGTATGTAATGAGTGTGTACACAATGAAATGGCAACTTTCGCTCCTTGTATGCATGATTTCGATCAAATATGGTGATAGTGAGAAAAGTGTTTTGGACCTAGAAAAAATGGTAAAGGTGGATTTTAGCCAAGTTTTCTAGTTAAGAGGCATGTTTGTGTACTAAGAAGATAGATATGATGCTCTTAAAGCCGGGGGAGCTATAAATTTCTTTGTTAGAGCTTGTATGAGGTGTTAAAACTTGTCAAAATTTGTCCTAAATGCATTGAGAGGATTGTTCAGGGCTATTAGCATCATAAATGGTATAAAGAGCAAGATTATGCTTATTATAGCTAATTCTAAGCCTAGAGATGGTGGTGTGTGGTCAAGAAAGTTGACATAATGCTTTGATGAGCCTAAAGCTAACATTGTTGGCATGTGTAAGATGGATATGGATCAGATCTTAGGCTACTATAGTGTTGTCAAAAAGGGAAAACAAGGTTGAGGAGAGACATTGCTTGTGTTTGCATTCCTAGAAAGTATCGTGGAGAGATACACAGTTAACTTGTTGGAGTGATAAAGATTCGGGGAGAGATACACGAGTTAACTTGATGGCTCACAAAGTACTACAAAGTATCAAATTATAAGGTGCATGATGACCAAGTCAATTATTTTGCAAAAAATAGCAAGTGTTCTCACTCAAAGTGTGAAGGCATGAAGACCGAGTTTCGTGGTATGTAAGTTTGACAGAGGAAAGCATGGTTATGTATGATGATTTCATGATAATAAGAAGAATATTAAAGATCATAATATTGTAAGAATGATATCAAAGAATTGCAGTGAATTAAATGTTAGGAACACCGAAAGGCCTATACCATGGTGTTTGAATAGACCAAAGATAAGAATTTAAAATATAGATTTAGTTGACCGTCCTAAAAAAGAAAGAGCTACACAAGAAAGAGATCCTAGTTCTGCCCATTAAAGGAAATATCTAAAACTTGTTTCCATATGTTCAATATTTATATTTTTGAGGAGGTGTGTGAAAATAAAGTGTGTTAACATTTAAAGGAATACTGTGATCCCCATTCTTGAGAAATTGAAAGTGGTGTACCATCTCCTGATAAATAAATATAATGATTGCAAACAAAGTTGTTGCAACTTATATCAATGTTTTTAAAAGTCTAAATCTATCAAAAGTTGGGTTGAAGTTTTCATCTCAGTATGCATATAGTTGAGTGTCAAGTAAATAGTTTGAGTTCGAGTTTAGACTTATATTCAAAGGACTTGTGAAAGATCTAGAGATTTGACACAAGAAAATGAAGGCACACAGAGGGATCTCAACTAGGGAAACAATGTATATTGTGTACAAGAATTCATAATTGTAGATGATGGCTTGAATGTGGTTAGTAAAAAATATCAAGTTGATGTAATCATGTCAAATGTCATGAATTTAAGGAAACAACCCCTAAAGGATGGGTCAATTCTATGTTGAACCTAAAGGAGCTCTAAGAAAAAAATTCATCTAAGTAAATATCAACAATGATACTCTCAGATGTGTTGAACATGATGTAAGTTGTAGGATGTAAAAGGAACTGGACCACATGCTTAGAAGGCTTATTGTAACAAGGAAATTGTTGAGTCATGAAAGTAGTTTATTTGAGGTGGCTCAAGAGCCTAAAAATCTTTGTAAATCACAATAAAATGTATTTAAGATGGAAATTTTGAGGGGATCAAATTGGTTTTACTTAAATCAGTAAAGGGTCAAGAGAAATCCCTGAAGAGATCTTTGAAGAGTGATTAGATATGAATGACTTATCTTTATGTCTTGAGTGTAAGGAAAATGATTGATGACATGGAGCTTCAAACAAAAGATGATAATATGATCCTAGGGGGCAATATAAGTATGTTTTTGAGTATGGTGAAGTGAGACTTCTAAATATCGAGAGAACACGTCCAGGGGGATCTATGATGCCGATCGATGGAGATATTCTTACATCTAGTCAAGACACAAGCACAAAGATAGTGATGCTAATCCAAGGGGGAGATTCTTGAAGTAAATATTTTCTTTATAAGTAATCATCTTCTTGTTTTTTTTCTTGTTTAATGCATGACCCTTTATCATAGATGTCAAAGGGTGAGAGAGTGCTATCAGAAAATAGGAATGGTGATGTGAGATCTTTGGTGTGTGTTTACCATCAAAGGTTTATGAGTATGTTGTCATCAATGAAAAAGGGGATATTGTTGAAGCATGGTCATTGGTGTTGTTGTTTATGTCAAGTGGCATTGATGTCAAAGGAGTGAATGGTGAAGTGAGGCTTTATAAGGGACATGAAGGTTGATTGGTAGTACCTTCTAATGATGATTGAAGCTCACAGAGAGAGTTTAGGATGGTTTTAGTGTTCTACACACTTGGTTAGTGAGGGAGGAGTTGACTATAGGTATGGAGATGGTTGGAAAACTTGGCATAAGTGATCTATAGGTATTTTATGATGATTTTACCATGTGCAAGATCTTCTAGAGTGAGTAACAGGTCAAATAGTGAGATTCATAGTTCAGAATCGGATCATTTAGGCCTAGTTCTAGAGCCTAATGAGGTATAAGAGATAATTAAAGGTCATAGAAAGACCAAGTAACCATGGGATAAGCCTATAACATTTACTAAGGAATTTATGAACATCCACTCAATCAAGTGGGAGAGAATGATTCAAAGAAATTCGGGCGGTTGTCCCTCTTTTGAGCCTTTTTTCTAGCAGATCATTCTCGTAAGTTTCGATAATCTTGTGGATGAGGTTGTGAAAGATATAAGTATTTGTCTTTGATATGTGACACCAACATTATTTAAGCTAAAGTGCATGACTGCGTGTAACAAAAGGTTCCCCAAGGAGTAGTAAAACTTGTCTTAGTCTGATCCTCTTTGAAAATCCTTATTTGGTTCTAGCTCGAGAACCCATCCATGAGAGATAACATATCATATCCAACTGTTGAATTAACAATGATGTTTATGGATGGCAACGAGAAGTCGTCTTTCAAGATAAAACTTTGTTAATGTCTCAAAAATTGATGGAAATTATGATCTTGACATTCTTTTTAGGGCAAGGATGATGTTGGACAACCACATAGAGTAGTCCATGAGTTTGATGAACCCCACCTATAGAAGCTTCATCACTTCTTCTTTGACCATTAAGGTAACCTTTGGCTTCATTGGTCTTAACTTTTACTTAATGGGTTTGGTGTTAGGCTTTGTCACCAAGTTATGGACAACGACATCGAGATTAACTCCGGACATATCTTTATAAGTGAAACTGAAAGCACAAGCATGCTCTTTAAGAATCTTAGTTTGTTCCTCCACCTCCTTAGGGGAGAGTGTAGAACCCAACTTTAGAATGTTAGGATCTTTGTCGGTTTTGATGTTGATGTTGATACTATCCTCTATTAAAGAAGAATTCCCTTCCTCGAATTCTAGGGGGTAGGAAGAAGTTCAAAAGATTCATCCTCCGCCTCAAAATCTCAAATTCTTGCATGGAGGAGTTAGAACTAGCTTTTTCTCCAAAGTAAGATGAAGAATGAGGAATGAGAGGAAAGCCTCTCTTGTGATGAGTTGGGGGAAGATCGATCTATGTGTGTAAGAACCCTAGGATTGCCTCGTTGTTTTCAACAAATTCCATAGCGGCGGGTTCATTTTTATTGTCTACATAAGTGAGGATTATAGTGCTTTGCATATTTTGTGTGAAGGGTTTGGTCTTATGGACATTACCAATTTAGTTTCTAGTAAATACATGTCGAGGAAAACCACGAGCAAGAAGAATCCATAGAGTCAACATGTTGGTTTCTTTCTCCGGGAATAGCCTTGATCGAGATGAAATCCAAGTATGTCGGTTTCTTTATCCTGGGAGTAACCTTGATCGAGATGAAATCCAAGTCTTTACTTAGCTCACATATAACAATCTTCAGAGAGCTAGAGGTGCTCAACTTTGGTCTCACATACCTAGGAAACCTAGTTGGAAACCAATTGTGAATCCCGAAGGACTCAAAGTTTTGAAACTCTAACCTTTTTGCAACTATGAGACCTAAGAGTAAGGCTTTGTACTCAGCACCATTATTGGTGCATTTAAAATCTAATTTAAAGCCAAAGGGCATGATCTTACCTTTAGGAGGAGTTCAAATCACCATTATACTTGTGCCGTAATGACATTTTAATCCATCGTATCTTGAAGTGTCAAAAGATTCGGGAATGAGAGAATCTATGGGTTCCTTACAAGATTCTTCTCGTATTTCCGATACCTCTACCATGCATATGTCTACAATAATATCAAAAGTAGTTTTTGTGGAGAATGCCTACAACAGCAACATTTTCATTATCCTTTTCTACAACTTTGATCACCTTTGGCTTATTTATGTTTGTCTTTGAGATCCATTTTTCATTACGAACGACCCCTTTCAAGGAGTTAGTTTGTCAAATTGATTTGTTGGAAGTTCAAATTTAGCATGAACCCTAGGCTTCCTTTTAAGATTTTCCAAATGTATGTCAAATGGCCTAGGATATCCCGAGCAACGTAAACCTTTCCTATATGTAAAAACCTAACTTCTTGGAATAAGGTGGAAGGGATGGCCTTCATCCTATGAATCCAAGGCCTTCTTAACAACATGTTATTATTTGTTTCTCTATCTATAATGTAGAATTCAGTTAGGATATTCTTTGGCCTAGGGAAATAAGGAGGATTATGATTCCAATAGAAGTTATCTTGAGGTCTGACATAGGCTCACAATGTGTTTTTGGTCTATGAGCAATTAGTTTCTCCATAAGCTATTTTTTGCGGGAAGGAAAAATGAACTATGTTTAGCAACCCCATCATCAATCATGGCTCTCTTGACAAAATTGTTGTAAACCCACACCTGCAGGTATAAGGCTATATATCCTATCCTAGCTATCTTAGTGTCAAAAGACATTTTATTTATATCAAAGAAATACCTTATGTCTTTATTTTTTTACTTGGCGGGATGTATGTCAAAATCTATGTGATTGATATCGGCTTCAAGGGAGGCATTACATGGATTAAATGACCAAGACTTAGTGCATCAATGAGAGAAGAGTAATGGGATGAATAATTCTTTAGCAAGTCAAGAAATGAGATCTAAGAGACTGTTTTGGTCAAATATGTGATTAAATTATATGCCCCTACTAGCTTGGGGATAATTTGAGTGACATCTTATAAAATAGAGAAAGTGGGGGAAGGTTGTGAAGGGTACTCCCTAGTTTGGGTTTTCACATTAATTTCTAGCCTAGTATCTAATTCAACCGAATCTACAATCTTTGTTTTGTTTTTCTTATTCAAATTGGAGGTTATTTCAAGGTTTTCAAAAGTAGAGACTTTAGTGTCATGCATCCCTATATGTATGCCTTTTTTTATATTAGGGAGGCTTGTTTTTCATCTACATGACATTTGTGAAAAGGATCTCAAATATGCATAAGTTTGTGTTTTGAGGTGAGATGGGTCATGTGTAATCTAAATTGTGAACCTCAATCATGATTTCTCATAAACATGTGAATAAACAATATCGTTGATCATCGAGGAGTCTTTGAATAAATTTGTTGCATTCCCTATAGGTCCAAGCATCGTGACTAACAACTTCGTAGAAACCGCAATATAAGTTGGGATTATAATGCATGTGCCTTTGATTTTTATTTTGTTATTGGTTAAAGCCTTGGTGGTTGTTTTGAGACTAGTTATTATATACATAATTTTGCGACCCCGACTAGGGTTTTGCTCTTGATTTTGGTTTTGTTGTGGTGGACAATGATTAAAGTCAACCACATTAATGAAGGGGATGGAGTTGGGATTCCTTTGGTTTCCCATGTTGTTATTTTCGTTGTATTTTGCATTTATGTTCTTGTTGTTAACAATGTTTGGCTTCTTAGTTTTATCAAAGAATATTGTCTGTGGTGGCACCATGATTGAGGTTTAAGACCTTGGGTCCTTGGTTATTATTTTGATAACTTCTATTGTTTTGGCTAAGATTTATCAATTTGTTGTTAAACCTATATGTCTTGCATCCATTATTGATGGCTACTTGATCAATGCATAAAGTGCCCTCTAAGACTTTCTTCGTGTGTGCAAAAGGGAAAATTTTACACCTCTTCCTTTGTTTCACGGTTAAGTGAATGGAGGAAAAGGTCACAAAGTTCCATTTGGTCCATGTTGGGTGCACTCAAAGAATAATTAAAAACATGTTGCTATCTTGATATGAAATGGGCAACAAATTCACTTTGCTCTTGCTTGATATGCAAGAACTCGTATTATTTATGCACATAACAACTTCTTCATATAAAAGACTTTAATGAATTCAACTAGAAGTTGTTTGAAAGAATGTATAGAGGCTTCAAGGATTCAATAATACTAATCTAAAGTGATCCCTTCAAGCATCTTTGGGAAGATTTTTGGCAACCATGGCGTCCCAAGGAAGTAATTCTCTAACAAATAAAATATACACCTTGATGTGGCATTTGGATCTCCCTCTCCTTTAAACTTGGGAAGGTTCAACAATGGGTGAGGAAGCATGACACCTCGTATTGTGAAATTGAGAGGCTCTTTTGAGTACTATGTGTAAGTTCCCATCACTGGGACTATACCATAAAGGCTTCTAGATAGAAGAGTGAAGGAGGAGTTTGGTAGACAATATCATATGATTTACTCAAAGCATATGGGTTCCTAGAATTGTGAAGATAGACCACATAACATATAAATGTCAGGTTGAGTAGACTTTGAATACATATGTATGTAAGGAGGTATGACATTTGAGAGTGTGTACATAGGTATTTGGTTATGAATGGCCATATTGTTGGGAGTGGCATGTGAAAAGACATTGTTGAAAGAATTGTGGGTGGAGTATGCATATGAGGGATGGACACCCATTCCTAGCATGCCAACCTCACCGAGGAGGTCTCCGGGATGGATGTATTGGATAACCTTGTTAATGGTGTTGTGTTTGTTGAATGTTGGTGGTGGGAATGTGATTTTGGTCATTCATGGAATAACCCACATTCTTACCCATCATGATGGATGGTTCATAAGGGTGCATTTTCCATTTCCGAATTTGTCCCACTAAAGTGGAGACAAGGTCATTCAAAGAAGATCAAATCTTTTACTTGGGAGCATGATTTACATTGTGATATAAAGGGGATGAATGATGCCCCTTCATAAATTGTTTGGTGTTCATACTTTTCTTTACATGTAAAGGGGTAGTTTTAGGTTGTGTAGTTGTGACGTTGTTGTTTAAAATATCAAGATATGAGATTGCATTCTATTTAATGACTCGTATATTATACAAAACATATCACCAATTTGTGCAAAAGTTTTGTCATCCAGTTGTTTTTAAAATAATTTGTTGTTTTGACAAGACCCTTGGGTAGATGCAAGTTTCACCAATGAAGGTTGTGTTATTTGAATCACATTGACCATCTTGGGTGTTTTGGGGTTGATCGACCTCCTTTATCCTCACGTTATTACATAATTCCGTAATATAGTTAGGGGATGTGTGTGCTTACAAGTTGTTAGTGTAGTTATCAACCCAAATGAAGAGAGAAGGGGGCTAATGGGACCGCATTTGAGCATAATAATCTTCAAGACCCAAAATGGGTCTCTCAAACTCCGACATAACATGTATTTGAGGGTGTGTAACACTGTCGAATAATGAAAGAGAGAAGATGGAATAAAACCGAAGAAATGAAAACGAGATGGAACTTGTCTTTCACGTCGGTTTCACCAAAATTTGTTCATGAGAAGTATGACATGAGTATCCCATGCACTTGACTTCTCAAGGTCGAGACTCAAGACAACTAAAATGTGGAATATGTCAGAATGAAGGGTGATGATAGATATAATGAAGATGAGAGTGGCTAAATATCAAGATTTAGTGGGCAAATGATTCTTGATTGATCGAATTGCAAATACGAGACTTTTTTCGCCGAGGACAAAAATCCCCTCACTATCTCCATGTGTGAGATGCTACGATCTAGGATTATTGTTGTAAGCATTTTCCCAAAGTGTATATCGATTAAATCAAAAATACCCCAACTAGGTTGATAGACCCTTGGAAAGCGTTCATTCATCTCTAGGCACTCCTCTCTAAAGAGGGTCATGCAATTATACAAATGATGTAGGGTAATAACAACTAAGGGTTTGCACGCCCTATGACAGTTTCCTTGGTTGAACTAGAATTGCTCAACTACGAATAAATTCTCATTTAGAGCTTTAAGATGACAAAAGATCAATGGAGGTAAGGGAGTAGATATAGACTAACACACATAGTCTTAAGTCTATGTTTCCATGATAATGGTAAATGCTTAATGGATTGATGATTGATTAAAAATTCTTCAACGAGGTTGAGTCGGACCAAGAATTATCATGTATGGGAATCAACTCATGAGAAAAAATAAGAAATGTAGAAAGGGGCTAAAAGAGAATTAAATGCGTAGTGTGAGTTGTTAATAACAATGTTTGTTGTTTTTGTTTTGATTTTCAAACTAACTTAACATTTAACAATAAATGAACAACTAAAAGGGAGATTTAGATAAATCAAAAGAATGAAAGACAATTTCTTTGATTTATTAAATTCACCTCTAATCAATTATCTAATGAAATAAATAAACTATTTAAACTTTTTTTTGATATTTTCATAGAATTAAACTATTTAGAAAAAGAAATGCAAAGAAATTGATTAACTAAATTTCTTATTGTCTTTTCGGGAGAGTTAATACCTTTAAGAAAAATTAAATTAAACTAGAAACTAACTAATGTTTTTGGTCCTTTTCAATTGTCGAGAATAATTAAAACTAATGAATTAAAAAAAAAAAACAAGGAAGTAATCTATTACTTCTTTTAATTGAGAAAACAAACTAAAACATAGAATAATCGGGTATGGTTATTCCTCTATTGTAGATTTTGGATATTCAACTAATAGAAAAGCTTTTGGGATATGAATGTGCATTGATAATTAACAAAATAAAGCCTTATATGATTGAGTCTTCGCTTATACGGCTTACGGGGAAGGAAGCTTCTTTGAAGCTATTTTCCTCTTTCCCCTGCAAAACTACTTCTTTTTAAATTGAAGGTAAAAGAAATGATTAAAAAATCTACAAATTTCACCCTTCTACCTCCAATCCTTCCCCAAGCAAATCCACAAGGATGGGTTGGGAAATGAATATTTACAGTAGAATCTTTTAACCAAATTCAAAATATAAAGGAAGCTAAAGAAAGCTACAAAATATATTTGCAAGATATAATTTTTGAATGATCTTAATGCATAAACAAATATGAATCTTCTTTTCTTAATTCTAAATAAAATAATATTTTCAAGATGTAAACAAAATACTATAACAAAGCTTAAACAAATTGAAAACACCCCAACATGGTCACTATAATGTTGTGGTATTTTTCCGAGAGTTGTTGGTGATGTTTTCTTTGTCTCCTTGGCTTCAAGCTCATCCCAAGGTGCAAAATCTAATTGATCCCAGTGGGCAGAGCAACAAATGACAATGAAGGATCAATTAAAAGGACTTGGCCTGGTTTGTTGTAAAAATGGTGGATGGAATGCAAGTAACAAGAAAGCTAGGACAAAGAGTTAGTTGTCTTCACCATAACCTCTCAAAATTCAGTAGCATAACACCTCTAAAACTTGAAAATGACTAATTGTACGCACCCAAAATTACACGCGTTACATTGTCGGGAAAATAGTTACAAGAATCCCCAATGATGATTCAAAATCCTTTCAAGAAGGTGTTCTAGCTCCAAAACCCATTCGCAGTGTATATTTGTAGCATAGATGGCCTTCCTTAACTTTTCCATGCATTTTTCCATCTCCCGCCTCTTCTCGTGCTTGTTTTGGCATTGGTGCAGGATTTCCGCCCTGCATGGCGGCGGTCCTGCCCACTTTTTCCAGATTCTTCACACGTGTTTTAAACATGCGACAGTTCACTTAATTTTTCTTTTTGCATGCATTCGTGAGCTAAATTGTCTAAAATTAGCTTTGATTGCTTGGTTCTCCTTCCTCCTTCTATTTTTAAATAGATTTAATTGGTTAGAACCGCTCCTTCTTACCTTGTGCATGAAGGAACCTCTCATCCTCCATTGCTTTATATATTCCATGCTTGTATTCAAGCAAAAAGGCCCGAGAATTTTGTGTATCTTGTATTGTTTTTTGTCATAATCTTGCTAGGAATTGCATAGCCAAGCTCATATCTCTCATGTTATCTCTCTTTTACTTGCATTGCGTCCAAATTGCTTCCACGTTGTCATTGCCGAGCGCCATCCTCTTGTTGATGTTCTTTGCCTTCCCAATCCCTTGGACTCACATGAACACTCGAGAGAAAGAAAGGAAAGAACTGAGGGATAGATACGATACTACCTGATTTGCCAAGGTTCTTGCTCTTCCAGTTGGATTTGTGTATTTGTTTGCTTTGTTTATCAAATTGTCAATTAGGAATTGTTAATTTCAATTGCATATCAAATATAGTAGAGAAATAGTTCATTCTAATTAGCTAGATAATCTCAAGTAGATCAAATCAATAGGAAGTTTTCTCTTCAACATTACCAAGGAAGCTGGGGAACAATAGCTCAGTTAGGGTTATGATTTGTTCTTCACTTTTGAGGTAGGGTTGGAAGGATTTTGATTGAATTAGAATAGATTTTTATATTTAGATTCACACATCTCGCACAAATAGTTAGCTACATCCACCTAATTGTTTGTATTTAATTTGTTTATTAGATTAGATGCATTGTCTGAAAAGTTAGAAAAGAGTAAAAACATTTACTTTCCATAGATTAACGTGTTTTTGCTTTGTTCGATATATTGAGAAAACACCAAAAACATAGGTTAGAGTTCTTTTTATAGATAGTTTATTTACTAAGAGCAAATCAATTCATCTTGCATGACCATCAACCGTCTACAACAGAAAGACTTATAGTTGTGATCCCCGGTCCCACAACCCAACAAAGCCAAAGCTAATAACCGACATTCAAGTTTGTGTTTACAGTCTTACGCACACTGCAACATACGCTAAGAAAATAGGATAGTTAGATACAATTAATATCACTACTAATCAAGCCTACGACTTTTGGACCGCCCGGAAATAGGGTTTGATTGCATGCATGACCATACGAGGGCCTCAGCCTCAACGAGTCTTTGGTTGTGATCCACAGGTCCCGCAACCCAACTGGCCTACTAGTCAGCCTAGATATTGACACTAGTTTACGCACATTGGTATTCATATCTTCACCGCTCCCACCCAATATTATTACACAGCTTTCATTGTTGAACATAGCAGCCAATTAGGCTAAGACTTTTTGGACAAGACCAGAAAATTGCCCATAGTCCATGCAGCTCTGCTTACACCTCTTGTCTTCACTTCCATGACCTTGTCTGGAAACCCATACAAGGCACCTGCAGTTACTTTCCACGTATTTCATAACCAATCAATAGAATCTTGGCAGAACTAGACATCAATTGTAGTCTTTGATTAGTTATCATATCAAACCATAACATCACATCCCTTGATTAGAGAGCATTCTTTGCCTTAGATTCGCAGATTCCAGATGTGCATGTCAAAGACATAAGGTTATCCAATTAGCTTGATCCCCACCATCACTTTCACTTCCATTTCGATTCCACACCGGTTGTCGCAAAGATGACCTCAAGAGGTCGGGTGCGAAGGGCAGTCACGTGTTGATTTTCTATCGTACACTAACCTATGAAACATTTGAATGGGGAGTATTTGTAAGCTACTTTGGGAAAGAAGAAGTTAGACTACACTTGTCAAATTAGAAAGAATGACTCGACATGTGTGGAGGAAATCAAACAAATATTTTAAAATAAAGGTGAAAGGGGAAGCGATAATGAATTCAACAAGCCTATTCTCGATGCTTTGACAAAGTAAACTTGAAGAAAATTGAATTGCAATCAAAACACTTGTTTTTAATTTGCTTTTAATGGTGAGGAAATCATCGGTGTTGATAAAGTGGCGATTCTACATGCAACCACCAAGAAAGGAAGAGCGATGCTTAAGGAAGACCGATGGTCGTGTCCCGCAGGGAAAAATAGTGCGATTAGAACCTTAAAAATATGAAGCGAGAGTTTCACAAAGTGAAAGCAAGTGTGCAAAAGAAAATATGAGAGATCCGGATCTTGTTCTTATTTTAGAAGCATCACTATCATCATTGGAGACATGTTTTATCAAATGTTACACCATGTAATTTTTGGGTGCATAGAGATACTATATTTCTTCTCTTTTCAATTAATTCCTACTATAAAATCATAAGACAATCAATCACTTAAGACGCCAATATTATGCTTTTGACATACCGACTATTATTCTCGTGATGTATACTAGATAAACTTAATAGACTTTATGTGGCTTATTCTTATGGTGACATTTCACTTCTTTCCCCTTAATCTTTTTATTGTATTTTCATTTGTTTTTGGATAGGCACACAAGACATCTATTGATTTTTTTATTGTATTCACATTTTCTTTTGGATAGGCACACCTAACTAGAGATAAAATGAACATTGCACATATAACTTATTTTTGAACAAAATTTATCTTTATCTAAACTTTCAATAAATACATTACATAACATTTTTAAAAATATTTAAATAAAGTAAAATGAGATAAAACCCATACACAAACAAGTATGAGAGATGATAAGACTATACAAATCTGCTACAAATGAAACTATTAACTCAATACTTGGTATAACTAAATGGAAAGCTTAACAAAATAATTCTAAATATTAACTAAATCACTTTGTCATTTTTGTGAGAGATATTCAAAACATTTTCAATAATCTATGTGTTAAGTATTATTTGTTTTATATGAGCATCTTTGTCAAGGTGAGTTAGGATGCCTTTTGTGTTCCATTGAAAGATTTACCAAGTAAAAGGTAAACCCAATGCCAACCATCAAATCCAATTCCAATCACTAACACTTCCATGGTTAATTCATTGTTATTGTAAGGTTGTGTCACATTTTCATGACTAATTTTAGTAACATCTTACTTTGGTATCACTCTATGATTGTTTTAACAAGTTCTAATGATAAAAACGAATCTCTAAAAATCGGTTGCTTGATAGAATCTCTCAAAATTGTTTGCTTTGACCATATCAATAAACTCCTTTCCTAGATTAGATTATTAATATTCGATTTACTTATTTTACTGAACACTAAATTTAACTAATTTTTTACTACTTGTCAAGTCTAGACTTAGGTACACGTCCCTTATCCTTGTTTTCTATAAAGCTTCTCATATTCTCCTTATACGAACTCTTTTCAAATGCAAACTTTAATTAAATTTTTACTTTGGGGTTTTGCATGTTCTTAATTTTAAGGGTGTAATTTGGAAATATCATCCATTTTCATCCCCGCGAAACATTTGAAATTAAAAATTAAAATAAAAACTATTTTTATACAATATTAAGATTTTGAAAAATCTATTATGAGTTTTTCCTATTCATGATGTGTTTAGAATCTAAGAATAAAAGTAATATGATAGAATTGTACATGATTTTATTAATGAGAGGATTTTTTTGTATTGTAAATCCAGTTAATTCGTATGGGACTATTTCATTTCTTTTTGGGATGGTGTGGTAGGTCTTTGGAGACTAGTAATTGAATGGATTTTTTTAGTATTATGAAATTACAAAGGATGAGGGTAAGTAAGGAAACATACTAATCCAACAACCAAACACTTATTATGTTATTGAGAGTCCTTATTGGTATAAAGATTATGATATGTTAGGATTTATATGTTATTGATGTGAGTTGGCCTAATAGTAAATTACTTGTGTTCTTGAAAGAGAGGTCACAAGTTCAAAGCCTCAGAATAAGTAGTCATATATGTTATAAGCCCCATGTAGATCTAAAAACAATTTGCTCTTATCGTGGACTATAAAAAGTCTTTTGTTTCCATTCCAAGCCAACCAATCAATGCAGGATTATTAGTCTCAAGGGATTGTCAAATAATGAATACATAGTGATTTAGAGTGCAAATATCTAACATAAGGTGAGCACCACCAATCAACCTCTTTAGTGACGTCCAAATGCCCCACTCTACATGTTGCAGAGATAAATAAAGAATCAAACATACGGCTTACTAATCACTAGTGCAAAGGCGTACTTTTGTAGCACATCCTTGAGAACAATCAACCATTATGTTAGTAAGAGGTCCACTTCCCTTCTCACAATACCCCTATTGACATAAAGGTAATTTAAGACCATGTTATCATTTGTTAGTAAGAAAAGTATATATATTCTAGCCCTATTAAAGTTATCACCAAATTTGAAAAATTATTAATCAATATACCCTTTTTCCTAATTGTTCTTTTACCATATGTTATTTTGGTGACTTAGAGGCATCGCTAATATTTGTTGGAAAATAGTTGTTAATTATGTCGAAGGTGTTTACCTATTAGAATAGAGGGTGCTTGACTCTAACACTTGCTAGAATATGGACGACGATGTATTTGGTCGTTGATGCACGACCCCATCGCAGACATCGAAAATCATTATTTTCCATGACCACGTAACTTTCCACAACCATAAAGCTAAAGTGAATCATCATTAATTACACCGAAAGGCGTGTTCTATGTGGGAAAGCCTCCTGCCTTCTGACAGTGAAGGAGACTGCAATGGCCCAGATGAATCGGTTGATGAAGCA
Organism: Taxus wallichiana var. yunnanensis; assembly: GCA_018340775.1. Lineage (NCBI taxonomy): Eukaryota > Viridiplantae > Streptophyta > Pinopsida > Cupressales > Taxaceae > Taxus > Taxus wallichiana. The sequence goes on from CM031234.1 coordinate 558,550,592, forward strand.
CGGCGCAAAACCAATTCTACACGTGTCCTCCAAAAGCAGGAATGTCAGAGACAATGACATGCACAAGGTGAGCCATTCCACGAGGGAGAAATGCAGGACAATTTCCGGAGTCCTGTGCGGGTGTGGGCATACTTCTTCCATCACGAACAACAGGCGAGTATGGTGGCTCCTTTCTTTGTCAGTACGTATGAGCCCGAAAATAATTAAAAAGATCAGCTAAGGATCAAGAAGAGCATGTGGTATGATGGTGGTCATTTTGGATCTCTATGTTTTTTATTTTCGTTTTTGGTCTGTATGTTATGCAGGGCCCTGTTATGTTCTATAGTGCTTGTGTTTGGTTTAATAGTTCTTGTTTGGTCCATTCGATGTTTTCATTTGTTTGTGTTTTTTTTGTTTTGTTTATGTCCACCATCAGCAGGACAACGAAGGATAAATTTGGAAAAGGCTTCCTGTATTTTTTTCCATATATTTGGGGATTTCCTCATAAGCGAGATTGTAAATATCTTGGGATTTTGTGAGAACGGCTGAGCGAGCGGGAAAGACTCTAAGCAAATGATATTTTATGCAAGTGGTAATTAATCGATATGTTTACATTTATATATCATTTCCATTTTATCTTCTTTATCAAGAATGGCCTGATTTCTTTGCATTTTGTGGGTTTATGTGATATATCTTTCTAGTGATATTGTTTTTGACACTGAATAAATTAATGGTTGAGGATCAAGGGTTTATAAGACTGCTCCATAGGATGGGCCGTTTAAAGTTTTTTTCATTAAATCGTTTGCCTCTGCAACAAAGCACGAGATGGGCAAAAATAAATCGTTGTAGGAAAAGGAAATGATAAAGAAATTTGTTAGCCGTAAAAGTTATTGACGGATTCAGATGTGTCGATAAGATGTCCATCTAGGGTTTCATTATTGTGTTTTTCTGATAATGTTCTAGACCCATCACTTCTTTCTATCTTCTTTGCACGACACAGAAAAAGATGGAGAACTCTTTATTTCTTTCCATCTACTCGGATGTTCAACTGACGAGATATACTAGTATTTTATTCAGTCATAGACAGAGATACGGATAAGTCAGTTAATGTTTTCTTAGATCATTCTTAGGATAGTCTGTTTAAAGGTTTTTGTCATCAAATCGTTGTGTCTGCAACAAAGCACTATGTGGACAAAACTAAAGCTATGTAGAAGGAACTGAATAGGGAAAAACTCTAGATGGTTGTATTATGTTGTTGTATCTTTCTTTTATTTTATAATTAATTGATTTGTTTGCATTTGCAAACCATTTACATATTATCTTATTTATCAGAAAGGATCCAATTTCAATTGCTTTCTGTGGTTTATGCAATTTATTTTTCCAATAATATTTATTTCACACTTACGAGATTTTATGGTTCTATGTGATTTACTAAATTGTTTCACGCTTGTACAGGGCTTGAATGTTAAACGCTTTTCCGTAGTCCGCTTAATGGTTTTCATTAATTAAATCATTTGAAATTGTTCCGCACTTTAGCGTTGTGTCATTTGCACTAGCTGTACGAAAGTGAATCGCTGTAAAGGTTATCGAGGAATTCAAATGTGTCGATAAGATGTCCAATTAGGGTTTCATTTTTTTCTGTTAATTTATTTCCATCTATTTGGATGTAATCCAATAAATGCTTTAGAGCTGCACGACCCACGAGAATGGATTGGTGACATTATTCTCTAGGTTAGGAGAGATATTAGTATATTATTTTTAAATCATTCTTATTTTTTAAAGAAGAAATTTGTTTGTTTGTATATTGATATCCCTCGTTATTAAGAAGGAATTTATTTCTCTACAGTTGTAGCCACCCAGTAATCTTGTGAATCATATTTAAGGGATCAAACCTTTATGAAAGGGTTTTTGGAACCATCCAGCACCTCAGCTTTGTGTTCAGTTCTTTAATATTTTGGTCTCTTCCTTGGGATGCCTGAATTGTTTTACATTACAGACTTTTGAGAGAATTGTAGGTTTTCAAAACTGTTTGAGTTAATGTTTTGTATGGGATCCAGGGTTTGAGTTCATGGAATGTACATTAGGATCTCCAAATTGTTACCTAGACAAATAAAAATGGAGATGAAAAAACACGGTTTATTCAAACTCTAAAACATAAAGGGTTTGTTTAAAATCTAACATACACACAATTTATCTTAAAATGTTATTAGATTAAATCTAACTTTATTATAGGTGGAAAAATAAACCACTAATATAAGTGAAATACATCAGAAAAAAATTAATAAGTGTAAAAAAAATGGCAGGGCACATTGATTGTCTAAACCTGAAAATTATCATTTCAAACATGTAACATGTTTCATTAGTTGTTAACGATTGATAGATGCATGTACAGTTAATTGCGCTTCTTTCATTAAAACTGTGTTGCATGTTGGAGTTAAAATTTACAGTTATACATCATTACAATTATTATGTTTTTGTTAAATTTAATATAATTTTGCTTAAAATTTAGACTAGTTTTTTATCTCTAATTATCAAATTATATCCTTAGCATTATGTTGAATCAAATTATACTAATATCCTTATGGTTTTTGAAATCATAAATGTCTTTATAAGTGCTGGAGTTATAGAATTCTCTTTTGTAAATCTTATCCAAGAAAAACTAACCAGATTATTATCACATGTTTTTTTTTTTTTTTGCAGCTTTACATTACAATTGTTTAGTATTTTGTATTAAAATCCTTTTCCTCCAACTTATTTTATTAGTGCTCTCTTAGTATTATTTCTTAGATATCTAGTTCTATTAACATATGATGCTCTAAATGCTCTGTGTTTTGATGAATACTTTAGAGTGCTCTTCTTTTTTTTGTTAGTACTTGAGAGTTCTTCCACCTATACTCTATTATGGTTTTTAATAATTTTGATATTGTTTATGCTCTCTAGAAGAAATTTATTTATGTAATTGCTGTGTATTCATCTTAAGTACTTCATATGCAATATATGGGATTATAATTGTTTCTATTTAGAGGATGTAAAGGTAATTATTATTGTTTTGGATTTCCCTATTTTCTTCTCTAGCTTTTCTTGTTTTGTCGTTTCAAGCTTTGCAAGTTGTTTTCACCGCTGTGACTCGAACTTTCTTGTGCAATGAGATGCTTTGGTTTAAATTTTCTAAGGTCTATGCTAAAAATGCAAATGCAGCTTGAAAACCAACCAATCAAGCAACCCTAAGAAATTAAGACAGTGTAAATCCTAGTGTCCTAGGAAACCTCCAAGAAAGCAAAAAAAAATTAAAAAATTTATGAAGCAAATAATAAAGATTAACAAAAAAACAAAAAATTATATGCACCAATTTGAAAATCTTATCCACCAGAGTATCATCAAATGTTTTTTTAGTAGATTTACATTACAATGTATTAAGATCTTTTTCGTCTTGCAACTTATTTTATTAGCGCTCTCTTAGTTTTATTTCTTAAACATAGTGCTCTGTTTTTGATGAGTACTTTGGACTGCTCTGTTTTTTTTTCAATGAATACTAAATGTATTTTTCTATTATAGGAGATCTCAAATACTCGAAAGAGAAATCAAAACCTTCTTTGGAATATAGAAAAGATCATCGCAAGGACTGTGTATGGGCACTTGATTATGCTTGTGACAAAATTAGCTAATATGAATTTATAGCAGAAGTTGGTTTTGATATTTTGCATGGTATTATGGCATTTGTAGTTTATAGATAATGCTGAAACATTTTTTTATTATTATTATTATTATTTTAAATGTATTTATTAATTAGTGTTCAATTGTTTTTTTTAAATCACCTTAATGTAAAGTCCATCTTTAGATTGACATTTGGTGTTACGTCAAAGTAATCTGTTTTTGTAAAATGTGTTTAACTTCCAAATTTCAATACTTCACAAATAATGGAAGCATTGAAATAGTTATAAAATAGATTTGAATAAATTTAATAGATTTATGTAATTTTTTAAAATAATAATAAAATATTTCAAATATATAATTATCTTCCTTTTGGTTTAAGTATAGTTTTGGAAAATAAGTTGAAATTTCAAATTGCAATACTTCAACAAGTAACGGAACAAAAAGTACAAAGAAGACTTGATGCAAAAGAAAGCACAAGTGTTCTTTAATTGTGTCAAAGATATTGATATATAGCTTTATTAAGATTAACATTTATAATTAATATTGTAAATTGTTTAATAGAAAATTATGTTTAATTGATGTATATTTGTATATGAATTGCAATAATAATATTAAGGATTGTGTTGTTTTTATGTAAAATAATAAATTTTAATTGTAAATTAAATTTGCTATTTCTAAAATTTAGTTAATTTTTTAAACAGTAGAGCAAATATGTAGAAATTCTCAAAGCAATTTTAAAATAAAAAAAAAAAATTTCTTCATATTTTTTTGTTTAACTTTTCACTAGCCACTTAAATATTAATTATTTAATAGATATAAATAATTATATCTATATAAAAATACGTGTTCTTATTTTATATATTACATAAATGTATTGAAATATTATGTATATATTTTAAATGTTTAAATAATAAACTTTTCTATAATATGTAAATATTATGTTATATAGAAATATTAAATTTCTCTACAAATGTAAATAATATATTATCTCTAAATAATAAAAATATATATAAATATATTATTATAATATAGTTTACATTTCTCTATAACATATAAATATTATATTAAATATAAATATTAAACATATTTTACAATAAATCTAATATAAATAGTGTATATGTATAATATTATTTTTTTAATTATTTTTATTAACATTTATTTATATTCTATTGTTTAACTTAATTTCTATATTTAAAAAATATATTATGTAATTGTAAATACGTGGAATTAAATATAATTTAAATAAAAATATTATATTATAAAATTTCCTATAATATGTATATAAATATCATATTATTTCTAAATTTTATATATATATATATTTTTAAATATAAATATAAATTTTAGAGTCTAAATTTTTCTATAAATATAAAATAGTATATATAAATACTAAATATTTTATATAAAAAATGTAAATATATTTTTTCCTTTTTTAAAATTAATAATATATTATATATAAAAATATAAATTATAAATATATTGATATTATATTATTTCTTTTATTATTATTTATTTATATTTATATTCTCTATATTCTTTTGTGTTACTTAATTTAGTAGCTCACTAAAATATTAATTATATAATTGATATATATTTTATATTTGTTTATATTTGTATATGAAATAAAACTTATTCTAGAGTTTTTTTTTCTATATATTAAATTATATTTTTACGACGAAAGGCGTGTCTACAATGGAGAAAGCCCTAGGGGCTTGATGCCGGACAGAGACAGGAAGGGATGAGATTCATCGGTCGACGACGCACGGCTACACCAGATGCCTTACGTGTGGCGGGTAGTGGAAGGCTTGTCAGATAGACTGGTTCTCATCAGAATCACTGACACAATTGTGTGAAAACTACAACTCACCCATCCCTCTTTCGACAGTCGTAGCCAGGTGGTGTGTAGATTAGCTATTAATTTGCATTTTGCAAGAATGAGGATGTGATGCGCTTTCTTGGTTGTCGTGGTGTTTGGCACAGGGATTCTGCTATGGAGAATGCAGAGACAGAAAATGCGATGCGGAATTACTTCATTGAAATGGATATCCAAGTCGTAGGCATGTGTCCCACCAGGAAATGTCATTAGGAAGATAATACTCTTTCCACATGTTGCAAAAATCATGTGGCACCGGAAAATGTCGGGTCAATGACGGTTGTGGTGTTGGTGAGCAGGTCGCAGATTGTTGTGGCAAACTACGGTGATTCTCGCACGGTTTTGTTTAGGGGACACAAAGTTGTTCTGGCTGCCATGATTTTTTCCTTCAAATTTTTCCGCAACTAACCAAATACCTTCGGGTCCTGAGAAAGACAGGTTTGGAATCAAAACTCATTAATTTGTTATGCACGACAGCCAGAACAAGAAGGCGAGATGAATCGAATAGAAGCAGCATGATGACAAATTGTAAACTGGAATGGCTACCGTGTTGGAGGCTTCCTTGCCATGTCCAGAGCTATAGGTATATGATTTTTTCTCTCTCCTTATAATTATGTATTCTTTTCCAAAAATAGTTGTTTTCAAGTACATTTTCTTTTCAAGATAAACAGAATTGTGAAATGGCTCTAAAAATAAAAATTTATGCTCAAAACTCTGGTCAAACACCAAAAAATATCATAACATTAATATAGTTTGATAACTTTATAAAGCGCTCCTCATGCGTTATTTAAAGCTCATTGCAAATAATGAAATTATGAAGATGACACCGGAGGATGATACGTTGCTTGCCCAAATACTGATGTCTTTGGGAGTTCCCTAGCAGAGGAGGTCAGTTAAGGTGGGCTTAAACCGAAAAGACTAGAAAGAAAGGTAAAAGCCATTGGAGGAGGTAGATCGGTTTTTTACCCAAATTTGACGGACATGGTGAACTTTGTTTGCAAGAGCGTTAATAACTCAAGACGAGAACTAGGTTACTTTTCTTACAGGATGGGCAACCCCATTTATGACTTATAGTTGTGCAACCCTCACTAGCAGTGAAACATAAAGAGACTCGCCGACTGCGGCATCGGCTTCGGCAGGAACGCCATCAGAGGGAAGTTCAGCAGATTTTATGTGGTTACAGACCCCGCGACGACGACCCGATTAATCCCTGGCCGATGACTCTCCGTCACGCAGTGATTCAATCGAAGCTAGTGTGGATAATTTTCGCGAGAGACGTGATGATATAGCTAAAGCAGGCACTGATCATGGACAACTACAAGACCATCGATGGGACATTTGATACAGTTGTGGAAGCAGTGACCACATATGATAATGCAACCAGATCCCTCGAATGTGTTAAGGAAAAAGACTAATTTTACATTGATTCCTTATGATATTAGGATTTCCTTGTGATTAAAAGGGCTCCCCACCAAATTTAGAAGTGGAAATCAGTAATCGATTGAAGAAACAAACTCCATTCAAGAGTAGTTGTGCTCCGGATAAGCCTACAAAAGCCATCAATTGATACCAAAAAACTTTCCACATATGGATTTTTATCCAAACGCCCGACACAATGGGTGTAATTCATCTTCCTTTCTTGATGATGAAATAGACATAGCTTCTAGCATAAGACTTGAGGTAACTAGGAAACTATTTTCTCAATCTCAATCTACCACCATTCAATGAGCAAGAAGATTTTGGTAGCTTAGACATTTTGTCTCAAAATCATTTACTCAACTTTATTGTGATTTTTTTATATGTACCCTTTAAAGGACGTGATTGGTGTATTTCAAGTAATATACATTTTCCTATGTACTACCATTAATCAATCCATCAGCTAAATTCAATGCAATATATAACATTTATTTATTATCAAGGCCTTAATCATAAAGCACATCTCATTACTATTTATCTTGCATGGAGGTTTATTTATTCCTTTTGTTTTAACAACTTTGTCAAGAAGAATGATAACCAAAATAAAACCTTTGGGGATCTTGGAAATCATATTTTGTAGGTATTAACTTCTACCCATGACCTAAATTGTTGATTTTTGGGTGCTAATCATTAATGATAGTTGAGTCTTTAAATAGTGATTTGAAAGATTTTCATGGACTACTTCATTTAACAATCGTTTGTCTACATCTCCTGAAGATTTAGATACCCAGAGAGCACTTGGATCCTCGGAAATATCCAAGAATTTAAATATTTTGTTTCATCGTGTTCAAAACTAGATGCAAATATAAATTTGGCCATATATTTAATACATGTGGCTTGGAACATTATATTGTATTTTAATTATTATGAAATACTTTTAAGGGCATAAACTTAATTTGATTGTTGATTTAATTGTTCCTTTAAACTTAATGGTTAGATATTTTTTTCCTCTTTGTTAAAAATTCACACCCACCATATTCATTCTTATATAGTACATCTCTTTCATATACAATGTTTGGTGTTGTATATGGTCTTCAAGGATGTGATGCTCTTTCAATTAAAACCTCTGGAGTTGACACCAAAGTCTTTACCTAATTTGAATAATTAAAATATACATATTAACTCAGAAAGATCGACCTATCAAATAATTATTGTTAGACTATTTTTCTTATGCCTCTATCCTCCATTATCATGATGCTCACTCAACCAATGAAGATGTGAAGCTTAACAATTTCCACTGAAAATGCATCCTTTTACAAATAATTTTGTTTTGACTTATGACTCATAAAACAATAACAACATTGACAACACTATATTTAACATTTAAACTTTTTAAGACACACATTGACTTGGATTCAATGACAAAATTGAGAAACTTATCTAATATAGCTACAAGCTATTATTAAATAATAGTTTTGACACACACATATATATATTTTTACACTAAGAAGATGATAAAATATCAATAAAATTGAGATCACCTATTTGAGTTTGCCAAGCTATAAAATTAGACTAAAACTAAACTCTACTTCAACCAACAATTTACATGAAACTAAGACCTATTAAAAATAAAAATAATGTTTCAACCAAGATTTAGAATGAAAACGACTCATAGTGAATGGACTTGTATATTACAATTGTGACCTCCTAGATGGGTTGATTAATTGATGTTGAGATAAACACATACAATGCAAGTCTGTAAAAATAGAAGATACAAGAAAGGTAACAACAAAATATGGCTCCAACTGTTAGAGCTTCTATGGAGGTAACAACTTGAGATGGAAGATAATAGATTTAAATGCAGATTCGGGTGAGACATGTTAATGAGTTTAGGAATTGGTTTTACACAAGATTCAAGGTGATAGGTAAGGAAACCAATGCTAGCTTGGATGTCTACATATAATCAAAACGTAGACACTAATGTTGGTTTAATGCATATATTTGTTGCATGACCATATGAAGACTTCAAAGCTTGCTTGGTGATGACGTGGAGCAGTATAAGCTACTCAAACATAGATAAAACAAAATTCATATCAACACACAACTATTCTATGCTAAGTGTGATTCATGCAAGATTACAAATACATGGTCTCTCAAGCTACTCAATTAGTATCAGTACTCATAACTACTGGGAAAATACACAATTTATTTAATTTCTTGTTTTTTTTCCTTCTTTGCATCACTCTGATGCTTCTTCTACTCCTTTTTCTCGCCCTCTATTTTCTCCTCTGTTGCAGGACCCACGGTCATGACTCTGTGAAGTCGAACCCTCTAAGTTTGGAGGTCAAATATTCGGGGTCTACATCTCCTATTACCGTTATCTGCTTCTCCTTCATGTCCACCACCACAAAATCCACCCATGTATTACAGACATTTATCAATATATCAAATTATGCAGAAGAATAAAATTAATGTTAGGGTTTGAACATTGAAAGTGAAGAGCAAGAAATAACATACCTTGGACACCTACGACCGCTTTGAGAGCCTTTGTCTTGCTGCTACCATCCTCAATTTCCATCAATAAATGGGAAGCCGATAGACAATTTGTTTGTATGTAAAAATGTAGGCATGATTCCCTTTGTTTTACTTCATGTGAATGATAATTTCAATTAGGCGATGAAGATGGTTGCAGAGTGGAAGGGCACACATTCCCCTAAGAGAACTCAAACCCTTGGAAGGTCAGGCTTTGTCATCTTTTCAAGACTCGCTTAAACATATCCAATATATTCTAATTGATTAAATGAGTTTCATTGGCCCTTAACTCTCTCGTTGCCAAATCCATTGCTCAAAACATTGGGTGTGCTGACTCAGGATAAGCTGATGATCCATCGATTGCAACACAAACTTCTTCTCTGCGTCAACCAGAAAGTCATGATTTCCACAAATTTTTGGGTTGCAACATGTCTTCTAAATGGTGCTATTGGCTCTATCATGAACATTGTTTATGACATTTGTCTGGTCTGTCTGATTTTCCTTTATTTGTCGTCATCACATTTGTTCAATACACAGGGGCCCAATGGGGTGCCAACAACCCTTCCCATGTTCTGATTCCGCCCATTTCTAGGAGTAACCAAAGGCAATTACAACTTAAAATGACTTGGCCATTTTCAATCCACAAAACTCAAGGGCTTACTTTGCGAAGAGCCACTATTAACATTGGGTGCATGGAAAGAATTCAGCTTACCTTCACTGACTATATCAAGAGTTACCTACTTATCCGCCCTTCGGATTTCACCCCTTTTTCATTCTGGCGCTAAGCAAAAAAATCCTCAACACCTCTTCTGCAATCACACATACAAGAGAAATTCCATCTTCATTCCATGTCCTTAACACTCCCCTTGGATCCCCAGTGACCCTTTTGTTTCAAAATACTTCACTTCTTTTGCAATCCATATCTTTTCTACTACTCCAGTTTCCACTATTTTGTTCGATTTTTCAATTTCCAACTTGACATATCATAATCCTTTGTTTTATGCTTTAATTTTTTTTCCACTCACCAACATTTCGCTTTCGGCGTTAACATCGCACATCTCACGTGCGATTCTAGTATATTCTTTGTTAGCGGATTTTTATCCACTTTAATTTTTTAAGGCACTTTTTTCTTACATGGTAAATTAATTGTGAATGGCAAGACATGGTGGATTTGCGGCCATGAATTTCACTTCATTCGCGGGGCTAAGATTAGTTACTCAAGAAGTAGAATTTAGAAAAATAAATAATTAAATAAAATTTCCATTTAGGGTTTTATATGACATGCGTACACATGTACTTTGGTTTTTAAATTAAAAAATTAGCCCACATCATTTGGGAAGAAGGGTTAAATTTTGGGTATAGATTATCAAAACTTCATTTATACCTACACTAATTAATGATTTTTGAGCTTTAAATTTGATCGTGATTTATATGTTTTTCTCATAGTAATATTTTTAGATTGTAAATTTGAAGTAAGAATTTCATTCTTTATTGCGCCAAAGGTGTTTGCACCATTAGAAACGCAAGCACATTCTTACAGCGTGTCAGTGGCCCATTTGATCTTGTCCGTCCACATTGTAGCCCTTATCAATGACTTTAAATTAATCTCCATTATCCAAGTACATATTTTTAATTGATCACTGTTAACTGAGATCATTCATCCTTCTAACAAAGGGGAAGGGTTTCAAGGTGAATGGAGTAGTGGCAAGCTCAACATTTCCAACGATGAAGGCAGAGACAAATGTGCTAGTGCATTATCGATATGTAGGGCCATCGTGGAGGTGAACATTTCAGGTGTGTCGTTTCCCAATGCCAACAACATCACATCCCCCACGCTTCGTGATGGTGTAATCGTGCAGAAAGAAGCTTTTAACACCTAGATCCCCATAAATGGTTTTTTGGAAAACAAAGTTCATCAATGTTTGGTTTTGTTTTTGATTTCGTGAACACGTGTTACTCAATACGTATTTAATCACATCTCTCTAGATTATCTCCTTATTTTTTGATGAAAAAGATCTTATATTATATTAAATGCAACATGATACAAGATTCTTTCAACAAAAAAGCGGGCGATATGAGAGCACGCCCCAAAGCCACAAGCACACTAGGCCATACCTAGAAAAACAACAAAAGAATGCCAAGCTACATGGACATCCAAGGAACACCAAAACAAAGGCACCCGATGCTAGAGTAGAATGAGAAATAAGAGGCTCAAAGTGCCCCTTCTTTTCCTTAGATCCCATGACAATAGTCCACGATGCTTATTGGGAAGCCAACTCTGCCGAAGGATCTAGGCAAGGGTTATCCTGATTGGGGTCGAATTAAAGGACCCAGACATGCGATCGCTTTTGGCACCACCACCGTGAAGGGAATCTCAACATTCATATTTTCTAAATTTTTGGGGTGAGAACATTCTTTGACTTCCGGCCTACGAAAATGGTCTGCTAGCCTTTAGGTTGCGCAGAAAAACCCTTTGTTCTTCTTCGTTTATTCTAATTGAGTGACAACGAGCAAGCCTCTTGAAGGTGCCCAGTTTGATGGCATAACCGACATCGAAAGGTCGTGTTCTCATAGTCGAGAATTTGAATCCACTTGAAGCCATCATGGATTAACTCCAACTTGTCCGGAAGACCTTTGCTGAAATCCACCTCAATGCATATATGAGCATAAGTGAACAACCCTTGCTTAGACCGCTCATCATCCATCTTGATGAATTGACCAAGAGAATCACCAATAGCAGCACAAACTGTAAGGTGCCAAAAGGGGAGAGGAAGATTGGGGAGACGAACCCAAACTGACATTTTTGAGACTACCATAGTAGAAGGATCAAAATCTAGAAACCATGGAGTAAGAAAAAGGCTAGCCCTACCCCAAAACTAGGGACCCTCATTAAGAGTCCGTTGATAATTTGTAGGAGAGGAGAACCAAACAATAAAGAAACCCTTTGCACATAGCTGGATCTCACAAGTCACGGGACCAAGTAGAGTAGATCCATTGATGCAAATCTTCATCTAAGGCCAAAACCATTAAATCTACAAATAATGGCCCTATGTACATGTCAAAATATCTTCCCAAATTCGTCACCTCTCAAAAAGAATTTAATCGAGTAAACTGATTTACGCTTCAACCCTTAAATATATTAGATTTTTGGCATTTTTATTTTGGCCATTTAAAGCATAAATTGTACTAAATGTGGATAATACGAGTGAGATTGATTCGATACAATGGAGAACATATAACAAATGTTATTTGGGTGGGAACAATCCGAGTTGTGGAAAAGGTGCGGGACATGCAAGGTTTTAATTCCCACCTTTTTATTTCTGACTTTCAATTCATGTTTTAGCCTTATCTAACAAATGAAATGTCACGCACTCAAAAAAATTGATGCCATAAAAAGAACAACAAAATAGAAAATCTTGATCGATGGATAAAATCTTTCTTTCATTCATATGACCATTCCCTAAAGGGGATTAATTATTAGTGATTGTTCCTGCATCACTTACTAACAAAATTTATTTGGGTGGGAACAATTTGGGCCATGGAATAGGTGTAGTACATGCAGGGTTTTAATTCCGACCTTTTTATTTCTGACTTTCAGTTCATGTATTCGCCTCATCTAACAAATTAGATGTCATGCACCCAAAAAACTTGACACCATAAAAAGTAAAATAACAAAATAGAAAAGCTCGATCGATGGATAAAATCTTCCTTTCATTCATATATCCATTTCGAAGGGGATCAATTATCGATGAGTGTTCTTGCATCACTTGCTTTTCTTGCATCGCTTGCTTTTCCTACAATTACTTGAGCTTGAAACTGAAAAGTGTGCTTGCAAAGTGCTACAAGAAACAACTAGTGTGGTTGGGTTTCGAACTTGGCCCCTTTTGAATTCTCACTATTTTTTGTTTTGGCCCCTTTAAGCTCTCATTTCACTCACGTGAATAATGCGTATGAGATTGAGATGATTAAGTGGAGCACAGATAACAAATATTATTTGGGAAGGAATAATTAGCTCCATGGAATAAGTGTGGGGCATGCGAGTATTTAATTCCCACCTTTTAATTTATAGCATTTCATCCATATCTATGTTCTGCCTATCAACTTATACGTCATCCAATCAAAAGCCTTGGTGCCACGAAATAAAAAATAACAAACTTGACTGATAGATAGAATCTACCTTTCCTCAAACATATTGGATTTTGGCATTTTTATTTTGGCCACTTTAAGCATAAAAATTGCACTCGTGTGGATAATGTGAGTGGATCAAGATAGTACATTGGAGCACATATAAAAGATGTTATTTGGATGAGAGCAATCTACGTTTGTAGAATAGGTGCATGACATACAAGGTTTTAATTCCCACCTTTTTATTTCCTACATCACTTTCTTTTCCTGCAATTCCTTGAGCTTGAAACTGAAAAGTGTGCTTGTAAAGTGCTACAAGAAACAACTAGTGTGGTTGGGTTTTGAACTTGGCCCCTATTGTATTCTCACTAATTTTTTTATTTTTCTCCTTTATGCTCTCATTTCACTCACATGAATAATGCGCATGAGATTGAGGTGATTAAGTGGAGCACATATATCATATATTATTTGGGTAGGAACAATCTTCTCCATGGAATAAGTGTAGGACATGCGAGAATTTAATTCCCACCATTTAATTTCCAACATTCCATCCATGTCTATGTCTTGCCTATCAACTTATACGTCGTCCAAACGAAAGCCTTAGTGCCATGAAATAAAAAAATAAGCTTAATTGATGGATTTAATCTACCTTTCCTCAAACATATTGGATTTTTTGGCATTTTTTTAATTTGGCCACTTTAAGCATAAATTGCACTCATGTGGATAATGCGAGTGAGATTGAGATGATACATTGGATCACATATAATAGATGTTATTTTGATGGGAGCAATCTGAGCTGTAGAATAGGTACAAGACATACAAGGTTTTAATTCCCACATTTTTATTTCCGACTTTCTATTCATGCCTTTGCCTTATCTAGCAAATTAAATGTCGTGCACTCAAAAAACTTTATGCCATATAAAAGTAAAATAATAAAATAGAAAATCTTGATTGACGGATAAAATCGTCCTTTCATTCATATGTTCATTCCTTGAAGGGGCTTGATTATCGATGAGTGTTCCGCATCACTTACTTTTCCTACAATTACTCGAGCTTGAAACTAAAAAGCGTGCCTGCAAAGTGCTACAAGAAGTAACCAATGTGGTTGTGTTTTCGAACTTGGCCTTGTTGAATTCTCGCCAAATTTTTATTTTGGTCCCTTTAAGCTCACATTTCACTCACGTGAATAATGCACACACGCTTAAGATGATGAAGTGGAGCACAAATAACAAATATTATTTAGGTAGAACAATCGCTTCTGTGGAATAAGTGTGGAACATGCGAGTATTTAATTCCCACCTTTCAATTTCCAACATTCCATTCATGTCCACATCTTTTTTTATCAAATTAACTATCGTCCAAGAAAAATTGAATCAAAATCCTTAGTGACATGAAATAAAAAAATTAGCAAGCTTGATGGATAGAATCTAACTTTCCTCAAACATATTATATTTTTGGCATTTTTTACTTTGGCCACTTTAAGTGTAAATTAAACTCATGTGGATAATGCAAGTGAGATTTAGACGATACAATGGAACACATATAAGAGATGTTATTTGGGTGTGAATAATCGAGAGACATGGAGTAGTAGTGAGACATGCGGGGTTTTAATTCCTACCTTTTTATTTTTGAATTTTTACTCATGCCTCGCTCTATCTAACAAATTAAATGTCGTGCACTCAAAAAAATTTACTCCACATAAAATTAAAATAACAAAATAGAAAATCTTGATTGCGGATAAAATCTCCTTTGTTCATATGTCCATTCCCTGAAGAGGCTTGATTACCAATGAGTGTTCGCATCACCTGCTTTTCTTGCAATTACTTGAGCTTCAAACCGAAAATCATGCTTGTAAAGTGATAAAATAACCAACCAATGTAGATGGGTTTCAAACTTTGCCCTTGTTGAATTCTCACCAAATTTTTATTTTGGCCCCTTTAACCTCACATTTCACTCATGTGAATAACAACATAAACTTGAGATGATTAAGTGTAGTAAAGACAACAAATATTATTTGGGTAGGAACAATCTTATCCATGGAATAAATGTGGCATGCGAGTATTTAATTCCCACCTTTTAATTTCCAACATTCCATTCATGTATACGTCTTACCTATCAAATTAATTGTCATCCAATCAAAATCCTTAGTGGCACACGAGATCGAGACGATTAAGTGGAGCACAAATAGTAGATATTATTTGGGTAGGAACAATTTGCTCCATGGAATAGGTGTGGGACATGTAGGTATTTAATTCCCACCTTTTAATTTCCAACATTCCATTCATGTCTATGTCTTACCTATCAAATTAACTAATGTCCAATTGAAATCCTTGGTGCCATGAAATAAAAAAATAGCAAGCTTGATTGACATATAGAATATACCTTTCTGATATTCCCAATGTCTTAAGGGCCTTAATTATCGATGATTGTTCACACACCACCTATTTTCCTACAATTACTTGAGCTTACAAACCATAAAGAAAGGCTACAAATTACCGTAAGATGCAAACATTCCGGATGGTTATGAACCCTAAACCTTTTTAGGTTTCCCTTTTTTAATGTTGTCCTCTTTGTGAGATTGAAATTCTTAAGTGGAGCATGGATAACAGATATTATTTGGGTAGGAAATATTTGATCCGTGGAATAGGTGTGGGACATGCAAGTATTTAATTCACACATTTTAATTTCCAACATTCCATTCATGTTTGTGTTGTCTATCAAATTAACAACTAAAAAGGGGGGCTACAAATTGCTACAAGAAGCAAACATTGCATTTGGGTTTTGAACCTAAGACCTATTGGAATTGCATTTGGGTTTTGAACGTAAGACCTATTGGAATTTCCCAATATTTTTGGATGTAATATCCCTTTCTAGGGCTGAAATCGAAAAACAAGGAAATAACACAAACCCTAAACTCGATGTAAATATGATTTTAGACCAACAAACCGAAAATTTATATCACTATGGTACAATAATATGATTTTGGAACAACTTGTAAACAACAAGATTTCAACCAAATATCACCCTACAACTCATCCACAATATTTATAAACCTTTTAGAAATATTTTAGTACCATTTTCGCCATTAAAACCAATCTCAAACACAACTAGCAATTAATTTATCAAAATTAGAAGCAAAACCAAGATAAATTATAAAAATGAGGTCTCCAAACCCCAAATATGGCCAAATATGAGATATATCAACCTTATAAATTATGAAAAATTTGAATGTCAAATAATAAATGAGTTTCATGCCCTAGAAGGCACCCAAATTGACTCCAATCCTAGTCACTCCCTATGAGAGGGACTCCAAACCGTGCAAAAGCTCTTGATAGGTATTCTTCTTGATGCCCTAGATACAAACCAATAAGAGGATATTCAGTATTTGTCTTCACATCACCAATTTTGAAGAGTTTTCATTCTCAAATATGCCATAAGGAAGGTTGTCGTCCTCCTTAGATGCCACGCTATGGATTTTCACCCTTAGTGGAGTTGGAAATAGAGCAATCATTGCTAGAGTCCAAATTGATAAGTATATATGCTCCAAAAAGTGTTGTGCAAACGAGCCAATGGACTCCTCTTATATCCTTTAGTTAGTGCCAAGATTCATAAGGGGTAATGATGAACCTCTTAAGCTTGATTTATCTTCTATTTCCATGTTGGAAACTCTCCAACCTTGTTGACCTCATAAGGAGCTTACTTTATCTTTTAATTTCATGTTGGGAGCACTAGAACCCACCGACCTACCTTGAAAGGCAAAACACAAAATAAAAACATAAATATGAATAAAGAAATTGAAATATAACTCAAGTTCTTCCCTTGTTCAACTTCTTCTTGCCCATGAAAAGAAAGATGAGCAAGAAGCCTTCAATTTATATTATTTTGAAAAAGGTCCTTCTTTCCCAAATTTGTTTTCCCTCAAGCAAAATGCAAGCTCCTAGATCCCAAATAATTCTATGTGGCTCCTTCTTTGATGTACATGCACATGAAGCAAACATATCAAAGAAAACATAAGTGTTTAACAACACTTTTACAACCTCTTCATCATGCCAAAGGTACATGAAAGCTAGCTCCTTCCTTTGCTTACTATCATATCATAATTTCCATTCAATTGATGAATTCCCCAAACTTCGGTAATGTTGTCCCAAAAACAACTGTAAACTTGCATTTTCTCTCGAAAATCAGAATGTTAGTGGCTGGAAACCACCTTAAATCAGCCACAAATATGCCAAGGTTAGTAGTAGTTTGGAATTTCTTCAACCTTATAATTGGAGGCTCTTTTTTTTGTGTCTCATAAGTAGGAAAGTGGCTGGAAAAGTTGTGAACAACAGTTGAAAAGAAGGTACAACAGCTGTAATCATGACTTCTCTCCAAAAATTTCCATACTATCAATGACATGGGGGTTGGAAACACCCCAACTTTGATGGAATATGCCCCAAAAATGCCCAAGAACAACCACTTGCTAACTTCAATGATTGAAACTACTCATATGACAACAAACATAAAAAGATCATATTGCTTACCCACTTTCCACATCCAACATCTTGTTGCCTCGATAATCGTGACTACCTTTATACCTTTTTTTTCAAGTGTGAAGCTTGGTTCCAAGAAGTGATTCACACATTTCCAAAGACCATTCTGATTCTCCATGTCATAGTCATCTTGGACTTTACTCAAATCTGCTTTGTATATCCGTGATTGAAAGTGGTGTTTTTCACCCCATTAGGCTCTTCAAAATTCACTTTATGATAATAAATATTCTTACCAAGTGTGAGCAACCTTCATTATGGAAAATTTTCGAATTGCAAGTGCCTTACTTCCTACCCCAAAATTGTTGTCCTATGTTGTTTCTTCTCGCCATGAAGTTTTATTTCTTAAGCTTTATAACAAAACTTTAGTTCTTCATTATGAATGTCGAGGGTGGACTTCCCTAATGTTTGCAACCACTTTGAACCCTAAGAGCAATATTTCAACGTTAGCTAGTTCAATAACCAAAAATTCACCACATACCTCATGATCTCCTAGAGAAGTTACAACCATACTATTTTTCTTGCAAAGGTATGAGGGTGCCACTCCCAACAAGCGTAGTGACCCCTTGGTTATGAAGAAGACTATTCTCCTAGAATGGTTGATAAGTATGTGTACTTCATGCACTCAAACAAGTATGTTTCCCTTTCCCCTTATTCTCCTAATCTTTTCTCAAACATGGAACTATGGGTCAACCCCTCATCAATAAGAAAATAAAAATGTGATCCTTCTCTAGATGATCCCAATGTAATAAAAATTTGAGCAAAAGAGGGTCTGTAAGGAGTATTTATTGAGAATAAACCCTCTAAGATTACCTTTCCCAACAATTATTTTTTACATTTTTCTTACATCGACACATACTAAGATGAATTTTCTCCAAGTACTCATTTTGAAGTGGATGATTCTCCCTTTCTCAAGCCTTATAACAACACCCATACCTTTATCATGGTGATGTCTCACTAGTGGTGCCATAGGAAGATACAACAAGCATGAGACATGGTCACCCTTCCTAACCAGTGGTGCGTGATGATAACATACTTGAAATGACAAATCGTCCAGTAAGAGAAATGGAATATTCATATACCATGGGTTGCAGCTTCATGATGTCTTTATGCTTCAGAATCTTTGAGTTTGAATCAACACTCTTCATTTGCATGATTTCTTCACCAAATGGAATCCTTTCCTTCTTGCATTCTCCCCAAATTTGTTGGTGCTTGTCTTGGGTCACCTTAGGCTTCTTATTAAGGCTAGGAATTCCATTCATTGACCTCATTTTGACTATTGCTTGGAGCAGTGCAACCAACTGAAATGATCAACAACTCCCAATTTTTGTAACGTAAGCTCTCTCTCTTCCCGCTTAGTACCCTTCATCTTCACAATGCGGTTAAATTATTCTTTATGATGACCAAAATATTGCCAAGATATAGCATGTAGGTGATGTAGTAAATCCTTAAGAAGAAGATGAAATTGCTTACCATAGGTTGTCTTGCAATTTCCAATGAACCGAAAGTGATTATAAGAACCCAAAAAGCACTCTCTTCATATATATGGCCTCTAACAAGGTCACCCAAATGTCTTGGCCCATTGACCCTATGCAATTATGATTTGTCTCCATTCTTAGCATCATGAAGATTACTTTTTTGCCATGATTTGCTATAGAGCATCAAATTTGCACCAAGGTCCTCTTTTCAACAAATTTCCCATGAGGGTAATTTTGAAATGGTGTGATAGGAAACAACAATTCATAATTGTGGTCATCATGGTCATACCTTGGGCTGCCCACAAGGAGCTCACCCTCCTTTGCCTTCACTCCTTCAACAAATGAAAATCTTTCGACCTTGACTCCTTCCATATTTTCTTGACACATGTATGGAACATCATCATGGTTCCCGCTAAAGTCAAGAACACTGTCAATTTTCCTCTTATTGATTGTTGTTCAGGAAAATTCCAGCGAGCTGATTATCATCATTATCACCAAAAATTTGGCTTCAACCACCAAATTCTCTCCACAATTTTGTAAATCGAATATTTCTTTTTTCCTTGGCTCATGCTCCATGACTTCTTCCTCTTTCTTCGGAGATTCTGTTGCATCAAAACTTTCTTTGGTTCTTCATCTAGCAACACCTTTCCATGTCCTTCAATGTGGTCTTCTTGGGACTCCACCTCAAAACCCTCTTGCAGATCTGATTTTCCTTTTTCTTCTTTCAAGAGAAACCCCTTTGGGTTTGGCTCCTTGGCGTATTCTTGTGGTCTAGGGTTTAACCCTAACATCTTCATCCATGTTCCGGTTGTCCCCTTGTTGGAGCCATCAAATGTGGAGAGTGCCACCTTCCCCAAAGCATTTTGAAAATTTCTTTGTGGTGCATGAGGTCTAGGCTTCAACCTTGACCTTCCCTTGCTTACCCCTATGAATTCGGCAAGCGAAATAACATCACAGATCTCATTTAGAAGAGCCCTATATTCTTCATAGCTAGCCACAATGTTGTGACCCATTGAATGCCTAGTGTTTCCACCTTTGGAATGACTTCTTTCTATTGGTAAAAACCTAGGTCGCCAATCCATGTCTGTATTCTTTGTCACCGTCTTGCACGAATACCCTCAAGATGGGAAGATCAATGCTTTGATACCACTGTAATATCCCTTTCTAGGGATGAAACTGAAAAATAAGGAAATAACACAAACCCCAAACTAATTTAAATATGATTTTACATCAAAGAAACTAAAAATTAGACCAATACGATGCAAATGTATGAATTTTGGAACAACTTGTAAACAACAAGATTTCACCCAAATATCACCCTAAAACTCATCCACAATATTTATAAACCTTTTAGAAACACTTTAGTACAATTTTCACCATGAAAACCAATCTCAAACACAACTAACAATTAATTTATCAACAAAAGTACAACCAAGATAAATGATAAAAAATGAGGTCTCCAAACCCCAACAATGGCCAAATATGAAAGATATCACCTTATAAATTATGAAAAATTCTAATTATCAAATAATAAATGAGTTTTGTGCCCTAGAAGGCACCCAAATTGACTCCAACCCTAGTCACTCCCTAGGAGAGGGACTCCAAACCATGCAAAATCTCTTGATAGGTCTTCTTCTTGATGCCCTAGATACAAACCAACAAGAGGATCTTCAGTATTTGTCTTCACATCACCAATTTTAGAGAGTTTTCATTCTCCAATATGCCACAAGGAAGGTTGTCGTCCTCCTTGGATGCCACACTATGTATTTTTGCCCTCAATGGAGTTGGAAATAGAGCAATCAACCATAAAGTCTAAATTGAGAAGTATATATGCCCAAAAGCGATTTGCAAATGAGCCAATAGACTCCTCTTATATCCTTTAGTTGTCACTATGAGTGATAAGGAGTAATGACCGACCTCTTAAGTTTGCTTTATCTTCTATTTCCATGTTGGAAACTCTTCAACCTTGTTAACCTCGTAAGGAGCTTACTTTATCTTTTAATTTCATGTTGAGAGCACTAGAACCCAACCAACTTGCCTTGAAAGGAAAAACACATAAAATAAAATCATAAATATGAATAAAGAAGCGAAATATAACTCAAGTTCTTCCCTTATTCAACTTCTTCTTGCCCACTAAAGGAAGATTAGTAATAAGCCTTCAATTTATATTATTTGAAAAAGGGGACACTACATTGGACCCCTTAAGTTCATGTGAATAGTTCGAGTGATATCACAACTATAAAGTTGAGCACATATACTAGAGATTTTTTTGGGGAGGAATAATTTGAGCCATGGAATAGGTGTGGGGCTTACAAGTAGTTAATTTCCACCGTCCAAATAGAATCCTCAACACGCTACACACACAACATACCCACTTTTTTGCTGCTCATTGTTGAATGGTGATGCCATCATAATTGCTGATGAGGGAAACCCTAGTCAAGTTTCAACAACAACACATTGCTTACTTTCCTTCTCTCCTTAATGTTTCATTCCTCCACCCCTTCCCTTTCGACATTCACAAAGGAGATGGGCGCCATTTTTTCCCTGGTTGAAAACAAGGAACAACATATGTTTTATACGTGTTTACGGGAATGTCGTCGTTGCAATTGTTATATCATTGACATTAACGTTTGTTAACAAATGACACCATCACAATTATTGTCGAGGAATAACCTTTTCGTTGTCCTGATAGCTAGGGAGAAACCCTAATCCAAAATGCAAGTGCAATCGTTACCTTATGATGCTAGGTCCACTCCACATCTTCCTGTCTATGTTCTCTCCCATAAAACATGCATTTGGGTTTTCCCTACATTATACGTGCCTTCTAACTACCCAATATATACAAGAGCTGAAATTGCAAACAATTTTTCACTTCTTCGGTATTATGCAACCACTCCTTACATTTTGAGATTTTTTTGCAAACAGTTGCATCGATGCCTCTCACAACCCGCCCTTTCTACTTCACATGATTAACAAAAATGTCATGTGGTTATTCAGAGGTGGACTTTCGGGATTGCTTCCCGCTCCAATTTCTCCGCCCTTGCACTTCTCCACCCTCAATCCCCTTGTTTTTCACCCCTCTTCCTATACCATCATTTCTCTCCGTCCACTTTCACTTGTTCACTAAATCCCCAACGGCATTTCTATCCTACATTTCACATAGGATTGCTAGTGTTCTTCGCTTTCTTAAATTAGCCCCTTTCTTTACAAGACAAAGACAGCTTCTGTCGTAAATATCAGTAGTCCGTAATACCCTAAAACCCAAAGCCCCAGTAGCATGGCATCTCGAGTAGCGTCAAGGTCCTTCAGATTTGCATTCCGTTCATCAGGAAACTCATTCAGAGCTGCAGAGGGTCGCAATCGTACCGGACCCGCCCCATTTTCAGCAAGACATTCTTTAAGAAATGTTGGTGAAACGTCAAACTTCAGAAGACGATGCGCACAGACAATGATACCATTGCACAATGCTGTTGCTGCTGCTAAGCTAGTATCGCACCTCTCCGTGAGCTCAAGAACTTCCAGCGCCCTTTCTCTCGGTACAATCTATTTTCGTTTTTTCACTTGTTTTGTTTCACCCCCATTTTTTTAAATTTAGTAAATTATCCCACCCTTTTATTTGTAATCTTCAGCTAAGTTGCCAAGACATAGGCATATCGTGTCCTTCAAATTCAATCGGACCTACGGTTAACTCTTTATCGAAATTCACCTCGACCTAGGGGATTTCACCCAGTTTTGTACCGAGCTCATCCATTGGGGTGCGTTGTCGTAACAAGTTATAATGTTGTTTGGTATTAGGAACCAGAGCTCCTGATACTGCTACCACTTGAGCTCATCCCATTCAACTTTTCTTCGAGTCTAATACGGTTCTAATTTATGAAAAGGGATTATCTAGTCAATTTCAAATAGCATCTCGGGATTTAAACCTGGTACACTGCTATGAAATTCTCAATACTTCTACCACGTGAGCTCGTCCCATTCAACATTTTTGTTTAGTACCTCTTTGTGGGTACTTGAGAAAATTATTGGAAGGGTGTTTGTCTGCGAAAATTACGAAAGAAAGAAATTATATCATTAAGGAGCGTAGAAAATCCACAGGAGAACGTAATTATAGCAATGTATACAAACTACCAAAGCAGGTCAATGGACTGTAAAATTACAACTGGCACTCAATGCTTTTTCAACGAGCTATAATTAACTAGAAAAGGAGAAAAGTGTTTACCTAAAACTTTGGCGAATTTGCCAGAGCAGCTGAAGCGGTGAAACCCATTGTTAAATATTATGTAGTAGTATTGGAATCATCAGTACGAATACCCATTTGGAGAGGGCAATACACTAGAGTATAACTTTATCAGTTATTGCTTATGCAATTTTACTGGATATAATTATATTCTGAGAGGGCTATTTTAAGGTTTTGATGAATGACAAATATTAATTTTGGAAGTTGGGATGAGAGTTATATTCGCAGGATAGGATGCTTAGGACTGCACTTTTACATGTTTTTAAATTGTAAAACAGTGTAAGAAGTAGACTGGCAATCAATTGAAGTTTGGTGCTTTGCAAGTAGGTTGTCAACTTGTCAGCAATTTATTCTTTAGAAAGGCTACAAATGCACTAATTATGATTTGCCCTCCAGCATTCAACTGGTTAGATAATGTTGATGAGATAGATTTCAGGAAAGTGAACTATATATTTAGTAGACTCTGTTATTTGGGCTTGTGTTTTTTCTTGTGAGGAAGATTTCTTGGAACGTGCCCCTTGAGGAGCTGTATCACATATATGGACTTCCTTCTGGCTTAGATACCAGGTCTGAGTGGTCTGGATTCCATGAGTTTAGCCGGGACTTGCACCTTGCCTCATCTGTCTTGTTCACTCATTCTGTGGGTTTCTTAAGCTGTGGTCCCATGGAGGGGGCTTTCTATATTTTCCCAGCCGGTGCTAGTGAGAAAATGTAGGAGCCTTTTCCAGTTCAGTTGTCCCATGAATTTGTGATCTTGGCATGTTGAGAAATTTAAGGAGAGGAATTTTATGAATTACATGCGAACAAGTGGTCCATATTTTTATCAAATTTCAAAATCTCAAAATAAATATTACTCATGATGCCATGTGGACAATAAGCTCCTAAGCTGGTGGGGGAAACCTTCAGCCCTCCCTCTGTAGCAGCTGTTAAAAGTTTGCCACCTAAAATTTTGGGGCTCCTATTTGAAAGGAAACATTCATTTTATTCCTGTAGCTGTCTTGTTTCAACTTCATGGGACCAGTCTCCGAATAAAAATAGGAGCCCAAGCCCCCTCCATGGATCCCAGCCTTAGAGCATAGCCGAAGTGGAACCCTGGCAGTCGGTGTAAAATTCTGCTGAACTGACTGTTGCCCTGTTGATTGGTTCCTGTTGCTTTGAGAGAATTTCAGGTGCAAGTTGGCAGCATGAAAATTCGCAATAAAAACATTGTGAAATATAATTTACAAACTAACTCGGGTAAAATATTATGTTCCAGCTATGGATTTGCGAAAAATGCATATAAATTGACCTTAAAATAAAACGTAGGGGGAAAAGATAAATGCTATGTGACCAGGGTTCGTTCCCCACCCTCCCCTACCCCCTGGATACGTGCACGAGTGCACGGATACGTCCCGGTAATGGTACTGATACGCCCCAGCTATGTCTAGGTACGTACGGTTATGTCCTGGGTACGTTTTGATGTACCTGGATGTGCCCGGATGTATCCACAGGCTTGGGCAGTGGGGGCTCTAAAAAAGTTTAATTTTATTTTATTTTAACTCAAACAAACTTCAGTTTTATTGAGGACTAGACTAGGAGGGCATGGCAACCACAAGGAAACTTGGAGATTGTTTAAAATCCCTCTAGTTTATTGAAGAGAAAATATTCAAAGGATATCAAGAATGTTTGAGGTAATTATTTGGGATCATCGCAATTGGCCAAGGAAAGAAGCTATTCATAGAAATTTGGACATATATTTGAGCCTCTGTACAAGTTATTTATGAGATCAAATCTTAGGTGATCTTCAATACTAATAGAAAAATTTGGAAAAGAAGCTATTCATAGAAATTTGGACGTATATTTGAGCCTCCGTACAAGTTATTTATGAGATCAAATCTCAGGTGATCTTCAATACTAATAGAAAAATTGGAACCACAAATTGCATAGCTTAAAGTTTCAAAGAGCATCCTTTCCCAAAAACTACCAAGGCACAACATTGACTCCTTCCTGCATCCTTAAGGAGGATTAGAAGGTGATTTTGGATAATATGAATGCAAGAACCAACCATTGGACTGACCTCTTTAGTTATCATTGGCAGGTTAGAGTCAATCTCATTAAATATGTCCTTTAGGAGCTCCCTATATACATATTTTGTGACCGCCATTACAATATTCGTATATCATAGAAAATGTAAAATCTTAAGTATATTGAATGTTTTGAACATTGATCGTACTGTAATTCAAGTTTTGTAATTCTTATGGACTAAAAAATGAGTAAAATGAGTATATGTATCTATATATATTAATTTTTTTAATATCTATGTATGGACGTATCCAAGATGTACCGTA
This sequence comes from Taxus wallichiana var. yunnanensis, assembly GCA_018340775.1. NCBI lineage: Eukaryota > Viridiplantae > Streptophyta > Pinopsida > Cupressales > Taxaceae > Taxus > Taxus wallichiana. Next base: position 558,576,742 of record CM031234.1, read on the forward strand.
CCGAGAGTTTTCAAAATCAACGTATCCGCATATCGAACCTATACCCGTATCTTGGCAACATAGGTCATAAATGTCTAGTGGAGTTTGTGTTGAGAGGGCAAGTAGTATTGAGGCATTGATGAGCTAAGATTTTCCGGGAGAGTGTTTTAAAAAATGACAAGGGTTCTTTCGTATCAATGAAAACCATGGTTATTAGATGTTTAATTGTTGGTCTTGTCAACCATAATAGAAGTGTCAAAGACAAAACATTGAAATTAGAATTTTTTGTTGTAATTTTCCTTTTGGAGTTCTTGAAGCATGTTTTAAAACCAGAAAATAGTCGATGTAAGGTTTTTGCAAGCTTTTAAAAAGAAGTTGACATAGTTGCTGGCTAGAGTTGTGAACAGAGTTGCATTGACATGGATACAAATATAGCTACTTTTTAAGAACCTTTGATCGGTTGGATACTCTATATACATGCATTATATATAATATTAAAAATATTATAATACGTTAAATTATAAATAAAAATAAACTTATAATAAATTAATAATTATATATCTCATATTATAAACAAATTTATACATAACATCTAAGTAGCCGATACGTTTTGGATACGGGAGCGGGTACGGAGTATGATACGGCAAAATTTTTTTGGCCCCGGATATGGCGTTGGATACGGCAGTACAAAAAATATATAAAAATTAAAAAATATATAAATTTCAGCCTTCTAAATACATTATATACATTTCCATTAAAATAAAAACGTTAAATTAAATTTATATAATAAAAACTAAAACATAAAATTATAAGAAATGAGTTATATTCTATAAGTTATTAAAAAACTATAATATCTAAATTATACGAACTGAAATCCCACACAAATATTAATACTTTATAATCTATTAAAAACGTAATAAAAAAATCAAAAGTTATACAAACAAAAGAAAATCTTAATGAATAAATAATATTAAAAAATCAATTTAAAAAAACGTATAACCTAACCTTGCGCCAATAAGGGGAATAAATTAATAATTGCATGGTAATCCCATTCCCGTGCCCAAGAAGAAGCGACTGAACCAAAACGGAAAAAGAAAGGGCAAAAATACGACAGGGAAGATATAGACACACCACAACGAAGATATAGACACGCGACACACCACAATGATTAGATCACGGGCACTTTCCCGTCGCCGCTCCAGGAACGTTTTGAGCTCACAGGGGTGCTGTATCGGCTACGTAGCATAGCATTAAAGTCGCGTACAAATTACACACTCCCAATCGACAAGAAAGGTAGGAAGTTGGGTATTCCATGGATAATTTTTTTTTTTCAGGTTGTGTAGGCCCAAAGGATAATACTCGAAATGAAAAAAGGTAGAGTAGGCCAATGGAAACAAATCAAATGAAATCATAACAGGTTGAGCGTAGTAAAAGAGTAAATCAATGCTCGTTACCTCCGGTCCTTAGTTGTTGCTGCTAGAATGTATTTAAGAAGGTAATATGCAGTTTTAAAATTATTTTATAGCCCTTTTGAAGGGTTTTGTTTCAATTTAAACTTTTTTAAAACTTATAAATCAAATACAGTTATAGTTGGTTTTGCATAGCGTATTTGGTTGTATCAATACGACCTAATTACGGGTTATTATCTAGATACGGCTGGTTACGGTATTTGGGCCATATTTGACCTGTGCCATACTTGATTAGTATTAGGAACACATACACGGACACACTAGCAATAGGGGTGCCATATCTTTGCAACCCTAATTGTGAAGAATAGTCAAGCCTTGTTTAGTTAAAACTAGGTTGGCTTAATTATAGAGGTATGCCATGTAGCACATTGAGGAAAGAGTCTACACAAGGAATGAAATGAGTCACAAAGTGTATGTTCACGAAAGATTCCTTCAAAATTGTATGTTCATGAAAGATTCCTTCAAAATTGTATGTCAATTCAAAGACAAAACGAAATTGATTACAAGGAGAATGATTGCTTCCTTTGATTGGAAGTGTTGCGGGCTTTGCTACTATTGTTACATATATAGTCGAGATGAGTTGCAAGGCATAATGGAGAAACAATGAAGATGATGCCAATCAATTTTTGAGGTGGTCAGTGTAGAAGGTTAATTATCAATAAATGTAGACGACATGTGTTTTAGTGTTTGGTCGATGTTTTGTTAGAAGATCAATAAGACTTTCTGCATGTTGGTTGTAATGGGTGTCTGAACTGTCAACCGTTAGTCCTTGCCTTTTAATTACATAAATCATGCACAGGGTATGGGTGCTTTTATTAGGTCTTCCCTGAACTATGAAGAATGTAATAAAATTTATCTTGAGGAATACAAAGCTGTTGTTGTTTCATAACTTATTATGGTAAGTACTTGCATATGCTATTCTGTGTATGCTGTTATTGTTAGTCTAATATCTCAGTAGGCTATATCTATATTACATTTTGGTGTCATGCTTTTAAAAGAGCTTAGATCACATTGTACACAGAAGTAAGTTGGTTGACAATCCTCTTGACAACCATTCTTATTAACAATGACTTGGAAAACTAATGGGCCAACTGGTCCAAGAAATGGTTGAAATAAATCAAGAAGAGGAAGAACTCACAAAAGACTTCCAATACTTGTGGGAACTCTCCATACGGGCTCGAACCAAATTACTGTCACATTCTATCTGGGGCAACTTGGCAGTTCATCGAGGACGTAGAAAGACTCCTTGACCACCTTATACGACTCCTTGCTAGACATTATATAATATTGCAACATCTTTGAGCCAATTGTGACCAATTAATTCAAAGGCAACAATATTGCAACGGTGTGAGGAAAGGCAAATCCGGGAAGAGGAGAGATTGAACAAGTGTCTATGCCATTAACACCAAACAAAGGATGACAAAGAAGGAAAAGCCGTGAAGCAAAGGAAGTCGAAACTCAAAGATCACTCCAACTTTTGGAATGACAAGAGAATCGGCAACAGATTCAAAGCAAGAAGCAACAACATCAAAGAACAAAAGATTGGAGAGCACAAGCTCAAGCACTACCCCAAGTTGATGTGTAACTAGGGGCGAAGTAGGAACCAAGAGAGGATTGGTTGGCATCAACACAAGTGATTAAGCACTCTACACCGCTCACTATGATTAGTGGGAGGAGATTGTTAGGCCTTTAGGGATATGCTTGGGGAGTCTCTTAGCGGGTCGAATAAAACCCGGTGAAGACAAAACTCAAACCCCCCTTTGGAGAGAAGTGTCCTTGGAGAGAAAGATGACTTCCTCAGAGAGGAAGAAATGGTTGTGTATGAGTCAAACATACACGGTATTGAAGAAATATTGACTGAAAATCCTTCGCCAAATACTCCAAAGCAGCCAAAACAATCGAAGTGGAAACAAAAGGGTAATAACACTAAGAGGGAATCTAAGGGTGAGCATGACAAAGTATAGATACTTGTCGAAGGATAGGTTAGTATAGACATGTCAAATAGTGCAAAAGAATGTCCTACATAGACTGCCCCGAGGATGTATTTGGTGTGCCACTTTAGAGTTCCCCCTGACCCCTGACCAAGTCCCCACGACTCCACCTGACCATGTGTACCCCATCACCCAGAAATAAAAATTGCCCAAAGTGAATGGAGACAACTCGAAGACTTGGTGCGGCACCGTAGAATGTGCATAACTATATGGACTACCGACAAACTAATGGATGTACTTGGCTAGGATACTTTCCAACCACATTGTGAGGGGTGGCTATTGATTGGTATTTAGACACACCGACCACCGACAAAGCTACATGGAGGATTTTCAAGGATGCCTTTGAGAAAGAATTCAAACCCACGAGGGATGACAACAAGTTCCCCCATACTTGTCTACCCGGACTAGGAGGAGTTCCATGTCCATGTAGATGTCTCCAAATATGAGATCGGATCGACGTTAGCCCAAGTTTGGAGCCCAAGGATGGACTACCCGATGTTCTTTGCAAGTAGACTCATGTCTTTGTTGAGAAGAACTACATTACCACTAAATGAGCTCTCAATATGGTGTATGTAGTGCAGAAATTTCGGCATTGTCTATTTGCTACCCCTTTATTTTGTATGTGGACCATCAGGCATTCCTGTACTTAGTGAAAAGATCCATCATTCAATGTTGGATAAGAAAATGATTGATGGAGTTCACATTCAAGATCATTGTTAGATTAGGGAAGAGTCACATGATTGTAGACCAACTCTCTCGGATAAAATTAGGAGAACCGATGGAGAGTGTCAACGATGATTTTTTTATGCTCACTTGTTTCAAATTGCAATGGTACCAACATGGTATGAAACTATTGGGGACTATTTGTCCTCTACATCCTTCCAAGGGATATGTACCCGAGGGAGAGAAGGAAATTGATGTTGAAGGCTCGTATATTCTAGTTAATAAATGGGTTGTTATATAAGATGGGTCCAAATCACATCTTGTGTCAGTGTGTACTAAAAGAGGAAATTAGGGATGTGCTTTTAGAAGCACATGAAGGACCGATGGGGGCCACATGAAGGACCAAATGCCATTACAAGGAAAGTGCTTTTGACATGATTTGGTGGCCAAGATTGCACCATGATGCAAAGGAATGGGTGATGGAATGTGATACTTGCTAGCATATCGGGAAACCATTAAAAAGGGACTCATGCTCCCTTAGCGACAACCTCACAATTGTTTAGAAAGGTGGAGCTTGGATTTTATAGGGGCCACATGAGACCTAACGCCATTACAAGGAAAGTACTTATTAGTAGGATTTGGTGGCCAAGATTGCACAGTGATGCAAAGGAAATGGGTGATGGAATGTGATACTTGCCATCGTATTAGGAAACCATTAAAAAGGGACTCATGTTCCCTTAGCCACAACCTCACAATTTTTAGAAAGTTAGAACTTGGATTTTTATAGGGGCTTTAAAAAACAAGTAAAGTTCACTATTGCAAGTACATCGTGGAGGCCACTAAGTACTTAACCAAGCGGGTTAAATCAAGAGCATTGATAGACATTAAGGCTCTAATCATGGTCAAGTTCATTTCGAACAAGTGGTTACTAAATTTGAAATTCCAACACAAATTACTAGTGACAGATGGGGACATTTCATCAACCATGTGATTTAGGTGATGACTTGAGTTTTGTATTTTTCATTCACTATCAAGTCCACACCACCCACGAGCCAATAACCAAACGAAACAACAATCAAAGTCTTAATATTTGTCATTAAGAAGTCGTGTGGTGTGGAAGAAGGTGATTGGGCAGAACACTGCACGCTTTGTTGCATTATAGTTTTATCGAATGACACTATGTTGCGGGAAATGGGTATGGGTTCGATACACGGATACGTCGATTTTAAAAAACCCTTGGGTATGATACGTCTTGGATACATTCGTATATTATACATACATACATACATACATATATATATATATATATACACCTTGGGAAGGATGTAAAGCTAAACAAATTGCTTATGTTCTAAGAGCTCCAAAGCGAGAAAGCTGCATGTAAGTTGTAAGAGGTGTGAATCCGCTTGTCCAACGGATTCGCGGTACTTCCATATCACGGGGAGGTCGAGTCCAGGCGGCCCCGCCCTATATGGATATCTCGGCGCAACCATTGCGCAAAGATTTGAGCCCTAGTAAAGGAGGGTGCGCATGTGTGTTTATGCGCAAGCGCCATGGCGGTTAGATGCACGTGTCTGCAGGAAACCGCCAGAGGCGATTAGGCGTGCATGTGTGTAGGTGCGGGACCATCGAAGGCGGTTGTTCAAAAATTTCTCCTGTTCTTCCATCAATTAATCTATGTTTTCCAGGATGATCAGGTTCAAATACCCATATATATATTTTATACATATACTCATTTTACTCATTTTTAGTCCATAAGAAATACAAAACTTGAAAATTATAGTAGGATCAATGTTCAAAACATTCAATATACTTAAGACTTTACATTTTCATTGATCATGTGGCTGCCATACATATGATATACGAATATCATGTCAACATGAATACAAACAAAACTTGAAAAATATACTAGGATCAATGTTCAAAACATACAATATACTTAAGATTTTACATTTTCATTGATCATGTGGCTGCCATACATATGATATATGAATATCATGTCAACATGAATACAAACAAATCTAGAATATATCATCTAGATTTTCCTCAAAATCAAATTCTTGCATGCCACTCACGCTAGCTCCACTCTCATTAGTTCCACTCTCCACTCCTTGTGAACTCCCTTGAATTTCATCTTTGTCATCAAATATTGAAAGTTGGGCAAGAGTGGTTGTGGAGGCATCCAGTCGTGGTCTTTGGAAGAAGATCCCAAAGTTTGTGAGGACCTCTAACATAGTCCTCAAACTTTTGTGACAAGAGGCACAAATTGGAATGCACAATACCAAATCCTCAATTTTTTAGATGCCAACTTGTTTCGTTTAGTTGAGTGGATAAAGGTATAAGTACTCCAATTCCAGCTGCTGCACGAAAAATTACTAGCCACCTATTACAAAAAAGTTAGTTAGAAAATTCAAATTAGTAACATACTAAGAATGTGCGGAAAAATATCCTACTAAATAAAATTAAATTTTTCAATGATTATAAATTTATAAATGTTATACTTGTGAAAGAATTTTGATGGCAATAGGTCGTAAGTACTTGGCATCATGGCCATGTACACACCACCATTTGGTTGGGCTCATGGTGTACTTGTCGAAAAGAGCCTCAATCTCTCCCATGTTGCCTTTTGAAGCTACAAACATGCCCATTTCGTTTCAGACCACACTGGCTATAGATGGATCAGGAAAAAGTCTTTTGAATGCTACTCTGGTTCCATTTGCAACTTCGGAGTCAAAGAATGGTGGTTGCTTGTTAGGTAGCCCAAGTATTTTAGAGCTATAATACTTTGGGTTTAGTGCATAAGCAAGGAGATGTAATGGGGTGGTCATTTTATTCCACCTCTTCATGACCACATTCTTGACCTCATTGTAGAAGGTCTCTTCTGGATCTTGCTCTTTTGTTTGTATGACCTCTCTCATACGTTCAAGCATAGAATCTATTCCATCATATATCTCTCCCATGCATGTTGCATCAATATCTACGTATCTGATCATGGAGAGAATGGGCTCTGTAAAACTGAGCAAGTACTCAACCTTGGCCCACCACTCATCATCAAGGACCAATGATTTTACCTTTGCAACTTTCTTTGTATTTGACTGCCTCCACACTGTCCAAACATTGCTGATCACCATATTGCTTAAAGCCTCTTTCACCTTCACAAGTTGTCTCAAAATGAGTGTGTGAGAGGCAAATCTTGTTTCTACAACCTTCAACAACTCCAACCTTGAGAATCTCCTAAATATGGCTTGTGACATATGATGGTTTGTGATAAACATCTGAATGTCATTTGCCTCGATGTAAATTTGCTCAATCCACGAGATTTTCCCAATCTTTTGGAGCATCAAATTAAGGGAGTGGACAACATAAGGGGTCCAAAATATGTGCTCGTATCTACCCTCTATAATCAATCCCACTTTGCTTTACAGTTTTTAGCATTGTCTGTGATGACTTGGACAACATTTTGGGAGCCCACCGACTCAATAGCCTCTATCAAAATGTCGACAATAAATTGTGCATCTTTGACTTGCCCTTCACAATCAATGGCTTTTAGGAACATTGCCCCTTTAGGGCATACTGCAACAACATTTATTAGGGGTCTATTTTTAACATCTTTCCATCCATCTGAAATGATGGAAACCCCTGAATCCTTCCATGAATCTCTAATTGGCTGCAAAGAGGTGTGAATGTGTTCCACTTCCTTCGCCAAGAGTGTGGTTCGAACCTTTTCATAACTTGGGCATTTGTACCCTTGTGGAGCTTCATTGATAGCCTTCACCATCTGCTGCCAATATGGAGACCTCAATACATTAAAGGGCAACCCACATGTATAAATGCATCGAGCAGTCACCTCATCAAAGCAATATCCCTCTTGTCATTATTAAATGCTTTTTCCAATGCTCCTTTTGGCTTTTTTGTGAGGTCTCTTGACTCTCTTCATCAAAAGGGGTATCAAGTGGATGACTTTGAGTTTGGATGAAAGGATGAGTACCAAATTTAGGTGTGGGAGGTCATGACAAAGGTCTTCTTTGCAATGGAATTGTTTTAGATCTATTTCTTTCACATTATCTACCTAGCTCCTCTTGCTCTCTTAGGTACTTTGCCATTTTCTCTTTTGATATTTTGGGGCACTTCTTTATCCCCACACCTCCAACCCCATTCAAATGGATTTTTAATCGACTATATGAGGATTTGTATTGAGCATGACAACCACGACATATCCAAAACCCGACTCCCACCACCAAGGTATTCTACCCTTTGTCACATGTCTCCATAAAGGAGAGTTAGGATCATGTTTCACAAGAACTGATGTGTTTTTAGAAGCTTGTGGGCCTTGCACTCCAAGCCGAAGACGAGAACTTGATGCCATCCTAACTGTTTTTGATCACTAAGATCACCATAATGGCGTGAGGTGAGAGCATACACAGAGTTAGGATGTTAAAAAAATTAAAAATACATTTTTTCCTTCATATAAATAATAAATTAAATTAAAAAACAATGGCTTACTAATTTCTAAGTGATGTCATCCTAATATGTTTTTGATCACCAAGATCACCATAAAGGTGCGGAGTGAGAGCTTATACAGAGTTAGGATGTTAAAAAAATTAAAAACATTTTGCTTTTACATAAATAATAAATTAAAAAACAATGGCTTACTAATTTCTAAGTGATGTCATCCTAATTTGTTTTTGATCACCAAGATCACCATAAAGGTGCGAGGTGAGAGCATACAAAGTTATGATGTTTAAAAAAATTAAAAACATTTTGCCTTTACATAAATAAATTAGTTATGTCATCCTAATCTATTTTTGATCACCAAGATCACCATAATGGTGTGAGGTGAGAGCATACACAGAGTTAGGAAGTTAAAAAAATAAAAACATTTTGCCTTTACATACAATTTAAAAATGAAATCAAAATAATAACTTGCTAATTATTAATTTAAAATTTTCTAAGTGATGTCATCTTAATATGTTTTTTATCGCCAAGGTCACTGTAAAGGCGCGATGTGAGAGCACACGAGTAAGGAAGTTAAAAAAATAAAAAAACATTTTGCCTTGGTAAAATAATTTGTCACAAGGACAAATTAGCTGATTTTCACCAACGCTCTAGGATTATGTCCCTCCTGCTTGTGAAAGGGGAGGCTCCCTTTATTGAATGCGAGATAAAACAAATATCGTGGGTGGCCAATAGGCCGGGGATCACATAGGAACACTCCACTGAACCTGTGGCAAATGCTTGCACCTAGTGCAAGGGAAGAATTTGCTTGAGAGGTGAGGTAGAGGAGTGAGAACTTTGGGAGAGGGTTAATTTTGTAAATAGGCACTAGCAGATTTTTACAAGTTTTAACCAGAATTTATCCACACACAATTAGAAGAAAACAACTTTTGCTAACAATGGCAAGACACAATGAATCATGAACACAAAATTTCATTAATCCATTCATCAAAGGCTCTAACACCTTTCTTGGTTATACAAGATTGTCATGTGCACAAAGCTGAAAAGAGAGATAGAGGAAACATAGAGAAAAGAAATGGAAGAATGTTATCTTTTGCTTGCTTCTTAGTAGTGCAATAGCTATCTACTTAGAGACTCACAAATTGACCCTTTGGAATGAGGGAGTCATACAATATATAGATTTTCAAGAAAGACTCTTCACCCACCCCCACATGACTTACCTTTACAACTTGTGACCTTTCATATCCCTAGGAAAGAAAGTGAGTTCCTTTTTATTAATTGGAGGAAACTCATTACAATGTTTGACTATAGGTCACATTTAAATGAATAAGACAAAAAAGTGAAAAGTAAACCCCCTTAATGAAGAAATAAAACATGAGAGAAGAGAAGAAGGGGAGATAACTATGTTGAAGAAGATCCACTTCGATTGAAGGACTTTGGGAGAGTGCTCTTGGAGAAATATCTATCCCTTTGAACTCTTTGCTGAAACGAGCCACTGTGGGTGCTACTTTCTCTGCATGAGGAATGTGCACGAAGCTTAAAGCCTTAAGCCAATTCTCGGAAGTACTATTGATGCTTTTACATTTCTTGAACCAGACTTGATGCTCCTTTGTAGTGTTGGAAATAACACATCTGATCTCTGCAAAGGATTCTAAGTGTCTTCATTGAAGGAGAAGGGGTCTCCTGCCTCTTTTCTAACCAATTCCTCAAATGGCTTTAGAAGATCATTCACTAAGGTATTTTCATTCACTGCAGGTGATCCAAGCTTTTACACTTCCTTGCTTATATTTTCTTGCATCTGCAAAGTGAGCTCATCACAAGAATCCAATTCATCAAGAACATGATTCAACATCTCATATCGAACAACCAACGTTCGAGACCAAATTGGAGACATGTTCTCAGATGTGGAGTTGAACACATTTTGCCTACCAATACAAAGAATCGATGTTGCCCATCTCAGTCACCAACGTAAATACTTGATTCCTATGCTTTGTTTCCTTTTCAATCTCATCCTTAGTCATCACTATTTCAATGGTGGCAAGCATGAATTTAAACAACGAAAGAATCTCTGAAAATAAGGCTTTACCTTTCTCGAGGATTTTGTCCACCCACTTGTCATTGGCTCTCCCTTGCATTGTGTAGCCCTGTGCCTTCTTGATTGACTTTGGATCAAAGCTGCTGATTGGAGTGACTTCCTCGGTTGGGAGAGATGGGATGGCATTAGGCTCCATGAATGATTGAACATATGAAGTGAGAGTTCTCATGTGTTCTTCCAATTGTTCAATCTTCTACTTGTATTCCTCGTTTCGCAAGAAGACGGGCGGCAGATTCTTGGAACAGATGGGCATCTCCTTCATGTGTTGTTGGTCCCAAGGGAATTGTTGTCATTTCATAGTCCGATGGGGTCATCTCCCAATGGGCTTTACTACCTTCGGTCGAGCAACCTCCACATATTGGTTTCCTGAGGCACCACTAAAGAAGCGGGAAGTGTCTGGGCTTTCTTACCTCGTTTTGCTTTCGCCATCTTTGAAATAGCTTGGAAATTTGGTACCACCTTGCTTGTTGCCTTGTGCGAATCTCTCCTTGATCAACTCTTGGATCCATGGAAAGATCTCTGTTGTTGCGGGCTCAACACTAGGCATGATTACGAGTCTCAAGTTCAATATGAGGAGGTATCTCTGCATTTGGGAGTTGGCTCCTTGGCAACCGAGGAAAAGATGCTTGGAGGCGATGGAGAATTGGTGGATGAGAAGGATCAATCTCTCCTTGCTCTATATCTTGTAGGGTCTTGAATGACTTTTGCTTTCTTGTGCAACCTCATGTATTGGGGGCCTCGGTTTCCATTATTTCCCTTTTCGCGGGCTCTCCTCAATGAGTAGAGCTCGATATCCTTTAGAGACGAGAGATGAGATGCTTGCCTTATGAGAGTCTAAAGACCACCTAATTCAATGAGTGTAACCCTCTTTTTCTTGAACCACTCCTTAGATCTTTGGATTACGACATGCAATTCTTTCATTGATATCCCCTGACTCACGAACACTCCATGAGACCGATGGAGAGGTGAAACCTTCACTTGCTTGGTATTCATGATCGTACAACTCGGCCCCATCATCTTCTACACCATCCATGAACCAATCAAATATGAATTTCCTCATTTGGCCAATGGTCATCCTCATGTGATCTCATTTTCTTATCTCAAATCATCCAAACAGTTGACCCAATAGTCTTTGATTTGAGGAACATGGGATGATTTAGGGAGGTGGAAGGTTTGGGAGTGCTTGGATGTCAAAATCTGCCTTGGGTGTGTATGAATAGAGGCTCAAGGAGGCAAATGAAGCTTTCAATTTCAAGGCATCAACAAAATTTTTGCAAGAGTAAATACCAAGAGAAATGGGAAAAGACACCTTTCTTCCTGCGGTTCTTGAGTTTGCGAGTGATATGAGCAAGCTGCCTACATAGTTCAAACATCACTATCTTGTCACTGAGGTATCTTGGGAGCTTACGAGGAGTGAGGTCAAATCCAAAAACTCGATATAGGAGAAGGTTGAAAATTGAGTGAAGTAGGACCCATACTTTTCAATCAATGTTGCGGCTTGGGAAGACAATCTCAACTTTGGGTTGCCTTCAAGCAATCGGATGACAAACATGGTGAATGCATCATTCACCATGGCAAAGTGGTGATTGCTTTCCTTAGAGTGAGTTGAGGGTATCTTTCATGAGCCGGTGCCTTTTGCAAAACATTTTGAGCAAGAGTCAGGGCTCAATGGTCTTGTACTCGTGAGAGCATACACTAGATATGATGTCATTGTAAACTTCTTCATGACCTGCAATTGCAGCAATTGATGGTGACTGTTATCACTTATGATTTGTCCCAATCAATGATCTGATTCCCTTCGTTGACGACGAGAATGAATTGTGCCATCCAATCTTGAATGTCTCTTGTGGCTTCTTCGCCCATTACCCTGCTCAACAAAATGATTGCATCTGAGTAGCCTTCATGAAACTCACTCCTTGACAAAGCTTTTGGCATACGAGAGGGTTTCCTCCTTGTCTCAACCAAGATCCCAGTGCGAGGCCCTAGAGATAGGATTTAGTCTTTGACCACTCACTCGATGCAAACTCCTTTGAGATTATGACCATGTTGTTACCAGTTGGAATTTGCATACATTGTGAGATGCCTTTTGGGGTGAGCACTGCTAGTATGGAGTTGTCACTTGCCCTTATAATCTTGGATTCGAGTTCATAGTCTGAGCACATACTAGCACCAATTCTGTACTTTGAAATGATAAAGGATGGCCTCCTACAACATATAATCCGCTTGTGAAAATTCTCTCTTCAATCGGTTCTCTAGGCCCCCAGCATCCAACTCTTTAGGTCCTCTAGGTCCATGTGAGTGATATCATTGTCACCACACCTGGATACTCTGTGGCTAGGGTTGAAATAGGTTCCAGACAGAGAATTTGAACTTCATGATTCCAAAAATCAGCAAGATGAGTGAAAATGAAACCAACAATTTTCTGCACTAGAATCCAAAACTTTCTATTTTTGGTAGGTATGATTTAGGAGCTGTTATTTTGGGAAAATTTGCCTTTTTGTTCAAATTTTGTCTTCGAAGCTCTGTTGGCGAAATAATTTGTTGTGTGGCAAATTATTGGGTTTTCACCAACAATATGGGGCTAAGCCCCTCCTTGTTTATGGGGAGGCTCCCATTATTGAATGTAAAATATCCTAATTCGTGGGGTGGCCAAATAGGTTGGGGATCACACAGGAACACTTCACTAAACCTGTGGAGCAAAGTGCTTATACGGGGTACAAGGGAGGAATTTGCAGCGATGAGGGATAAAGGAGAGAAATTAGGAAAGAGAGGGTTAATGTTGTGAGTAGGCACTAACAGAGTTCACACATAATAACCAAAGTAAGTCCACATCCAATTAGAAGAACACAACAATGCAAACCATGATAAGACACAACAAATCATAGACATAGACTTCCATGAATTCATTCATCAAAGGCACAGACACCTTTCTTGGTTTTACAAGATTATCATATATGTAAAGTTGGAAAGAGAGAATAGAGGAACATAAGACAAGAAATAGAAGAATTGCAACTTTTATTGCTTGATGTAGAAGTGGAACTCTCAACAACATACATTCAATCAACAATTGCCAACCCTTTGGAATGGAGAAGCCATTCCAATTTATAACATTACAATCTGTATTTTCATCTACCCCCATGACTCTTCACCTATCCACATCACTTGTGACCATTCATATTCCTAGGAAGTGAGTCTTTTCCTTATCATTGGAAAAATGACTCTTACAATGTTTAGCTAATGGTCACTTAAGTAAATAAGACGAAATAGCAAAAAAGTACATTCTCAATTGAAAATTAGAATACGGAGAGGAGAGAAAGGGGAGGGATTGACTGATCTGTTGTTGATGAAGAACTTGTTGATTTGAGGCATGGTGATCACAATCTCCTCCTTCTGCAAGATGCACAGACACCTCGGATTGTCGAATGAGTGTTTAGAAACACTTTGTTGTGAGACCTTTCGATGTGAGCTTGAGACAACCACGGGCATCACTCATGATGGCTCCTCCTTGATCTCACAGTGAGAGTGAGGATCACTTTCTTGCTCCTTAGGCTTTCACAATTAGCCCTTGTGATCACAAGTCAACTTTATGATGCTCAAGTTTCTTGATGTTTCTCCTTCACTTATTGAAAAAGGTTTTTATTATATGGGTGAAGGGAATGGCCTTTGAATGGATTGTTTGAGGAGTGGTCACCGGTTGAAATGATCTCAGTTTTCATGTGTCTCCTCATGGAAAAAGGATGAGCTCTTGCCTAGCTCACTTGGCTTGGCTATAGCTCAATTAGCTCACCCAGCTCAACCAGCTCACCCAACTCAACTCAACCAGCTCACCAGAGAGATGATTGTGGATCAAGACTTGATGATTCTTTAGTTTGGGTTTCAATGGAGTCCTTAGCTCTCTTTGAACTCTTTGTCAACTGCACAATGCCTTTGACTTTCTCTGTTGCGCCCGATATACTCTACCTTGCTCCATGACACAATTATGATCAAAATGATACATTAGGATCCTGAATAGAAAATGAGCTCCATGTTCTTGTTCTGCACTTTGCATTGCAACACTTCCAACTCTGCCTCTCGACTTGCAAGATGTGAGCTCCTTAACTGTTTAGAAACACTTTGCTTGAGCTAAGCATTGCTTGAGGTGGCCCCCATCTTCACTCATAGTGAGCTTCTCACAACAAGCTCATGATGATTGTCCACTTGGAGACTTGGACTCGAATGAAGCTCTCGATGTCTCAGACCTCACGATGCTCCCTTCATGGATGACTTGGATCAAAGTGACTTCTTTCTTTTCGGACCATGATACAACTTCTCAACCTTGCGATGACATCAAAAAGCAACAATATAAGCAAAATTGGAGTTGCCACAACTTTTTGGACTAAAATTGGAAACTTTCTATTTTTAGCACGTCCTAGCTAGGACTGATTTTGGCAATTTTGCCTTGTTTTCACTCCTTGATGTTTATTGCCTATTTGGAGGATCATGGATGTTGAGAATTCACCTTATGTGGCCACTTACTATTTTTAATCATACCCCGCCATGGACACATGCTATTTTTAGTAAGTGCACTGTGGGTATCAGATTGTAACGAAAGCGGTCTTGAAATTTTGGGTTTTATTCCAAGATTCCCTGCTCCAAATTTTGGTTGATTCTTTCGTTCGAACAAGTGGGAAAATGAATTTTTCATTAGAGGTGGCAGAATACTGAGAAAATCTCAGTCCATATCTCGAAAAAGGAGCAACTTCATCGCGCGAAAAATGGTTCAAATAAAACTAGAGTTTTCGAAGATCCTTCGTTTCAATTTTTGGATGATTTCCACTGTCGGATCTTTGGGGGATTAAAAAATTCTTCGAGGAGGGCATGATGCTTATGAAAATACAGTCCTCAATATCCCTAAAAATAGGGACTTAATGACACAAAAACTAGCTCACGTGAAACTAGATTTTTCAGGGATTGTTTTCTCCAATTTTCAAGTGATTTTGCCTGTCGGATCCTTGGGAAGTGAAGAGGGGCCTTGTTGTCCTTTTGTTGCCGTGTCATGGTAGCCATTCATGGATCTTGAAGTTCTGATCATCACAGGGATGTCTGGAAGAAGAAAACTCGAGTTGAAATTTTTAGTGCAATCAATTTTCTGGTTTAGCAAGTAGTGGAAAAAGCTTTGTTTTCACGGTCATGGCTGGCTTGGCTGGCCTAGAATGATTTTGCAGCATGGTGGGTGTGCTTTGATGAATTTGCAGGTTTCATGGCTTTAAGAATGGATGAAAGATCAAACGGGGTGAAGGAATAAGCTTCGTAGTTATTTTGGTTAAGTTTTCAACTCACTCGCGGATCAATTTTGTTCATGTAGTAGTAGAAGCAACTGCTTAGGGAAAAAACCGGGGTTTGGAAGCTTGGGTGAGGTGCGCATTTTTTTGTTCCCTTTGTCCGCTCGTCTAAGGACAAGAAGGACAAAGGGGACAAAAGTCTTCCATGGAGCCAAACCAAAAATTGACTAAGTTTGAGAACTTGAACTTGGTCATATGGAGAACCTGGGAAGGGGCTATGATGGGATGCATTTTTGTGTCTCCGCTGTCCCTTCTGTCTCGGGACGAGAGGGACAAGAAAATGCGCCCAGGTAGGATTGTGCCACTTGGCAGCTTCTCATGCAATTTGAGGAAATGGGCTTAGCACTCCGCCGGGTTGAAGAAAGGTCATATGAGGAACCAAGGGGAAGAGTTGAGGGGTGTGGCGCAATTTTGTGTCCCCTTTGTCCCCTCCGTCCTCAGTGGGACAAGAGGGACTAGAGGGACTAGAGGGACAAGGTGGACAAGAGGGACAAAAAAGTCCGCCATGGAGCCAAACCAAAAATTGACTAAGTATGAGAACTTGAAAATGCAATTCCCGAAGCTCCAGATGGTCTTTTCTCGCAAAGTTTTATATGATTGACTCCGAAGACCATTTCAAGAACAATGGGATAGGTTTCAGGACCTGATTTTGCCTCCAAAAAATGGCCCTTTTTCTTTTGGGACAACATGGTGTGTATGTGAAAATCAAGCTGCTGCCGTGAGAAGTCATCAGGTCTTGTGAAAGATGTGATGATTCCACCATGTGTAGAATTCCTCCAACTTTCCAATGCCTACTTGATTGCCTCTCAACTCCTTATGGAGCTCCCAGAATCATCCGGTGAAGATCAGGTTCTAGATTTAGCTCTACACTCCTGTGCACTGAAAAACCCGCTTCCGCACAAACTGCTCCAAAACCACTAAAACTTTCCTAAATCTTTCTAAATCAGCTCCAACATGTTTGTAGCCCTCAATACCACCTCCGGATGATTATGAGCTCTTGAAACTCTCCCCGAGGATGCACACCTGCCTTGAAATGGCCAAAATTGGCGTTTCCGAGCTGCTTGGGAGAGCTAGTCTTTAGAAGTACTTAAGCTGGATGAAAGAGTTGACCTTGTCACCTTGCTTTAAGCACGTGTACAAGCTTATTCAACAAAATTGGAGGACTTGCAAGGCCGGGATGGGCATGATACCGAAGACTAACCGACCTAGAGAGGGGTTTGGGAAGACTCGGGAACAAATTTTCAAATTTGGCTTAGTTGTCATGCTTGAAAGTTTGAATTTTTGGTCTAGCAAAAATGCATGACAACAAGCTCCTAACACACTTAGAATACCTCTATTGATGTTGCTTTCTTGTTTTAGAAAGTTTCTATTTTTGTAAGTTGCCTTTTTGGAAAATGCTATTTTGGGAAAATTACCAATTTTGCCTCGATTGTTGTTTTCCACTGTTTCTAGATATTTTGAATGGTGAGAGCTTGTTGTTTTAGGAGGCTTACTATTTTTAATAAGTGATTATGTAGAGCACTTTCTATTTTTAGAATGTGCACTTACTAGTGTCCGTTTGCAACGAAAACACCCTCATCAGATTCGGCTCTACACCGGGATCCCGTGCTCCAATTTTCACAGTGATCCTTTTGCTTGAACTCTTGCAAATTGAACAAACAACTTTTTGGGAGGAGGGTTTCAGATTTGCAGCTGTTAAAAATTTAGGGCATTATCAGGTTTGTAGGAATGGTCTTCTCAAAGGCGCTCTGGGAGGATGATCTTCTGTGAAAATCTCACTTGAATCAATTTTCTGGTTGAAGAGTTATGAAGAAATTTTCTTTTTCATGGTCATCGCTGCTTTGGAAAAAATTGGCAGCATGTCTGGTGTTTTTCATTTATTAGGAGGTAGTACAACACTGCAATGGAGCTTAGGTCAACTGTGCAAGTAAAAACACTTTAAAACAAGTTATGTTTTATACCATCCTAGTAATCGTAGTTTTAACCCGGTTAAATGATCGCTGAGTGTGGTTAAGGATTAGGGTTTAATGAGTTGTTCATGGGCGCTCTTTTATGTACCTTCTGTCCCCTTGGCAAAAGGGACAAAAAGTGGCGCTTTGAGCGGGATGTTGACAAGTGTCATCTTGTGGTGCAATGTGGGGAGATTAAAAGCGGTTTGAGCATGAGAGAAGTCACATGAGTGACCGGATGAGGGGGCTTGCATGGGGATGCCATTTTTGTCCCCTCTTTCCCCTCGGGAAATGACAAGAGGGACAAAAAGTGGCGCTTGAGCAAGATGATTCCACTTGGTGAGATTTGGTGTAGTGCGCGAGATAAGGGTTTAGCCAATTAAGGACTTTGCACGGGCCGAGGAGGGTCAAATGGGGACCATAGAGAGGGCTTGCTCATGGGCGCCATTTTTGTCCCCTCTGACCCCTTGGGAAAGGGACAAGAGGGACACAAAACAATGCCATTGAGCAAGAAGCTGACATGTGGTAGTTGAAAATTTGGCTAAGTATGGGATCAACTTACTCTGCACTAGTGAAGACTTGAAAATTTGATTCTTGGAGCTTGGAGAGGTCTTTTGAGATGAAATTTTATATGATTATGACTCAAGGAACCTTCTAAGATCAATGGCATAGGTTTCAGAACCCAATTCTTCCTGCAACTCCAAAAAAATCCTCCTTTTTCTTTGGGACAGCGGGGTGTGCCTGCAAAGATTGAAATGTTTCAAGAAGCTATCAAGTCTTGGATCAAATTTGATTATTCCACCATGAAGAGGATTCTCTAAGCTTTCCATTGCCTATTTGATTGCCTCTTAACTCCTTACAGAGCTCGAGAATCATCTGCAGAAGTTCAAGTTCATGTTTTGACCATTCATTCCTTACACTTGAAAACCCGCTTCTGCATAGACTGTCCCTAAACCATCAAATCTTCCCTAAATCTTCCTAAACCACTTCCAACACCTTCTTGGCTCTCCAATACCACCTCCGGATGATTATGAGCCTTTAGAACCTTCCTGAAGGATGCACACCTACCTTGAAATGGCCAAAATTGGCCCTTCTAGGCCTACCAGAGAACTAGTTGTCAGTTACACTTTGCTGAATGGAAGAGCTTTCCTTATGACATCACTTCAAACACTTGCACATGCTTGTTCAACATATTAGGAGGGCTTGCAAGGTTGGGAACATGATACAAAAGACAAATTGACCGGGAGGGGTTCAGGGAGATTTTGAAGCAAATTTTCACATTTGGCTTAGTTGTCATGGCTCAAATTTTGAATTTTTGGGCTTGCAAAAATGCACGACAAGATGCCTTTACATAAATCAAATGATAAATGCTAAAATATTAATTATTAACATTGAACAATGCATTTAAAAATTAAAAATAACGATATTTACTAATTATTAATTTTAAATTTTCTAACCGTGCCATCCTAATCTGTTTTTGATCACCAAGATCACCATAAAGGTGCGAGGTGAGAGCATACACAAATTTTAAACTTTAAACTTTAAAAAAAATGAAACAAAATAAATTTAAAAAACTGTAAAAAATAAAAAATAGAAGGCTGAATTAAATAAAAATACTTGTAAGTGTAGACAAGGGTAGCAAGTAAAACAATGTTGCCTCCAAACGTAGATCCTTGTTGCAATAGAATTCTAACAAACGCTACCTCCAAATGTGACGTCTCCTCCTTTGAATGAACAATAAAACAATGTCTTCCTCTCAACAATTGCTTCCTCTAAACAAACTTGAACTCCTTGCAAGCAATGGCTGCCCCCAATCTCGTCCTCCTTGCAATGGTTGCCTCCAAACAAATCCTCCTTCCAATGTTTGCCTCCTCTTCAATTCCTCTTTGGCTCTTTGCTCATACACTTGCAAAAACCAACAATGAATTGTTTGTGTGATTTCAAATGAATGGTTGAGTGCTTTTTATAGCTTTTTGAGGAGTTTAGGGTTTAATATTTTATTAGTTTAAGTGTTAGGGTTGGTTTTTGGTCATTGACCAAGTCAAAATAAAATAAAAAAACTTTTTTGGCCCCTCTCACCGTCCAAACCTGCGGATTCATTTTGGATATGGCAGGGTATGTTCTGGGTACGTCAAAATGTACCTGGCACATACCTTGTTGTATCCACAGCGAATCCGTGCACCCGATACTCGTGCATATTCATTGCAAGTAAACAAGGAAGTAAAATTCATCTCCACTCCCACTCATTTAACACGAGTGTTAGGGGTACTGTCCCATTTGTTGACTATCAACATTGCTACCAATCCTCATTCAACCATTGCACAGAAAAATCTGGCTGTCCAAAACTTGTGCAGAAAAGACTTGAACAAGGAAGAGATTTATAACTTGTGGGCCAAAGGGCACAGAGGAATTAAAAAATATTATTTGGAAAATGAGGAATGGCAGTGTGTTTTGGATGTGACATGGTGCCACCTATTAGCAGCCTCGAGAGTGTTATGTATTGCAGGATGGATGACAAAAGACATGTTGGGGCTATACAGAAGTGAGATATATAAGAAGGCAGAACTATTGTCGGCAAGGTTCCATGAACTCCTCTCTTTGTATTATTTTAATGTAAGGGCTTCTACATGACCCAACACGCCATTGGCTTATTTCTGGATGCAATGTTCACACAGGCTACCATGGGTGAAGAATTCTCAGAGGATAACTCGTATGTCTGGACCTGGCCTTAAGTGTTTTATTGGAAAACACTTGGGTATTTCCTTGGAAGAGCATATGGAAAGCAAAAAACTAAAAAGTAACTTTGGAACAACATGCTTCAAAGGAAGAAGTCCACGGGTTTAAAACCAGTAATAACGATGAAGAGGAAGGACATACAAAGGGACTCTACCTTCTGACCTATTTTGAATTGCTTTCCTACGAGCACACACCCTACACTCATACAGGAAATGATGGGCTACAAACAGAAGATGAGCAACAATTAGAAAAATGGTTGCATGCATGGGAGGATCACTGAATATGGAAATAGAAGTTCCTGGGAGTACATTGCATCCGTTGAGCCCAATTCAGCCCGAAGAGTATAGGGAGTGGCACCGGTGCATTTAAAGACTAACATAGGAGCAGGAGTATAGACAAGACTAGCAGGACCAGCAGAATCAAATGCAGAAACCATTGTTTTCTAGGTAAGGGAGGGGATTATTCCGGTATTCTTTCCCACCCCAGACTGTGGCACTCCCTACGAAGCCTTATGTCAGTTTCTACATACTATAAGACGCATTGCAGAGGCACTCCAGGGCATCTACAGTGTAGTAGAACACTTAGAGTTGGTGAGTTGAGTAGTCCTGCATGGGTGAGGATGATACTGGCTAAAGCAATCCGTATCTAGAAATTCATACAGGAGGATTGCTATGCGGAGTTTACGCAAGTATGTTTCAGCCAGGGGTGGCCTGCACAGGATCTTCTTGAGATGCATGAGTAGTGCATGCCCTCACAAGTTGCTTATATCATTTCCTCGCCTGTCCAAAATGTTCTTGAGTTGTTATGGAGCATAGAATTTAATAATCAGTACAAATACTCGTTTCTCTAGGCTTCTATGTGCTAGCAATGATGAGTGCAAGGTGAGAAGGATGTTCTGATCAATGAAGTGGCAGCCTTGAGATAGGAGATAGGGGATCAATAGTGTCGCTTTGAGTTGCAACTAACCCAACAGACATAACTCGCACGGGCACAAATTGGGTGTGTCAGAATGTGAGCAACAGCTAGGGCATGTAAAAGCCAAATTACAGATAGCTGAACAGGGGTTCCTTAATGGGAAAAGCAAGGTGCAAGAAGCAGTATGCATGGTAAAGTATTCATGGGAATGGGAGCTTGTAGCTGCCAAACATCTTTAGCAATGAACAACCAATGTCTATGCCTTGAGAACTGAATTACACCAATGAAAGGCTGCTCCATCAAGCTCTTCTGTGGAACAGCCCCTACCTCATCATCCAGGGATGTCTTCCTCCTCCCCCCTCCTCTTGCTTCTTCTGGAACTGTTTCTATTGTATAATCGGAAGGGACCTAGACTAATCTAAAAGGGGGGTTGTAGATAGTTAAAAGGTTAATTATAAATAAATGTAGCTGACGAGTGATTAATAAGATTTCATGTATGTTGGTTGTAACAGTTGTGCGAACTGTCAACCACTGGGCCTTGCCCTTTAAATGGCACAAGTCATGTAGGGGTAAGGGTGCTTATATCAGGTCCTCCTGAACTATGAAGATTGTAATAAACGTTATCTCAAGGAATACAAATCTACATGGTATGTACTTGCATTTTTATTCTGTGTATGCTGTTATTGATAGTCTAGTATCTCAGTAGACCCTATCTATACCGTAGTCAGCTTGATGTTGCATACACCTGGACAAATTGAGGAAGACCTAAGTGGGACATGGACTAAATTGCAACTTGGTGTTTGAATTCAGCTTGATGGTGGAAAATTGGTCGAGGACACTTATGATGATGCATTAATGAAATTGAAGCTGTAAAGAAGCAATATGGACACTGTTTGGTTGTAAGAATAGATTGTATGTATGATGTAGTCATAAATGTGATGCAAACCTGAAGCAAATAAGATTGGATGTTGAACTAGATGCGAGGAATGAAAAATGTAGCTTATGAAGAAAGTGAAGAAATTGTCAAGAAAGCTAGTTGTGAAGTGAATTTCCAAGCTGCTGTTGTTTTAATCATCTAAGGTTTTAATGCCTAAATAATTAGAACTAGACGTATATTCTAGGAATAGATAAAAGACAGTCCTAATCAGATCTGAAATACACGAAAACGTGGAAAGGAGACCATCTAACTAATCAAATAGAAGTGGAAGTGTAAGAGCTTGAGTAAAGGAAAGATCCAATCTGGTGGTGTTCAGTAGATGACTGCACAGAAGAAGCAGAAGCTGGGAACAGGCTCCAAAAGACATCATCTATAGGCCCTGCGAAATGTGTTTCGGTCAGGTTTGACAAAGGTGGGCTGCCTACTGATGGCTGAACCTGTCTTTTGCTGCTCCGAATCGACTGCAACTTCTGGCTCCTGTTTGCCTGCCTCTGCTTTGTTGGAATTGGTTTTGAAATATTGCATTCATATGCAACAATAAATTTTGACGACGACTCAGATCAAATCCTAGAACCACTTGAAACAACAAAGGAAGATAATCCCTAGACTAAGCTCGGACCGTCCTCCCACACTCGGCTGTGTGAAAGCGTTGCACTACATACCAAGAATCAGGGCTCATGTAGTTCTCCCAAATCAAGTGAAGTTTTCATGCTTCATTTGTATTCTTATATGCTCAATCAATTGCAACTACATAATTCAATATGCAACAAGGATGATCCTTCTTTCGGCAAGAGATACCTAGCAACATGCAACTTTGGCTTGGGAGTGCATCAGACTTCGAATTCTGCTCTTACACTGCCCTTGAGAGATTTAGGATGTGTATAAGCCTTTAGTGTAATGATCTCCAAGGTGTCTAGGTGATAGTCCTTGTTAATAACCTTTACGGTCATTTGTGTATATATATATATATATATATATATGCGATTCTTCATTAGTTTCCGTGCAAACTGATTCAAAAGTCACAACTAGACTGACCTGATGAAAGTGCCCAATTTGAAAAAACTAACCGTTGCAAAATAGAAAGATTAGTTTGGCAGGGCATAGACAGCTTTGGTACCGAACTTGACCTGTAGGTCACAATAGAGATTTGGAAAGGGAGAAATGTGCAGAGGGTTAAGATGATTTCTGAGAAAACTAAAACTGATCCTGTGTGTGTAAGATTGGTAGATGAGGTGATGAAGGGGCTGTGAAGGTAATTGGAAGGGGAAAACGGATGTCAAAAGAGTAAAATATGTGTCATTAGTTCAAATGTGGGGAAAGTGCCGAAAATGATGTTACCAAGTGTCTTGAACCAAAATTAGGTGACTACAATTGTTGAAAGGACAATTTTGATGTGGAAGTTAATTAACGAGTGGAGGCTGTTGCAGGGATTGAATAGGTGTTTTCGAGTATTCAGAAACCATAAGCAACGGAAGCTAGAACTGTTGAGGCATGCTGAGTTATATGTCAAGTGTAGAAGGCATGAACTAGGACACGGATGAGAACCAAGAAAATTATGTGATACATAGATCATAGATGTAATGACAAGTAGTCATCCGAACTAGTTACGATGCCATTGAGTCTAGTAATCTCAATGTTGTGAATTGGTCTACGTGAAACTGTGTATTCCAGCTTTAGGTTAAGTCTGGCACGTGCAGTTAAAATATGTGAAGATGAAACTATAAAGAGAGACAATAGTTTGTCAACAACTAGACATGATGCGACCATCTGGCAAATATTATCAGATATTTTCAAGTTACGATATTTCAAGAATTCCTTCAAAGGTTGAAAAGAGAGTTAAATAATGTTGTGATGCCATTAAGTCTGGGCAATTCAGTGAATGATTCTTTCCATTTGCAACCTAAATTGAAAGAGCAAGAGCAGAACGATGATTGAGGGTTTATTTGAAGATAAAATGTTTGTCCAAAAGGTACGAGATGTATTAGGTTCTTATAGTGAGAGATTAAAGGATGGAGGTTCACCAACAAGGTTGGTTGAAAGATTCAAGTCTTAATGAGAAGGCTCAAAATCTTGTAGTTTGGAGGGAGTTCAAAGACTTCATAAGTTTGAAGATTTTCTGTCCACAAGATTGAGGATGCTACATAAAATTATCAAGCTGGTGGAGTTGAAGACCAGATGCTTTTGTTCATTGAGAGGTAGAAGTTCTGAACAATGGATTGGAGACATCTCATTGAAAGAATTGGTTGGTGCAGGGAACAGGATGCTCTAGAGTTGGGCTCATTTTATGCGAATAATTGTTTATAATAAAGCTTGGAAGCCAAGGCGGTTGATAGGAATTATCATTTATGAGGGATATATTTTTTAGTGCGTACATGTAAGAATAATATTGTTTTGGTTGTTGAAACAATCCACCTAAATTTAGTTTGAGTTGTTCGTGGAGGTTTAATAGGATTCCATATTTCAAGGAGATCCTCTCCCTATAAATTTGTATAATTATCCCGTATGATTTCAATTAATTAATAGAAGAATTATTGTGCAGCTATACCAAAATTGGCATTTGGTATCAGAGTAGGATAATAACTGTGTATTGTTAAAATGTGTTCTAAGTTATGAAGGGGCAAGCGTGTATATCTTGCCTTTGTTGATGAAAGTTGTATATCATGCTCCCGTGTGATTTATTTTTTGCGAGTATAATATTTTCATATAGAAATTCTGCAGTTTAGAGAAGATTTTCTGTCTAACATTGACGGATTGGTTATTCAAGGAGGATCCTGTTTTTCACAGCCCCTTTTTATATTTGCATCCATAGTATATTCGGTTTCTCCTCGCTACAGTCCAGATCTTATTAATCCATGTAGCGGCTTCAACTTGTGAACCCCTGCATGATAGCATTTATGACTTCATTGAGGAAGAATAGTCATGGTTTTGTTTGTGTACTCTCTATTGTTCTACGACCCTCACTGAGCTCGGCTTGCACTCCTCAAAGGTCCATTGTGGTGTTTTCCTCATTCTCAACTCTGTGACTGTGGATGTCACAATCCGACGAGAACTATTTTTGTCTACATTGCAACAAGGTCAGCCTTATCTTCATCGGCCTTGGCATTGGTATAATTTATTTTAGGATTTTCATTGCATTCGGCCCTGCACAGTTTGTAAAATAGTTTGATCAAAGCTTGGTTTTCTATTTGCTCCGCCTTAGTTGCTCTGACTCGACAGCTACCACCACTTCCAACTGTTGTTTGGAACCTCGGCATTGCATCTGCGTTTGAATTTTCCATTCGCTACATTTGATTATTGCTCTGCATAGTTCCGCTTTTGGTTTGGCATTGGACATGGATTTGTATGTGGCAAGCTTGTTTGGCCTCGCTCACATTAAAAGGTGCATTGGTTTCCTTCCCTGTCACCTTGACTGCCGTACAAGCTCGATTCCCAACCTCACCAACACGCCTCACCTGAATCTGGAGCTAATCATGTGTTCCCACTCAAATGCCACCAAAGAGGAGTTTGCCTTACCGCATTCAACCTGTTAGCTACTCAAACGCCTCGCACACCAAGGATCCTAATCAAGCTACAATGAGGCATCATAACACAGTCCACGTGTTCAACCTAAATGAAAGGTGTGCTATTTTTTATTTAAAACAAACCTGAGTCGATTAAAAGTTTAATAAAAAATATTGGAATTTTGACTTCGCACTATTACATGGCGAGTGGGTTGTATGATTATGGTATAATCTTCAAACAAAATGGTCAAGCACTACTAATACCAAGTGTCAAAGCAAATCTATTAGGTGGCGAACAATTTTTTTCTAAAGGTGTAGTAAAAGTCTTAATTGAGATATCTATCATAGTTACTTTGTACAAAATTCAATATGGTGTCAATCTAAAATGTTTCTAATATAGCTAAAAGGTATAGAAACATTTATTTTAGTTAAGTTTAGTTTGTTATCAAAAGTCGTATCATTTCTCAAGTGTTGTGTTAGTCGTCAAAATCAAGAGTCTAATTAAGTTGTAAAAATGTCAATTTTTTTGTTGTCAAGTCTATGCCTTCAAATTATGTATTTGTAGTCATTTCGAAGTCTTGATAGTCAAATTTGTCATTAAACGTCAAATTTGTCGTATGTCGTAAACTAAGTTAAATACTAATAGTCAATTACTTTTTAATCTTTGTTGTTATCGGTTTGTCAACATTCAAAGAGTCGTCATTGTGTCATTGTCTCAAAAGTTTATTGTGGGTCACTATAAAAAAAAGTCTGAAAAATAAATAAATTTTCCTCACAGGCGCATTAACAAAGTGTAACCCAATGTCCGAATTTTGGGAGGATAAGATGATGACTATTGCAGTTCTAATGATATTTTGAAGATTGCAAAGAAGGAAAACATGCTCGGGACCTTGCAAGGGGCGTTGCCCCCTTGACCTTGTTGGGGTTGCCGCCCTAGACTCCCCACTTTGGAATTTTAGAGCCAAAACAAAAATTGGTGGGGAAGCCATGTCAATATAAGATGGTCCATGAAAGTGTAGAAGAGGGACGGAAGCCTCACACTTTTATTAATATGCAGAAAATCAAAGTACAGTAGTGCAGGCTGCAATATTTATAGATATTGAACAGCCGGATACAAACAGAGAAGGATGTTGCACAGGTGCAACAATAATCCTAATTACATAAGCTTCCAAAACTACATACGGGAAGCACAAATAATTAATACAAACAAATGTATTTGTTACAACTATGTAACAGATAATCCTACGTGAATAAAATGACAAATATGGTTTATAAAACCATATAACAATAATCAACTAATTACCAAAGGTAATAATACAATGCATAAATTACTACAGTAAAATAAGTTTACCCTAACATTCCCCCCTTAATTTTGCATTGTTTCAAGAGATGAGGAGAGGAACTCTCTGAACAACTCGAACTTGTCACGTGCAAGTGACTTTGTGAAGATATCTGCTCATTGTTCATTTGTTGGGCAAAATTGAAGTTGTATATTATGTTTCAAGACATGCTCGCATATGAAATGTACTTGTACCTCAATGTGCTTTGTTCTTTCGTGAAAAATTGGATTGCGAACAAGTTTGAGAACACCTTTATTGTCAACATACAAGGTGGTCGGTTTGTCTCGTGGTATTCCAAGTCCTTCAAGTATGCGACGTAGTAAAATAAGTTTACCCTAACATTTCCCCCTTAATTTTGCATTGTTTCAAGAGATGAGGAGAGGAACTCTCTGAACAACTCGAACTTGTCATGTGCAAGTGACTTTGTGAAGATATCTGCTCGTTCATTTGTTGGGCAAAATTGAAGTTGTATATTGTGTTTCAAGACATGCTCGCATATGAAATGTACCTGTACCTCAATGTGCTTTGTTCTTTTCATGAAAAATTGGATTGCGAACAAGTTTGAGAACACCTTCATTGTCAACATACAAGGTGGTCAGTTTGTCTTGTGGTATTCCAAGTCCTTCAAGTATGCGACGTAGTAAAATAAGTTTACCCTAACATTTCCCCCTAATTTTGCATTGTTTCAAGAGATGAGGAGAGGAACTCTCTCGAACAACTCGAACTTGTCACGCGTAGTGACTTTGTGAAGATATCTCGCTCGTTCATTTGTTGGGCAAAATTGAAGTTGTATATTGTGTTTCAAGACATGCTTGCATATGAAATGTACCTGTACCTCAATGTGCTTTGTTCTTTCGTGAAAACTGGATTGCGAACAAGTTTGAGAACACCTTCATTGTCAACATACAAGGTGGTCGGTTTGTCTTGTGGTATTCCAAGTCCTTCAAGTATGCGACGTAGCCATATTGCTTCACAGACAACTTCACCTGCAGAATGATACTTGGCTTCTGTAGAAGAGCGAGAAACAAAGTGTTGTTTTTTGCTTCCCCATGATATCGGTCCAGATTCCAAAAAGAACACAAACCCTGAAGTGGATTTTCGTCATATTACCTGCATGATCTGAATCCGAATATCTTGTCAAGAAGAATTGATCATTCTTCTTGTATTCCAGACCAAGATCCATTGTTCCCTTGAGATATCTCAAGATTCGCCTTGCTGCCTTCCAATGACAAACTCTGGGTTCTTGCATGAACCGTGATAGATTGTAATGTCCCCATTCCTACCTCCATGGTCTAGCGACTGGTTTTCCATCTTAGCCTTGGTCACACCCAAGGGGCTAGCAGCGTAGATAGTTGTTGGGTATGGTTTTCACCTACATTTCACTTATATGTTATGTTTTGGCGTTATGCATGTACTTTATGATGACTTAAGTGAAAAAGGTGGGGTAATGTTCTATTTCTTCATTGGGGCACTTAAGTGGACTTTTTGGCCTAGGAGAAATAAAGTCACTTTAAGTGATGATTAAAACATGACATATCTCCAAGGGGGTCGAATTAGGGTTTTATGGGCACTTTTATGATGGAAAAAAGTTATAAAAGGTGGTGTTTGGGGAGGAAAAAGGATCTTGGTTCATTTTACCATCTTATGTTGGAGCTTTCAGCTTGCTTTCCTTGCTTGTGGAGGTGAAATTCGCAGAACCCTAGCTATGGTAGTGAAAGATCTATCCCTAGCTAGTAGAGCACTCTTCGGTGGTGAAAGATCCATCCCTAGTTTGCTATTGTGGAAGTTTATTCAAATCGGGTTGTCAGATTCAGAGTTTCAGAGGCTTGCTGATCCAGTTTCAAGTCCAGAAAGAGAAGACAACCATATTTAGTAAGAGAGATCATTTATTTTATCAGTGGAACTTCTTGTTATTGCATGTTGATGCATGTTACTTGCATGTTGTTGCATGTTGGTTTAATTGCAATAAAAGTGAAGATATTGGTTATTTTTGATTTTATACCTTGCTGCCATAACTGTACTTTGCTGTCATATTTTTCTATATACTGCTGTCATAAAAATCAGATTGTTATTTGTGAAAATTTGGTTGGAAATCTTGAATATAAAATAAATCCGAAAAGGGATATTTCAGTGGTATCAGAGCGGTCTTTTCTGCAGCCTGTTGGGTAGTGTATGAAGGTTTATTCCAGGAGGAATACACCCAAGAAAGAAGGTCTAGACATGGCGGACAAAGATGGAAAATCAGAGGAACTGCTGAATGAGGAGTTTATGAAGAAAATGTTTATAAATATGGTGAAACAACAAGAGACTACAAACCTCTACTTGAGCCAACTCACAGAGAGATTATCACAGGGTGGCCTTGGGAACCATATGGAAAGAGGTGAAAACAGTAATTCCAGGCTGCGGACTCACAAAGATGAAACCGGCAGATCAGGGCAGCACACTCCTTCATCCCAAAACACATGGTTGAGCATGCATGAACTAGTTTTCTGAAAGATCTGGAAGTGACACTGGTAGGGAAACAAGGGGGATATTGTTGATGAGGAGACTTGTTGGGCAAAGTATGAATCCTTGAGTGAAGGGTTCAAAGCTAATATGCCTTTCCCAGAGTATTGTAGGATGAAGATCGGTAGCCGGCCCAAGCGGGATCACTATCCTCATGTTCCCGAGCTACAGAGGCGATTGGGGCAGATTTCAGTTCCACACTTCGATGGATCCAAGAAGTGTACCGCGACATCATGGATTCAGAAGTTAAAAACTTACTTTGACTTGAATCCCATGTGCGAAGAGGATGCAATAAAATTTGCAATCCTACATCTTGAGGGAGATGCACATGATTGGTGGCATCATGGCCTTGTCACATAGGGACACACACATATTACCACTTATGCGGATTTTGCAGAGAGACTAGTGGGCAGGTTTGACAGGCGGGATCCCGATAGATTCTTCAGAGAGTTGACTCATTTGAGACAGACAGGATCCTTGGATGGGTACATTGCAGATTTTCAGCGGTTGTCAGTGATGGTTACTGATGTTTCTGAGGTGAGGTTGACTTCACTTTTTATAGCAGGGCTGATAGATTCACTAGCAGGGTTTGTGAAGGCATTCGAGCCTTCTTCACTACACGATGCCATCAGGAGAGCCGAGATTTGGAGTTAGCCACTCCGAAGCCGAGGTTTCCACCTCGAGTTCAACAGAGAGGACCCCCATCTAGACCTGATGGTTTCCAGCCGAAGGGGCCACCACAAAGACAGGAGACGGCTAGAAAGCCGTTTATTTCACGAGAGCTTAGGGATGAGCTGAGGCGAAAGAAACTTTGTTTTGATTGCCGTTCACCGTGGGCCCCGGGACATGATTGCACTGGAAAGGGCAAGACCCAATTCATTGAGGTCTTTGAGGAGAGAGAGAGAGTGATGGAGATGAGTAGCTAGAGACCCAGGAGATGGATGACGGAGATGAAGATGCTTTGGATGGTACTAATGAGCAGAAGGAAGTTTTACCTCAGGAGACTATTACCACTTTGTCTAGTACCCCGAGGTATAAGGCATTCAGACTTAGGGGGGTTATGCAGGGCTAGCGTGTTGTGGTCCTTATTGATAGTGGGGCTACCTACAACTTTATTGATGCATCCTTGGTTGAGAGGCGCGACCTATAGACAGAGGACTTTGAGGGCTTCAACTTTGTTGTAGCCAATGACAAGTCTATGAGATGCACCCATAAAGTTCCACAGTTGAGCATCACCATAGGGAACTACACCGCTATTGATAACTTCTATATTGTCGGCATTGGAGAGACCAACGTAGTGTTGGGAGTTCAGTGGCTTCACCCCTTGGTGAATTTCGTACTAACTTTTAGACGATGGAGCTGAAATTCAAGTCGAGGGTAGGAATGTGACCTTGAGGGGTCTATCTACAGGAGCACTTAGGGTAGTCACAGCTAAGAGGATGGAGAGGATCTTTCGGCATGATGAGGTGGATTGGGCCATTCATTGCTTGGTTTCAAAGTGAGTGACCGTCAGTATCAAAGTATCATGTGGATGTCCAAGGTCTATTAAGAGGACAAGCACAATGAGGTGGAGTCATTGCTTTTTCAGACATACCTCCGGAGTATCATGTGTACCAGGCCCGACAAGACAGGGGGTTTGAGCACGTGATTGAGCTTGGAGGCAAGAAGCGAAGTTACTACTCCTTACCGTCACCCCAAACGGTTTAAGGATGAGATTGAGAGGACTATACACGAGCTTCTGGACATGGGGCATATTAGACCTAGTTCTAGTCCTTTTGCTTCTTCAGTGGTGTTGGTGAAGAAGAAGGATGGAACCATGCGAATGTGCATAGATTACCGTGCACTTGAATAAGAAGACAATAAAAAATAAGTATCCTGTGCCACACATTGATGAACTACTAGATGAGCTATATGGAGCAAGATTTTTCCAAAATAGACCTGCGATCTGGATATCACCAGATCAAGGTTAGAGAGGAGGATGTGCATAAGACAGCTTTCAGGTGCCACTATGGCCACTTCGAGTTTTTGGTGATGCCATTCGGGTTGTCTAATGCACCGGCCACATTTCAGTCCTGCATGAACCATGTGTTCAACCGCCATTTGCGGAAGTTTGTATTGGTCTTCTTTGATGACATTTTGGTCTACAGTAGGACGTGGGAGGATCACATTCAACATCTTGATGAGGTGTTGGAAATTTTGGAAGCTAATTCGCTTTATGCGAAAGCTTCTAAGTGCGAGTTTGGTATGACAAAGCTGTTATATTTGGGCTATGTGATCGGAGGAGGCAAAGTCAAGGTGGATAGGGAGAAGATTCAGGCGATTTTGGATTGGCCACCACCTAGGAATTTGACACACTTGAGAGGATTCTTGGGACTATGCACATATTATAGGAGGTTTGTGAAGAACTTCTCTCGCTTGACTGCACCCTTGATAGACTTGACCAAGAAGGGGGCTTTTGCTTGGTCAAATTCAGCACAACAGGTTTTTGATCACCTTAAGGGGGTGATGAGTTCTTGTCCAGTTCTTACATTGCCAGATTTCACTCGGCCATTTGTACTCGAGTGCGATGCATCAGGAGTGGGTGTTGGAGCAGTGCTCATGCAGGATAGGCATCCCATTGCCTATGAGAGTTGGAAATTGAGTCTAGTAGAGAGAGGATTCTCAATTTACGACAAGGAGATGTTGGCCATTATGCATGCATTGGTCAAATTCAGACAATATTTAGTGGGCAGCAAATTTGTGGTTCATACGGATCACAATAGCTTGAGGTTCTTTTTGGAGCAAAAGGATCTCAATGACCGCCAACAGAGATGGGTAAATAAGATACAGGCTTTTGATTTCGACATAGAATACAAGAAAGGTAAGAATAATGTGGTGGTTGATGCACTATCTAGGAGACCTTGCTTTGATTCTATGATTTGCTTTATGTCAGAGATTTCAGCTGATTGGAAGGCTCATATACTTGTTGAATACTCCAAAAATCAGTTTGCATGTGAGATTATGGATGGCATTATTAGGATGATCGTCTGAGTTGTGGGCGACCTCATCTACTACAAGGATAGAATTTTCCTTGTGCAGAGTCCAAAATGAAGGAGAAGATCCTTCGAGTAAAGGCATGATACACCCTTGGTGGACATCTAGGATATTTCGGGACGAAAATTTGTTAGGTGGAGAGAGATTCACATGGAAGGGGTTAAAGGATGATGTCCTTAACCATGTCGGGAGTGTTTAGTTTGTCACAAGAAACCAAGGCAAAGCACTCTTTCCCAGTGTTTTAAAAACCGGTCAAACCGGAACCGGAACCGGCAGTTTGACCGGTTTGAAAAAAAAAGTTGAAGTCGGCCTTTGAAGTGGGACCGCTAGGCGGTTTTAGGAAACCGGCCGGTTAAAAATGCAGGGAATTAACCGGCCGGTTAAATCTTTTTTTCTGTGCGCGCGCTTGGGCAGCAGTAAAAACGCGTTTTTCAATGTTTTTATTTAATTTTTTATTGCTTCTAAAGTGACTAAACCCTAATTTAGTGTGATAAATACCCCCTTCTATCACTCCACACCTCTCTCATTGAGCATTTGCTTGAGCATTTGTGAAAAGCATTTGTGAGCATAAGATTGAAGAGTTTATTTTTGTAGTGAGCTTGGAAGTTGGAGGCTTGGAGTTTGTTTGGCATTGCTTGTGGGCTCTTTGTGGTGATATTGGCATCCATTTGTGAGCACCTCACCTCTATTTGTGAGCACCTCTCTTATTTGCAAGGATTTGGAGGATTGGGGCAGGCTTGAATAGTGTTTATTTGGAGTTGTTTGGTATCAAGTGTGGGCTCTTTGTGGTGGCATTTACATCTACATTTGGAGTGTGGGCTCTTTGTGGTGCTCATATATACAAGCTTGGAGCATTTACTCACCTCATTTGTGTGCACATTGAAAGGTATGTTACATTTTAAACTTGCCTCTTATTTGTAAATTTTATTAAAAAGAAATAGGAAATTTATTTATTTTTTATTTGCATTTTCAGATTTGTTTGCATTTCAAAAAGCAATGGCCCCCAAATCAAAAGACCCTACATGGGCCCATGCAGAGACGTAATTGATGACCAAGTTTTTGTAAATATTGTAAGAAACACATCAAGGGGGATTCATAGGTTGAAACAACACTTGGCTGGTCAAAGAGGCCAAGTTACCCCATGTGAGGCACCCAGTATTGATGACATTAGGTTGGAAATGAAAAACATGCTTGAAAAACATAGAGAAGAGAAGGCTAGGCAAAAAGAGATGGAAGCTGAAATAGGGAGGAGGGAACATGCCTTGAGTGTGAAGGATCTTGCTCTGATGACTTTCATTCGTGATCAGTTAGAGACCCCTTTCAATATATACCTCCCCCATCCACTCATAGTCGAGAAAACCGGCCTCAAAAAAGAAAGAACATTCAAAGTTTTTTTCCATCTTCCACACCTGCCACTGCTAGTGCCTCTATGCCAACACAAAATCAGCCTACCTTGGATAACCATTGGAAGAAGCAATACAAAGAAGCAACTTTTGAGTACATTGTTAGATGGTGGTATGATGCAGATATCCCTTTCAATGCTGCCCGCTCACCTTATTACCAGCCGATGTTTGATTCCATTGTTGCTGCTGGTAAGGGCTTCAAAGGCCCTAGTATGCATGACTTGAGAGGATCACTTTTGAAGAAAGAAGTTGCATCCATAGATGAATATTTGAAAGGTTGCAAAGCTTCATGGGCCAAAACAGGATGCACTATCATGTCAGATGGGTGGAGTGATGGCAAGAACCGCACAATAATAAATTTTCTTGCCTCTTGTCCACAAGGTACCATGTTTTTGAAATCAGTAGATGCATCTGATAGGGTAAAAGATGCAAATTTATTGTTTGAGCTTCTGGATGAGATTGTTTTAGAGGTGGGGGTAGAAAATGTTGTACAAATCATAACAGATAATGCATCTAATTATGTTCTTGCTGGTAAGATGTTAGAGGCTAAACACAAAACAATATTTTGGACTCCATGTGCTGCACATTGCATAGACCTCATGCTTGAGGATATAGGGAAAAAAGATTGGATCAAGAACACTGTAGAGCATGGCAAGAGCATCACCAAATACATCTATAATCACT
Source organism: Taxus wallichiana var. yunnanensis (assembly GCA_018340775.1). Lineage (NCBI taxonomy): Eukaryota > Viridiplantae > Streptophyta > Pinopsida > Cupressales > Taxaceae > Taxus > Taxus wallichiana. Next base: position 558,611,717 of record CM031234.1, read on the forward strand.
CATGGGTATTGAACCTAATGAGGAAGAACACCGAGAATGGAGAGAACTTGTTAGGCCAGCCATCACGAGATTTGCAACAAACTTTCTCACGTTGCAATCTCTTATTTCCCAACAACAAAACTTGAAAAGGATGTTTTCAAGTGATGAATGGAATGCATCAAAGTGGAGCCGGAAACAGGATGGGAAAGACACAAAGAAGAAACTTTTTGATAATTTATTTTGGAAAAAACAGAGAGATTGTGAAAGTTTTTGAGCCTCTTGTTAAGGTGTTGCGGTTGGTGGATGGGGAAAAATTAGCCATGGGCTATATTTATGAGGCTATGGATCAAGCAAAGGAGCAGATAAGGGCAGCATACAAAGACAGGGTAACTAAGTATGGGCCTATATGGGAGATCATAGATAATAGATGGAACAATCAACTCCATCGACCTATACATGGGGTGGGTATTTCTTGAACCCAAAATATCATTACAGAGCTCACTTGAGAAGATCAAACAGAGAAGTAAAAGATGGTTGTAGACGAGTGCACGTGAGCGCATGGTCCCCGATGAGATGCAACAACTTGAGGTTCACCGGATGATCGCCTTCTTGGTGAGCCACAGAACCTTTGGGAAAAACCTTCGCAAAGATTGCGAGGGATGTGGACCAACTAGGGTAAGAAATTCTAAGTTTTTTTGAAGTTCATTTGATTAAAATTTTTAATGAATAATCATGAATTTTTAGCATAAGACAATATTTTTCTAATTAGTTGAATTACGCTTTAACCTTTAAGTTATAAGTTTATGTTTTACTTTTAATTTTTAAGCTGTGTTTTTAATTTTTGTTGTCATTGTTTACTAATTAAACATTTACATTTTTATCGCAGCACATTGGTGGGATTCATTTTGGTGTCAAGTGTCCTCAATTGCAAAAGTTTGCAATTAGGATCCCTGAGCCAAACTTGCGGAGTTTTGGTGCGAGCGCAACTGGTCTGTCTTTGAGCGGATTCACACGAAGAAGAGAAACCGTTTGGAACAACAACGGTTGAATGATCTTGTCTTCGTGCAGTACAACCTTCGGTTAAGGCGTAACCAGTTGTTGAACCGAAGACTGTCATCGATCCCATTGTCTTGGATGATATAGATCCAACTTCGAATGGGTAGAGGAGAGTCACCAACGAGTTTGATCCCGATGACTTGGGGTGGATGGGTTTGGATCAAGAATCTGATGAGCCATTAGCAGCACGGCCGCCATCGTCACGAGACACAGCAGGCACTAGTCGCACTCGTGCTACTCCCCAACCCCGTGCAGCTGTTTTAGGTTGTTGCAGATGTGCACCCGAGGATTTGGATGAGTCCGAGTCGAGCCGACTCGGTGATCATATTGATGAGGATGACCTTGAGGATCCCATTTCAAAATCAGCGGTGCATGAGTTTGATCATGATGATTGATCATTGATGTCATCTAGTTTATTCTAGAGTTTTGTAACTTGTAGTATTTGTAATGTATCAATGATCATATCATGTTGTTTTTTTTGGAGTCTTGAACTATGGAGATTGATCATTGGAGACCATTTAGAGCCTCATTGTCTATGTATTTTGTTTCAAATCTCATCATGATATATGTATTGTGTATTGGACTTGGAGTTTGCCATTTTGTTATAAACACCTTTCTTGCATATATATAAGAGAAACTTTTGCATATTCTGTGTGTACTTGTTGGAATTATGGTTTTAACCTTTCAAATATATTATTTTCATTAAAAATATAAAATTTTATGTATTTTTAGTAAACATTCATTAAGTTTGAATCGGTCGGATTCACATGGAAGGGGTTCCGGTTCGTCCGGTCGGACCTCGGTCGGTTCCGAGTCCGGTTCCGATTTTTAAAACATTGCACTCTTTCAAAGCAGGACTTTCTACAACCTTTGCCTATTCCAGAATAGAAGTGGGAGAGTATATCCATGGATTTTATCATAGGTCTTCCCTCAGTGTATGGGCATGATTGCATATATGTGGTGGTTGATCGGTTGACTAAATATGCCCATTTCCTTTCTATGCCTTCAGGGCACAAGGCACCGCAGGTGGCTCAGACTTTCTTCACAGGTATTTTTAGGCATCATGGGTTGCCTAAGAGTATTGTCAGTGATAGGGATAAGATTTTCATGAGTACATTCTGGCAGGAGATCTTCAGGCTTGTAGGTACGGAGTTGACACCTAGTACCAGCTATCATCCACAGACTGATGGGCAAACTGAGATAGTGAACAAGTGGATAGAGGGCTACTTGCGTAGCTATGTTGTAGGACATCAGTGTGCATGGGTCAAATGGCTATATATGGGTGAATATTGTTACAATACCACCTACCAGATGAGTATTGGTATGACTCCTTTTCGAGCATTATATGGTTATGAGGCATCCTCATTTATAGACCTAGTATTATCAGATAGTCGAGCTCCCAAAGCTCGTGATTGGGTACAAGAGAACTAGGACATTCTAAAGGTTCTCAAGGAGAACATACAAAAGCACAGAATCAGCAGAAGGTATATGCAGACAGGCACAAAGTTGAGAGATCATTTGAGGTTGGAGATTTGGTCTTCTTATGGTTGCAACCATACAGACAATCCTCACTCAAGAAGAGCGGTGTAGAGAAGCTAAAACCACAATTCTATGGGCCATACAGGATAGTGCGTAGAGTTGGGGCAATAGCATATGAGTTGGAGCTTCCAGAGCACAGTAAGATTCATAATGTCTTCCATGTTTCGTGCCTCAAAAAGGCACTTGGACAACATATTGCGCCTTCCATAGATTTACCACCATTGGATGACGAGGGGAAGCTGGTCTTAGAACCAAAATCTATTATTGAGGTAAGACAAAGGAAGCTTCAAACAGGGTAATCACAAAATATCTAGTGCGGTGGAAAGACTTACCACTAGAGGATGCCACTTGGGAGGGAGAGCAGATTTTACAACACCCTAGTTTACGTTTGCTTGAGGACAAGCAAATTTCGGGAAGGGCGGACTATAATGTCCCCATTCCTACCTCCACGGTCTAGCGATTGGTTTTCCGTCTTAGCCTTGGTCATACCCAAGGGGCTAGTGGCGTAGATAGTTGTTGGGTATGGTTTTCACCTACATTTCACTTATATGTTATGTTTTGGCGTTATGCATGTACTTTATGATGACTTAAGTGAAAAAGGTGGGGTAATGTTCTATTTCTTCATTGGGGGCACTTAAGTGGACTTTTTGGCCTAGGAGAAATAAAGTCACTTTAAGTGACGATTAAAACATGACATATCTCCAAGGGGGGTCGAATTAGGGTTTTATGGGCACTTTTATGATGGAAAAAAGTTATAAAAGGTGGTGTTTGGGGAGGAAAAAGGATCTTGGTTCATTTTGCCATCTTATGTTGGAGCTTTCAGCTTGCTTTCCTTGCTTGTGGAGGTGAAATTCCGCAGGAACCCTAGCTTCGGTAGTGAAAGATCTATCCCTAGCTAGTAGAGCACTCTTCGGTGGTGAAAGATCCAGCCCTAGTTTGCTATTGTGGAAGTTTATTCAGATCGGTTGTCGATTCAGAGTTTCAGAGGCTTGTTGATCCAGTTTGAAGTCCAGAAAGAGAAGACAACCATATTCAGTAAGAGAGATAATTTATTTTATCAGTGGAACTTCTTGTCTTGCATGTTGATGCATGTCATTACATGTTGATGCATGTTACATGCATGTCATGCATGCTGATGCATGTTGTTACATGTTGGTTTAATTGCAATAAAAATGAAGATATTGGTTATTTTTGATTTTATACCTTGCTGCCATAACTGTACTTTGCTGTCATATTTTTCTATATACTGCTGTCATAAAAATCAGATTGTTATTTGTGAAAATTTGGTTGCAAATCTTGAATATAAAATAAATCCGGAAAAGGGATATTTCTTAGCTCACCGCAGTTTGATATTTGGTTTAGTGTAGGTCAGTGAATGAGACTCCCAATCAATTGCCGATAGAGAGTTGCATTTACCACGGAGATGGATCTCGAACGAGATAAGCGCAATTTGTTCTCCATAGGTGTAAGCAATAGGTGTGCAATCCATCATCTTGAATTTCTCGAGCGTTGTCTTGGTATATTTCAACTGAGAAACAAAGATGTGATTCTCTTTTTGCCATACTTCCAATCCAAGATAATAGTGCATCAACTCGAGATCTGTCATGTCGAACGATCGGTTAAGATCTTTCTTCGTTGCATCGATCATCCTCACTGAACTGTCAGTGATGACTTGATCATCGACACAACAACAATCACAATCTCCCCTCCTTGCTTTTTGAGGTAGAGATTGGGATCGTATGGATTTCCTGACAAATCCATACTATACGAGATGCTCATCAATTTCGATGTACCAAGCTCGGGGTGCCTGTTTAAATAAAGATTTCTTGAGTCTGCATACCTTTGCTTCTTGACCAGGTACAACATATCCCTCAGGTTGAGTCATGTAGACTTCTTCTTGTAAATCTCCGTTCAGAAAGGCACTTTTTACATCCATTTGATGGACTTTCCAACCAAATTGTGTAGCTAGAGCAAAGATCATCCTGATCGTTTTGATCTTAGTTATGTGGGAAAATGTCTCCTCATAGTCAATGCCTTCTTTTTGTGCGTACCCCTTTGCTACTAGTCTCGCTTTGTACTTGTCTATGGTCCCATTTGCTTTGTACTTTGTTTTGAATATCCATCTGCAACCAATGGGTTTCTTCCCTAGTGGAAGATCGACAAGCTGCCAAGTGTTATTTTTCATCACTGACTGATACTCAACATCCATGGCATCTTTCCAAGCTTTTGACTGTAGGGCTTCCTAGGATCGTAGATGGCTTATCAGATTCATTAACTCTACTCATCAAAGCAAAGTTTACTTCTTTTTGTGCTTTACTGCGAGTCCTTAGTCCAGTGGTGGATGTATCCGGAGGACCATCCAATTTTGCATCTCGTAACATGTTAGTATACCACTTGGGCATACGTTGAACTGCTCCTGTGGGTCGTGGTTCTATCTGATCATCACCATCATCCCCATCATCACTTTCATCATCTGCGGGAACATTAGCTTCAGGTGTTACAACAGGTGAAAAATCTACATCAGGTGAGTCTGGAGGAGTCTCTGCTTCCTTCTAAAAAAACTCAATATCTCTCTTTGGTGTAGACTTTCCTGGTCTTTGGATCCATCAATCTGTACCCAAGAGTCTCTTCATTATAACCAATGAAGATGCGTTTTTGTGACTTTATATCCAACTTCTTTCTATTCTGCTTGGGTATGTGCATGCTTGCTTCGCACCGAAAATTTTGAGGTGTGCAACAGATGGTTTCTGCTTTGACCATGCTTCATATGGTGCTACTCCAAGAGCAATCTGTGGGCACTCTTCAACAAATAAACTGTTGTCTTTTTGCTTCGCCCAAAATGTCGTCGCTAGTCGAGAATCATCGATCATGCAACGCACCATTTCCATGATAGTACGATTTCTTCTCTCAACAACACCATTCTGTTGCAGTGTGTGTGGAGGAGGCATTTGTTGACGAATTCCGTGAGCTTGTAGGTAGGCTTTGAACTCGTTATTGGTGAATTTCCCCCTCGATCTGAGCGGAGAGTTTTGATATCAACCAGTCTCTTTCTCAACAACCACTTTGAACTTCTTGAAAGTTTCAAAAGCTTCACTTTTCTTATGAAGACAATATATCCACATTTTTCTCGAATAGTCATCAACACAAAGCATGGAGTATTGAAATCCAGAATGATTGGTTGCGTTGAATGACAAAGATCGGTATGAACCAGATCAAGCTTACCATGAGCTCGATAAGTACTTTTTTGGAATGAAGCTCCGTGTTGTTTTCTTGCTAGGTAGTGAGGACACTTATCTCGTATCCTTCGAAGAGATGGTAATACTTTTACCATATCAGACCGGCGAAGTGTTTCAAGATACTTGAAACTAATGTGACCAAGTCTCCGATGCCACAACTGTGCAGAGGTATAATTCTTAGCCACAAGTGCTTGATCATCTCTGTGGACAAAATCAAGCTGGAACATGCATCCCACATTGGATGCTTTTGCAACTATTTTTGAGCCTCATGATTTGTCTCGAATCAAACACATTTTCTTGCGGAATGAGTATCAAAATCAATTTTCAAATTGTGATCTAGGAGTTGACTGACTGATAGTAGATTTTTGTCAACCCAAGGACATATAGTACATCTGATAGTCTACAATTGCGTGAACCAAGAGGTAGAGAAATGTTTCCAATCCCCTGTATTGTGTAAGAAGAATCATCACCTAACGAAACATGGTTTTTGAAGGTGTGTCCCTTATTGAAGTAAACCAGTCTCTGTGGCCGGTCATGTGTCGAGTGGCTCCTGAATCAACATACCAGACATCACTAGATGATGTGGAAGGTTCACTTGAACGAGCAAAGTGTACAAGAAGTCTTCATTATCCGAATGTTCTTCTTGCTCAGCTATATTTCCTTGCTGATGGGGTTTTCTTTGCCAATTCCCCTTCTTCTGCCCTTGATTGTAGTTAGAATGTCCCTTATAAGATTGTTGATTTTGAGGTCCAGAGTTGCTTGATGAACCTTTCTTATAGGTATTGAACCAACAATCTTTTAACTCATGTCCTCTTTTGCAAATAGGACATTTCTTCTTTTGTTGCTTGTCCCCTTGTTGATGCTGATTTTGGGACTTTTGAGAGGAATTAGGTTTTCCTTTTCCTTTTCCTTTCCATTTCTGATGAGAAGAAAGTGCCTGCTCCTCTTCATCATCTTTATTGTACATAGCTTCCTCTTGTTGCAGTAGATTCACTAACTTGTCAAACTGATTGTTTGATCTGACAAGTTTAGTGTTGTTACAAAAATGCGGTATGAAGGAGGGAGTGCTCTCAGAACAATGGGAATGAGAGCGTATCAGTGACCTCCTCTCCTAGGGCTAGAAGTGAAGCCCTTAATTTTGCAACTCTTCTTAAGAAAGCTTCTATTTTCTCATTTTGTTTAAACTTCAGTGTGTGTAACTGACTCTGCAAATTCAGTATGACATTCTTGTTCTTGGCCTCGTACACTGTGCTCAACTTATCCCACGCTTCTTTGGCAGATTTAGCATCTCGAATGTGGGGTTGCACATCGTTAGACACTACAAACAAGATTATCAGCTTGGCCTTTTGATCGGATCTATCAAACCTGTTTGTTGGGTTGTATCAGTTGTTGATTTGGTTACAAAACCATCCACAACATTCCAAATCTCTTCAAACTCAAGCTGTGTCTTGATTTTTGTCTTCCATGCTGCATAGTTATTTCCTCTTAGAAGTTGAGAATCTGGAAGAAAGAATTTGGGGGCATTGGTACCCAATTTGTAGAATCAATCGACAAAGGGTAAGGCTCTTATCACTCAGGTATATGGTCTCCCAATCTATATACCGTTAGTCCGATATACCGAACCTTTCTATATATGCGCCCTTTCGATATACCCGTCGGTATGTGGAAGAAGCTCGCCCTTTCTATATACTTGGCAAAGTACATGAAAGAGGTGCTAACGTACGTGAAAGAATCGATACGTGGTACCAAGACAATACTGAAAGGGGTCTATGCGATTATTGACACCGACTCAAAGAAATATCCTCATACACGCGTGTAACTTTGCTATATACTCGGATAATTTCTCAGTTCGGATTTAAGTCGAGCAATCGTTCATGACGGATAGGAGGGCTCAAAGTGTGTGCATTGTGTCCTTATTACTCCCGTCGATTTAAAGGGTCGATGCCAGACGACGTTGTTATAGCTATATTAGGCGCTAAGTGCAGTAGTAGTCGCGATGACTTTACCCGTAAGCGCTTCTCGAGGCACCTTTTATACCTTGAATGCTGCGAATGAGATCCGAAGATCTCGTGAGTGATCTGAGAACAAATTTTTTATTTTTTATTACAAAACTCTGCAGTTTTTAAGCAATTACAATATTTTGCGGTTGAATATGGCAACCTGCAAATTAGTACAATACATTGAAATATACAATTACATCCAAAATTATGAAAAAATTGAATGACAGGCAAATATTTTTGTTTTGCGGGGCAATGGTGGCCTCCAAAGTGAATACGACTCTCTGTACGAAAAACCGCAAAAACAACTAAAAATGCAGTTTTCAAGCACCCCCTTGGCAAAAATGATCAGAATCAAAAAATAAGTGATGTGGGAGAATACTCTTTTACTCCGACTCAAAATTGTATTTCCCACAAGAAAATCACCCTTTTAGCTCCAAAATTCTCTACATATGAGAAAGCATTATGCACCCAAAGAATCAAAGAAAATGAGATCAAAAAATAGTGATGGTAAGAAAGAATCAAAATAACTACCCATATTCATAAATGATTGTACCCAATTCGTGAATAAACAAAAATCTTCAAAATATTCTCAAACAATGAGAATCATCCTCAATTCGAACTTGAAATGAAGACAGAAAACCATATAAGCCACAAAAACTCACAATCGAATATATTCAAGAATACATTTGAGTGAAACACATACCACCAAAGCCAAATTCCAAAGAACACTCCAACACCATCAATGAAGGTAAAAATGGATGAAAAACCGAGAAAGATACCAAAATGAGCGGGCGTCACACAGTATGGAACAAGTGAAAAGAATAAGAAAATTTCACAAGGAAGACAAGAAAAAAATACGATACGAGAAAGAATCCGATAGGTAGTACCAAGACAATTGAAAGGGGTGCATGCGATTATTGACACTCGACTCAAAGAAATATCCTCATACACGCGCGTAACTTTGCTATATACTTGGATAATTTCTCAGACCGGATTTAAGTCGAGCAATCGTTCACAGATGAATAGGAGGGCTCAAAGTGTGTGCATTGTGTCCTTATTACTCCCCGTCGATTTAAAGGGTCGATGCCTAGACGACGTTGTTGCAGCTATATTAGGCGTTAAGTGTAGTAGTAGTCGCGACGACTTTACCCGTAAGTGCTTCCCAGAGGCACTGTTTATATTGAATGTTGCGAATGAGATCCGAAGATCTCGTGAGTGATACTAAAACCAAATTTTTATTATTTTTTATTACAAAACTTTGTCAATTTTTAAGCAGTTACAATATTTTGCGGTTGAATATGGCAACCTGCAAATTAGTATAATACACTTAAATATACAATTACATCCAAAATTATGAAAAAATTGAATGACAGGCAAATGCTTCTTTTTTTGTTTTCGGGGCACTAGGGGCCTCCAGAGCGCAATACAACTGACTCTATACGAAAAACCGCAAAATAGCAAAAATGCAGTTTTCAAGCACCCCCTTGGCAAAAAATGATTAGAATCAAAAAATAAGTGATGCGGGAGAATTTTTTTACCCCAAAAGTAGGGTTTTCTCCTCTAAATCTGGTGGCTAGTTTAGTTGTAATTAAGGCCTTTATCAGAATTTTTAAGCCACTATGATTGGTCGTCCCTACTAAAATGGACGCTAAATTCAATGTTTTGAAAAAAACAAAGTGCTTTGAGGGGGTCGAACCCCAAATCTCAACTCTCGATAGCTCGGCGCTCTAAGCGCTATGACTATGAATGAAGCAAATTGTATTTAAATACATTGGACAAAGGACTAACTGTTAAAAACCGACGTGGCCATTGCATGGTAGTCCACATGGCGGGAAGAAGTGGTGGAGGTAGTTTAGGGCTTCCGTTGAAGCGGATCAACTTTCGCTTTGCAGCAGAGATTTGCTATTGATCACCTCCTTATTGTATTTTTGTTATTGTTTTGATGTCCACCGTTTTGTTTATTGTTTGGAGGATCTGTTGTCAATGTTGGGAGAAAGCTCGGTAGGGGAGTCCCCGATTGTTTGTAGAACTTGGCCGTTGAGATGTGGGGAGACTGGTGTAACTCGACTCCATTGTTTTGATTGCAGGTTGAGACGCTATTAGCTCACGAGTGCATCGATCCAAGGTTCTTGGGAACCAATCCGAAGGAGTTGGCAACAACGGCTTGGTTTGAGTGTTGGAAATAGTATGCCTACCAAATGGGCTCGATCAAATACATTGTGGCTCGACCATTGATTGCTTTAGATCACAGTGGCACGGTATTCACCTTTCAACGAATAATCCAGCTCGGTCCTTAAAATGGCTTGGTTTCACCAAGGTGGCTCGATGCAACACTCTGCAAAACCACTCGATATCCAATGCACACACGCGTGCCTCCGATGATTGAAACATGTTCGGTGTGACTAGCCGAGGGCTTGGTGGAGTCCTTAAAATGGAACTCGCTCGACACATTTAAAATACAGCTCGTTAGTGCACGAGCTCGGTCCTGGAGGATCCGACCAACTCGGGTTTCAACAAATGCAGCTCGCCAATGGCTCGAGAGATAGCTCGCTTGGTAATGGGTTACCCGGTCCAAGAAAGGAGCTCGGTTTGTCAAAGTAGCTAACTAAATTTCGATGAATGGCTCTCCTCAGAGCTCGGAATTTGTTGTAACCACCTCCAAATTTGGTCATACAAATAATTTTATCGTAACTAAACATTCCTCTAAATTTAGAGGCAAAACCCCTAATGGGGAAAAATGATATAATTTAAAAAAAAAAATTCTTTTCTGCAATGACAAATTTTCCCTGGTGTAGGGGCACCAATGCAAAAAAATTTGCATTCCAAACACCTGGGACAGAACAAGGGGTTGTGGGGATGCAGGGATGTTTGGGAAGCTACTGGAGGCAACATTGGCTCTCTGGAAAGCAGATTTCTTCTCCAAGACACTTCTGCCTGCAACCTCTCTCCAACCTACTGGGGTCACTTGCTCTGATACCAAATGAAAGTGTAGAAGAGGGACGAAAGCCTCACACTTTTATTAATATGCAGAAAATCAAAGTACAGTAGTGCAGGCTGCAATATTTATAGATATTGAACAACCGGATACAAACAGAGAAGGATGTTACATAGGTGCAACAATAATCCTAATTACATAAGCTTCCAAAACTACATACAGAAGCACAAATAATTAATACAAACAAATGTATTTGTTACAACTATGTAACAGATAATCCTATGTGAATAAAATGACAAATATGGTTTATAAAACCAGATAACAATAATCAACTTGTTACCAAAGGTAATAATACAATGCATAAATTGCTACAGTAAAATAAGTTTACCCCAACGGTACCCAAATTTGAGCTTCAAGTCTTCACCAAGTAAGCATCACGTCAATTGGAGGAAGGAAGTCAATTAAAGAACCTCTCTTGATTACAACGACGGGCCCGCAAAGCAAATTTGGTGGCATATGTTTTAAAGTGAGTTTTTTAGAGTTTGCTTTTCGTTGTGTTGTGCTGATATGTGCAGAGTACTTATTTTGCAAAAGTATGTTCCCATTTTTAGTTTTCAGTTGATTTTGTCTTTGGAACAACACTTAGACAAAGGTCCAAGTGCTCATTTCAAGCGCGCCACAACCTACTTAGGTACCCCTTTGTTTAGATCATTCAAGATGTATAATCGACATTTAACATTGCGCAACATAAGATTTAAGGCATATAACGTAACAAGAGATCATAACTAGACAAATTGACTAAAATGAGCTTTGTTCGTCCATTCTTCAACATATACAATCAATAACAAGATTTGAATGTCAATAATACTATGTTCATCTCTCCTAATCTTGGCAATCCATATCAGATTGTCCATTACAAACGCATAAGCTCGACAAAACATTACGAGACACACTCAACAATACACAAAGCTCTCATACATTGACCTCTTGTATCTCAACGTCTCCAATTATATACACATTACAACTATATATATGGTGGGAACCCTTTCATTCACCGCTTTACATGCTTTAATCTATTATTAGACTATCCTATCCCTAGCCTTCATGCATCTTTAACCTCTTTAACCTGCGGTTTAGTCCTCAACTGGCTGTTCTATTTCTGTATCATGCTATTAATAGCTTACTTGATCCTCACGCCATGCTATTTTTATCTGTATCTGTCCATGCGTATTCTATCTTTATCCAATGCTCTACATGTGCTTTATCCTTCTCTCGGTGCCGCCTTGTCCATGCTTTTGTCTAATTATAGCTCGCCTTGTTCTCCACGCCAACCTGTGCTTTTTCCTATTTTTAGCCTTCCTCTGTAATTTTGGTTATCTCCGATCTTTCGCCATTGACGTGAACCGTTACGCACTACTTTCCTTTCACTCCTACACGCACCTTTGGGCACCGCTTTGTCCTTATGGTATTTCATTCGTTTGCTCTCGTGTGCACCTTCGCACATGTCCTTTTGACTTGCATCTTCAAACAACTGCGTACACCCCTGTGTGGAATCCTTATCCTTTGTGCATGTCTTCATACTTAGTCATTTCTTCACCCAACATTACCCCACACTAGGGATATTGTCCATCCTCGGCAATACAAGAATCAAAGAATAAATGAATGAAGGATCATGTTTGAATAAAGAATCATGTTTGAATAAATAATCTGGGCAATCCCCAAAAGAATCAAGGAATAAAGAATATCTTCGCCCCGCACTCCAAAACTAGGCTCAAGGCATTGGTAAGAGTTCGGGAAATTCTAGGCGATTGATGTCTCTAAGTGCTTCCATTCTTCCAGTGCAATCTCTGACCTTCTGGTGTTGATTCAACAATGTTGGGCATTTTCTCTAGGATCAGTTCTCCGACCTTCTCTTGCAACTCCTTCAAAATAACCTCCCATTTTGCAGCCATACCTTTCCAAGTTATCTACCCTCCTCATTACCATTGTCCGTACCTCTCCTAGCCTTGCCTCTATCCTATGCGTTTCGATTTATTATACTCTTTCTTGCTCGCTAATTCTTGCAGAAAGCTGTTTTGCGTGCGGCCCTATCTCTTGTGTATAGTGAAGCCTGTATGCGGTCCAATTCCGCTTCATCTTTTACAAGGCGCGTGCTTATTATTGTGGCATCTTTGAACTTGCCAAAATTTTTCTCAACCCCTGCATTGACTTCCTTCTTTACAACACCTAGGTCTTCATACACCTTGAGTCTTTAGTTCATCGTTGCCTTGTGCGCTCACGCCAAGTCCTCCGTTGTTGACCCTTGTCCCTTATTTGCCTTCTCAATTAATAAGTCAACCAATTCTTCAAGGGTGTCAATCTTCTTGCTTTTATTCATCTCTGCGTCGGAGGCTACATCCGGGCATGAATTCGCAATGTGCGTAATCATTTGTGCCGCGCTTGGTATTTTCTAAGGTAGTTAGTGGGTCTTGTACTTATTCAATTGTACAACCAACTTCTTATTCTTTTTGCTTACATCCTCCGTGTTTTCTCGCTCGTGCAATGTCTGCTCCTTTGTTGATATTGTTTTGCCCCACTTCAAGAATTAACTATTTTATTCAAGGCATTGCTTCTTGGTCGTTTGACAACTAAGTCGAGTCCACAATGGTGAAGACCTTTGATAGATCCTTCTTTCCATGCAATTCAATGACTGACTCTTTCTTTACCTCAAAACTTCAACTCCTCAATGCGTGTCTGCATCGCGAAGGAAAGCATCTTGTTTCTACAGAGCTTTGAAATCTGCCTCTGATAAGGTTTGTTGTATCATCTTGGTATGATAAGCTTGGGCGCGGAGGTAACCTAGGTGGAGCAGTTCTTTGCTTCTTCCTTGTTCATGTTCCCAACATTGTGCATTGCCTATGTGGCGTTTACCTTGCAGGACCAGTGTTCTGCTGTTCTTCCTCTCCTCCAAGTCCTGATCCCTCCTATTCTTCCTCTCGCTCTTTCTCTTGCTCCTCTTCATGCTCCTCTTTGCGCGTGTGCTCTTCGTAGTGGATCAGTCTCTATGGTTCATGCTCCTAGTCATTATGATCTTCTTCATCAACAATCTTTATCATAGAAGATCTTGGTCTCTTGCGTGCCTTCACGTGTTTGAAGAATTTCTTCCCCATGATGCTCCTTTCGCGGCTCTTCCTCTTCGTGGGGGCCTTTGCGCGCTTCTCTCCGGAATAGTTAGAGGGACTCGAGGAGTGCTTGATGTGTTTGCATCCTCTTCCTTGCGCTATGGTCCAACTTACTCTCTTCCTCTTCTTCTTCTTCTTCTTCTTCGTCTTCGGAGTGGGCTTGCGCTTGCGCTTTGGTATTCTCACAATTGTTTTCTTTGAAGGGGTGGTGCAAGATTGGTGTCTTGCACTTCAACGACCGTACCATCCCGTAGCTTGGACTTCAAGTAGATGTATACCTAGCATGTCTCCTTCCCTACCGCTAATGTCATGATGGGATTAAGGTCCATCATATCTAGACTCCATTGTCTCCACGTAGGGTGCCTTGGTCTCATATCCATATGTCTTGCGTAAGGTGTGGTAGTCAGCATCTACCTTATTCGCATTAATTTTGAGTGGCTGCCTATCCTTGATCCTGTTGATTGCGCTTCTAAAGTATTAGGCGTGAATTCAAATGGGAGTTTGCACCAAGGGCCTATCTCTCCATTCAACAGCAAAAACCTTCCAAGGATGAAATGTTGCACCACTGTAAACTCTGCCTGTTCTCCTAGTTCTCCTGGTAACTCTCTGGGCACGCGCCATTCGTTCTCAAAGGCATCGCGCCATAGTAGGAATACTCGATGACCCCAAAAAAACTCGGCAATATTCGGCCAATACTGGGAATACTCGTAACTTAAAAATACTCGAATTTCTTTAAAAAACATAAATTTTAAGCAACACATAGCTACAAAATGTATCAAATGAGCCCATAAAATGTTGGAGAAGTGTTTTCTATTAGATTTGAATACAAATACGATACAAAATTGCATCATCATGTGAATACAACAACCAATCTGATAAGTAATATGAATTTATGATGATTGACATTGAAAAATATCATCATAAATTTCATATCTACGCAAGTTACAATATACTGATAAATTACATTTTCCTCTTCCCCAATCTAGATAAATAGTGGGGAGAGGGTCTAGTGCCTCTACTAGTCCCCACACTCGGTTGCGTCTCCACGCTCCTCCTAGAAGGCTGTGAATCTGGCTCGATCCTGGAACTAGATGGTGGTGCTGGTGGCTCCTCTGTTGCATGTTGGAGATCACCTCCAAAGATGTCATCCAATCCAATATCTCCTTGAAGTCCTGCTAGTGCTTCTCCCTCCATAGCCTCCCTCTCAAAAGAAGCAATCTCGTCCGTACTGTGAACGCAAGGTTTTCCTCTTCTTGCCCAGTCCACTCACTGTATGGATCTATCTCATCCAAATCAATGAGCTCCTCTGATGTGGCCTCAACTTTTTTTGTGCGAAGCCAAAGATTGTATTGCACAAAAACCAAGTCGTTGAGCCTTTTTTGAGTCAACTTGTTGCGCTTCTTCGTGTGATTATCATTGAACAAAAAAACTCTTAAAATAGCAAAAAAACCTACGCATCTATTGATATGTGAAGTCAACATTTGAATAAGCAGGTTGCGACCAAGCTGGCAGGTGGGACGATTAGTCCGAGCATGGGAGAATACTCGTCGAGTTTTGGAAAGCTATCCAGTATTTTTAATTACTAATTTGTCTACAAGGCTATCAAAGCTTATGATTCTTTCGGAAGATTGTAAGAAGTTGCTTGGTCCAAAAAGGTGCAAAAATGGATTTTGTGAAAATAAGAAAAATATTGCCATCGATGCGTAGAGCTCGAGAAAATATGCACTTTTAGAGAACGACACGAAACGGAGCCATAGAGCGAAAGTTATGACACATGCAAGTTTTTGTTGCTACATCTTCCCGGACCCTTTCCAAAAATGGCAAATTTTATTCTATGATTGTGTTTTCTTCACCAAAAATCCAAAAAAGGAAAGAAATGCCAAAAAAGGAAAGAAAGGCCGTCTTTGGCAAGTTTTCTAGCGGTTTATTCGTTTTGCATGGTTTTTGGCGAGTTTTTAATAACTCGGTGAGTTTTTGGCGAGTATTCCAACTATGCATTGCGTAACCTCTTATACCATTTATCCAAACACGCCTTATAAACGTTTGTAACAATGCCATCACAAGTATTCTTCGCAAAACCTCGCACGGTGATTATGCTTTTAAGGGATGCTCCCATTCTCTCCCATTTGTCCCATCCGATAGTCCAATCTCCCAAAACACTATGAGAAGCAAGATTGACCCCCATGTAGTTTTTTTCTCCCTTTTCATCCGGGTTGTTGCCTCTTCAATGACACCCTCTGCGAATGTACAAGGCGATGTTGTACCTAGACCCTTGTGCCATCTTATGCGCAATGTGCAAGAATTTCTTATTCACTTCGGACCATCGCTTTGAGGCGCCTAACTCAGTAGCTTACCAAGCGTGCGACTTCTCTTGTCCTAAGGTCCGCAATATTGGTAACACCGAATGTGCGGCCCTCTCGATAGTGCAACTTGGTTCTTTGTCTCCTTTACGATAACCTCACCATGTATATATAGAGCAATTTCTGCGCCGCTTATCGCGCAACCCGGTCACTCTGCAAATCAGCTGCGCGGTGATGTGCATCTTCTTCTTCGCGAAGTAAAAATAGTCCTCGTGGACTCTTCGACACTAACCACTAGAATATTTGTGTGTGCTTACCAAAAAATGGTAAATCAAACAACTGTAAGACTCTGACACCTACCAAGGTCTTGCACACTTCATCGTCTAATACTATTTGTCCCATGCGGTTAATTAACTGTTTTGTTTATAACATCTCTCTTGATATCACCTTCGTGGCTCGACACATGGTGGTTATACTCGCTAATTTTGCACTTCTAGATTTGGGATGTCCACGGCTCCCAACTATCACTTCTGCAGTCTTTGCATTTATGGGTACCGATTATCGTGGGTCTCCTCCATTGGCTTCTTGTTCTTAGGTGCCCTCTTTACTGGTGTCATTGCTTACTTGGTGATTTCTTTGTCTACTAACTTTTCCAATTATGTGCCCTAGATTTTGAAAATGTTTATGGGAGCACCTATCAATTGGTTTCAATTGCTTTCTCGGCTTGAACCTTTCACTTTGCTTGGTGTTCGATTCTCCTCGAACCTTCCTTCTCAATGACGTGCCCTAACTCTGCAAATTTTCTCGACCTTGCAACCCTAACACTTTTGTCGCAGTTTTTCAACCCTTCTACCGCTTCCACTGGCTGTTTCCCTTAACACAAGGAGCTCTTTGGTTCTTAAACTTATCCTTGGTTGCTTTTGTCACCTCTCGTAGTAGTCTGTGTCATTGCTTCTATTCACACTAGTTTGCTTGATCTTTGAATCACGCAGTTCTCAATTCACAAGGTGAGAGTTACAACCGCACTTGCTCCCTTTTATAGATTTCTCCAAATTTTGACTGTATTAAATGCACTCACCTACCACCGCTTTTTGGCTTTAATGGGTATTTTCCGTTTTCCCGCTTTTTTTCGCAGATTGGGATCATTATAACCTTCTCCGTGTGCGCAGTCCATAATCTTTTTGGCGCGCGATTACTTCTCGATCTGAAGAATCCTTTGCATGCACCTTTCTTGACCGCATATACTTCTTGTGCACCAATTACAAGTAGTCATCCTCCACGCTACCTCCGTCGTGTATATGCTTCGCATTACTCCATCCATTATCATCTCTACTAAGCTTCCTTATACATCGTTGAGCAAACCAATTCATTAATGAGCAAATTACATCTGTTATCGCGCGCACTTGCACATTCCATCATATCAAGCAAGAACATCCTTTCATCATTCTCCAACGTGCATACTCTTTACCTGCTACGCATGCACACACTATAAGCATGCACGGTCCTCTCGTGCATCAAGTCTCAATAAATACATCAGCTCTCGCGCGCGTGAACGCGCTTATTACAAGGCAACAAAAACAAAACCGAAAGGAAATCCTAATCTAAATGGCAAGGCTGCCTTATTACAACATAAAAGAAGAAGCTTATTTATGGTAGGGCTTCAACTTACTCCCATTAAAGTAACCTGGAAACATGGTGCCATCCAACGCGCAACTAACAAGTGCACTGAATCTAGTATCTTGGTTATTGTAAAGGGTCACAACCAATGGACTTTCAATTTCCCTGGGTGGCGTGCAAACTTGGAATCATATAAAAGCACCAACCCTCCAATTGTGAAAGTCTTGTTCTTAATATGCCTATCATGCCAGGCCTTTTGTCTCACCTTTTTTGTTTTTGACTCCATTGAGCGATTTCGCGTCCTTCATCTAATTGTATCAATTTATCAATGTGCTCAGATACCGCTTGTTCATCTGCAAATCCTCCTGTGCATGCAATACATAGGGATGGTAACATGAACTCTTCTGGTAAGACGACCTCTGCACCAAACACCAACTTTAAGGTGTTGCTTTATTCAACCTCTTATAGGTAGTTCTGTACACCCATAGTACAATCATTGCGACTTTGTCATCCTAGTCTTTTCTTCCCACATCACAAATTTTTGTCAATATGTGTCCCAATATCTTATTAAAGGCTTCTGCAATACCATTGGCATGTGGGTGATAGGGGTTGTTTTATGACGGGCTACCATGAACTCTGCCAACAATATTCTAATTGTCTCATTCAGAAAATGAGTACCCTTGTCACTGGTAAGGCCCAATGGGAAGCAATACTTGCTAATTATATTTTTCCACAAGAAGTGTGATGTTGTAGCTGTTGTGCAATCCTTCGTGCACAACCCATCGCGTCAAATAATCTGTGCAAGTGATGATGTATCACATGCCCGTCCTCCGTGCAACTGGTGTAATTGGCGCGATGAAATCAATTGCCCATTTTTCAAAAGGTTCTGCACTTTTTATGAGGTGCGCAACGACATTTCATCATGTTGCCCTGAGCTTACCTATTCTCTAACGGTGATCACATGCTTTGACAAACTCTTTGGTATCTTTGTAGAGTGTTTCCCACCAAAGTCCTGCTAAGAGTAGATTGCGTGTCAGTAGCTTCTCTCGCATAATGTCCACCGCAATCCCATTGTGCGCTTCCTCCATAATTGCTCGGTGCTTATGCTCCAAGACACATTTGCACAATGCTTCATCTCAATCCATCTTAGACAAGTCTCCTCCTACCAACCAATGATAGGGTGTAGTGTGAATAGTTAACTGCTTCTTCTCGGGCTTGTCATTCCTGCAGGTGCAATACATGTGTGCAAGAATACTGCTTATATCTTCAAGTTCATTGGCGCTCGTTATAGCCCGAACAATTGTGCATTTGGCATCAGTATCTTCAATGCTCTGCGTATACTCACCAAAATTAATTCTTGAGAGATTATCTAGTCCAAGATTACTCCTTCCAGTTTGACTACAGTGTAAACTCAAATTCTTGAAATAAGAGAATCAGCATATGCGCCCCCTGTAAGATTGGTTTATTAACCAAATACTTAAGTGTCATGTGATCAGTATAGAAGACAAATGGTGTGGCCAACAAATACTACCTAAACTTGTGAAGCGTGTACAAAGATGCATAGACGGTGCTTCGTGCTCTGTAGTTGTATAATTTTGTTCAACCTGTGTCAACTTTATGCTTGCAAAGCAAATTGGACGAACTACATTCCTTTCCCCAAGCTGAGCTAATACTGCCCCGATGGCTATTCTAGAGGCATCCACATGTACATGAAATGGTAGATTCCATAAAGGAAACATAGGATGGGCGTGGTTGTCAATCTTTCCTTTAATGTCTCAAATGCCAGATGTTGTGCATCCTTCCAATAGAACTTCCCCTTTGCCTTCAAAGCAGCTCCTCTAGTGGCATGACAATCTTGGCATACCCCTTAATAAATTTCCGGTAGTATCCTGTATGCCCAAGAATTCCACACACCTCGTTTTGATTTGTTGGTTCCCCCAACCCTAAGATGACTACTTTTTTTTGGATCAACCAACATGCCTTCCTTGCAAATTATGTGCCCCAATAGTGTTCCAAACGGTGTCACGAATATACATTTCTTAATGTTCAAGGATATACTAAGCTGCCCGCATCGCTCGAACATTATCCATAAGCAATCACAATGGCCCTTAACCAGCCCACACACTCTGTCAGTCATCTAGGTATACTTGAAGAAACTTGTGAATAAAATCTTGAAATTCATGTACTACAATGAGCGAGAACACCACCGCGCATTCTTTAATCCAAAGGGCATGATTGCGTAGTAGATGCAAAACAATGGTCAACCCTCACTGTTGCAAATGTTGTCTTTGTTTGATCTTCGCGCACAATCTTGAGCTAATGATAGCCTAAGAAACCATTAGTAAAGGAATAGGTCTCGTGCCTCATGCACCCTCAAGTATTTCTTCGTGAATGGTGTCGGGAAAGGATCAATCACACACGAGGCATTCAACACCCTATAATCTACACAAATCCTGATCCTTCCATCCTTCTTGATGCTTATGACCATTGGGCTTATCCATTCATATTCCTCAATGGGCTCTATGATGCCTGCTTTTAACATCTTATCAATTTCATCCTTTACCTTGGCATGTAGTTGGGATTCATTCTATAAGGGTGCTTTGCGAACCAGTCATGCACCATCCTTAAGTTTTATCTTCATCTCCCGAGTGATGGATGGACACCCTTCAACTCATGGTATCCCCTCGAAAGCAGATCCGGAAGTTGCGTGGTAATTCCACTAGTTTTGCAACTTCGCCTCGGACAATAATCACCAATCATCGCCTCCTTTGGCGCGTCCTTAGTTCCAATGTCCACTTTCTTTGTTTTTAGCGGCAAATGATATGCACATGCTTGTTCATTGGCCATATCCAAGACTTTACATTCACCTTTTGTGTGCTCTATGTTGAGATCCTTAACCTCATCATCATCTATCAGGTATACAAGCTTTACTTTCTCCTATTCTCTCGAGGTGCACTACATAAAAATCTCATTAGTATTCAAGCTCGTGCGACCATTCACACGCTCTTTTGGGGTAATTTCACCATACATCCGTGTTGAGAGTTCCTCCGCCTCGCACTATCTCCTAACGTGATGCGCTTCATTAAATGTAATCAAATGTATGTACGATACGATACTAAGCTAAGTTGTGCTAACTTGCCGTCTCTTGCTTCAATTTCACATGTATGTACCATGTGCGCGTGCATCCGCAGCAGTGTAGAATATAACTTATGAACCCACAACGATGGTGGTAGTGCATCAGACCTGCAACCAATTTTTCTCACAGATCTATATGTGACTCTGAGGAGACGTCTTCCCATCATAAGTTGGTATATGAGAAGGAAGATTATTCCTCACAAAAATTGTCAAGAAAAAAACTCTTATTTTGCGCCATCCGAGTAGATTATCCCCATGGCGCAGCCCACCAGTACAGTAACCGTTCATTCTCTTCAAGGAGTAAATCAACATGTTCCTCCTATCTCCTTCGTTCCTCAATGCTTCATTCCGCATAAGAAAGACTCAAAGCTTCTCCTCCCTAGTATATCTTGGTAGTGCCGCTCTTCCTATCCGCCTAATTGTCCGTGGCTTGATCACCCGAGTTATTCTTCCGTGACACTCACAACCAACCATCTCATATGTTTGCTATGAGTCCAATTATCAAGCAATGTTGGTAGTGTCGATGTGAATGTGCATCTCCCAATTAATCACTCCCTCCTTTGTTGGCTCAACATTTTCTCGGCCCTCGCACCTTTGTCTCGCGCGTATATCTGGTTGAGGTGTTCTTCGTTTATAGGTTTAGTGTAGGGTGTAATCTTAGTGCCATCCATCGGGATCACCACCCATTCTTCCTCATTCTCAAAGCTGATATAGCGCTTGTTAAAACACAGGCCTGTGTTATTTGAATAACACTAAGAATGACCTAGTAGCGTAGGGAAGTTATTTGCTTCTGCCAATTCCCAAATCTCAAAATCCCCCTAGAATTTGTGTATGGTGATGTTGGCATCCTTCAAAAACCCCAATGGGCATGTCCCTTGTCTTATTTTCCATATATAACACATTAGAGGATGGTTGCAATGGTGTCCTTCCCATTCTATTCCAAGCATCCAGTGGTAAGCAAAGTAATTTCGTGCTCGTGTCGATCAAAATATTGCTTACTTAGCCAACCATCAATAATAAGCGTGTCCAAGGTGATTTCCTTGTCATACTCATGATCTTTCTTGCAGGTGGTAGATTTGCATGGAGGATTTGGCGCTCCCTTTTTGTATCGACGTGCGACACCTTGTCTCTTTACCATTCTCCTAACAGAGGTATGATATTCTCCGCTGAGCATCTTGCTTACTTCCCGAGATAATCAACATCCTTATTAGGTACCTCAATATGCCTTGCGCGCTCTCTCGTCCCGTGCTTGTTCTTTCAGTGCACCGTATCTACCCCCGTAGCTCTCTGATTAAACCCATGGTCTCCTAAAATACCTTCTTTTGCTGTCCCGCATCTGGTTACTTCGTTGGTTGAACAACCTCTTCCCGTTTAATGAGTGACGTTGGTTTATTCTACTCTCGCGCGCGTGAAGCTTCTGCGCGCATAGTGACCAATAATGGTTGGTGTTCCGCCTTAGCCAGAGTCTTAGGCGGCCACTGGCTTTGCTTAACACGTTCAACCCAAACCATTGTTGCGCCCTTGTTCTTCTTGTTCTTGCACATGTGCGTATATAAATCTGGGAAATCTTAAACCTTGTGCCCCTTACCACAATATGCACAAATCTGATTCTTCGGACATTCACGTTGGTAATGGTTTGGTGATCCACAAATGTGGCATGTCCCTTGACTGAATTTCCCTCCGCGACCACCACGTCCTCTTCCCACGGTATCTCTCCCGATAGCCTCCATTACCGTTATTAACTGCACCATTATTCTGTCCTTCCCGTGCCTACGAGCTACTCTCTCCAGCGGTTTAGGCACAACCCCATCTCATAGGGCTCATGGATGTGGTCGATCAATTGACAATTTGTTGTATCATGCATATGCGTCCACAAATCTTGCAATACATTGACACTTTCTTCAATGTGGCATGCACATGCGCAAAAGTGGGTAGTCTCGAACATCATGGTTTTAATGACATATCTCGTAAGCCGAGAGTAGCATGCACACACTCTTGCGTGGACAACTATCCTTCGCGTGCCCCTCTACATCACAGTTTGTGCACCGAAGTCCACTGCATGGGTGTCGCGTGTTGAGTTAGCAGATAACTTCTCTAGCTGGGTAACCATGGCTGTAATATGAGCTTCAAAGAATGGGCTCACCCCAGTGTCAACGCTTCCTACGCCTCTGCGTGCAAGTACGCCTCTAGAGCTTCACGTGGATTTGTGAATGTTTTATGCGATAGTGCCCTTCGAATGGTGTCGTGAATCCTCCAACAAACCATTGAGCATCTTTGGGTTGGGTGTATGTCATATGAAAGCTTGGATAACAAAGTCCTTAAACGTCGTCATACTCCCTGACACTTTTAAACAAGCCTTGCTTAATGTCCTTGAGCACGTTGATGCTCTGTTGCTCAAATTTTGGGATATGGAACTCAACTAAGAAGGTGTGAGCAACATATCATAGTCCACGACCGTCGATGGGGATCATACTTCTTGTACCAGCCTACGTGCACGCCCTTGTAATGTGGTCGCAAACAAACTCGCCTTCTTGGCTAAAGATGTGATTCCCTTCACTCTCCACAAGAGTTCACACTTATGCATGTGCTTTCGCTTGCGTCTTCCACTCCTCGGTAGTCTAGTAGATGAAGATACATTTCCTAGTAAATTTGTGGTCAGTAGAGGAGGAATGTTGCCCGTCCTGCGTTTGGGACCGGGATTACTTTTGTGCGACGAGGGTCCACGAGCCTCCTAGTGGTGGTGGGTTGTCCATGGTGGCCGGTAGTCGAACTAGTCTGCGGCGCCGATGAGGAATTGATTTGCGCGCGTCCCACACTCTGTGTTGGGTTCGCGCTATAGTATTACTTCTAAAATAACATGCTAGTGGTCTGTCCTTGCGTCATACTAACAATATTGCTCCCAAACAAAAGCTCATTGTCCAATTAGCAATGCTCGTTGACGAGCGGTCAAGATGCTTTGCCATATGCGCGATCTTTATCCATTGTGCCTCCCCTGCTCGATACTAACACGTGCCTCCCCGAGTCTCCTTCCCAACATGGAGATTCCCGATTTCCTTCTTGCTCCCCGTCACTGTGATGATCCTCTATAAAAACTTCTAGATTCCGAACACCAAATACAAGGGCTAAAGATCCAAGGTGGGTTAGATGTGCGCCAACGGTTCTTAATCCTTCATTAGACTTGCCGTCTTCGATGCCGAGGGGTCCTTTCGCTGCACTTCCCCAAAATCTAAGGGATATGGTCGTATAGTCCCTTGTCTTCTCGCAGGTTCTCATCACTTCCGCCCGAATCCATTCCTCTCGGTCTTAGCGCCTCTTCAACGACCCTCTCTTGCGCATCATTATATTTGCGAAGTCTCTCTTCTCTGTTTGTGTCTTCCGCTTGGCCCAGTGCCATCCTTCCCAATCCCTTTCCTTACCCGTGCGTGTGGTGGGGTTTTATCCTGCCATAGGGAGCTTCTCCAATCTGAGTTCAACCATTAAAATCTTGATAGCCAACGGGAACGCGTGCAGATAAGATCCTCTAGGTTCATGAAGGAACTGAAATTCTGCCTCCTTTGGACACGAATACGTCGAGATCAAGTACTCCAACGTGTAATTCCTCAAGACACCTGCCCACCAACGATCTATCGCGCGTGTCCAAGGTTCATCCAAATTAGAAAGTACTTGGTACTTATCTTGGCTCCACACGTACCTCCTTCCCAATCTAATCACTTTATCCTGAGAGTATGTTGCTAACCATTCATACAATTTGCTTAGAAATAAATTGAAGGTCTCATACAATTCATCATACAGGTTGTGCTCTACCCATTTGTGTGGATAGAAACAACTTCCAATGTTGTACCTCTGTGCAAACTTGTCTTGGCTGTTGTGTACCCAACCTCGATTTTCTCCAATGACAGTCAAAACGCCATCCGTACGCCACATCTTGATGATTGGAACTAAAAGAGGTCTCAGCAATGGAACCAAAATGTAGACGTAAAAGTTAACACCACTTATTTGGGCGTGTTGGCACATCACTTAGACAGAGGTCCAAGTGCTCACCCGAAGCGTGTGCAACCTTCCAGAGTCCCCTTTGATTAAATCGTTCAAGATATATAACCAACATTTAACATCGCACAACATAAGATAGAAGACATATAACGTAACAAGAGATCACAGCTAGACAAATTGAGGAAAAGGAGCTTTGTTCATCCATTCTTCAACATATACAATCAATAACCAGACTTGAATGCCAATATTACCATGCTCAACTCTTCTAATCGTGGCAATCCATATCAGATTGTCTATTACAAACGCATAAGCTCTGACAAAACGTTATAGACACATACTCAACAATACACAAAGTTCTCATACATTGACCTCTTGTATCTCAGCATCTCCAATTACATAGACATTACAACTATATATACGGTGGGAACCCTGTCATTCACCACTTTACATGCTTTAATTTATTATTAGACTATCCTATACCTAGCCTTCACGCATCTTTAACCTGCGCTTTAGTCCTCAACTGGCTGTTCTATTTCTGTATCATGCTATTAATAGCTTACTTGATCCTCACACCATGCTATATTTAGTTGTATTTGTCCATGCATATTCTATCTTTATCCAATGCTCTGCATGTGTTTTATCCTTTTCTGGCACCGCCTTGTGCATGCTTTTGTCTAATTATAGCTCTGCCTTGTTCTCCACGCCAACCCGTGCTTTTTCCTATTTTTAGCCTTCCTTTGTAATTCTGGCTATCTCCTGATCTTTCTGCCCTTGTGTGCGAACCTTTGCGCACTGCTCTCTTTTCACTCCTGCGCACACCTTCGTGCACTGCTTTGTCCATATGGTATTTCTTACTTTTGCTCTCGCCGCACCTTCGCGCATATCCTTCTGACTTGCAACTTCAAACAGCTTCCCGTGCACCCTTGTGCGCGGTCCTTATCCGTTGCACATGTCTTCATGCTTAGTCATTTTTTCAGTCCAACAGTGGTATGTTTGAAGAACATTCCTATTCAAATTTGTAATAAGTGAGCAATGATTCCTATGTACTTCCTTGATGTGAAAATGTAGTGGAAACAAAAAGCACAAGTGCAAAGCAACATCATGATACTTGAAGAGGATGAACAAGGGTTCGTATCTTGAACAGGGGCTCATTTCTGATGAACAGGGGTTCATACCAAGGGTTGTTGGTGATCCTTTGCAAAACCATCAGTGTTCCAATATCATGAGCATGCAAGGGCAGCAAGCTGCAGATGGAAGTGCAATTGTTTTTCTCCCATGTTCGCACTAGGGAGGGGGGATGTTAGGAATTACCATTTATGAGGGATATATTTATTAGTGCATACATGTAAGAATAATATTGTTTTGATGGTTGAAACAATCCTTCTAAATTTAATTCGAGTTGTTGTTGGAGGTTTAATAGGATACCTTAGTTTAAGGAGATCCTATCCCTATTATTATTCCATATGATTTCAATTAATTAATAGAAGAATTATTGTGCTGCTATACCAAAATTGGCAGCGGTGGAAGCCTAAAGCATGTTGTGTTGAATATTTGTGTCCTTGAGATCAGCATTTGAGGCTGTGACTAGTCAACCACAGTCTGTTCTTGTGTCGGAATTTAACTTATAGAATATATTTAAGAATCCCATGATTGAGAAGCTCTTGCTATGTTATGGACGAGTTCTTACATTTTGACAAGACAAAAGATGTAGTCGAATTCTTGTATAGGAAAATCTATCATTTTTGATAAATTCTAATCATTGTCGTTGACTTGCCTAAGTTAGAAGTGATCTTCCAATACTAGACATCTGGACATTTTTTTAACATTACAAAAGAAAATCAAGTTTGACCATAGAAAACTTGAACCATCATAATTGGTGCATGATGCATTAGTTCACAAGTTACTTGGCATATTGGCTGCACAATGTATTACGAGGAAGTTTGTGATGTGTATGACATGCAATGTTGTTATGATGCAAATGTCCACAACACTCGTTTGTGCATGTTTAGGTGCTGATATGTTTCAAAATTTAGTTGGGATGTACGAGCAGCAACTGAGACTATTTCTCCAAGGAAAGATAATGTTGACTTACCATTGGGAGCAATATTTTTGTTTGAGAAGATGACCCAGGAAAGAAAAGTTTTTGTCAACTCACTGAGCAAGTTGCAGTTTCCAGTTGGTTAAGCAGAAAAAGATCAGCTAGCTGTACAAGTTGCGGTTGTTGATTTGCTGAGTGGCATAACAGAAGTCATATGTGGTATTGCTGTAGATAAAAATCTGGTACTATCAAGCACAGATGGAGCAGTTGGTTATCCATCTTTTCAAGGTATGTCTAGAGCACTTGAGAATCAAAAACATTGTCTGATGGATGCAACTTAGACCACACAATAGGAACTGTAAAAGGAGTGAAAGGAGGGGTATACCTGCTTTAGGAGTTGAATTGGTGGTCTGACCTGTGGATGGATCACGAGGCTCCTATGGGCAGGAGTTGTTGCAAATGAGTGAACTTACACAAGGGTTTCTGGATTTGTCCACTAGGTTGTTGCATATAGAAATTGGATCAAGAGCGATTGTTAAAGCTCTTGGGGAGAGCCAAAACACTCTGTTTTGCAGGGTTGTTGTATTTGAGGGTAGGGGAGAAAGCCAACTTCAAGCAGAAAAGTTGCAATAAAGATAGGTTAGGCTGTACAAGCCTGTGAACCCAAAGCTTATGGTATTGCCCAGATTTAATTGCTCATGGGTAGTGGAATTTTAGAGTTACAAACACCTGCCAAAGATGGATTGAAAGGAGCAACAAAGAAGCAGTAATTTCAGAGAAGAGAAGAAGTCCTAGAGGCAAAATTTCAAGTGTTGGGACGGAAGATAAAGGGAGCTTTGGTAACATTCAGCACAAGGAAGCTAGAGGAGTTGGGTGTAACTGAAGCCCTTTAACTTGGGAGTTCAGAGAACATCAGGAATTAATGAAAACATCGGATTTATTAGAACCTGCAGCTCTGTAGGGACAATGAGATGGTATCAGGTTAAGATTAAGCATAGGAAAACCCTAGAGTTTGGTTGATTCAAAAGCAGTGAATTCGAAATGTTTGTCAAATATGTCAATTTGGCTATAATTCTAGCAGTTATAGTTTTGATTGGAGGGTTGATATCAGAGGAAGTGAAGGTTGTCAAAGTCAAGGAAGGAAGGCTTGATAAGATATGGCACTGCAGAATGTGAAAGAGAGGCAGAATTCACATTGCAGAGTTTGAAGATGTAGCTTATGCACTTGAAACAAATTTTGAAGACCAAAGAAAGGCATGGGATATCATGAATTGCAACTCTTGTGTGAGGCGGATTATATGAGGAGCAGGTGTTGTGCTTTTGACGATGTAAAACATTGCAAGAATGTATTGCGTTGTATTAGCTAAGACATTGTTTTAGCACATGACAAAATCAAAGTGGTTACTGGTTATGTATTCAATGTATGGCTGATATTTGTGCAGCCAACACAACCAAGCACTGTAAGTCATAAATTGGATGTAGACAGAGGAGAAATATTTTGAAGAATACGAGAGATATTCTTGAGCTTGCCAAAGTACCAGTTTGCTGTATTGCCTGCATGGAACCTATTCTTCTTTCTATTTAGTACCGGCTTCATTCATTTGTGTTTGATGTGCTAGTCTACCGCAGTACAATATTGGCTTGATAATGGTTGAAGCCTGAAGGGATAGTGAATTAACACCAACTTAAATGGTAATGAAATTAGCAATGCTAACTTACTCGAACTTGGGAAGCATTGTTGGCTTTGAAGTTATGGCATTTCTTAAAAGCCTTAGACAAGTTGAATTTGCTTATCTGAAAAGAAAAGTATGAATGGGTATGTATGCTAGATTTGATAGAATTGGCACACAGGGTTTGGTTTTCTGGCTGAGTAATCGTTACCTTATGGAGAGCTTTACTGTTTTTGCATGAGCATAGTCAGAACCTAAAATTTTGTGGCATTGTCATGTTTTATCAGCAGACATTCCTTATAATTATGATTTAGGATATGTTTGAGCTGAAGTAGGTCTTTCACCTCAACTAGCCCTAGAATAACGTCATCTAAATTATTAATTGTAGTTGGAGGCGATCTGCTAATAGCAATTTTGAATATATAGTTGAGTATATTGTTGCTTAGGGATATCGGGCATGTGTTTTTCAATTTACTAGCACCGAGTTACTACCATACTTGCTTCATAATGCCAAGATTTATCTATAATTGCGTTCTTTTAGATTCCATGCTATGCTATATGACTCTTAATGCATGTTTGTTAATGCAACTAGATCTCGCTGTATTCAACTTTTACTTTTTGTGCCAGAGCTTTAGCCTTTTTGGAAATGTCACTGCTATTTGTATTTACTGTCTAATGCACTTGGATTGCTTTTTGTGTACAATTATTTTCTTGATGTACATATAATGTAACCTATATGTAGTATGTTTTGTATTGCAAACTTGTTTCTTAGGGTCCTTATTAATGCAAATTATCTGCAATCTTGAATCTGCTATATTAGGATGCTCGTGTTGTGCAATATTCAACTTTGTTACTTTTCTCTTATCATTTTTAGTGCCATGGCTATTTTGTTTCATTGAGCCAATATCAAAACATTTAAATAGGTCTTCTAGTCCTTTTTCCCACCTAAAACATATTATGTGAGATTCACTCATTATTTGAATTTCCATTAGTTAAATGTTTTTCGTCCAGTTACTCTTCTAGCCTTGACTTTGCACCTATGAGATCTCTTCTAAATGCACTGAAGGAAATTCCTCAACACAATCTGATGGCACTGCACTCATGCACAATGCTTCTTGGTGTAAATACATAAAGGAAATCCAAATGAATAAAGAAAGTTTTTTCTGCAATTGAAGCTATAAAGTTCGGCCCATCATTGGGTGGCCATCCATTTATTCCTTTCTGAACCAGATACTGGCATTTTAAGGCATGCTTTAAAAATGAACACCTTCCTATGATATAAAATCAGAACTTAATTATCTGAAGAATGCAACATTTTATGTTGTCTGTGACAACCTACTAGTTTGAGGGGAAGTTAGCTCTCACTATTGTAGGTTAATGGTTCGTATATTATTTGGTAAGAACCACGTTTTAGAAATTCAACAATAATAGTGCCTGTTAAGATGCTTTCCATAGCCTGAAACACTCCAAACAGACAATGTAGAATAGTAAAAATAATGATCCACAATCTTTTTGCCATAAAAAGCCTCAAGGCTTAATCTTAATAAAGCGTCTTAACACATTAAAACATGGCAGCATCATCCATATCCAATGATGTCTGCTTCTGCCTTCAGTTACATCATTCATCCATTGGATGCTACAACTTATTTTGAAGGTAGTTATGGTTCTGCCACAACATAGCTTCAAGATTTCTATTTTAGCATTGTCATTCTCCATCAAACAAACTAAATGGCAGACAATTCATTAGAAGATCAGTTTTTCTTACCTGAAAGCACAACACAAAACAACATGTTATAGATAAAGTTAGAATCAAAAAGTAGTTCTGAAATTTACACCTAGGGAAGCAAACCACAATATTAAGGAAAAATTTTATGACCACACACACCTTTTAAAGCAATGTCCTCTCCTGAGGTTGAAGCCATGCACATTCGTTGTCACCCCATAGTCCAACAGTGTCTCAAATACGGCTCCATTCCTAATGCAACTCCATTGGCAAATGAGATTTTCCCTTAGTGCCTTGGAGCCTCTCTAAGCTGTAAGTAGGAATGAAATATCCATGCCACTAAGAAAGCAGGGAATGAAAGATCCGTGCCATATGCAGATGGTTTGTTCCTCCACCTCTAGTTGGCGATTATCACTAACCAAGCAACACTTTATATAATTCCTGCACAAATTATTATATGTTGAGTGCACATGTAAACATGTGATACTAATGTCACATAAGCTTCCATCAAGGCAAACTCATATAGCAGATTTCAAGAAATGTGATTGACAACAAAATAGAACAATTTTATTAATATTCGACGATCATAGATGACATATACGGGGTGTATTGATATCTAGAAAACAGACCTAAATCTTTTATTATCTCTGACAGTGAATTGACCATTCTTAGTAGAAAATTGGGTTTTAAATTCACTTGTAAAACCTGAAAAGCATTATAGACATCAAAACAAATTGATTCTGCATGCAAAATTGTCTCGTTAATTTTTTTGGTTTCTAATTCTATACTATCTTTTGGTAGGTAAACAGCAGGGATAGACTGCTGGGTATGAACCTTGGTTCTTCTTCAGTAAAGGCCCACACTTTAAAACTCCGATAAGTCTTGATGGGCCACTAATTCCATATGATGTAAATTGATTGATAGCAGGACTTGTTTATGAGAGCAAGGTGAACATATCTATTTTTAGTATTTGCTGAAGCTAACTAGCATGCACTGAGTCGTGCAAATGGTTAATTCATTTATATTATATTTGTTACTAATTTATTCTTCATGACCAAATGTTTTACATAAGTTAACTAGATTTAGAAGGGCCAAATCTGTCTAGCTAGGCTAATTAATACTTTCGATAATTATTCGTTTTCTTAACATGTTTGTTTCCCCTCATGCAATTGTGAAACATGAACTGATATCATTCTTCTGTGTATTTATGTTTTCACTAACATGCTTTACTTCTGTGTAGGTCTTCAAAGTTATGTCCATGCTCCTTTCCATGCGTTACACATTGCTAGAGGCACATTGGATCTCCAAGATATTAACACAATGTGGTAAAGAATTAATCAAATTGAGGCAAGCGTCGGTCTAAATGTTAACCCGTCTTGAAATGATCTATCCTTCGACCGTGCTTGTATTTTTGCTTAATATCATGGACATTTGTTTCTTGAGCCATTGTTTGTTTGACAAGCTGTGTAGCAAGAAATTCAAGATGGTGCATATGACCAGTTGTTTTTTCAAGGGTTTTGACTTTTCACCTCATGCTTGAATAAAGAGCATTCATTGATTCTCCAATGTTTATATTTTGTAAAATATTACGTACATTGAATCCCCATATTTTCCACATCGAACCTTCAAGATGTTTGCATCAACCCTACAACTTACAACACTGGGGATCATATCAAGTTGAGACAAGTTTCTTTCAACATGTTATATATAACATCTTGCATGGTCAATTCTGTTTCATGGCTTTTGGGCTCTCTACCATATCATGGAAGAAAGCAAATGAAGGACGGTGGCTTTTGTACCTTTTGTGGCTTCTGCTAATGCACTTTTGTTTCCTATGATGCTTAATGTTGAGACCTCTGATTTGAGCAAATGTTGATTTGTCTATTATCTGAATGCTCTTATTGTTCTAAGTTTTAATCTGTGGAGAATATTTTCTCTAGACACATTGGTCTCTTTTTTTCATTCTATTGTCTCAAAAGAAGTTAGTATTTCAAAAGACATGATAGGAATTCACTGCCTGCCGGCAACGGTGTCCAAAAGCCACAAAGCTGTTTAATTTGATGTGGTTTGGCAGAGGTTGTAGGGTAACATAAATAAAACCAAGATTTCCTTTACAAACTATCACTGATTGATGGTTGATTGTGTGAATCCACCAAAAATTACCTTGCTCTTGTAAGAAAACAAACAACATTCTTTACCAGTGTCCAACCGTCAAACCCCTTTTTCTGGATAGGCAATGACTTTATACCTGATTTGACATCCTGACCTTAAGAACCATCAACTTAGCTATATTTCTTCATCATCTTGGATTGAGAGGTTTGACCTGCGATTTATTGGTTAAGTCTTACCGTCACTGTTACAAACTATTTCAGCTTTCTGCATATTCGTACTTCAATTTGATTAGGTAATGTGTGATGTGAGCTTTGCAAGTAATAATGAAGCAGGCCCATATAAGACTGGCCCATTTTAGGCTTTTGATTTCTTGTGTGCATAGCCTCTCTAGTTGTAGATTGGTTATCTAGTAAACTGAGTCAGACAATTCCCTAGAATCTTTTTAACTACCACTTTCCATTACCGATCATTACTAGGTGTTGCTTCATTCATTCTCCAAGTTGTCCTTTCTTGATCAAATTCATTAGTGTTAAACCAAATAAACCGTGCCAGATGCTTCCCTAGTATCTTTTGGGCTACCCTTTATCATAACCGATCATTACTAGGTTTTGCCTCACTCATTCTCCAAGTTGTTGGTTGAAACAACTCTTCTTTCCTCTTAGATCCTTGCTTTCACATTAGATAGTTGGGAAGGACTGTCCTACATCTTGATATTTGAAACAAAAGCAACATTTAAAATAGGTGTATGCCCATAGTGTACTTGTTTCCACGTACCATCCAATAATAAAAAATGGTAATTGTTTTGATCCACACCAAGGAGCCCAAGATATATGTGCGGAGGACAACCTTGCGCTTGGAGACAAGTTGTGGAAGTTATAAAATGCACATGAAGAGTTGAACATAATAACTAACCAAACACACTAGAATGCAAATAACTTTTTGCAAGAAATGCAACTTCTGCCCAAATGAAAGACTAGTGTAATACAGAAGTGTGCAAAGTTCAGAAATGCAAGAAATGTGAATTCCTATGCTCAACAAGGGGGAGCTATTTCTTTGGTTGAGTTGCATTTGATTGGAACAAGATTTAGAGTAGTATGGGAACCACAAGATACTCGAGGCCTGCAAGTATGGTTGCTCATTTGATCGATATATGTTGTGGGCTGAGTGTTTATATATATGATTACAAAGGATGTAATTATAGTTGATGATAGTTAGAAGAAGAGATGATTCATTTTCTTGGGCAAGTGGCAGTTAATATTCCAATGTGTGGTGTGTTGATCAATGCTCTAACATCGTGTGAACATAGAGTGCCACCAAGCGTGTCACTATATACAATTAGCAAAAATAGTCATAGTTGACCATGATTACAAGAAGAGAGTGTTCATCTTCTGATCGAGTGATAGTTGATCTTCCAATGCATAGAGTGGTTATTGATGTTGTGACATGACGAGATCGTTAAGGGGCTACGTGGTATGTCACTTGCCAACGAGACACCGACACATTATTAGTGAATTCAGAGGCCCTGTACAAGAATGCGGGAGAGTGCGACATGTGCGGGGCAAGGCACTAATGTGCCAAAGTGTTGCGAGGCTATATATCAACGGGAGGTGTTGCATGACATTGCGAAAAGTTCTGAATAATGCAAAGCGAGATTGTAGTGCTTGTGGGGTTGCAAGATGCAATGCACCAAGGCCCCACAAAGCTTTGCACATGGTGCAAAGCACTTTTCGAAGTATCCTTGGTCTTCTTTGCATGACATTATACTTGTTTGAATCAAAACAACTTACTTGCCTTTGAAGTATACCTGCAAACCTTTGTTTTCTTTGCCTAAACAACCTTCTTGCCACTTAGAACACCTTATGAAAATCAATAACTAGCTCCCCTTGCCTCAATGGACCTCCACAAACTTGTAGCTATATCTGGGTTGTAAAAGGACTGGTTTTTGGCTGGTTTTTGGTTAGGTTTTCCATTCTATGAACTTGAACTCTTATTCACAGTAGTCTCAATCTGATATAGGTCACAACCAACTTCCCTTGCTTCAATAAACCTTTGTAGACTTGTAGCTTGCATCTTTACACCTTCACCTTTGTCTTGACACAAACACCGTAGCAACTTCAATTGATGATACACAAGACCATACCTTTCTTTCATTCATAGTTCGATAGTCCTTCTCCATACAAGCTTCCTAATGTATAAACACTCTAGAGACATTTTCAAACATAACTCGAGAGCACATACCCGACACATTAACCCAAATATCCATCCTCGACATCTAACCATGGATCTTCCACTTTGAAAAACATCATTTCACCTTGACATCATCTTTGGCCACCTTCTTGATGTATCCACACACCTGTTGGGAAAAGCAATAGAGTTACAACAAAATCACAACAAAATTGCAACAAAAGAGCAAGAGCACCCTGTAGACTCAATTAACATCCTTACGGACTTGCAACATTGCTCGACCATTGATACAACTCTCCTCGTATCTCTACTGACCTAGGTATTCTTCATACCTTGTACTTGCATTGTAGCTATACATCAAACAACCTTAGGATAAACTAATCATCTTGATCTAGTGACACCAATGACAAACTTTCTGATACTACTGACTGGGAACATACCTTTTACACATTATTCCATCCTCTTGACATGACACAAAAAATTTAATCCACAAAATGAAAAACTTTCCTTGACACTATCTCATGATAATTACTCAAGATGGACCTTTGACAAACTAACATGACCTTATACAAAACCTAAAACATTTGACATATATGGACTACTTAAGTGCAACTTACAATCATGCCTTGAGAGATCAAAACAAGGCTTCAACCATCATTATTCCATATGATGACAATCTGATCCATAGGGATCTAGAAGGACACCACTTCATCGTAACAACTAGAACCAAAAGAAAAATCATGTAGAAAAAGAACAGATGTAAAGTTACTGTAACCGCCACTCGTGCATAGTAGCGGTTGCGTAACCCCCGCACGTAATGGTGGTTCGTCAGAATCGCCACGGCGATTGCGATTGCCGGTCTGCGCAGACACCGACGGTCCTGTCATTAATGGATTAAAAAAACCACACACGGTCGCAGATTTGAACCATTTGGTCGTGTCACTTCCTTGGAATGTCTCTTCCCATTCTCCAGTGCAGGAGGACATGGGGAGCAAGCTATTTAAGCAAGAGAGAAATTAGAAATTGATCATCGAAGTTGGAATGAAGAAAAGTGAGCAAGAAACCATTGTTGCTGGAATTGTTTTGTAGGAGCAAGGTGTGAAAACAGAGCAAACAAGTATAGAAGGGAGGTGTAGACATTGTTTATCTTCCTTCATCTTATTGTAATATGTATTTCTCTTTAATTTGACCAATATAATATTGGGAAGAAAGAGCAATTGCCCTTCCCGGCTAGTTTTCCCTCAACTTGGGGGTTTCTAGGATAAATATTGTGCTGAATTGTTATCCTTACATTGTTGCAAAATAGTTCTAAGCTTCAAATTTCATTCATTAACATTAAGAACTGTCATTTTCGAAGAACTGAAAGTAGAACAATAATGGTCTATGGTCTTGTAAATTTTGAAAGCTAGAGGTTTACAGATCATTTTGGTATCAGAGTTGATTATTATCCAGGACTGTGATATTCGTTCTTGTGATTTGTATGACAGTGACAATGTCTAAAGGTGAAAAAGTTTTACCTTGCAATCCAGACATATATACAAAAAGGTGGAAACAAAGAGTCAGAGATCAAATAGAGGAAGATAACTTGGTCCGTAGAATTGCGATGTTGGAAACCAAGATGGATAGGTTGTATAGACACCAACAATAACTTTCAGATCTGCAAACTACGGATTCAGTTAAGCAAGATTCCATGGACTCAGTGGTTTGAGTTTTGGCCGAAAAGTTTGGCATAGAAAAGAGCCACGATGAGGAAGAAGATGTGGAGGAGCGTGAAGAAGCAACTCTAGTTGTAAATGAGAAGGTAAAATCTGATCATGCTCCTTTTAAAGTTGAAACTACGATTGAGATAAAAAGTTTTGAAAGAAAAGTAGATGCAAAATTGTTTGATAAATGGTTAAAACAATTGGAGGTTTACTTTAGTGTTCATGATGTTACTAAGGCACAAAGGATCACCTTTGCACATCTCAAAATGGAAGGACATGCTTTGGTTTGGTGGGAAACCCATCTAGCCACTTGTGAAAAGAATAAACGTCTTATTGTAAGATCCACGGGAAGATTTTAAAGACTTTATTAGAGCTAACTTTTATCCTATCGGTCATAAGAATGATCAAATGATTAAGTGGCAATATTTTAGACAAGACAATGGTCAAAGTGTGCAAGATTATACTACAGAGTTTCAGAGGCAAGCCATGTTGCTTAATATAGACTTGGAGGATGAGGATATTGTAATCGAGTATTTGAGAGGACTTCACACTCACCTTTGAAGGAAGGTCATCTCCACGAAGCCCAAGGATCTCAATGAAGCATGTGTGTAAGCATATTACATTGATGATGAAAAGAAGTAAGGAGAAACAGAGTCAAGGGCAAAGCAGTCAACAAATCAGCCAAAGAAAGAGCAAGGACAAACAAGTAACAAAGGTAAATGGAAAGGGAAAGGTAAATAAATTGTTACTACTTTGAATACTTGTAAAGATCCTAAGAATTTTTGTAAGAATTGTGATATCAATGGTCATACTGACGCTACATGTTGGAAGTTACATCCGAATTACACCCAAAGAACCGAACCAAGGATTCAAAGAAATCCATGACAACTGTAAAGATAGATGGGGAGGTAGAGATAGAGGATGATTCAGATGTAGATGAGAGGCTTGGATGCATGACCACCAACATGGACAACCAAGAACAAGAGGAAGAGATGAGTAGGCTATTTCCAGATCAAGAGAACTAAGGTAAATGCTTTGGTTGATATTGGTTCTCAATCTAATTTGATTTCTGATGTGGTTGTAAAGAAGCTTGGTCTTGAAACTTATGAGCATCCACATCCTTATCCTTTGGGATGGGTGTAGAAATTCAGGTAACAAGAAGATGTAAGTTCAAGTTTGGGATAAATTCTCAGTAAATAGATGTATTGGACACTGATGTTATTCCACTTGATGCATTTGATGTTGTTTTCGGGAGTCCTTACTTGTATATCAGAGATGCTATATTCACGAGAAGGGAAAACCGATACAGATGGGTCAAGGATGCAATCAGTTACAACATCCGGGAACACTAGAGTAAGACAAAAATTGCTATGGTAAGTGCTAACCAAGCAAATAGACTAATTCAGGCAAATCATAATCAATTTTGTTTGCTTTTATTGAAAGATAAGCAAGATGGGGTAGAAATTTCAGATATTTCTAACAAAGGGATGAAGGATTTGGATAACATTATTCAATATTTTAAGGAAGTATTCCAAACTCCTAGCGGATTACCACCAAAATGGGAGCTAGAGCATGAGATTAAGCTGTTTCGAGTCCCCTCTACCAAATATCGGGTTGTATAGGAAATCCTTGTTGGAGAGTATAAAGGTAAAGAAACAACTCCAAGAGCTACTAGACCAAGGGTGATACGCCCGAGCACCTCGCCATACGACTTGCCTATTGTGATGATGTTGAAGAAGGATGGTTCTTGGAGGATGTGCAAAGTGACTATCATGCCTTGAACAAGATTACCATAAAGAACAAATATCCACTCCCACACACAAATGACCTCCTGGACCAACTTCAACATGCAAATTTCTTCACGAAGTTGGATCTCAAGTTAGGATGGAGGAGGAGGATATATGGAAGACTGCCTTCAAAACAAAACATGGTTTATATGAGTGGTTAGTACTTCCATTTGGTTTATGTAATGCACCCGCTACATTTATGAGATTGATGAATGATGTATTGCGGGAATTCATAGATTCATGTGTCATTGTATATCTGGATGATATTCTGATTTTTAGTGCCACGTGGGAGGAACATCTAACACATTTGTAGCAAGTCTTGCAAGTTCTTAAGGAGAAATAGTTGTTATGCAATATGAAGAAGTGTGAATTTGCCAAACAATCACTTGTCTATCTTGGGCACATGGTTGGAGGAGAGCTACGAGTGGATCCAAAGAAGTTAGAAGCCATCATCAACTGACCAACACCAATGGGAGCCACATAAACTAGAAGTTTTGTGGGAGTAGTACAATACATGAGGAAGTTCATTCCATGATTCTCTGCTATTGCAACACCTCTACACACAACGGCCACAAAGAGTAAGGGTTTTTACTGGGGTAAGGAACAAGATCAAACTTTTGAGTTACCTAAGTACAAGATTAGTCATGCTCCAGTACTTGCTCTACCTAATTTGTTGCATCCCTTTGAAGTAGATATAGATGCCAGTGATTATGCTATGGGAGTAGTGTTACTACAGGGAGGTAAGCCAATATGTTATCATTTTGAAACTTTCACTTCAACAGTTAAGGGATATTCAATATATGATAAAGAAATGTATGCACTAGTTCAGGCAATAAAGAAATGGAAACATTATTTGTTGGGAAAAGAAACTATTGTGCACACTGACCACAAACCTCTAGTATTTGCAAGCATAGTCTAAATTACAGTAGGAAAGACACTACAAGTGGATGGGATTCCTTCAGCAGTTCCATTTGGTGATTAAGTATAAGAAAGGTAGCACAAATTTGGTGGCAGACATGTTGTCTAGGCCGCCCACACAAGAGAAAATATCTAGTTTGGCCACTATCTCTCAGATTGAGCCCTTCACGAAGGAAGCTTACAAAGAGGCATATGCTCAAGAAAAAGATTTTGGGATGACATATCAATAGTTGCAGTCCGAAGGGGTTGAAAACATGGGTATTGAAGATTGTTATCTCAAATATGGGCTGCTCTATTGATGGGGGAAGCTTTGTGTGCCAAAATAAGAAAGAATTTTATTGATGAGGGAAGCACATACCTTGAAAGTAGCAGGACATTTTGGTGTTGGCAAGACCATGGCCCACTTACAAAGGTACATGTATTGGCCCAATACGCAAGAAGAAACATCTAAATTCATAAGAGGATGTAAACTTCGTTGTATGAGAAAGCCTAAAATCAAGAAGGTTTGTATATGCCTTTTTTGGTCCCTACTTGTTTGTGGGAAGATATTTCTATGGATTTTGTAGAGTACTACCTCTGTCTAAACATGGCCGTGATTATCTATATGTTGTTGTAGATAGATTCGAGTAAGATATGTGTTCTTATGGCATGTAAAAAGACAATAAAAGAATATGAGGCAATTGAACTTTTTTTGATCCAAAACGCAAGTTATAAATTTCAAACTTTACCCATTCACAAGGATCTAGGAACTCAACATCAATTTTACACGAGTTTCAATTACTCCCATAATTGATTAATTCCCTTAAAAACATGCACCTCGATCGATTTTTAATCATATCACACTGAAATGTGTATACCTCATTCCATTGTGGATTATGGATACCTAAGTCCATTTTCCCATTTTAAAGATGATTTCTTAATC
The DNA here is from genome assembly GCA_018340775.1 of Taxus wallichiana var. yunnanensis. NCBI lineage: Eukaryota > Viridiplantae > Streptophyta > Pinopsida > Cupressales > Taxaceae > Taxus > Taxus wallichiana. The sequence continues at coordinate 558,651,722 of CM031234.1, forward strand.
AAATTAATAAAAATCCATTATTGAAACTATCCGATCAAAAACTTCATCAAAAACAGAAATAAAACATCACAACAAAATTGATAACGGAGTTCACCCAAATGGGCTATGTCTCAGATTTTCGAAAAGAGAATCGATCTATTTAACGTCCAATGAAGTACAATAATTCTTCAATAATGGCAAATAGATCACAAAACCTGTAAATGTGTGCGATACTAGACCTCATGGAACTTTGCAATTAGCCAGAAACCATTCCGAAGTCCATCCTTGGCGCCTATAGTGTCTTCGCAATGGGTTCTCCTGCAAATGTACTCGAAAAAGTACCTACAAATGGAGAATCCTAAGCATTACATGAAAACAAATCATATGGTTGGAATCCTCTTGGAAAAATGAACATTTTTCATTTTATACTAAGGCCTCATTTCGCCTCTAAGTGCTCCAAAATGGAGGATTTCCATAACTGCCCTCTTAAGATCTATGGCTCTACTCAGGCCAAAAGGTACCATTCAAATACAACGAGCTCCCTTTTAAACCATGTCGAGCTCAATGGCACGTTGGTGGGGCATATTTGTTTTAACGTGGGTGGTGGGGTTTGAATCTCCCCACCGACTCCACCTTTTAACCAAATCTCCGTGGATCTACCAAAATCAAATAGCACTAAGGCTATATATAACCCACTTCGCATTTATTTATTGCTTTTGCCACCCCACGTGGCTTCCACCTATTTTCATTTTCCACTATGCACATGGACCTCCATGCTGGCAGTAGGGGGGAAAACGACTTTGTTTGCATGCCGTCCATATCTCCACATGACCTCCTCTGGTTTGGTGGGGAACTATTTTGTTGTCCCACATGCATGGGAATACAAGGTGGGAAAGCCTTTTTAAAAGGCATAACCGATAATCTGATCCGTGGAAATGTGGAACCGTGCTGAGTTGGGAGGTCATTGTGCATTGTTGAATGACCATGTATCGTGGTTGAATGTGGCTATCTCCAATGCGTTGAATATTAACCCAAACTCTATTGGTTGTATATCGGGCCAAGCTAAGTGGATTGGTGCCGAGCTATATGCAAATCAATGTGCTCGCCAAGGTAATAGGAAATAAGGCTATCTCATGCCAAGGAAATAAAGCCATCCTGAACCATGTGGAAATAAATGTGATCAACTCAACTCGGTGGGGAGTTGATCACCCCACCGAGCTAATAAAATAGCTCGCCCGAGCTCTGCATAATGCAAATAATTAACCCTGCAATGCATAAATCAACTCTCCAATACAATAATCCCACATGGGAAATGTTAGAGAGATATATGACATATATAATCGAAAATTTGATAATGGCAATATGAAATAGGCAAAAAGGCACCCCTCCTACTATAAAAGAGTGTGTCGAACCGGTGAGGGTCCTCGGCCCGGAAAATAGTAGGGGCATGCCAATTTTTTTTTCATTCGTTGAAGACCGGAGGTGATAAAAACACAAACTTTCAACCTTTCCACCTTTTTCCAATATGCCAGTGTCAATGCGTGATTTGCTAGTTGACCATTTTGACCCCATTTTACGCCAAACTTTGACTGACCATATCTTTCACGTATGAGCTCCGTTTTCTGAGTTCTACCCATCAATGGAAATCTCTCAAAACACTATACCACTTGGTCATGGTTTAGGGAGATTTAGGTAACTCTCAAATGTCCCAAAATGTCCTCTGGATCACACCTCCCAGTGAGGAGGCTTTTTGTCCATAAAAAGTTATTTTCCACCCACAAAACATGCTAACTCATCTTGCATTTCACAATCACATAAATAGAAATAACATTATGGGTTAAATAAATGCAATATTTGATTAGCTAGTCACATAAATTGATCAGATAATAACACCCATTCAAGCTAGTGTCCAATGATACATCTGCAACCCTGTTACTTTTCGTAAACAAGCGTGAACTCGCCAAATCCCACTGTGATGCCATCACAAACAATCGATCAAATAATAACACCCATTCAAAAAAAATAAAACAAGTGTTCAACTGATACTACTGATGATACACCAATCACTGTAAAAAACTCAATTTCACCAAAAATAGATCAGTGTAAAAAGACAACTACATGCCAAAATAGCTAGTGTCCACTGTCCCTTGTGAAATTGTTAACACTGCAAATATCACGATCCAGAATGTTTAGACCATCCACGCAAAAATAGCTATAGTCAAAACTGGATCAAGTGAACTACTAGTGAAAAATAATCTATCCCCATAATCTGCAATGCAAATAGGATAGAAATAAACTGTTTGCGAAAGTTGCATATCAGGTGTGTTAACCATATACCACTGCAAACATGCCCAAATTATGGGTCTTAAAATATGTCATCCATATACCAATGCAATCATAATTTGGACATATTGAAATTTAACAACAGATATTGAAATGCAAATTTCAAAAATAGACATTTTAACCATGCCCTGAACTTGCATACTGTTGTTAGAAATCTCCCAAGTTGAAACATGAGTTGTACCCAATTGTACCAAAAAATCTAAGCTAAAATAAGGAGATGTAAATGGAGTATTAATCAAAATTTCCAAAGTAAGAAAACCCATTGAGTATGGTAAACATGTCCCTCAACTTTTCTCACAAAAATTGAACTCCAAAACCATTCAAAGCTAAATGGAAAACTATTTACGTATAACAATCAACTGGAATCCCATAACACAAGCCCTGAATTAATTACATGCTATAAACAATCAAGAGCTATGCAAATAAAGTTGAAAAATTGTTTACCAACCCATGCTAACAGACTTTCATCTGTAGGTATTACCTGATCCGGGGTTGAATTTTCAACTGGTGGTGGATTAGGAACTTCTTTACCTTTATCACAAGTTTGTATTCCATCTTTGGCTTGCCATTATACGATGGCGAGATGGATGAAGTCTCCAACAAGTGTCCACCGATGTCCACTCATATGAAAATGAGTGCAAAATGTCCTCTTGTCCTTCTTCTGGGACGAGGAAACACATTGCCATTTCTCACTTCTGAACGATGAGATTGGTCTTTTCCATTTTCCTCGTCCTTAAAAACAACATAAACTTCAACTCTCTTCATCAATGTCCTTCTCTTCCAAAATGGATAACATAATGGTTATGCAATCCACAAAAATTACAGGGAAAAACATTCCACATTTTCTGAAAATCATAGCCATACTTCTTAAGCTGAAAAAGTGGATCAAAAGTTTTACAATATTCATGGTGCTTATGGTAAGAAAGTGGAGGTGGAATCTCGATACCTCTATGCTGAATTTTCTTACCAACTCCTTTTTCTGATGAAGAAGCACTTGATTCTGCATTGAGTATGTTTGTAGGACTAGTGGGGTATTCACTTTGGCCTTTGGAATCTTGTCTTCTATTGGCGTGCTTGGAGAATTCTCCAATATCCATTCTCGAACTAGTAAAACCCAAACCTAAAAAATGAGGATGATCCTTAACCTGTATTGGGTTAGCAATACCTTGAATATCTTTGCCAAGACCTATTTCATCAAAACCCATCTTATATAACAATTTGGATCCAATGCCTCTAGTATGTTGCTTTTAAATGAACCAAAAACATCATTACCTAAATCGAAACTAAATGAGAGGACTCAGAAGATTGTCGTGGTGAAAAACTTACAATGCACTCCATCATGGTCTCTGCATTTGAAGTAGAAGGTAATTCCTTCTTTTGATCACCACACTACAAACTGATCAAGAGCTCATCCTTCGATGCTAGCTCCTTTTTAACCGATCAACTTTCTCTTCGAGGAATAGCTTGCATCAGAAACACATTCTTCTCTTGGATTTTCATATTGATGCTTCGAGTTCTTCCAATATTTCCCTCTTCAATGCTTTCCCCATGATTACCTGCAAACCAATTATCTTCCAAAATACTACAAAATTACCGAGTAAGAAGATCAAGCCAAATAGTCTGCACTGATGGGATTAACAAATCAAAAATTGGTATCTAAATGCAACTGAAGCAATCACGAAACCAGCTCTGATACCAAACATGATCCAAAAATGCAAGTTATAATTTTCAAACTTTAACCATTCACAAGGATCTAGGAACTCAACATCAATTTTATGGGTTTCAATTACTCCCAAAACTGATTAATTCCCTTAAAAACATGCACCTCAGTTTGATTTTCAATCATAACACTGAAATGTGCATACACTCATTCCATTGTGGATTATGGATACCTAAGTCCATTTTCCCATTTTAAAGATGATTTCTTAATCAAATTAATAAAAATCCATTCTTGAAACTTATCTGATCAAAAGCTTCATCAAAACAGAAATAAAACATCCACAAGAACAAAATTGATAACGGAGTTCACCCAAATGGGCTACGTCTCTAGATTCTCGAAAAGAGAATCGATCTATTTAACATCCAATGAAGTATAATAACCCTTCAATAATGACAAATAGATCACAAAACTTGTAAATGGGCTGATACCAAACCTCATGGAACTCTGCAATTAGCCAAAAACCGTTTCAAGTCCATCCTTGGCCCCTACAGTGTCTTCACAATGCGTTCTCCTACAAATGTACTCGAAAAATTACCTAAAAATGGAGAATCCTAAGAATTACATGAAAACAATCATATGGTTGGAATCCTCTTGGAAAAATGAACATTTTTCATTTTTACACTAAGGCCTCATTTCGCCTCTAAGTGCTCCAAAATGGAGGATTTCCATAACTGCCCTCTTAATCTCTATGGCTCTACTCAAGTCGAAGGTACCATTCAAATACAATGAGCTCCCTTTTAAACCATGTCGAGATCAATGGCATGTTGGCGGGGCATATGTTTTTAACGTGGGTGGTGGGGTTGAATCTCCCCATCGAATTCACCTTTTAAACCAAATCTTCATGGATCTACCAAAATCAAATAGCACTAAGGCTATATATAACCTACTTCACATTTATTTATTGCCGTTTCCACCCCATGTGGCTTCCACCTATTTGTTATCCATTGTGAACGTGGACCTCCATCTTTGGTAGGGAGGGAAAAGTTTTTTTTTTGCATGCGCCGTCCATATCTCCACATGACCTCTTCTAGTTTGGTGGGGGAACTATTTTGTTGTCCCACATATGTGGGAATACAAGGTGGGAAAGCCTTTTTAAAAGACAACTAAAAACTGATCCATGGCTCGGCCACACATGCCCCTTTTGTTGGGCATCACAACTATCTCTCGAGTTGTCTAAGCCCGCTACCGAGCATGCAATGTGGAAACATATTGAGTTGGGAGGTTCTTTGTGCATTGTTGAATGGCCACGTATCGTGGCAAGTGGATATCTCCAATGCAATGCTAACCTTCCCTCTCACATTTGTTGTATACGTCGAGCTAAGCTGTGGAAGATGCCGATCTATATGCAAATCAATGTGCTCACCAAGGTAATAGGAAATAAAGCTATCCCGTGCGAAGGAAATAAATCCATCCTAAACCATGTGGAAATAAACGCGATCACCTCAACTCGGTGGGGAGTTGATCACCCCACCGTGATAATAAAATAGCTCGCCCAAGCTTTGCATAATGCAAATCATTAACCCTATAATGCACAAATCAATTCTCCAATACAATAATCCCATAGAAGAATGTTAGTTTCTACCTTCCATAGAGGATTGTGTCTTGGATTCATGAGGCGATTTGGAGGAGGAAGTAATACTACAACAAAAGATCGAAGAGACAAGGAGAGGTACATAGGAGTCTTGGCAGATTGGACTCAAGGGGAAAATACCAAGGCAGGCCCTGGTGGTACTCGCAGGAGAAAGTGAGGGAATTGTTTCCTCATCTACTCCCCCACTAAGATTTTGTGGTAAAAAAAGCCTCATGAGCAGGGGAGGTGTGATCCATAGGGATCTAGAAGGAAACTACTTCATCAAAACAACTAGAACCAGAAGAAAAATACAGAAGAAAAAAGAGCAGATTGTAAAGTTACAGAACTACCACTCTGTGCAGAGTAACGATTGTGTAACCACCCCTGTAGTTGCGTAATCAGCCCCTGCACAGAATGATGACTACGACCACCGGTGTGCAGATAGTAGTGGTCCTGTTACTAATGGTTAAAAAAATAAATAATCCACTAATGGTCACAGATTTGGACCATTTGGCCGTGTCTCTTCTTTGGAATGTCTCTTCCCATTCTCTAGTGCACGAGAGGACATGGGGAGAAATCTATTTAAGCAAGAGAGAAATTGGAAATTGATCATCGAATTTGGAATGAAGAAAAGTGAGAAAGAAACCATTGTTGCTAGAATTATTTTGTAGAAGCAAGGTGTGAAAATAGAGCAAACAAGTATAGAAGGGAGGTGTAGACATTGTTTATCTTCCTTCATCTTATTGTAATTTGTATTTATCTTTAAATTGGACAATATAATATGGGCGAGAAAGAGCAATTTTCCTTTCCGATTGGTTTTCCCTCAACTTGGGGGTTTCCAAGATAAATATTGTGTTGAATTGTTATCTTTACATTGCTGAAAAATAGTTCTAAGCTTCATATTTCATTGAATAACATTAAGAATTGTCATTTTTAAAGAAATGAAAATAGAATAGTAATGGTTTTTGGTCTTGTAAATTTCCAAAGCTAGAGGTTTACAAATCAAAAACCACATATTAAAAGACATGAAAAACTTGAGAACCATTGTACACCCTTAGAAAGACTTCATGACCAATGACTATACATTTTCATTATTTGAAAAAACACATAAGACACCTAGACATACCTTGACAGTTGATGACATACTTTGACCTCATGACAAGAACTCCACAACACCATAATTCAATCAACTAGCTCCCCCTCTTCTCAATGATTCATATGGATGAGTATGTCTCTAAGAAGCTTAGTAGAGACATGGAACTCCTCGATCAATCTAGAAGGGTGACCTAAACATGTCCTAGACACTCTTATATACATGTACCTAACCTTTTCCATCATGTTTCTGATCAATATTCTAAGACACACCTTGTCTTACATCCATATCATCTCTTAATGAGACACCATTATCCCTTCTAGGCTCCCATGACCTTATTTGCCTTCTATTATGCATTCTTGGACCTTGAAAGATCCTCTCTTGCCTTTTAGGACTATAAAAATTTCTAACAACATTTCCAATCTTATTACATTTGAAACACACAACTGAACTCTTACCTTTGTAGTCTTCAACTTGACTAGGTGGATCATAAAAACAATATCTAGAATCATGACCTCTCTCATGGAAATTGTAGCAAACTAAAATTTTAGCTTGCTTATTCCTACTATCCCTCCAAGGATGATCATCACTATAAAACATCCTACACTCCTTAGATCTATGCCCAAAACCATTACACGTGAAACAATAGCCATTAAAAGATCTTTCATACCTTGAGGCATTATGTTGCCTAATGGGATTAGTCTTCACATTGTCCTTGATGAATTTCCTTCTTTCCTTACTTGGTGTTTGGTCCTTCACCATCTTTTCTTCGAATACTAGCTCTTGCTTCATCTCTTTTCCTTTGGAGTCCTCTTTGAAACCCAAACCATCTCTATCACTTGTTGATTGTTGATTGCTAAGACGATTATCAAGATCCTTGGTACTCTTCTCAAATATCTGAAATGATCGTTGCTTGCTAACAACATTAAACAACTCTTTCTTAAGAAGAGTCACTTATTCTCCCTTAGATTGCAGATTTAGAGTCATGGAGCTCATATGCATTTATATATTTCTCACTGTCTCATTAAGATTTTCTGTAACAACCCAATGTTTCTTCTCTAGTTCCCGAATCTTTGCCTCATATTATTTAAGTTGAGATCACAAATTCTTATTGTTTTTCTCATCATATTCCAATTCAGATTTGACCCATACCAATTTGGTATCAATATCTTCTTATTCTTCCTCAAAGTCTTTGCAAGAATCTGATATGAAATCACCTAATAATGTAGAACCACCACTAGTATATCTCATGGCATATTTAGTCATGAACAACACCTCATCTCCAACATCTCCATGCTCTGATTCAAATTCATAATCTGAAACATCACTATCACAACTACTTGCTTCAGATGAGTAATCCTCTTCCTTTATCTAAACAATTTTTATTTCCCTTCTTCTTGTGGTCAAAATTCTTGAAGTCCTTCTTGTCTTTACTATACTTTTTATTTTTATTTTCATAACTACCCTCATGATCATCATCACCTTTTTTTTCATGCCTATGAGGACACTTAGTAGAAAAGTGACCTACTTTACCACAATTGAAACATTTAAAAGGAATTTTACCTTTGTACTTACCAGATCCAACATTTAGTCTTCTAGCAACCATGGAAAATAACTCATCATCATCCAACTCATGAGCAACATCATCAACCTTAGTATTCTTCTCAGCCTTGAAAGCTATCTCCTTCTTGACAAGTTTGTCATTCTGAATTCTCATCTCATATGCATTTAGGGTTCCATGAAAATCATCCATCTTTAAGAGAGTCAAATCCTAGCTTATTCAATGAAAAACATTTTAGAATCAAACATAGGGGTTAGAGATATAAAAAACTTTTGGACTACAACTTCTTCCTTCATCTTCTCACCTTACCCTTTCATGGTGTTGACAACCTTGTCAACCCTAAGAAAATATGCGTAATAGACTCATCATCACTCATCTTAAGGCCTTCAAACTGATTTCTAAAAGTTTGGAGCTTATAATTCTTACCTTGGAGTATCCTTCATACAATCCCTATCATTTCTCCCACATAGCCTTATCTGATTGGAAATACATCACCTTCACAAGTTCAGATTCACCTAGACCACACATGATAACATTCATAGAATTTGAATTATCACTACACAACTTCTTGTCTGCAGTACTTGATTGGTGGAGTAGCAGGAGCAATATAACCATCCTCCAAAAATTTCCAAATATCAAACCCTAGGGACATGATGTGAGTCCTCATCCTTAGAATCCAAAAAACATAATTCACTCCATCAAACAATGGTGTTTTTCTCGGTAGAAGAGCCACTTTCTTGACTCACCATTTTTGTGCTTCAAGGATCTCCTTTCAAGTGATCAAACTTCTACAATAGGACATTCTCTGATACCAATTTTTGGAAGCACAATTGACTAAGAGGCGGGGGGGTGAATCGAGTCCTTACAAAACTTTGATCTATTTTAGATTTTCTTACTTAAACCATAAACCATTCAACCATTCATTAATGTGAGCATAACATTCAATCAAATCAACAAAACCATAAAAGAGACACAAGAACACAAGATATAAGTGGGGAAACCTCAATGGGAAAAAAACCCATTGAAATTTTTTATGATATTACACACAATAAAGACTCAAGTGAATATTACACATCGCAAGAGATTTCTGCTATCCATATTTCGCCCGCACCAAATATTGGATCAGCTACGACCCTACATAAGAGGAACCTAAGAAAACTAATTCAAATCCGTAAATTGGTCGTGAAGAACTCAACCATGGAGTGGCGAAGGTCAAGAGAGACTAAATGACCATGTGCAAAGGAAATGACTCTGTCAAAGCCGTTTCCATGTCTTAAATCCATTCTCCAAGTTACGGGTAGAATCCACCTTGCATCGAGGCCTCCACAAATGGTAAGACAAAGTTAAAAGGTGGACAAGGCAGGCTTCAAAATTGTCTAAGTATAAAAGTGTAAGTGGAGAACAACAAGTGTTAGCGTGGCACATCTCCAAGAGTTGGTCCCAAGGCAGAGACCCAAATGAGCGTGAGCTCACTAGGTAGCCCAAAGTCTAAAATTAAGAGGGACCATTGAAAATTTCACAAATCAATGGAGGCCGACAAGTGTCAATTTGACACTCCTCCAAAGGCAAAGTTTGGGTTGGGTTTTCAAGCAAGCGCGCTACCTCCACATGTTATATTAAGAGGGGTATATCTTTTAACTCAGGGCTCGAAATATCGTGAATCTGACACTCTTGGAAAGATCTCGGCCTCACCTATGCCATGAAGGTATGAGACTTTAATTTTTGAGGGGGTTAGGTAAAGGAAAATGGAGGAAATGTCTTTGAGACTTTAATGCAAGATCCATTTGTCTCAACAACTAGATCGGATTCGATCTGTTTCCACCATTTCCTCTTCTTTCAAGGTGCCAAATCAAGGAATCATGTAGTAAAGACAGATTTGGGGCATATTTTATTAGAAGCATTAACAATAGTGGTTGAGCTTCAACCCACTTTTCTCGCTTCCCTCTCTCTTTCTTCTTTCGATCAAATCTATAAATACAGGGGCAAGATTCATTGTAAAGGGTTGTTCATTCTTCTTCCCTGCCCCCCTCTCTCTTTCTTCTCCAGGGTCGAATGTGGAGTTTAAGCCTCCTCCCTTGGCTTTGTAATGGCATTTTCTTGCCTCTTTCTTGTTAATGGTGTATTGTGTGAACTCTTGGAGCAATAAAATCTGTTTCGTGATGCGTTTTTTCCATCCTTTTCTCATTTTGTTGTCTCTTCTCACCTCTCACCATTACAGGGTATACTATGCATATCTTTGATGTCCATTACAAGTTTTGGGAGATGTGTTTAAGGGGTTTGAAATGGTGTTCTGTGTGAACTTTATCCTTGTCCGTGATGCATCTGTCCATCCTCTCCATTGCTCACCTCTCTCCATTTCAGGTAGTTGGGTTTATGATCACAGTTCCCTTTTCTCGATGCTATCACCTCTGTAGTGTAGGATTTCTTTATTTTCATGCTCTCTCTCTCCCCCTGGTCCCTTGGAATTGTTAGATTAGGAGTAGATAGTCGCATTTAATTCCTTAGAAGTAGTTTAGTGCTAGGATTAGGAAGAGGAACCAACCTTCTCTGGAGGATCATTCCCATTTGCAAGTCCCATAACTTGGGGAATGATCCAATGTTATGCAAATCACACCAAATGACCATGCCTTAGAAAAGTAGATCCATAACTCATTTGGGGGTGCTATGATTTCACACTAACAATTTTGGCACTCCGGTGGGACAGGTTTGAAGCACCTTACCACTTCACTTCATCAGGTTTGATGTGCTCTTGGTGAAGATTTCAGCCTTTGGAGGCACTTTTAGGCACATCTGGCAACTCCATCTGGTCAAAAACCCATTCTCTGAGTTGTAGACCTTTTCCATCCATTTCCACTCATTTCATCCATTTTATTCTTCCATCTCTTTCATTTTCTCCCATTCCATGAGGTTGTGCAATCATGACTTCATTCCCTTCATGGAACTCACACTTACAGTAAATACAGTCCACCTCCAATGTACTTCCCAACTCCTCCAGATCAGCATTATAATCAGATCCAAGACCATTATGCTTACCCATATGAGCAGTGTCAAAAATAGTTTGACTATGAAGCTTATCAAGGACAAGGGGATGCATATGATGGTGATAGTTATGCAGAGGATGCTGGTCTACTGGAGAAGATTCAAAAAATGGAGGCTGACATGGTTCAGTCAAGGGGCATAGCACAAATGAAGGCATTCAAGATTGGTTGTAGGGAACCTTGTCCATGGGAAGGCCCTTTTCCAAGACATTACAACCCTCAAGAGAAGCTAGACTTCATGGTTGAAATGCTGCCCCAACTTGCACAATGGACTAAGGAGATCGAGGCCTATGAATTTGGTGCCAGCAGCCTTGTCAATGGGTAAATCCTACACCATTATCTGGTAATTTTCTCTCCACTCCTCAAGCAACACCATCTCAATTTGAGCTTCAATTTCCAAGCTTCCCATTGTATGCTACCCCAAGTGTGAAATCCATTTCTCCATCCCCTAGTCTTCCATCTCATTTCCTTTCCTCTTCTCTTTTCCCTTCCAAATCTGTGTCCCCCTCACAAGAGCCAAAAGAAATACCTTCCCCTCCACCACAAACAAAGGAACAACTAGTGGAGACCCCACCCACCACTCCTCTTGCCTTCCCAAGTCCATGTTGGGAAGGGACTCCAAAAACCAGCCAAGGAGAACATCAAACAGAGGAACCCAACAGAGAAGAAATGATAGAAAATCTGAAGAGTTGGGCTGCTAAATTTGAGTTTTCAAAGATTCCATTGTTGATTAAGCCTATGGAGGAGACCGAGGTCAAGCCGCAGTGGTGGAAGCTCCAGATACAACAAAAGCGGTGAAGAAGGAGCTACTCCTAATCCAAAAGAATAGGAGTACATTAGCTGTGGAGGAGGACCATACAGTTTCAGAGGCTCCAAGTGCGGAGTCAGGCCACAAAAGAACCTTCAGTTCTTCCTCCCACTTCATCCCCTTCAAGCTATGATGTTGAAGAAGAGTTTGAGATTTCAAACTTCATGTTTGAGGATGAAGGGAACCATGGTGAGTCAATTGTAGATCAGGAGGACACCATGAAGGAGGTTGAGCACCTGCAATAGGACAACAAGGAGGTAGATTACCTGTCTGACTTGGAGGATTTCCTTGATGGAGGGGAACCCATGGAGATCACATCATTTTTTCCTCCATCTCTCACATCCCAAGCACATGAGCTTGCTGCCATGGAGGAGAACATTCAAGAACAATAGCCTGCACTTCATAACAACCCTTTGGAACCAGTATTGGAAGACATGGCTCTCCCATTTTCTTCATAGAGAGAGGAAGAGAAAAAGCGAGGAAGATGTCGTCATCCATCTCACACCATCCATCCATGAGAGTTAGCAAGAAGGTTCCATTCTTGGAATTAGAGTTCAGAACTATGGGCATATTCAAAGGACCATACCTTGCCCATCGGATACTTGGCTTCATTAGAGCAAGGAGAAGCCAAAACAGTCATGCCTACTCCGGGGCATGAGGATGAGCATCAAAGTTCCAAGGGTCATCATAAAAACCTCCGAAGTCGATGCAAGTCGGTTTGAGGAGGTATTTTCATTAATGCCGATACCTTGATGATTTGGGTGGAGGACCGACTTATTGTCGAGTTTTCACTCATACAGACAACTATATTTAGTGTCAAATCATTTGCATGGCTTCCCCTCTTGAGAAAGGGAAGCTACTTCTCCCTACCTGTAGTAGGCTTTGTTTAGCATTCTTTCTCTCTGGTTAGTGTAGGAGTAGGAGTAGACTTTGTTTCCAGTAGAAGAAGTGATTTGCACACTCTGCATGTTCTATTGGGAGCATGTATGATTTCCAGCTTTGTACATAGTATTGTTGTGGAGTGTTGTTGCTCTCATGTAAAGTTTGGACTTGGCATTTGGTCAAGATCAATTTCAATTCTAATGGGTTTCAAAGTTCAGATCAGTTTCATGTTTATCAGGCAGACTCCATACCCAATGGATGCTTCTAGGCCACTGGTCTCTTCATCTAGCAGGCAGATGTCCCCGTGAGTCACCAAATTGTTATCCATATTTCACCCCATGCCAAATATTGGATCGGCCATGACCCCACATAAGAGGAACCTAAGAAAACTCATTCAAATCCTATAAATTGGTCACTAGAAGAACTCAACCATGGAGTGGCGGAGGCCAAGAGAGACTAAAAACGATGTGCAAGAAATGACTTTGTCGGGCCGTTTCCACGTCTTAAATCCGTTCTCCAAGTTACATGCAGAATCTAACTTGTGTTAGTCCTCCACATAGCAAATGGTCAGACAGAGTCAAAAGGCGGACAAGGTGGGATTAAAAATTGGCTAAGTATAAAAGTGTAAGCGGAGAACGCCAAGTGTCAGCGTGGCGCATCTCCAAGAGTTGGTCCTAAGGCGGAGACCCAAATGAGTGCGAGCTCGCCACGTAGCCCAAAGTCTAAAAGTAAGAGGGACTGTTGAAAATTCCACAAATCAGTGGAGGCCAACAAGTGTCAACTCGACGCTCCTCCAAAGGCAAAATTTGGGTCGGGTTTTCAAGCAAGCGCGGTGCCTCCACGTGTTATATCAAGAGGGGCATATCTTTTGACTCAGGGCTTGAAATATCGTGAATCTGACACCATTGGAAAGATCTTGGCCTCACCTATGCCATGGAGGTCTGAGACTTTAATTTTTAAGGGGTTAGGTAAAGGAAAATGGAGGAAACGTCTTCGGGCCTTTAATGTAGGATCCATCTGTCTCAACAACCAGATCGGATTCGATCTATTTATGTCGTTTCCTCTTCTTTCAAGGCACCGAATCAAGGAATCATGCAGTAAAGATAGATTTGGGGCATATTTTATCAGAAGCATTAACAAAAGTGGTTGAGCTTTAACCCACTTTTCCCACTCCCTCTCTCTTTCTTCTCTTCGATCAAATCTATAAATACAGGGGCATGATTCATTGTAAAGGGTTGTTCATTCTTCTTCCCTGCCCCCTCTCTCTTTCTTCTCCAGGGTCAAATGTGGAGTTTAAGCCTCCTCCCTTGGCTTTGTAATGGAATTTTCTTGCCTCTTTCCCATTAATGGTGTATTGTGTGAACTCCTGGAGCAATAAAATTTGTTTCGTGATGCGTTTTGTCCATCCTTTGCTCATTTTGTTGTCTCTTCTCACCTCTCACCATTGCAGGGTATACTATGCATATATTTGATGTCCATTACATGTTTTGGGGGTTGTGTTTAAGGGGTTTTGAAATGGTTTTCTGTGTGAACTTTATCCTTGGTCTGTGATGCATCTATCCATCCTCTCCATTGCTCACCTCTCTCCATTTCAGGCAGTTGGGTTTGTGATCAACAGTTCCCTTTCTCGGTGTTATCACCTATGTAGTGTAGGATTTATTTATTTTCATGCTCTCCCTCTCTCTCTCTCTCTCTCTCTCTCTGGTCCCTTGGAATTGTTAGATTAGGAGTAGATAGTCGCATTTCCTTCCTTAGAAGTACTTTAGTGCTAGGATTAGGAAGAGGAACCAACCTTCTCTGGAGGATCATTCCCATTTGCAAGTCCCACAACTTGGGGAATGATCTAATGTTATGAAAATCATACCAAATGACCCTGCCTTAGAAAATTAGATCCATAACTCATTTGGGGGTGCTGTGATTTCACACTAACAGTTTCTTTAGTGAGGTGCTAACCCCACAAGGAGCACAAATACCTAAACCCTTTTTAATATTACTCACAACAAGAGAATTAAATGAATATGACTCATCACACAAGATTTTGATAATAAGATCAATGTAGATTTTTTATAACAACTCAACTGATGGTGATCACAAGATTCAGCTCCAAACTCCTTCAAACACACTTCAAACCCTCACTCCTTCAATTCACTCAAACATGGAAAAACTTGAATTGATTTGATATCAACCCCTTGCACACAAGCTCTCTAACATTCCTAGGAATTATCCACAATTCCTTAGATCGACGTGATGCCTTCATACCTTTTTCTCACTCACACTTGGGTTACACATTTTCCCTCTCTCAAACATTCACTTTATACCCTTCTCAACTCAAAAACATAAGGGAGGTCGGTACTTCATCATTAGTTAAACCAAAAAAATCAAAATATTAATAATATACTCATGTACATTAATAAAATGGACCCATGTAGGTCGACCATGCCCAAATGCACTAAACAAGCTAAAAAAACTAAAAACCCCATCACCTGGATCACTAAATACCACAAACCTCATCACCATGATTAGTCAAGCTCCAAAATTCATCACACATGTAAAATATGACATAAAAACATACATGGTCATATATTAGCTTACACCAATCAAAATATTCATAACTCACTCAAGAACTCTCACATCCTTCTCAAAACAATCTGTTTCCAGGAACCGGTCTTCACCTTTGGGCCTCAAGATAACCCAAGAACACCTCAAATATGGTATGTAACTACTCATTGGAATCCCCGGGAAATTTATATTACATATATGCTATCTATAACTCATGAAACATCCATACATGAAAACCACACTAACTTTCCTATTCACCAAACTGAGCTTCCAAGAAAGCCATTTTAGAAACAAAACTAGTTTGCACCCTTGCTTCCAATTTCAATACCTAAAAATTCCTTTAATAGGAACAAAATTCATCCCTATTCACTCTCTAATTGATAGAAAACATCAAATTGTTAGGAAATAAGGGATAAAATATGCGGAACAATCCCTCGCGTAATGCAATAAAAGAGAAACTAATATGCAGAAAATATTGATTTGAAATAGAAGTGCGTAATAAAAATAACACAACACAAAGAGACAATATTTAACATGGTTCACCAAATTTGGGCTGCATCCACCAAGAATCACTTGCTCATATTTTATTACAACCCACCGGTCTCTCAATAAAATACCCAGATCTGTTTGGAGCTACGCTAAACAAACTCTACATAATTAACACACGAATTCACATACATCTCGCAATGTTACATCAACCCTACCATATGCACAAAACCACATAAATAGGCAACTGCTTAAGTAATTTTACAATACCATGGGTACCAAAACCATGGGCTAAAACCGTCCCATAAACCTATGGGTCAAAAATCCCGCCCATATGAGGAGAACACGTTTCCCAATATATTGGGCACATTTTTTGAGGCCAATTTTTTTTTTTCTCGGGGATTCTACCCCGGACCTCGCTCGGGGCCCGACCCGGCCCCGAACCCCAACAAGAACACATGAAGAGTGTACAATAATTTAGTGTATAGTCTTCAACACTTCCACACATGAAAAAATAAAAACCACAACATAACACAACTAATCCATTTCATACATCATCTACCTCCATCTTCTAGCCAAAGCAATTTTGTCTTGAGAAAAACCTAATCTTATTCTCCACAAATTGATATGAATGATCTATCAAATCTCATCATCATGTGAAAAACCATACACCATTGGAAATATCTCGAATCCTTTTTCATAAACATCTTACATTTCTTTCCAACTCAAAGGGAAGGCCTTCAACCAGCCCATCTCTCGAAAACTACTTGAAATTGCCCCAAAAATGCCTTTGAGACCAGTCTTCATAAATAGGGCACACTTTTACCTCTAGAATCTCAGCCAAATATCATGGACATCAAGTAAAACTCCCAGGCTAAAAACAATGTCAATTTATTTCATACCTCCTTTGGACAACTTTGTCCCAAACTAAACTTATTCATAAACTTGCTTGTTTGAGTGGGGTCCACTCATCAAACACATGCTCTATCTTACCTTTATAGAAATATGAAGGAGTCCTCTACATCATCAAATCATCATACTAGCACAAGCAATCAATTCTAGGAACTTATGATCAATATATCTCCCACCAAAATTTAGCTAGGGTTTCAAGCACACAAAAAGTTGTTTACCTTCTTAACGTTCATTCATAAAAATCTAGTTCTCATTTGACCTCATTCCAACTCCAATATCTTCTTAACTCCATGACCCAACATCCCTGGAGTACTCATCTTCAAATGAAAATTCTGCATGTGCCAACTATGAGCATTTTACTTGCTTTGAGATGGAAATAATACTTTCAAGTACCCTGTTTCACCAAAATCACCATATCTTACAATTTTCTCAACATGGTAACTTGAATTTTTTCCCATAGCATCATGAAACACTAATAAAATATCCAATCCTTAGAAAAGCTCAAATATATATTTATCTCTCTAACCACCATGTCTTACATGACTAGCCTTTAGGGTTTTGCATTTTCTAGGCCAAACCGACAAAACAGAACTAAAACCAAACATGAAACCCCTAGAAACTTCCTCTACAGGATGAAAACATTATAAAATACATTCATGAGTGATTTCAAGAGCTCACATACACCTTCAAGTGGTTATCATGCTCTACTAGGCCTCCAAACATTAGGATTAGGCCTAATGTGCACCATGGCCAAGTAGACCAACCTCATGAACATGCTTCCAAGAAATCCAAAAGGACCTAACACACCCGAGACAACATGTATCACACTTATGTATGATTTCATGGGCTCATATACCTTTGTACCTCACTCTCATGCTCCATTTGGCCTTCAAACACCTAAACCGGGTCTAGATGATTATCTCCAAATCATGCTCAAACATGTACCTGCATTCCTCCACTTCACTCTACATCTACTTGACCTTCACCACATGTCATAATAGAATTATCAAAAGCTTTGGTCAGACTCTGAAGTAATCAATTTAGAATCCAAAACAAATAGTTCAAACTCCGAAGCAAATAAAACAAACTTCATACTAACTCGAATTATTCAAGCAAACTCAAGCAACTTGTATTTCACCTTGCAAACACTCATACACCTCTGACACACCATACTAACCAACCTTGATAGAACTAATGTCAAACTATACTCAACTCAAATTGTGATCATGCCTACTAGACCATGTTCTAGGACCTCATAGAACTTCACCAAACTTGGACACTACCAATCAACCTTCATGTTTGACACTAAATGACACCTCATGGAGACTCACACAACACCATGACACCCTTTTCCATCAATGGACTTGAAATCAATGAAAACACTAACACACAATGGCCAACAACCTCAAAATTGTTAAAATTACATGGCCTCCTATCGAGTTTGCATAATTTACACCATTTTGGATAAATTCTCAACTCTTGCACACTATTTCTAGTGTCCTACATTAATATTCCTCTAGTGTGCGATTTTTATTCTCTAAAATGCGATATCGAATCTCCACAATCTTGTACCAAACAACCTTCTTATTGGAATATTCCTACAACCACCTTCTACACATAACTCACACTTAAGAAAGCTAAAACCCGACTACATCACTCTCACAAAACTTCTACCTAATAGTTACACACTAGAAGATATCAACAACAATTTTCTACCCACATACTTGCAAAGTGTGGAGAATCACGTAAATATGTTGTGCATTTTCTCACAAGGAAAAAAATCCTCACTTTGATACCAAATGATGCATACATGGTCAAGGTGGTAAATAAAGGGATTCCTTACACCTCATATGCCTCAAAATATGTGCTTAATAACAAACCAACATAAAGAAAACATGCATCGATAGAAAGATCAAATGAACAAAGTTTAAAAAATAAAAGGTTAGGGATTTACACTTAGAGAAATAACACAATAAGAATGATCACAAATTATACAACCTCATACAACATGTCATATAATCATTCTCCTCTTATGTCATGCAATTCAAGTATGGTAAATTCTGCATGGACTATAATACACTACTCAATCTACTTACACCTTCACTATGCCATGTCATGTCGTATCAATTATAAGACTATAAACATAAGAAAATGCACCTTCAAGGTCGAATCATGTAGAAAAATATAAAAATATCATAAAAACACAATCCCTAAAAAATCAAATAATCCCACAAAACAACTAAAAATCTAAAATATCACAAAAATGGTGATAAAAGACACCACATCACTCATTTTTTTATTATTGGAAAATAGTTTTTGAAAGGGACTATACCCTTGTACAAAAAAATTCTCAACCGTCGATATCACAATAAATACATATCGAGTTTGATCAAAATCAAGATATTACATGATACTCCAACCGTAGTTAAGAAACTATACAAAAAGAGCAAAACAAGATCAAAACGACAAAAACAACTGCGTGTGTAAAGAATCGATCAACCAAACTTCTGCGCAGGACATTATTGTCACTTGGCCACTTTATCAATTTTTGTCCTCAATGTCTACGGGTGGTATTCAAGAGTGCAATAGCTATAACTTTGAGAGGGTTCATTTTTATCCACTGTGTAAAAGCTTGGTCTCGTGCAAGATCCCTCTTCCCATATGGTTGCATGAGTTTCACTTAACATGTAAACACTCTTAACATGCTACTCCGAAGTTATAAACAACTTTGAGAGGTGATATGGTGAAATCCTATTTGCTTTTAGCATACCCCAATCATTGTCAAGGAGTTGATTTTTTTATAAATTTTTTTGAATCTGGCTTTCAAAGAAGACCAAATCGCTCCTCCATTTTCCTTTTCCCTTATTTTTTAACAACTTTTTCATTTCACCTTTTAAAGCTTCCAATTTCTTTTCAATCTTGCCAAACCTTTGCATTAAATCCCCCTCTGTCTCCACTGGAAGAATCATTTTTCCTAGGGTCACCGAGATGAAGAAGGTTTTGTGCTTTGATTCAATGTCACTTTTCTTATCGCGCTGCGCAAAATTATTTTTAGGGGAAAAGGGTGATTGAGAGGATATAACGGGGTTTTGGATCTCATGCCTCATCACTCATTTAATCATCCTTATCCACTCACATTTAATTGTGTCACATCCCTCCATGCACTTAACCATTCCACCTACCATTTGCATCTCCAATTCACATTATATGATAATCATTTCAACTCTCTATGCACTTTGCACTCACACCAATCCAAATATTCTCTGCACCCTAAATCTATAAAATAACATTCATCTCACCAATTCCGCATCGAATACTTTTACACTTGAAGCCCTAATATCTTGTTATTGTTTCTTTGCTCGAACATATTTTCTTGTAGGTATTTTGAGATGTGAATCCAAATCACAAAGGACTATTACATCCACGACTCAATTATTTTTGGAATTTCAACATAGGTCTCGGTTGTGCTTGTGGTGACTTGTGACCTCCATGTATTTTTTTGACATTAACACTTACAATTGGTTTGCAAATAATAGTTAGGTGTAAAATTATTTTTTTATTTTTATTTTTCATTTTCATTTCAAAAATGTCTTTTATTACCTTAAAATGGCTAGGTAATTTACTAAGGAAAGTCCCATGACCACAAAAAATACTAACAATTTTCTCTAGTTTTGTGATTGCATATGTAAATTTGAAGAGCTTGGCCTATTTTATTCATGGAAAATAACCTCATGACGTCCATCATGATTGTAATTGAAGCAACATATGCCCATATTTTTAGTATCATGATTTAAGTTGATTTATTTGATATCTATAACATTTTAGTAGGGTGACTCAAGATCTAGGGATGCATTTTGTTCACTATGGTGGGACGAGATATTGGTTGGGTTAAATTCCTTTATATATGAATCTAATATCATTTCCTTCATTGGGGTTGGTATATTTTTATTTTATTTTTTAATTTTTAAATTTTACTCGTTATGACTTTAACATGTGTCCTTGCATATTTTTCCCCAAAAATAATTACATGACAATCATTCACACGATCGCCATGTGGATTTTCTATCATAAAAAGAGTAATTACAAATTTTCCCTATATTTATGGTTTTTTCTAGTATTTTGTTTTTTTACTTACGCAACTAAGGTTGGGATATGCTCTTCCCTTGTGTTGCGAGGTGATATGTGGAATTAAAAATTGTCTTGTTCGTTAGGGGCTTACTCAAATTTCATTGCGTAGAGTACATAGATTAGAGTCTATTTTCTAGCATACTTCAAACATTCCTTGGGTAACTATCATTTTTGGCTAAGTAGGATTTCAATTTTTCTTAGCTCTTATGAAGTAAGGTGGTGTTTCCACCAATACCGTGCCTTAGAAAACACCCTTGTATCATGAAGTTAGGCCTCACATATTGTAAGGTATCTTGAGGAAACCCTATGATATACATTTTATATCATAGTATTAGAATCTTTTGTTGGTCATGATTCACTTCTCAATGTTGAGAAAATAGTATTCCCCAAAATATCCACCTTGTGCCTTCCTTAGGTATATTGGCATGATGCTAAGTGAGCATAAACCATTATCACTAATATTAGGTTCTGAAATTTCTCCCTGTGTTTTTCCCATATCTATAAAAAAATATAAATTGTAAAAAATTCCAAAAATAATACCATACCTTGCAAACACTTAATATCATATAGCCACATGTAATCACATATGGGTCACATCAACATCTACACTTATTATCAATAATCCATTTTCTAATTTTTATCAATCTTTTCCTTGCTCACACATCCTTTTTTTCGTCCAAATGTTTTCCTAACCTAGTCACATGTAGTTTTTATGTGATTTCTAATATCTAAGAAGTTTTCCTATTTTGTCATTTTTAATATTTTGTGTTCCAATACAGTTTATCCCAAGGCTAATCATAACCATGACTATACAATTCTTTTTACCTTTCCTAGTTCTATGTTCCTTAAATCCTATATTTTTCCTCTGTTTTTTGCATATTCTCGCATCTAGTTGATTTCACTTTTTGTGAATCCTATTTCATTCCCTTTTAATTTTATAGTGTGTTTTTAATTAACATACATTAAAAGGATGAAATAATGCAATAGGTGGATATTATGATTTAATTAACTTCCAACATTAATTTCACAAATCAAAATAACACTTTTCAAAGTGATTATTGATCTAACAAATATAAAAAACACAAGGGAGAATTACACTTAGTTGATTCGTGTGGATATGGGAGAGTCTGGGTGATTTGAGTGTATGAACAAGCTAATTTGATATTGAATATGTTTCCTTACAAAAGCGACACATGAAATAGAACTGGTCAAAACCATACAACTAGGTTAAGAGCATATGTATGGTCCCGACCCTTTTGTATGATCTTGGACCTTCTTGGAATTTGGGTTTGCAACTTCTTGAGTGCTTCTCTTTTTGAGAATTGAGTGTTTTTGTGTGTCATTTTGAGAACTCGAGTGTCATTATGTGTCGGTCTTCTGTACTCGCCTTCCGAATGGATCTGTTAACTCTGCTCAAACCCTAGAACCCTTATAGTGTAAGGAGTTTCTAAAAAATAAAATTAGGTGGGTTATGGGCATCTTTGTTGTGCACCATTGAAATGACCACTACTCCAAAGAGGGATCAAACCACACATCTTTCTCCTAGCATGTGATATCTACCATAGTGTAATTAGAACTTGACAACCATGCTTTGACAATACTTTTCTTGAGTTTCACACTTGCTCAAATACTTGGGAAGGGTCACTTTTATTGCTTGTAGAAAGAAGATGGAGAATCCTAGACCTGGAAGGAGACATCATACCAATAGAGGTTGTTTTCCAAACATTGTTAGGTTGTGGAGCTTGTTTTTCATGTCTAGAAGTGTTGAAGACTATACTCTTTCCATAATTGTCTCATCAAAGCTTGGGGCACAACCCCTAAGATGTTTTTGGCCTTGAAAAATGTGCACGATATTTCAGAAACATGTTCTTTTCATATGGGTGGGATTTTTGACCCATAGGTTTATGAGACAGTTTTGGCTCGTGGTTTTGATACCCACGGTATTGTAAAACTTCTTAAGTACTTGTATACTTATGTGGTTTTGTGAATATAGTAGGGTGGATGTAACATTGCATATTTGTGTGAGTTCAAGTGTGAATTTTGTAGAGTTTGTTGAGCATAGCTCCAAACATATCTGGGTATTGTATTGAGAGAAGATGACTTGTAATAAAATCTGAGCAAGTGATTCTTGGTGGACGTAGCCCAAATTGGGTGAACCGCATTAAATACTATCTCTTTATGTTGTGTTCTTTTTATTCTGCACTTTTATTTCAAATTTGTAATATTTTCTGCATATTAGTTTCTATTGTTGCGATTCTATGAGGGATTGTTCCGTATAATTTTATCCCTTATTTCCTAACAATTGGTATCGAGCACTGGTTTGGTTTTTTGAAGTGTTGAATCGCAGGGAAAGTTTTAGCTTGAGTGGGAGCTATGGAAGATGATGGAAGATCAAGGGTTGATAAATTCAATGGGTAGAATTTCAGTCTTTGGAAGATGCAGATGGAAGATTACCTTTATCAGAAGGATCTTTATATTCCACTATCTGAGAAAGTAAACAAACCCTCGAGCATGATGGATGTGGAATGAGATTTGCTAGATAGGAAGGCACTTGGGAAAATTTGACTATGTCTTGCATATTTGGTATTATTTAATGTTTTGAAGGAAAAGACTACAAAATTACTGATGGATGCATTAGGGAAGTTGTATGAAAAACCCTGACCTCTAATAAGATATTTTTAATGAAAAAGTTTTTTGATATGAAGATATCTGAGAATGGTTTAGTTATAGATCATTTAAATGATTTTAATATGGTTGTAAATATGCTAGCTTCAGTTACAATAGAATTTGATGAAGAAGTTAGGGATTTATTAATTCTATACTCTTTACCTGAGAGTTGGAATAGCCTAGTAATGGCGGTAAGCAACTCGGTTCCAACTAACTCAAAGTTGAAGTTTGAGGATGTTGTAGGGGTGATTATAAGAAAGGAAATGCAAAGAAAAATCTTTTGGGAATATTCTACTTTAGGGAATGCTTTGATAGTGGAAACTAGAGGGAGACAAAAGAATAGAGGAAGTTGTGGAAAATTGAAAGATCAAAAAGGTCAAAATCCAAAAGCAAGATAGTATGTTGGCACTTGTGGAAAGTCTGGGCATGTAAAGAAGGATTGTTGGGAGCTTCGAGACAAGAAGAAACAACAAGAAGAAAACAAGGAGGAAAATGTGGCAACGGGTAATGTATGTCATGATGCTTTGATTATTTCTTTGCACAATATTGTTGAATCTTGGGTTTTAGATTCGGGGGTTTCTTTCCATGCTACTCCACATAGACATTATTTTGTTGATTATGTTTAAGGGGATTTTGGGCATGTTTTTTTGGTGATGATGAGCCTTGAAACATAGTTGGAAAAGGTTCTGTTCAGATTAAGATGCGAGAATGAGAATACATGGTTATTAAAGGATGTTAGACATGTGCCTACATTAAGAAAAAATTTAATATCGGCGGGGGTAGTTGGGAAGTGATGGTTGTATTGTGATATTTACAGAAGACTCTTGGAAGGTTACCAAGGGTGCTCTTATGGTGGAAAGAGGTAAGAAGGTTGGAACCTTGTATTTAACCACCGACATCACTTATGTTTGTAATCTTATGGCTTCAGAAATAGATACATTGTGGCACTATAGGCTTGGTCATATGAGCCATAAGGGCATGGAGATCATAAAGAAGGATTTACCTAGATATACAAAAATAGGTTTAGAGTTCTGTGAGGATTGCATAAATGGGAAATAGAAGTGAGTAAGGTTTCTTACGGTTGGACCTACAAAGAAAGATAGTAAGTTGGAGTTGGTACATTCTGATGTGTGGGGGCCACTTAGGTATCATCTCTTGGGGTTCAAGTTATTATGTTACTTTTATTGATGATGCAACAAGGAAAGTTTGGGTATATTGTATTAGAAAAAATGTGATGTATTTGACACTTTTGTTAAATGGAAAGCCTTGGTAGAGAATCAAACATGTATTAAGTTAAAATGTCTCAGTCGATAATGGAGGGGAGTATTGCAACAATGAGTCTCATGATTATTTTTCTAAGAATGGAATCCGTAGAAAAAAGAAGGTTCTAGGAACTCTGCAGCAGAATGAAGTGTCAAAAAGGATGAACAAAACAATAATGGAACGTGTTAGGAGCATGAGATTACATGCATGATTGCCTCTTTCTTTTTGGGCAGAAGCGGTGAACACCACTGTGTACTTGATAAACAAAGGACCCTCAAGTGCCTTGAATGGAGGCATACATGAGGAGGCTTGGTATGGTAAGAAATTTGATTACTAATTTCTTAGAGTCTTTGGATGTGAGGTATTTGTTCATATTGATAAGGATGATAGGACCAAGTTAGAGGCTAAATCAGAAAAATACACTTTCATTGGTTATGGTGGTGATGAATTTGGATATAAATGTTGGAGTATTAAGGAAAATAAAATAATTCAATCTAGGGATGTGGTCTTTAATGAGAAAGTTATGTATAAGAAATATTGCAGGAAAATAGGAAGAACCCAAGAAAGAATATGCGGTGGTAGAGGATATTCCGGATGGGAAAGTGACACATGATTCAACTTAGGTACGTACTCAACAGGAACTCCAAAATCCTATATTGAGGAGGTCTTCTAGGGTAAGAAGAGAACCTAATTTTTTTTCTCCTTCTATTTATTATTTATTACTCACTGACAATGGCGAAAGAGAGACTTGATGAAGCAATACAGGTAGATGTCAGGAAGAAGTGGGATCATGCTATGGATGAGGAGCATTTGGCTCTCATGGAGAACCAAACTTGGAATTTGGTGAAGTTACCCAAAGGAAAAAGAGCATTGTAGAACAAGTGGGTGTACAGAGTTAAAGAGGAAGAAGGAGGAAATAAAAGATACAAGGTCCAGTTGGTTAGTGGTCAAGGGGTTTGCACAAAAAAGGTATAGATTTTGATGATATTTTTTCTCCTGTAGTAAAAATGACTTCTATTAGAACTATTCTTGGAATAGTGGCAGCAAAAGACTTGCACTTAGAGTAGCTAGATGTAAAGACTACATTTCTCCATGGTGATTTGGAGGAGGATCTATATATATATAGCAGCTAGAGGGCTATGAGGTCAAAGGTAAAGAGGATATGGTGTGCAAACTGAAGAAGAGCTTGTATGACCTGAAATAAGCTCCACATCAATGGTATAAGAAATTTGATAGCTTCATGATGGAGAAAGGTTATATTATATGCCATTTTGACCATTGCATGTATACAAAGAAATTTGAAGATGGAAGTTATATTATCATGCTTGCTATATATGGACACACGTTGGTTGTAGGAAAAAACATGCGGGAAATAAAAGTACTCAAGAAGCAGCTAAGTGACTCCTTTACTATGAAGGATTTGGGGGCAGCCAAAAAAATCCTTAGTATGAGGATATCTCATGATAGGAAGGAGCGGAAGCTGATTTTATCTCAGGAAGAGTACATTAAGAAGGTATTGGAGAGGTTTAATATGCATGATGTTAAACCGGTTGGGACTCCTTTGGCAGGCCATTTCAAGATATCAAAGGAGATGTGTCCCAAGATAGAGCAGGAGAGAATGCAGATGTATAAGATACCTTACTCATCAGTAGTTGGTAGTTTTATGTATCTTTGTGGTGTGTACTAGGACTAATATTACACATGCAATGGGAGCAATGATTATATTTATGAGTGATCCAGGTAAAGATCACTGATAGGAAGTAAAGTGGATCCTTCGGTACTTGAGAGGGACCATGGGGACAATTTTGTTTTACAATGGATCAGACACCACTTTATGTGGTTATGTAGATTCAAATATGGCTGGAGATGTAGACACGGGAGGAGCACAACAAGTTAAATTTTCATTGTAGGTGGGACAACAATGAGTTGGATTTCATGACTACAGAAGCTTGTGGCTTTGTCAACCACAAAGGCTGAGTATGTTGCTGCCACAGAGGAAAGTAAAGAGATGATTTGGTTACAAAAAGTTCTTGAAGAGTTGGGGCATAAGCAAGAGGAAGAGAAGCTACATAGTGATAGTCAGAGTGATAAACACCTAGCTAAGAACTTTGTTTTGCACACTACGACAAAGCATATACCACTTAGGTACCATTTCATTAGGACAAATTTGGAGGAAGAGAAGTTAAAGATGGAGAAGATTAATACCATGTAATCCTACACACATGATTACCAAGGTGGTCACAAGGAGAAATTGAAGTTGTGTTCAACTTTGGTTGGTCTTCACATACGACAAAGTGAAGGGTTAAGAAGATTGCTCGAGGAGGAAAACTAGTCTCCAAGTGGGATATTGTTAGGTTGTGGAGCCTATTTTCATGTGTGGAAGTGTTGAGTAATGTACACTAAAAGTACTGTACACTTTTCATAGTTGTCTCACCGGGGTTCGGGGGTGCAACCCCTGAGAAAATTTTTTGGCCTAAAAAAATGTGCTCGATATTTTGGGAAACACGCTCTTCTCATATGGGTGGGATTTTTGACCCATGGTTTTGATACCCATTGTATTCTAAAATTGCTTAAGCAACTGTCTACTTATGTGGTTTTGTGCATATGGTAGGGTGGATGTAACATTACAGATGTGTGTGAGTTCAAGTGTGAATTCTGTAGAGTTTGTTGAGCATAGCTCCAAAAAAAAAGGGTATTGTATTAAGGGAAGAGGTGGCTTGTAATAAAATATGAGCAAGCGATTCTTGGTGGACATAGTCCAAATTGGGTGAACCACATTACATAATATCCAAATTGGGTGAACCACATTAAATAATATCTCTTTGTGTTGTGTTCTTTTTATTCTCGCACTTTTATTTCAAATCTGTAATATTTTCTGCATATTAGTTTCTACTGTTGTGATTCTGTGATGGATTGTTCCTTATATTTTTATCCCTTATTTCCTAACAAAAATATTTACATGAGTTATTTTTTAGTTTAGAGAGCTTGTAGTTCCTTTTGTGTAATGAAAAAATTAAGAGATTTTTCAAAAACCTTTATTTACCTTTTATGCCTTCAATGATTTTCAACACGTAGTGGAATAAATCCAACATACTAATAAGTTTAAAATATGCCTTAATTCCTTTTTATGTTGTAATGAATGACATTATGAATTAGATCAAAACCAAGTAAACTAGCATAATTAATATTCTAGAATCCATCTTGACAAAATACATTAACCATATGTTGATGTAAGGGTCATTTAGATCTACTTGATCCCCCTTAAACACTCTATACGATCCAACATACATTGTATACCTTTGGCTTGATCTCTTCATAGGGTTTGAGATCTCATACATCTTCTTAGTGTCGATTAGTAAAGTATGGAAGTAATTCACACCAGTTCAAAACACTATTGAAAGAAGAAATGGTGAAAAGACAATGCAATCAGCCATTTGCACTACTATGGCCGTAGTTTTATGCAGGGCATTACAAGCTTAATTTTTTTACCGCACACAAACAACTCATAACCCTGTCTTCCTTCCAATCACCACACAAATGTCTCAATATAGTTATCAAGATTACATTTCATTAATTAAGTATTTAAGTTTCAGTCAACCATTTTAGTTAATTATATAAGTGTATTGTATCGATAGGATATTTAGTAACAATCTACGACATTCCTATCCGGAAGAGAGTCATAGTAACTTGCTTTGAGTTATCAACATTAATGAGTATCTCTCGTCATACTTATCATGTCACAAATATTATTAAAAATATAGGATAAATTATCATGATATGTTGATACAAATGTTTCATAATTAGTTTTTTTCATACTTTGAGTCACATAAGTTTAATGTTCTATAACAATAGCTCTTTTAATTCTTTATTAGTCATCCTTGTGATGCTCATAGAACCACTTATTACGTTACAATATAACATCGACATAGCTATGTTTACATATTTTCATATTCCATATTGTACCTCGTTTGTCAAAAGACACTTTTCTTTATCCACCGGACACTCGTAAAAGCAACCATGATTTCTATGCGAGTAATCATTGACTTTTATTTAATCAATGTTGTAAATAAATCAACACTTAATCAAGGTACTATGGAAACTTTTCATGATGTCATCATATCATCTAATCATATCATATTATATTTTAATTTCTCACTCAAAAGGAGACGATAATCAATTACGATGTTCCTCAAATTATCATGTTATATGTTTCAGTATACTGCTATTCATAGGAAAACATATAGTTCACCTATAATACTCATAAATCATTACAAAACATATAAGTTCACTCATGGTGAACTAAGAGAACAACACATCGTAAGAGTTTATATAACAATTTTAGTATCCACATGTATGCTTTATGTTTTGTGATGGTGACGTAGTATAAGGACACTACTTTCATGACTACATGTTATTGTTTCCTTATAATGTGTTACTCACTTTAATGACGTGTTTATCCTCTTTAAGAGATATAAACTCAGTAAGGATCGTTAACTTAACAAAAATAACTCACTCAAAAACATTGTTGTCATTAGTAAGCGCCCTTAGTTACTTTTAGTTTAATTACGATAATTTGTAGATGCTACTTGAATAATGCCATCCTTTTGACACTAACAAGGATATTGCAAGTTCTAATGTACTTGTCTCCATTCACGAGTAGTTATATAATCATTAATTCATGCATATTAGTTAAGTTCATTTGTACTCTCTTACTATTACAATGTACCATTCAACAAAGCTAACATGGAGACATATATGAATTCCATAACGGAAATGCATTATCATAATCATGTATGATGTTGTTGTTAGAAGACAACATTATGTCTCAAAGATTTTTATAAGTTATGGCCTAATACATGATATATTATCCACTCATGATAACTTATAAAACAAGTATATAGTAGTTTCATATTTACTCATTCAATTATGCAAGTATCATATTATAATACATGATTTTATATTATAGATTTCATCGTCAACACGAGAATATTTTTCACATATTATGTCATTTAGAATGAACTAATTAAACAGATATATCTTATTAACATACTTATCTTCCATAAGTACAATGTTGTATTTCTTGTTTTCCTTACTTTTTCATTACATATTCATTTAAATTATAATGACATCTTAAAATAGTTATGTTATCACATTAAATATCAATTCACAATAATTACTTTGCTGTTAAACAACGATACAAATATGTCTCATAAAAAATTATATGACCCAAAAATGATCGTTAAATTCATAATTAATAACATTAATACATATTCACAAAGTGATTATCAAAGATAATCAATTAATACATAGAACACATTTTCCTTATACAATTGCGAAGTAATACTTTCACATTAAATCAAGTATAGTACATTCATTACATTCATATGAATTAGTACAATAATAATCAATGCAAGACGTGATATCCAGTTCTTTAATCAATTCAAAATAATGTTCGATCCCGTAAATGTAAAAATTGTTATGCATGGTGGTTCATCGAAACTGGCATGGATCATCTTCACAATACCATGTTGCATTATCATGAAAAACAAAATAGTAAAAGAGTAATCATCTCTTAAATTTTAATTAATAAACATCAATGGAAAAAAACTCATGTAATGAACTACATTCCAAGCAATTATAAACATATGCATTATTAACAATCCAATATAAATTTGACAAGTCTTTATATTAAATATCAAACTGATTCTACCCATAATCAAATAATTTAACTTGTTATCATTCAAGGACCAAACATCATTACTTACTATGTTAAAGTCAATATCATTTAGAAAGCGCATTATCGGAAATAGTAATCATAACAACATCACTTCCAAGCTTATTTCATAAAGGATCCCTATATCCAAATTACTATGGCTCAACTCAAGAAATAAGGCTTTAAGGTTGAAATTGATAGCTTGGGTACACTAAATCAACTCGATAATACCTTAGAGGAGTTTAAGCATCAAGTACTCACCCAACTATCACAACCAAGCAAGCAGTCTACGTTAACTCATTAAGGAGTTTAATACTTGATCCCTTAAAGGACTAAATATAACCAAATAATTTAGAAAGCTATAAAAACTAAGCGGTGGACACATAATATTAGCATCCAAATATTTTTAGAAGATTTGATAACCTTATAGTTCAACATTTTATATACCATTTTCTATTAAATGATAAACTCCCTATTCTCGCTTCTCGGTAGAGCTCACAAATTAGGAAACTATTGTCAAGAGAACTAAAAATCTCTACTCATCATCAATCATAAGTCACAAGAAATGGCACATATTGCTTTGAGTTCTTTATGGAACCGATTTTAAATAACCACAATAAACCCAACTCATCCTAGGTGACAAAAATGGTCAAACATAGTTTCTTTATTATATTCGTAAAACCATATTTTCCCTCGTAGTGTTATTACTATTAAAAGTTCGATTGGGATTTCGAGGCAAAATGATTATATCGGTGAAGATAAATCGACCGGAATGAACAACAAATCAACATAAGTAATTTGTATTCCCTTCACTTAGTTTTTTATGGGTTTCGTTATCAATTTAACAACATTCAACCTATTAGAAGATATCTTAAATAACCCATGGATACTTCAAATAATTTGTACCCAAATCACCTATCATAATATCCAATAATCATTGTAATTTCCGCAATATTTTAATTAGATATTTCAGTGTATATCCCCTTAGAACGTTGTTCATAAATGCATACTTATTTTAAGAACTCTGCGACTATTATACATTTACATTTTTATCCCAAACAACCAAAGAAACTAGAATACGACATAAAATTTGGACCCATACCGCATATAATCAAGATGAATATAAACCTAAATAATAGACAAGTTTTCATTTAAATTCCTTATCTAAACTTTTTTATTTATTTTCTATTCAATCCACATTGAAACCAAAAATTAAAACCAGATAAATATAACTAGTTGGTATTATATATTTCATACCAAAACAACAAATTTGGGTAGAGAATCCATGCTTACGAATGCTTCAAGGCTCTGCAAATTTTCCTCGTTACCTTCTTGAAAAATCCTCAAGCAAAATGACTCAGCCAAACACAATAAATTGAACAACAAAATCCTTATTCATGCCTCTAGTTTTTATATGCCAATAGATCATATATAAAGGAAGTTATTTTTAGCTAAATGAACTGTGAATATCACTATATAGACCACCTCCATACCTCCCATGCATAGCTTGCCCAAAATGGGCTTTAACAAAAATAATGCAAAAATAACCTCATACATGCACTTAGCTTCTTGGAGAAGATTCACGTTTCCCAAAATCCCGTCCCATATTAAATGCATTTACTCCTAGTCATGCCACATCTCATGGATTCTTCCAACTTGTCACCACCATCTTCCAACTTCCCTCAAAATTTCTTCTAGTAGTCAAAGTTTATAAATAAAACAATAATAATAAAATTTGCATGTTATGGACTATGTCCATGATTTGATATAAAATACTATTCACTTAACTATAAACCAATTTAGATGTTGTAAAATGTTCAATCGAAGACTGAAGTCAACACATAATCGAATCTCCCATTATTTGCATGGGTCAATCCAAGACTGAATTTCATCATTAACTAATCGGATGCGATAGAGTATGGTCAAAGACCATATTACTAACAAATAATAAGATGACTATCTGCTTTAATCATTGAACTTTTTAATAATCCAATGCCAATGGAGTGTATTCAAGACCATATAAATTTCAAACACTATAATGCCAATCACTATGTCTTGATCATTTAAACATAAGTCACTATCCTTAACACATCTGCCATGGTCAATGGATTTAATCAATTACGATAATTACCACTTTATGGTTCAAGACCATTGAAATTAACCAATGAAATTGCACCTTTTATTACACTAAGCATCAAGGAGGTTATTCCCATTGAAATCATGGACTACAATTGTTAAATGACAACAACGATAACATTCTTTAATTTACCCTCTTACTACCTTGCTCTCACTAACTTTTCATTAAGGTCAAGTCGTCATAATAACTCAAGTTATTTACAACCACTTAGCAAGATAATTAAACAAGTACCTTTACCTTGATGACACTTCACAATCTTATCAAGTAGTGAATAATACCTTCATTAAGCTTTATGGTCTATGATGACTGGAACAACAAATCATAAGGTGATTAATCAATCATTAGAGTAATAAAAATTATCTTTTAGCACCAAATTAATACAAGGTCCAGAGTGACCACATTTTACGCACCCAAATACAACAATAAAATACCAGGATAATTTTTTTTTTTAACTTACATTGTTCACTACACACAACACAACAAGGGCTCCAAATACAGAAACTCGACTCACATACGACAATCACATAAGTCATCGAATCACACAGACACCTAAAAATGACATAGGCATGTCGATGCCACACTTTTCCCAATGAACAAATACTAGCAATGACCCAACCACAAGAAACATGACTTCAGGAACGGCGAACCCACAATACATCATTTCTTTAAATGTATTTGAGTTACGATTAACATTCCAAGAACATTATCGAGTAAGGATAAATTTCTCGTTTGTCCACCCACATATTCTTAAGTTTATACTGCAGTTAAATTATCGTTTACCCCTTTTAAGTTGGTTTCTTATTCTTTACAAAAGTTTCCATAACTTGCATACTTATTTGGCTTAGTTCAAATGCGCATAAAATACTTAATTATCTTGTTCTTATGTTAAGAATCTTCTTCTTGAACATATATTCAATGTCTACCTTTTTACTCTTACAACCCATGTGAAGGTGGCTTGGTGCCCATATAGTGATATTAGGATTTAACGGAGATTTAAAACTGTCATCACCAATCCTAAGCACTATGATAATTCTTCACGGGAACTCCTCGTGCTATGATTATTTACTAATGCATGACTTTAGTTTGGTGGATGTAACTGGAAGCAAAACAACAACCGAACACAAGAATATCATGACTACGATAAGACGTAATGACGACAAATATGAAATATCAAAATAAATTATAATATTAACATGAAATACTAATCTCACCCATGAGATACTTCAACAAGACTATGGGAGAAACTTTACAATTACACATCTTGATGGCTTCTTCAACACACCTTTAATCGATGGCTTCCTTCGCACACTTCCTACAATATTTCTCACTACTTCTTTCTATGCTAAATGAGGGGGTGGCCTCTCTATTTATAGAACTTCCAGCTTATCCATCCTATCTCTAAGATAGGATAAGAAATCCACTACGACGAATCATATTCCATACCTTAACTCTATATCGTACATGTAAGCTTATCTCGTTAAGATAAGATAAACCTTATCATTTTACATGGGTTCCACATTTTTAGACTTTTTACAAATAAAATACACAAAATATTTATGACCTCACTCCTTGTCCTTATTACCAATATAATATTTCTAATTCCTAATCATGTAGACCCTACTTCTCTAATTACCCAAACTTTGACATTTTAACATTACCGGACCACTTACGACAAATATTTACTTTTTACAACATTCCTATTGACTTTGATATTACTACCGTACTCCACATTATTGGCGGCACCGTACTGACGGCGCCGTTATCTTCTATCGGACGCTACTACTAATTACACTTAACAACATCCTATTCCTAATACATACATTAATGAAATAGAAATTTTGGAGGAAAATTTTAGTGTCGACATCTTCCCCCTTCCTAGCTTCTACTCCGTCCTCGGAGTAGACTATTCTGGTGCTTGGAAAATCTTCAACTTGTCGTGGTTGACCCATTTCGTAATGGGAGTGCCATCCAATTCCTCCAATCAGACGTATTACCATTTTTCATGCACATTTGCCTATTTTGTAGGGCCCCATCCATTTTGGAAGAAATTTTCTCTGTCTTCTTTTTTTGTATCTGGAATCATATACTAGGACCAAGTCATTCACATGAAATGGAGACCATCCGATCTTTTGATCAAAGTATTCCTTCTCGCTTCATTTTCTTCTTATGGCTTGTATCCTTTGTTATTTCCCTCATTTCCTCTAGCAAATGAAGATGTACCACCTTTCTTTCTTTTATCGAATCACTTTCATCCATCCTTTCATTTTTCATAACTCTCACGTTGGGAATATCAAACTCAATAGAAGAATGGATCAATGCCATAGGCCAACCGAAATGGGGAGTATCCTGTTGCTGACTTTGATGTTGCCCTATATGCCCACAATGCCGCATGAATCCTTTTATCCCATTTATGTACCGCAAGGCCGCATCTTTTGCTAGAATTTGACACAAGACAAAATTTGTTCGCTCCACCCGTCCAATTGTGCTTGGCTTCAGATGTTGTTGCCTTCGTGCTTGATAGAAAACTTATTGACTAGGCTTCTACCACCTCATTAATGAAGTGGCTTCCTTGATCTGTTACAATTTCTAATGGACAACCAAATCGTGACAATGCGTTCATATATGAACCTTGCCACTTCATCCATGGAAGTGTTTTCAATGGCCTAGCTTCAACCCACTTGGTCAAATAATGTGGCAACTACAATATACTTATTTTGACGTGATGTAGTTGGAAGTGGACCTACAATGTCTATTCCCCATTTTTCAAAGGGACCAAGGGGAAGAATAGGACATAATGGAGCTGATGAAGTATTACGGTTACCATGTGTTTGACAAATATCACATGTCTTACAATAATTATAACAATCTTTAAAAAGAGTGGCCGGTGATAACTCGCATCCAAGATCCTTCTTCTGCCGTAAGTTGTCCAGAGAAGTGCCCTCCACATGTACAATTGTGGAATTCTTCTAGCAGCTCCTTTCCTTGATCACGCCTAATCGCCTCTTTCAGACCGTCCATCGTGTCCTATTCGAAATAATGCTCCATGCGAGAATAGAATATGGACGACTGGCTTGAGTAATCTTTCTCTTAGTCTTTGCATTGGCACCATCAGGAAACTTGAATTCATTCAGATAATTCCAAATATCTATGTATTCACTAGGGATTGTGTCAAGGGAGAACAATGTTGCATCGGGAAAATCATCATCATCACAAGATGATCCTAAACCATCATAGGCTCGAGAGAGTGCATCTGCATTGACATGCTTCTTTCCTGGCCTATCTATAATATCAAATTCAAATTCTTGTAGCAAAATTATCCATCTTGCTATCCTCCCTGATGGGTTAGGCTTATTGACAATATATTTCAGAGCCTGATGATCCGTTACAACTATAAATTTCTGCCCTAGCAAGTAATTTCTAAACTTTTTACAAAGAAAATAATAGCGAGCCTCTTTTTCGCCATAAAGATAGTTTACCTCAAGATCGCTCATTTGTATCCGCTCTCCCAAAGTAAATTGGATGTTCATTCCCATTTTCATCCTTTTGGCTCAAAGTACTTCCTAGTGCTGCATCCGAGGCATCGCAGTGTACACAATGAATGGCTTGCTCCAACTGGATTCTTCAAAACAGTGAAGACACCAGGGCTTCCTTGATTGTCCAAAAGCTTCTTGCGCCTTGTTTCTGTTTCATAAGCAACATCCTTCTTCAAGAATGGGTTAGTGGTGTGTAATCTTTGAGAAATTCTTGATGAACCTTCTATAGTAACCCACATGGCCTAAAAATGATCTCAACTTACTTCTATTCACAGAAATGGTAAATCTTTGATTTTTGAAACTTTATCGTGATCGCACCAATACCATCTCTGGATACAACATGCCCTAACAAAACGCCTTTAGAACATCCAAAGACACACTTTGTAGGGTTTAATGAGGCTCATGCTTCATCTAACCTTTGAAATGTTGTCTCCATCTCGGTGCGCAGTGGTCCAACTTGCTCCCATAGATGCAAAATCATCTAGATATACTCGATGAAGGTCCCAATGTAGGGTTCGAACACCCTATTCATCAAACGCTGGAATGTTTCTGGAGCATTACACAACCCAAAAGGCATAACTCTATAAGCAAACGTTCCCCAAGGAGTGGTGAACGTGGTCTTCAGCTGATCTTTCTCCGCTATACGAACTTGGTTGTATCCACTATATCCATCAAAAAACTATAAGACTCTGGCCGCCTACTTCGCCCAAGATCTGATCTGAAAATGGAAGAGGGTAATGATCCTTCTTTGTTGCCTTATTGAGCTTCCTGTAATCAACACAAATGCGTAGCTTCCCATTCTTTTTTATTGAGATCACAATGGGAGAAACCCATTCTGAATTCTCCACAGCAAATATGAATCCTGCATCAAGCAACTTATCTATTTCTTCTTTTACGGTCTTGGAAAATTAGGATTCATTCTATATGGCATTTGCTTTATAGGCTTAGCACCATCTACCAGCTCAATACAATGTTCTACCCAACTTACTTGACGGAGTTCCTTGTAATCAAAAGTGAATAGGTGTATGTACCTTCGAAAGAGCTGGAGGTAGGATTCCTTCTCACTCTCCATCACAAGATCACCAATCTTTATTTGTTGGAGACGATCATCAACTTCTTCTTCGATAACTTTATGGGGTCATGAGAGTGTGACTCGGCAGGATATCCATGATCGAAACATCCACCTCGCTTTCTTCATCTTCAAAGTGTCCACTTCACTAAGTACTAGAGTAATTAGAGGATGTCCAATCATCGTTTCATCACTTGAATCCACATGTGTTCTACTTTATGATGTCGAGGATCACATTTATCTTCACCCTCTCTCTACCACGTCCAAGTGTCATGAAACCTTCATTCCAGGAGTTTCTCGCATGAACTCTCCTTAGCCATGGTCTTCCCAAGCAAAGATTGGGTACGCAATGCATTACCATTTTTCATCACCCGAAAGTCTACCACACATACAACACCCATAACAGATATTGCCACATTTGAAATTACACCTCTCGGTTTAGTTTTTCCCTTATTTAATGACCTTAACATAAGTGTTCAAGGGCGATCAATTTTTAACCCCAACATATTCATTACATGACTGGCCATTACATTAATCGCAAAGCACCTCCATCAACTAAGACATCATGAATTGAAATACCATTACATAATACCTCACTTGTGGAGCATAGGATCCGCCTTTGCCTCCAAAACAGGGACCTCAACCTCCTTCCTTCTTCGAGCATTGAGTCCACCTCGTAACTCCCGCCTCTTTTCGTAAGACATAGCCAAGAGTTGACCATATGTAATATTTGCAGTGCCTTTTGGACAGATCTTCCAAGATGGAGTATGGTCCTTGCCCCGTGAAATCAGAAAATCCCGCACACCCAACTTTCTTCTCCTATGTTTCTTACTAGTTTCTTCTTTCATCTTCTTAGGATCATTTCCATCTTGATTATCTTTTTCTTTCTTTCTTTTTGTTACAAACACATCTACTTCATTATTTTCGCTCTTATCTACTACATCAAAATAATTCACAGTGTGCTTTTCCTTTATCATTATCTCCTTACTGGATGTGAAAGCTCTATCCTGACAATTATACTTATAATGACCCTTTTATAACAACCATAACAAACAACTTGTAAATATTTCTCTTTGGACCTCTATCTCCTCCCCGAGAACTAAATTCCTTTTCTCAAGAAGATTAATAGTTAACTGACCCATCTTTTTGAGCAGATCTTCATACTCAGTAGATGTATTAGGAGAAATATTTGTGCTCACCGGGAGTGGTTGTGGATTCAGGACCAAAGGTGCTGGTGTAGGCTCTACTTTAGCAACAATTTCTTTGGGCTCCTCTTCCATGCTTTCTTCGCCTTCGCAATCTCCTTTGCTTGTTCAATGGTATTTGGGCGGTCATACTTCACTCGTTGTCTGATCTCCGGCTTCATCCCAAGAATGAAGTGCTTACAGAGGAGATTATCCACGCCATTCATCAACCCATCCGCTAGTCCTTCCTTCCGGATCTGGGCATCGAGCTTCCTCCTTAGCTCTAGAACACGAGCATGATAATCCCTTATCTTCTCCTTCTCTCCTTGGGATAGCTTTGTGATCTCGATCATGAGATCTCGCATATTTCGTTGTTCACCAAATTCTTCAAGAAAACTTTCGTTAATAAATCCCATGAATTTTTCACATTATCACCTAGTGTTTCAAACCACCTAAGTCTTTGAACCATCCAAAAAGGTAGGAAAAAATTCAGTCCATTGTTCCCTTCTTATGAGGCCATTACAAATACAAGATCGTTTAAACTCTTGAATGAAAGAAGAAGCATCTTCATTAGATTGAGCTGAAAAAACACGAATCTTTCCCATTTTCAAAAGTAACCACCGTGAAATACCAACCGTAATACAATTAACAAGACTTATGTGCACAAATAATTGGAATCACTATACTAGAAAGTGACTTCACACCTTTCTACAGTAAAATAGAAATGACCACGGTAAACTATGGTAAAACTTGACTTACTACGGTAAAACCGACTTTTATGTGGTAAACACTATTCAATAGTAAAAAGTGAAGTTACTGTGGTAAATACTATTCACGGTAAAAAGTGACTTTATCGGTAATTACTATTCCCAAAGAAAAAGGACTTTACTGTGGTAACTACTATTCATGGCAAAAATGACTTTAACATGGTAACTACTATTCACGGTAAAAATGACTTTACCATGGTAACTACTATGCACAGTAAAAACAAGGTTACCCTTCAATTAATTTTTTCCTAAGTGGGAATATCTCTCCAGAAAATCCACCAATGAGGAATGGTCCCTAAGAACGGAACCAAAATGTCATCACCAATCCTGAGACTATGATAATTCTTCACCAGGAACTCCTCGTGCTATGATTATTTACTAATGCACAGACTTTAGTTTGGTGGATGTAATCTGGAAGCAAAACAACAACCGAACACAAGAATACCATTGACTATGATAAGACAGAATGACGACAAATCTGAAATATCAAAATAAATTATAATATTAACATGAAACTGTTACAATCTCACCCATGAGATACTTCAACAAGACTATGGGAGAAACTTTACAATTACACCTCTTGATGGCTTCTTCAACACACCTTTAACTGATGGCTTCCTTCGCACACTTCCTACAATATTTCTCACTACTTCTTTCTATGCTAAATGAGGGGGGTGGCCTCTCTATTTATAGAACTTCAGAAGCTTATCCATCCTATCTCTAAGATAGGATAAGAAATCCACTACGAATCATATTCTATACCTTAACTCTTATCTCGTACATGTAAGCTTATCTCTGTTAAGATAAGATAAACCTTATCATTTTACATGGGTTCCACATTTTTAGACTTTTTACAAATAAAATACACAAAATATTTATGACCTCACTCCTTGTCCTTATTACCAATATAATATTTCTAATTCCTAATCATGTAGACCCTACTTCTCTAATTACCCAAACTTTGACATTTTAACATTACCGGACCACTTACTTACAAATATTTACTTTTTACAACATTCCTATTGTACTTTGATTACCATACTCCACATTATTGGCAAAGCACCATCTACCGTGCGCGTTATCTTCTATCGGGACGCTACTACTAATTACACTTAACAACATCCTATTCCTAATACATACATTAATGAAATAGAAATTTTGGAGGAAAATTTTAGTATCGACAAAACGTAAGATAGCTTTTTACCACAAAACATTCCTCGATTCACGAAAAGTTATTTTCCTACCATAGTTATTCTAAATCAATGACTTAATGACTTCCTTTTATATTTATATATCTTTTGTTTTCTCGTAGTTTGATCACAACAATGCAATACATATTCTTTGAAACACATAAAGATATTTAATTGAGTTATAAGGTCTCCAAGAGTGGCAGTATCCCTAACCTCAATTCTCGTTTTTACTCTTATATGCTTTATTTTCTACCTCACATTTAGGTCTTGTTTTTAGCATTGTCTTGTACAAGGAGTTATGGATCTGTTTGTCCAACCTCTTGAAGACATATATGATTAAGAGACTTGATGCTTCACACGAACCCTAAGTTAACATCCAAATAAATGAGGTTTAGATTAATTTTCAACTTCGCCTAAGGGTCTACCCCTCAACTAAACATGATTTTTAAGTGAGAGGACAAATCTATGCTAAACCACCTTCCCGATGAGAGAAACCAAGGTAACACAGTTAGCTGAGCGGAGCTAAGGGGTTCATTAACAAGAGATTAAGACCTAGAGCAACTAAGTCACAACCTCCTTCCATGTCATCTAGATCCAACAGGGATTTCATTCGATGAAGAGCTTTAATTTTAAATCTAACTTTGAAAGACAAGGTAGTCTCGCTAGGCTACGAAGGAGGGGTTAACTCTACACATTCCAAGGAAAAATTTGACTGTGTCACTCCTATCAGACGGGTTAAGACAATGTCACTAAACCTACTGACTAAGACGATAAGTCCAATCTTGAGCTCTGATTTTCCTAAATTAGGACGTTCCACCGAGAGAAAAGATTAAGTTCATCCTACGGTTTTCAATGTCTTCTACGGTAAGGAGTATCGCACATGAAAAACAAGTTATGTCCCGATGTTGAACAAGGGTAGTGTGTTTTTGATTAAAACTCTTTATTACATTTACAAAGTATGAATGCACAAGATGACTCGTTAATCATTTATTGAACACTAAACATACACTACAAGATATTACTTCAAATTCATTTACCTTATATAAATATCAACCCCTTTTAACCATGTGTTCTCTGAATCAAAATTGAACCTAAGATTAAATGCACATTTCCTAGATGTCCTAGAAACTAGCATTTCATACATATCAACAAATTATCAATTATAACCTTCTGTAACATGAGACTACATTATACATTTATTCATTTAACAATGAACTATAAAAATTACAATGATAATAATTAAATTACACATCGCCTTTTTCATCGTCATTCTTCCATCCTGCAAAACCCATGTGAGCATGATATCAGTGATAAATCGTTGGCATGGCATCCACCCTAATCTAACATAATTATCGTTTTCAGTTTTCCCATCTACATATGATAATAATTACAATTTGCAAATGAAAGAAAAGGGTTTAGAGACATGTATTCAATGCATTTCATTTCACTTCACTTTGTAACCTAGAGAGAGAAAGAGAAGGGAAGAGAGAGAAAACACCATTTTGTCAAAAGTTCTATTTCACACAACAGATACACTAAAGGGTTTTAAACTG
Source organism: Taxus wallichiana var. yunnanensis (assembly GCA_018340775.1). Lineage (NCBI taxonomy): Eukaryota > Viridiplantae > Streptophyta > Pinopsida > Cupressales > Taxaceae > Taxus > Taxus wallichiana. The sequence continues at coordinate 558,693,877 of CM031234.1, forward strand.
TTATTTTCATGTGTTAAAAGTTTCTAGGGTGGTTTGGCAACCCTACGAGGGTCCCGCAACTTTCTATTTTTACATTTTCTCACTAGCTACAAAACGTTCAAAACGGGCTCGGAGGCTAAGAAACCGCTTCCAAAAGTTATCTTCCGATGAGAACGCACACCACAATTAAATTTCTACGAGTCCCCAGATATACCAAGAGTTCATAGCAACTGACGGAAATGGGAAAGAGCGAATGGTTTGCGTTTGGTAGCTAGTTCTCTCGGGGCCACTGGTCGTAGTTGACCCAATTGCAAATGAACAAAATTTAGCTCGAGGGCCTAGCAAACCGCATCCATAACTGACGTTCGATGGATGAGCATGCAACGAGACACTTCCTACAAGTTCCCCTATATGAGGATAATTCATCAGAGTCGACGGGACTGAGAACTAGAAAACCATTTTCAAACGGCGACAAGTTTTCTGGAGCGACAAGTCGAAATTGGTCCAGTTTGACCTCGTCAAACTACGACTGGAGGCCTATAAAATGGCTTTGCCAAACTATCTAGAAAAGTGCTTTTCCCTAAACTGAATGTTCCATGTAATTTTCTAGTATAAACACTAGAGGTTTGTGAAGACGGGAAATAATTTCTCTATCTAGGTTTCAAATGGCGGTTCAAAACGAAAGCCAACTTTCTAGATTTGACAACTTTCTACTGCTGTAAACCAGTGTAACAGGGCTCCTATAAGAGCATCAAAAAGATCACAAATGTTTGTTTAGGGTCAATCTAACGGTCCAGGTGATTCCTCACATAACAAGGTACACGAATGAAGCCTAACATCTCGTTTTCAGAGTTCCGAAGGGTACTTAATGAGTCTTCGAAAAATGTAAAAAATTAACTATTTAAACAGGAGAAGGTCAACATTATTACTGGAAAGTCAATTTCATCTGGTCGATAAGACAATGTTGTAGCGATCCAGTTGGGTAGGAAGTTTTCTACATCACCTCAGAATGAGGGTGGGAGTTTGTGGTTTAATGCAGAAGAGTTATTTTGATTTTGTGAGTTACAACATGACCTTTCATTGTTTTTGCAACGAGTTGATATAAACATTTAACTGTATTAAAAACCTAATATTTTAAGATTCTATTAATTTGCAAAAGAGAACTAAAACATGAGAATTATGAGAGGTAAGGGAAGATGAACCATGCTTGGAGAATGAAGTCGATCGAAACTGTGGGATTCGGTTCAGCATCTCGCTTGGGCACTTCACCAACCGGTTCACGAGCATCCACAACTCCACCATTTTGCATACACACCTATCAAAGAATTTGTAACTGCAGATTTGAAACCATTTCTCTACTCTTTATACTTGAAGGATGTCCAAAATGTGTTCCACAACTCACATCTGGCACAGGACGGGAGATGCTAGCAAAGGTTATGGAAACGACTTTAGATCTTCCAGTTACGGTTTTCTCATAAATTTCTAAAGCCTGTTCAACAACCCATTTGTGCATATCCTGCCATCATGGCATTCCATGAGACCACATTTCTTTGAGGCATTCTATCAAATAGTCCAAACGCCTTTTTAACAAATCCATTTTGTGCATAGGCTGCCATCATGGCATTCCATGAGACCGCATTTCTTTGAGGCATTCTGTCAAACAGTTGATTGCCTTGTGTATGCTTCCGCAATTTGCATACTTGTCTACTAGCGCACTTGCAACTAAAATCCTCTACCATTATGCTTTGATGGTTGTCTAAGGCCTGCTCTAAAGCTCCCATTTTGACAGAGGCTGGGAGGATGCTAGAAAAAGGTTGTGGAGTCTGGCTTTACACGTACCAATTGCATTTGCTTGAAAGTTTCCAAGGCCTTTTCAACAAACTCATTTTTTTGCACATCCTTTTATGCTTTGATGGATGTCTATTCCCTGTTCCAAAGCTCCCATGTTTTACACGCTGTATGTGGGGAACTTACAACTAAATTAAAAACTGGTAAAATCCCCTTTTGGCGCAGCTTGGGAGGAGCTAGCAAAGAGACAAAAAAATCAGATTTCCAATATGTTTTGATGGATGTCCATACGCTATCCTAGGGCTCGTATTTTGGCACAGGTTAGGAGTGCGCTGGAAAATGAAAACTCATTGGATTGGAGCCATGTTTGTTGCATGAATGAAACAACGTGGGTGTCTCATGAGGAAACCCCTATCTTTCCATGCACAGCCGCAAGCATATTCCATGAGGATTTGTCTCATTCTTTCATTTGGTCAAACACTGAAAGGGCATCTAAGCAAATGGATTGGTGACATAAACACTGTGACCAAACATTCCATGACCACATTTTCCTTCAGCAACTTGGTGGGGTGCGCAAAGGACTAGTTCAGTTGCTTCCTCTCTCTCCTCATGGCGGGCGTGTGGTGTCTTCCTTCCACAAAAGATAGAAGAACAAAAAAAAGACATAAGGAGCCGCCCCTTCCTCTTTGCCCTAAACCACCCAACATTCACGGGCATTTCAATTTTAATTATTTTATTTTATTTTGTTTATATTTATTTATTTTAATAATAAAAGGAGGCATTACAAGGTCTAATAAAATAACATATTTTTTAATACCGTTGAATCATCACATATGAACAACAAGTTGGAGCACTATCTCACAAACAAGTACAACAATGAAACACGTCTATCATTGTTACAAAATCATTCTCATACAAAAAGATGAAGATTATCATACTCTATGGTCATTGACCATAATTAAAACATTCAAATGTATATGCCTTCAGGTCTTTAGACCTATGTCTAACAATACAAACTTTGTTATCATGAGGTCAAAGACCTTAATATTTTCCACCAAATTATTTGGTTAAGGGCCTAATAAAACATCAATATAATTATATGCCATGAGGTCCTAGACCTATATCACCACAATAATCATTTCTTAATGACGAATAATACCATTGCATCTAAGTACAGATTTACTAATCATCAACAAACCATTAACTTCAGCAATAAGATAAAAAAATCTCATAAATAGGTACAACAACCAAATAACACATCAATGTTACGAAATCATTGCACACAACAAAGTAAAGTAATCTCATACAACATAACATAACAAGAATAAGTTATAAATGTCAAGTACTCCACAAATTCTTGGCGAACAAGCATTGTTACGTGGTTGGGCTTACAACTACGCGTAAGTATGTATATCCTTTTCAAGGTATACATACGTACGTATAGCTGCAAACTCAGCTAAGTGACAACACTTTTCCCTTGCATTCATAAACCACTTAACATATTACAACTTATCCTTACAAAAAAAAGAATTAAATTGTAGGATGTGACATACTTCCCCCTTAATGAATCATCATCCCGATGATTTCAATCATTAATTGTAATCATAATAATCAAACATAGATTAATATCATACAATTAAGGAGAACAATCAACATTTTCATCCAAAACTTGCAATTTTTCTAGATTTTCGTTTAGTTGAATTCAAATTTATAGGTTTGTCAGAATAAAGTGCTCAGTCCTTCAACTAGTTAGCTTGCCCTCGGTTGATTAGTATCTCAACCAATGTAACTTGCCTTTCAAGCAACCAAATTGGTCTGCAATCACCCCAACTCTCAGAGAGATGTCATATGCCTCAATTTTGGAGGTCCCTGTCAAAGATAGAGGAAACTAAATTTGTCTCCAAATGCAGTAAGAAAACCCTTAATGGGGAAAATTTGAATTCTTTAATTTATTCTTTATTTTCCGAATCGTCGCCTGATGTAGAAGGCAATGCTTGGGTGACTCCTCCTTGCCCAATACACAAAAAACTTGAAATTTGCTTCTAATTGCTTGTAAAATCTTCTATAGAGTTGTAAGGAGTGTGTGAGGATGTGAATGGAGTTGAGAAGAGGCATAAGGTTGCAATGGCTCCTCTTTTTTCTCAAAATTCATTTTGTGCTTCTAGTTCTCTTTGTAGCCTTCTCCTTCACTCCAATCTCATAGGTACTGCTCTAATACCAAATGTGATCAACAAAATAAGGAGGTAGCCCGCTCATATTTTATTGATCGAAATAATCATTACATGGCAAGAATGGGATGTAATACTTATAGGAATTGAATAGCCATGTACAAATTTTTTTTTATACAGTGTAACAAAACCCAATAAAAATAACAATACAAAAATACAAACAAATAAATGGTTATAGAATATTAACCATATAACCACACAAGAATAAACTAATTACCTTGTTACAAATATATTGTGTAACATTATTAATAAATTGTAATATTATTAATAATGAGTTAATACAACTCATATTAATAATATAGTTAATAGTTGTGTGTGAGTGAAGTTGTTGAATAAACAACTCACGTAGCTATTTTGGTTTGAGAGATATTAGGAGATAGGTTTGAGAGATTCATGGAGAGTGATATGAGGGATTGAAGATGAAGTTTGACTCCACCTTTGTAGGAGATCAAACATTATAAAATGTAACCTCTATCATTGTAATTGATATCCCAAATGAATTCAGTTTGAATATAATTATATTCGGTGTTTTATTGTGTAATTTTTATCATACCTATAGTAATTATGGTAACACTAAATAACACTTACAACAAAAAAATACTACAAAACTATAAGTTTAACCTAACAAAGGAAATAATACAAATGGAATATGAGCACTTTCCCATGGTTTCAAAGCACTCAAAGAATGCACAAGAACACTCTACTGAAACACAACAATAGATTTTGTGGATATCCTTGTTTTACAATTCCTAGTAAAATCATAGCAACAAGATGGATTAGTTTATGATTATAATTTTTATGAATGTACATCATTTCCTAACTTAAAATTTGTAAATTATCCTTTGGAAATGACAAGTTTGCATATGTTCCCTTGCTAAGATAAATGCTCACATTTTAAGCTCAAATGGTACATATTTCTATCTCACTCTTGACTTGCTCATCTCCAAACCGATCTTTCAAAATCCAAGAAATATTAATTAACTAAAGTGGTAATTTATCTCTAGGCATCATTCCAAAACTTATGATTTTACATTATTGTTTCCTACATAAAACCGTAGAGTTTTGTTTCATAATGGACTATAGTCCTCGCCGATGTGTACGGTCATACCCTAGCTTATCTTGAGACTGTGTTTGAATTTGGTTATCTTATATGTGTCTTTTCATCTTCTTGGGGTCTGTCTTAGCATGACATTTCACCTACGGAAGCCTATATAAGAAATTCAATATCACTTCATAACTCACTTGGCAATTTCATTAGCTCCTATTGTAAATATAGATACAAAGCACTCAATGCTCTCCTATATATTCCTAAAACAATTGCACACCATTTATAGAAAACACTATCTCATGTTTGAATAACTCAACCAAGTCAAAGAGTATAGATTCCTCCATTTCTAAGCATGCAAAGGTCGTGAGCCATGTCTTGGAAAGATAAATTCACCGCAAGTATTTTCAAATCTCTTTAAGGGAAAAAATGGTTTATTTTATCAATTGAAGCACACCACATCATACTACTACTGTATTGGGTACTTTATCTACTATATAGTTAGCACGTTATCTTTGTGTCAAGGGAAACAAGAGAACACATAGGGGGTTGGCTCAGATTTCACTCACACTGCAAAAATCACTAATATAACTACATGAGGTTTTCTCTTGCTCGAGGGGATGTAGCATAACACTTGGATTGGTTTGTGACAGGTTGACCACCAAGGGTAGTCTATCCTCACCCACACATTAATTTCTTATTTTTTATTTAATTATTTGTTGAAGGGTTTTGCAAGTAACTAAGGTTTCCACTTCTTGTGGGTCATTACATCTTATGCGAAATCAAGCAACATACATTGATGAATATTCATAAGCAAGAAAAGGGAATAGAAAGTTGCAGAACCTCGTTGTAAGAAAGTCTAAGACTATACAAAAGAGGACAAGATTGTATGGAAGAAAAGAAGAACTATATAGTCCTAGACAAATATAGTTTCAAGTTGTAATTTTAGAAATGAAGCATCTTAAGATTCATATTAGCTCATTTATCTAATATGCACATGTCTATATATCCTTTGTTCCACTTTTTACAACTAATTCTTCATCTCCTCTTTTCTTTTAAGCTATTATTATATCATTTATCATTGTTGCAAGCATTAATGTGTTATTATAATTATGTATGATTTGTTATAAGTTAACTAATTTAGAGTGACTCCTATAATGAATCCTTACATCTTATATATTTGCACATTACATCTCTCATATATATATATTTAGGTTGTAAACACATTCATGGCCCCAATAGATCAAATATGGGTAATTAAAACACCAATATGACATGATTGGTCAAGTCACATCCATAATCAACATGATGATATCACCATTTTAGAGAAATTAAAGTAGAAATTTCTTTGTGCACTAGCCCATGATTAATATTTAGGGATAATTATTGTCCAAGGTAACTTTAGAGGCAATTATAAGCAAAAATCATGCCAAATTAATTTTTGTAAACAAAGAGAGTCCATCTCTAAAATTTAATTACAAAAAAATCATGTTATTTATTTACAAGAAGGGAATGTGATACTCCACACATTTCATGGGATGAAATTCATGGAGCACTTGTCAGATCAATCGGTAATATCATCTAAAACTAATTCATCAAGGGATTCATGGTTATTCAGTAAAAAACATTATTGGTTAGTTTGCAAAATAAGAATTAAGTTTAAACAAACATCAAGACTCTAAAAATATATCCTTCCTCAAGATGATGAGGAGAACTATGAGTATGCCTTAAGGTAAACTTGCAAAGAGAATGCAAACAAAGGATCCATTGCTAATCTTGAAATTTATCTTGAGTAGCAATCTAAGGTATCAAGAAAACAAAAATGGCTAGAGGCGTGTTGGATAACTTATATTTTTCAACATATTTGGATGCATCCGATGAAACATAAGTTTTTACCATAAAGGAGATACATATGCCATTTTTGGGTGGGTCATGCGAGTTTTCTATAAAGAGAGGGTTCGACTTGGTTTTCTTGGAAGTGGATTTTCCTACATATAGGTTGGGTTAAATTTTGTTACGGTTGTTTTTGCAACCACCTACGGTGATCCGACCTTTGTCACCATTAACCTTAGGATACTCTGTCTAGATTTGAAATAACCTTATTACGAACATCTAGCGGTGAAAATCCTTGAATCTATGTTCCAAAGACTATCACCGGAATACATATCGGGTAGATAAATGTATAAGATCCTCTATGTGTAATGAGATTCACTAACTTGGATGTGAATCAAATCCTTAAGGTCACACGATATGTCAACCTCTACGCAAACATGCTTGTGAGGCCTAGCCAAGTAAAATTTTAGAGTTTCTTTATAAGTAACATTGCCCATCGTGGAGGTAATTTGGTCTATAAAGTGTCAAGATGGCACGAGAAGACTAGGGAATTCTACCCAAATTGGGATGTTAAGGGCATTATATTTAGAAACAAAAATTCCTTCATACATGGGGAGGGCACAAGTAGGGAGCTCCACACATACTAGGTGAAGGAATTTTGCAAAATAATTGAGGCATGGGATTGGTTGGAAAAATGAAATAGAAAAAACCCTTTGGTCATGTTATAGACTGTGTTCAACTTTAGTCCATGTTTGGTACAAGTATATATTGAACTCGAGTTTTGATCATACTTTCATAGGGAATTCTCTTAACAAAATAACCTATCAAACAACAATTGTCGAAAGCCAAAGTGACATGCAACATAAAACTAAAGAATAAGAAAAATAATATTAAAAAGGGAATATTACCTTATGGAATACATTTAGCCCAAACTTGTCTGACGATTACTTCCTAGAGACACTATTATAAATAGTTTCACAATCCTTCACATTTATAATAACTTGACTTGGGTTGTGAGAAGCCATCGAAATAGGATAGCCTATGGAAAGGTTTCTAAACAAAAGAAATACACACTACACATACAAAGACAATCCCATAACTTCCAAACAAATGTGGTATCAATATATTGGACCAAACAATAAACAATTGTGGTGGCTTATAAAAATATTTTGGAACAAAAAAACAAATATCCATTCAAGATCTTTTCTAAGACTTTTGAATTTTGTAATTTATAATGTTTGAATGTTCTCGAAAAATAAATTATGGAAAGGACAATTTAGAACAATTTTGGGGTCACATTTTGCGACCCTTCACTAAATTATATGATTATATTGTAAATAAAAATATTTTTAATAAATAATTTTAATTACAACATAAAAATTAATGTAATATAGCACAATAAATATATTATAAATAATTAACAATTTCAAATATTAAATAATTTCCTCCTCATTAACTAATTTAATTTTTTTATACCTTTACCATGCGAGTCACTAAACTCTCAACCTTTATTCTTATTAAATTGTTTTTTTAACCTATATAGCTTCATCTTCATAATAGAATCCTCTTTTCTAAATATCTTAATTTTTCCATACATAAATTGTGGTTAAATTAGTGATCCGCCAGAGCTGAACTCCTTACCCAACCACAATAATATTGAAGTCTTTCTTGAAATATGGTTGCCCTTTCCAATAAAACATCTATATACCATAATTTTTATTATACTCCAAAGAGGCAGTCAACTTTGTAATTTTCATTATATTGTTATTTTTTACCACTTATATTCCCTTAGCTATGCAAATCCTTCATTCGAGTAAGACACTAATGTCAAGATTCCTCAAAACACATGCCAATACAAACAAATGAACAAACAAGCACGTGGTTGTAATGACATGTGTTTTGAGAAATAAGAATAACATGCATAAATGCATGAATAACATTAGTTTAATGTTTAAAAAAACAATTAAAACATCTTTCCAAATATAATGATCTCCTCTTTTTGTCTACAAGCCATGCCAATGGAATATGGAGAAACTAAGGTGGTGTTTTTATATGGCACTAATTATCAGTATCTAATCTTAAATATATTTATATTGAAAATGTATCTATTAATTTGAAGGTGCTTATTTTAGTTTTGTTATATTTAATATTGATTAATAATTTTATTATTATTTTTATATATTTTTAATGATTGATGATAGATACTTTTTAAAATATTTATAACTATATCATGTCTGAAAATATTTACCGTGAAAAATAAAACATGTCCCAACATAATTGAGTGGCCAAGATATTATGATTTTTCCATTGATTTCTTCAAACAAAAAGAAAAACTTTTAAATGATAATCAAAGGGAGGTCAAATTTAAGATTATTGTTCATCAACTTTAATTTCGCCATTACTAATTAACATCTCACAATTATCTTATTCCATGAATTAACACATATGTGCAAAATTATACTCCAAGACATCTATAAAGATCTTAGATCTTCCTACTTTAAATAATTAAACTTAATAAGGTTAAACTCTTAATTTATTATTCAAGAATTTGTTAAAAAAAAATTAATTTCTAAATTATATTAATTGAATTTATGATTAAATCTATTTCAAAAACACATATCTAACAACTTTTCATTAATGGCCCCAAAGTCCTATTAAACCTATTTTTGAATGTTTTGTGAATATGAAATAAAAACAAAAATGAATCACAACCAAGAAAAAAACATAGACATTAATTCTAGTTTTTACAATCAACATGAAAAGAAAGGAATATTTAAATAGAAAGTTCTTGAATTGAATAATTTATAAACAAGTGTAAACCAAACTTTCACACATAAATCAATATAATTATAAAATGAGCCTCCAAAAAAATTATTATTAACCTATGCTTGTCTCAACAAGAATTGTGATACAATCACAACGTTTAAAGGGTGTGAAATTACAAAAACCAATCTAATTAAAATTATAAAATATGATTGTAAAAATAAAGGGGGAATCGGGTCCACGGTCTCTCTATTTCAACAAGGTTATTCAACTTTTATCTTAACTTTCTATTGGTTAAAACTTGCACATAAATTAAGACATATGATAATAGTGAATAAGAAAAATACATAAAGTTCATTTCTTTTCTTCCTTCCTTATCTTTATATCTTGAGAGGCTTCAAAAACTCTACTCCAAAAATATCATTTCTTTTCTTCCTTCCTTATCTTTATAACTTTGGAGGCTTCTTTGAACATTTTGTATGGTTCTCAAGTGCCCACATGTTAAATTTAACCCGAATAACTAGGGTGGATCTTTTGCCATCAAAGAGTGCCCTACTAGCTAGGATGGATCTCTCACCACCGAAGCTAGGGTTCTTATGGGATCTTACTCCACAAGTTGTATATTTACAAACATCGATTTGCACATGAAAGGAAATATAAGTGTATGCATGAATGATCTTCTTTTCACCCCCACTCCTTTTATAACTTTTCCCATGCCAAGGAACCCTAAATAGCCCAAGTTGCATTTTCCCCTAGGGAAGACCAAATTAGTAAAGTAACTTAAAGTTACTTTTTCCTTTTCAAGTTGTCATGGTCCAAAAAGGTGACCCCCAACGCAAAATTAGAACACTAGGAGTTAAGTGGCCCCTTCCAATGATATAATATAACATCTAGTCCCTTCAAAAGCACTTTATAATCTTGTCAACGGAAAATTATAACAACTGGACTAGATATTCATACCCAATAGCTCACAGCGTCCATAACCCCTTGGGCATGACTAGGGTTAGGACCCGCATCGGTCCTCGGCTCTGTGTGACGAGGGAAAGGGACATTACAGTCCTCCCTTCCCAAAATTTGCTTGTCCCCAAGCAAATGCAAACTAGGATCTTTGTAGAATCTACTCTCCCTCCCAAGTAGCATCCTCAAGAGGCAAACCCTTCCACCGTACCAAGTATTCTGTAATCTCTCTGCTCCTGAGCTTCCTCTGTCTGACCTCAATAATAGATTCTGGTTCTAAAACCAGTTTCCCCTCCTCGTCTAATGGTGGCAACTCTGTAGAAAGTACAATATGCTATCCAAGTGCCTTCTTAAGGCATGACACATGGAAGACATTATGTATCTTACTGTGCTCTAGAAGATCCAACTCATATCGCAATCGCACCCACTTGCCGAAGCTACCCTGTGTGGACCATAAAACCGTGGTTTCAGCCTTTTCTGCCATTCGCTTGAGTGTTGATCGCCTATATGGCGCAAACGTAGGAATACCAAATCTGCTACCTCGAAGGACCTTTCTATTCTGTGCCTTTCCGCATAAACCTTTTGTTGATTCTACACGTTTTGGATGTTCTCCTTAAGAGCTCACATGATATCCCGGTTCTCCTGTAACCAATCTTGAGCTTTGGGAGCCCGACTGTCTGTTAATACCAAATCAACAAATGACATGGCATCTTATCCATACAAAGCTCTAAAAGGAGTCATGTCGATGCTCATCCGATATGTGGTATCAGAAGCAATACTCACCCCCCCGTGCAACCATCTCGATCCATGCCTGTTGATGTCCCATCACATAACTCCGCAAATAGCCCTCTATCCATTTGTTAACAATCTATGTTTGCCCATCAATCTGAGGGTGATCCCTCATGCTGGGAGTCAACTCGGTATCTACAAGTCTCGAATATCTCCTGCCAAAAATTGCTCATGAAGATCTTATCCCTATCACTGACAATATTTTTAGGCAACCCATGAAGCCTAAAAATCCCTGTGTAAAATACCCGAGCCATGTCACCGCCTAATGCTTCTTAGGTAGAGAAAATAAATGATCATACTTGGTCAATCGATCAACTACCACATAAATGCAATTGTGCCCATGCACCATAGGGAGTCCTGTGATAAAATCCATGGATATGCTCTCCCACTTTTTCTCGGGGATGGGAAGAGGTGGAGTAACCCCCGCAGAAAGAATGCTCGATTTGGTTTGCTTTGGAAAACCATACACTCTTTCGACGTGATTAAGGACATCATCCTTCATTCCCTTCCAAGTGAATCTCTCTCTGATGTACCTATATGTTTTGAAATATCCAGGATGTCGAGCTAATGGCGTATCATGTACTGCACGAAGGATCTTGTCCTTCATCTTAGACCTCGGTACAAGGAAAATCCTATCCTTGTAGAAAATGAGATCATCTACCACCCTGTATCGGTCATCCTTGGTAATACCATCCACGATCTCACATGCAAACTGATTCTTGGAGTACTCAACAAGTATGTGAGCCTTCCAATCTGCTGAAATCTCAGACATAGAACTCAACATAGTAGTAAGGTAAGGCCTCCTAGATAAAGCATCAACAACAACATTATTCTTAACTCTAGTGTATTCTATGTCAAAGTCATATGTTTGTACCTTTTTCACCCATCTCTGCTTTGGTGGTTGTTGAGATACTTTTGCCCCAAAAAGAACCTCAAACTATTGTGATTTTTACGTACCATGAATATCTGCCCATAAGGTACTATCCGAATTTGGCCAAGGCATGCATGATGGCCAACATCTCCTTTGTCGTAAATTGAATACCCTCTCTCTCTCTTGGGCTAAATTTTCGACTCTCATAAGCAATGGGATGCCTATCTGCATAAGCACCGATCCAACCCTCCCACCGATGCATCACACTCTAGAACAAATGGCCGAGAAAAATCTGCAATGCGAGGGTGGGACATGAACTCATCATCCCCTTGAGATGATCAAAAACCTGTTGTGCTGCTTCTGACCAAGTGAAATCTTCCTTCTTTGTCAAATCTATCAATGGGGCAGTCAATCGTGAGAAGTTCTTCACAAACCTCCCGTAATAGGTGCCTTTGTCCCCAATAATCCCCTCGGATGTGTCAATGTCCTGGGTGGCGGCCAATCCAAAATTTCTGTATTTTCTCTCTGTCCACCTTTACTCCCCCTCCACCAATCACATATCCCAAATATAGCAACTCTGTCATGTCAAACTCACATTTAGAAGCTTTTGCATATAGCAAATTAGCTTCTAATATCCCCAATATCTCATCAAGGTGGCGAGATATGGCTCTCCCAAGTCTGCTTTGTAGACCAATATATCATTAAATAAAACCAATAAAAACTTCCACAAATGGCAGTTGAACACATGGTTCATGCAAGACTGGAATGTAGCTGGTGCATTAGACAGTCTGAATGGCATCACTAGAAACTCAAAATGTCCATAATGGCATCTGAAAGCGGTCTTATGCACATCCTTCTCTCTAACCTTGATCTGGTGATATCTAGATCACAAATCTATTTTAGAAAAATAGATTGCCCCCTGTAGCTCATCTAATAACTCATCAATACGTGGCACTGGATATTTGTTCTTGATTGTCTTCTTGTTCAATGCTCGGTAGTCGATGCACATCCACATGGTCCCATCCTTCTTCTTCACTAATACCACCGAAGAAGCAAAAGGACTGGAACTCGGCCTAATGTGTCCCATGTCAATAAGCTCATGGATAGTCCTCTCAATCTCATCCTTAAACCGTTTGGGGTGATGGTAAGGAGTAGTAACTACTGGTCTAGTGTCCTCAAGCTCAATCACATGCTCAAATCCCCTATCTGGAGGTACACCTGGTGGTATGTCACTAAAAACTACACTGTGCTTATCCAATAGCCCCTGTATATCCACATGATATTTTGGCTGTCCATCCTCTGATTTCTTGGTAGACACCAAGCATTATACTGCCCAATCAACCTCATTGTGCATGTGAATCCTCTCGATCCTTTTTGCTGAAACCACCCTAGGTGTATTTGAAGATAAACCCCTCAAGGTTACATTCTTCCCCTCGGACTTAAACTTGAGTTCCATCATTGAAAGTTAGTCCAAAACTCTCCAAGATAATGGTGCCACTGTACACCGAGCACAAGGTTGGTCTCTCCAATACCAACCACATAGAAATCATTGGTAATTGTATGGTTACCCATGATGATACTCAACTTCAGTCATTGCATGCATCTCATGGACTCACCATTAGCTACCACTACATTGAAGCCCTCAAAGTTTTCTACCTGTAATCCCCACTTCTCTACTAAAGATGCATTAATGAAGTTGTGGGTTGCCCCACTATCAATGAGTAATACTATTCTCTCGACCTCGTAATACTCCCCTAACCACCGAATGCCTTGTACCACTGGGGTACTAGACAAGGTAAAGCAATAGTCTCATGGGGAAAATTCTCCTCCTCCTGTTCAACCCCTGCACTATCCAATGTCTCTCCATCTTCATCCTCCAACTCCTAAGCGTCCCGCTCCTCCTCGCTCTCACTCTCCTTGAAGACTTCTATGAATTGGGCCTTCCCTTTTCCTCTACAATCATGTCCTGGAACCCATGGTGTGCGGCAGTTGAAACATAGTTTCTTTCACCTCAACTCATCTCTATCCTCTTTTGATACAAATGGCCTCCTTGCTGCATCCTACCTAGGTGGGGGCCCTTTGTCTATGAACCATCCGCTCTCGAAGGAAATACCTTAGGTGAGTTCGAGGTGGAAACCTTGATTTTGGAGTGGACAACTCTAAATCACGTGCTCTCCTAATAGCCACATGTAAGGAAGAAGGCTCAAATGCCTTCACAAATCCCGCTAAAACGTCATCAACCCTTCCATGAAGAGTGTGTTAGAGTAGGTATTTACCTTAGCTCATGTTCACCTAGGTACTTTATTTACCTTTATTGTATTTATCCTCACCCACTTATGTGTGTGGATATTTCTTTTATCTTATTTAGATATTAGGAGATATTATCTAGTTGTTAGGTATAGTTCTTTCCTTGATCCATGGTATTGACTAGTTCTTTCCTTGATCTATGGTATTGACTAGATCCTTGATGTCTAGTTCTCTCCTAAATCTATGGTCTTGACTAGTTCTTTGATGACTAGTTATTTCTTTGATTTATGGCTTGATCTACGACCTTGACTGGTTCTTAGATTGTTATTCCTTGCCTATTTAAGCAAGGCCCATTCTCAATGTATTGCATTGAGTTCCATAATAATATATGATATTGCTGCTCATTTGTTTGCAAAGGTTTATGTAAAGTTATTCTGGCAAATTACTTTCATCTTATTGATCATGATGTTTGATTAGCATCTGTGTTCTTGGCTTGGCACGATCTGGTTATCGCCTTTTAGAGTGAAGTCAACCTCATCTCTGAAACATCAGATACCATAATTGATAACCTCTGAAAATCTGCAATGTACTGGTCTAGAGAACATCTCTGCCTCAAGTGAGTCAACTCTTTGAAGTGCCTATTTGGGTCCCTCCTATCGAATCTGCTCATCAACCTCTGTGTAAAATCTACATAAGTAGTGATATGCATGTGTCCCTGTGTGGTCAATCCATGATGCCACCAGTCATGAGCATCTCCCTCGAGGTGCAAGATAGCAAACTTAATTGCATCCTCTTCACGCATGGGATTCAAGTTGAAGTAAGTCTTCAACTTCTGAATCCAAGATCGCATGGTACACTTCTTAGAACCATCAAGTGTGGAATAGATATTTGTCTCAATCTCCTCTCGAAACTCGGTGTACATATGTCCGGTGATCTCTCATGGGCTCGCTACCAATCTTCATTTTACAATACTCCTGAAATGGAATGTTATCCTAGAAACCCTCACTCGATGTTTGGTACCTCTCCCAACAAGATTCCTCATCCACAATGTCTGCGGGCTGTCAGTGTTCCGTGAAACTTCCAGATCCTTCAAAAAAGAAGGCTCATGGAGTCCCAAGGGTCTGGTAGTAGCATGAGGGGACCCCTATCCCGAATGTCCACTCTCACCTCTATTACCATGCTGTCCCATATTGCTAGCTTCTCCTCTCTCCGTATGAGCATCAATCCTGCCCTGTGCTAACCTCTCAGTGAGTTGGCTCAAATAGAGATTGGTAGTCTCCTGTTGCTTCACCATATTGGTGAACAATTGTTTCATCAGATCCACTCCCATCTCTTCATTTTCTTTGTCTCTGTCTCCCATCTTTCAACCCCAACAGGATAGAGAAACAACGGCTCTGATACCACTAAAATATCCCTTATAGGATATCACTTTAAAATATGCAAAATACAGACAAATTGCAGCCAAACAAAAATCTGATTTTTGCAGAAAATTAAATCTAGGGCAGCGAACAGAAAATAATGGATAACTCCAAAAATACTTGCTCAAATCTCTTGAAATTTTAAATGGAGCTTGATAATACAATAACAAATATTATAGAAGTATTTTTTGGAATTTTTGAATAACAAAATGCTGCTAGAAAATTACAGTATGCCCTAAATAAATTTGAAAACTTCTAAAATTAATATCTTCCGTAATATAGATGCAAAAATTATGAAACCTTGGAAATATTATCTATAAATATAGGAGATGATATCCCAACCTTCAAATCAGAATTTGAGGAAGTGGAAACCCTCCAAAACAAGTCTGCAATTTCCAAAACAAGTCGCCCCACCTAGAAGATGGTTGGAAACCCTTGCAAATGCCTTCAAACTGATGCTAGACCTTGCCAAAGAGGTTGCCGTAGATCTGCCCTGAAAAACCCTGAAATCTCTCCTCCAAAAATGCCCAAATTCCTCCAAAACCCTTCACTGAAACCCTCTGAAAATAACTCTAAAGAACAACCCTGATTTCAGCTCCAAAAATGACAAACTAGGGTGGATCTTTCACCACCGAAGAGTGCCCTACTAGCTAGGGATGGATCTCTCACCATCGAAGCTAGGGTTCCCGTGGGATCTTACTCCACAAGCTGGATATTTGCAAACAAGTAGTTGCACATGAAAGGAAATATAAGTGTATGCATGAATGATCTTCTTTTCACCCCTCCACTCCTTTTATAACTTTTCCCATGCCAAGGAACCCTAAAAATCCCAAGTCACATTTTCCCTAGGGAAGACCAAATTAATAAAGTAACTTAAAGTTACTTTTTCCTTTCAAGTCGCCATGGTCCAAAAAGGTGACCCCCAACGCAAAATTAGAACACTAGGAGTTAAGTGGCCCCTTCCAATGATAAAACATAACATCTAGTCCCTTCAAAAGCACTTTATAATCCTGTCAACGGAAAATTATAACAACTGGACTAGATATTCATACCCAATAGCTCGCAGCGTCCGTAACCCCTTGGGCATGACTAGGGTTAGGACCCGTATTGGCCCTTAGGCCCGTGGCGAGGGAAAGGGGACATTACAATTAATTTCTTTATAAGATTAGTGCCATTATTAATAATTAGCATAAACTTATTATTAATTATAATATATACGAAAATAGATTAGTAAGGTTCATGTAAATTCAAATGTTTTGTTCAATTTCTCTATTTCTTGAATTAATTATTGGTTGTGGTATTATATTAAGAATTAAAGTACTTTAAATATGGACAAAGGGCATTTAACAATTATCCTTGACATTTATCTTATCCCATTTCATATTGTGTACTTTTATTGAGATTCATCCACACATCTCACTTAGCTTATCACTTCATAGGACCATTAGGCCACACTTGTTACTCATTCTTAACCCATTAAAATACTTATTTACTATAAGAAAAACACATCTTCATACATATGGTTACGTTCTCCAACTTTCAGAACAAAATTTGCACTTTCTGATGACATAATCGCTTATCAGGGGAAAAAATTAGCCATTGGTTTTATCCAAAGCCACCATTTTTGCCTTTCACTCATGCAACTACATCATTTTTTCAAATGCTCAAGTTAATTCAGTCATCTTAGGGTAAATTTAATAGGAAAACCTTTGCAAAATTCACATATATAAGCTCAATCACCCAACCCATTCAAAGGGCCCCATTTATGACATATTTGGGTTATTTAGGAGATCACATTAAAGAACCTAATTAGAAAATCACTCTTTGGAGCACATTAACTAGCTATTCGGTCTAAATACATCTTACACATGCCCTAGGTCATTATCACATGTTATAATTTGCACCCAAGATCATTTCTAAGTGATAGAGGCCATTTTAGGATCTCTAAAACACATTGTTTAATGTACATCATCGGGAGGGAGAACTATGTGATGTTTGATGCCTCTTTAAAGTATTAGTAAGTACTCGCAATGCTCATCACACCATAGGTGATATGGAGGTCAAAATGGAGGAAAAATATTCCCTAAATCTCCCAAGATCAAAACAAAGGCAGAAGATGACTTCGAGAGCTTTCCGATGACTATTTGAACGTCAAAAACGGAGTTTGTATGCACATTTGGTGGCTAGTCAAAGTTGTGGTCAACCCTAGGCGGGACCAAGTCAATTGGTGAGTCACAAAGCAGTGGCAAGTTTGATCATGTGAAGATGATGTATTCGGGTTTGTACCTCCGGTCTTCATAACTCGATGTCATCTTCATCTTTGTATACGATCGATAAAAATATTGCCACATGGTGGGTCCTCAAGCCACCACGTGGCCTGCCACCACTAAACCCTCATTCAACCGAGCTCATAATCGAGCTATTCCTTGAGTTGCATACCAAGCTATTTGGCGAGTTATAAAATTCCTAAGGATCCCTTTCACACTTGCAAGTTGGAATGTTGGCCCAGTCAACCCATTAGGCTACGTGGATGGGTAGACTTGGCAAGGACTCAACGGTGGACTCATGGGTGACTCAGTGGGAGCAGACTTGGTGGGAATCTCGGTGACAACATGGGACAACAATCGAGCTTGGCATAGTTGGTGATGTGGATGGTGTAGCTGTCTGGGTAGATTTAGTGAGGTGGATGGTGGAGTAGGCTCGGCTGATTCGAAAAAGTGTATAGTGCGGTGGGCTTGGCGGAATGCGGAAAGGAGGGCTCATGACATTAGAAGGGTCAGCGACAATAAGGCGAGGATGTGGCGAGTGGGGAGGTCTCCAATGCAGCGGTAGCGGGTAGCTCGTTCAGGCCACTCAATGGCCAAAGTAAATCCACTCCTCACGACTCAAAGACCCTAACCAATTCGGCCAACAAGAAAGCTGGTTGGAAGGGAGTTGGTCGATAAGGCTCTTTGACAAAATTTTAGGGTCTCATTTGCACTATAAAAGGGACCTCTCCCTCATTATAAAGACACACCCGAGCTTGTCCTTTCTGAAGCTTATTTGTGGGATTTTGTAGTATTTGGGATTTTTTAATATAGTTTTGTGCACTATATTAAAATCCTAAAATTACTATAGGAAAATATTGTTTATTGGCCTATTATTTTTAGGTAATATTAGATGAAATATTTTTGATTGGGAGTAATTACAAACTACCCAATAGGCTCCTTGAGCCAAAATTTTTATCACTTGTGACACTGGAGTATTGGTGGTGTCTTTAGGAGGACGCATGGAAGCATTGGGAAGGTCAATCAAGTTCTAAAGGAGGTTGTGCATTAGGAAGGTGGAGAACGATTCAACTAATCATTGGAAGTTCTTCGAAGGACTGGCGTACTACTAGGCAAGTGGAAATTCCATTAGGTTTTATTGTAAGAAATAACATTGTACTTACAATTTTTACTAGTGGAATGGTTCGATAAGAACCAGAGACGTAGGCTATTGTTGAACTCCGTAATCAATCATGTGCAATTGTCATTACATTCTTGCATTTATTTTAAATTGATTACTTAAAAGGAGCAACTTGTCGGAAAATAAAATAAGCCTATAGGGGTCCGAGATCAGGTAGATAAAAACTTGATAATTTTTGGATCAAGTTGGTATCAGAGCTGGTTTTGTAGAGTTGGTTTTGCGAAATGGATTTATACCTCTTCTTCCAATTGTCGAGTTATGCTTGCATTATTGGGCACCATGGTTCGAGTGATGATGACTTGACACCGAGAACATGATCGCTAGATCGTGGAGTTACAAGCCTACTTGACTACTGTTTGAGAGCGTCAATGCCAATGACAACAATGCAATACAGAGTTGTAGCGAAGCCTAGATGCTCCACTTGGGAAGGTGTCTAAATAAAGTCAACTTCGGAAGCACCAATTGGAGAGGTAACCTTCACCAGACTCGGTCATGTTTCGTCATTGTGGCAAAGGGCACGACACCGAGCAATGTTGGAAATTGTATCCAGAGAGAAGGCCTAAGTGGATGCAAAAGAAGGGAAAGGCTATTGCAGGACCTAGCACCAACCAGTTAGTGGCACCATTGGCACGGAGATCACCAGTGGAACATCCAGATATTATCATTGTGACATGTAAGTGCCTCGAGATAGTGAATTCCAATAATTACACAAGGACAATTAGTCACTCTAATTTTTTATTGGACTATCGGAGTAGGATACGTGATTGTCGATTTGGTGTGCCGACTAGGACTTCCCACGACACCACTTCCTCATACCAAGACATTTGGTACAGAAGATGGTACTCTACATGGAGTTTCTACCAGTTATTGCATTCTGAGCTTCATAGTTGGGAGATGAGTTTCCGACAATATCACTCTCAACATCATCCCTTTAGAGATGGACGAAATGGTATTAGGAAACTTCTACCTAACTACTCATCAAGGTTATATGACTGATGACAGGAGTGGAGTGGAGCTTTGCATTGGGCACAGCTGGAGGATCAAGTTTGTGATAAGTCATGTTGTTCATCTTGCACAAGGCAAAGATAGTGAGCCTTCAAACTCATATGTACTCGGGGATCATGCAGATCCTAGTGCAGAGTCGAGCTCATATGTCCCTGCTGATCATCCAGATCTTGACACTGAGGTCACATACATTCTAGCAGACCATGAGGATCTGTATGCAGAGGAGCGAGAGCCCAAGGATCCACAAGACACCTATTGAGGTATCCTAGATAGACACCGAGGATTCTACATTTGGTAAGAAATCTAAGGTGCAAATAAAGTTGACTTTGTTCAGCTATTGTATTGGTTTTTCCAAGCATTATTTATTGCTCTTATTGTAATAAAACCATAAAAATTTTTGTTAGGTAGAATGTATGAATAAGACCCCTGTATGGTCAATTTTTGTATACATCTAACTCGATTAGGACACATTAGTAAAAGACCCAATTCTTGGGCAATGTTTGTACTCTGCTATACTTGCATTAGTAAGACCCCTTAGAGGGAAATTATTTTGGTAAATTGCTAATACCAGGAGATGTAATATGTTTTGGTCCTTGTTGTGTTATTTTTCCAGTAGGAAAGAGACAAACGAGGTCAATCCATGATTGCAATGCAATGGAGAAGACCAAGTACAAAAGCCACCAAGTAGGAGAAATTTTCATGACAGGTTATCATGTGAAAATTATTTTCCTATAAATTGGTAACTAAGCTTATTGTACCAAGACTCCAAAAAGGAGCATTTTTTACAACTAATTTGCATGATGTATTAGGATATAATTTCCTACACTTGTATTTGGAAGTTGTAAAAAGACCCTTTTAAGGGCACATATCTCCTAGTCATCTTGTGATTACCTGTTACAACTTGGATACAAGATTTAACTCATATTAAGCTTGGGGATCGTCACACCACATGTGCAAATAGTTGAGATCATAGGTGTCAGCCTAGAACTTCATTCTGTGTAGAGGCATTGTGACCATACAACATAATGGTAGTTGAATCACCATTGGCATTGACGTTGGGTCGGAACTTTGTTTTGTGAAGAGGCCATCATGGGCATCTAGAAAAATGGTACATGATATTAGTTTGTCAATAAAAGAAGCTCTCAAAGGATCAACTCAAAATTTCATTATGTGTAGAGGCATTGTGACCGTGCAATAAAATGGTAGTTGAACACCGTTAGCATCTGACAACAGGTCAGAACTTCATTCTATGTAGAGGCATTGCAACCGTACAACAGAATGGTACCTGATAGTCATCATCAACATGAGGCTTTGTACTATGTAGAGGCAACAACCGTGCAATAGGGATAGAGTCACAATTTTTGAGCTCGTGAGAAATCATCTCGGAATTTCATTCGGAGTCAAGGCATTATGATTGAACATTCAAATGGTAGCTGATCATTAGACTTAGCATCATGCATTGGAGGCTCAAAGTCTTGAAAGAGGCTTAACATCATGCATTGGAGGAATTGAAGTCTGGAAAGGAGCTCTCAAAAGATTAGCTCGGAACTTCATTCGGTGTCAAGGCATTGCGACCACACATTCAAATGGTAGCTGATCATCAGACTTAACATCATGCATTGGAGGCTTAAAGTCTTGAAAGAGGCTTAGCATCATGCATTGGAGGCATTGAATTCTGGAAAGGGATGTGACATCAGGTCGGAACTTCATTTTGTGTAGAGTCTCTTATGACCTTGTAGCAGGATGGTACCTGACAAGTCATTTTCCATCACCGACATCAGATCAATCATAGCTCTAAGTAACATGAAGTTCCTTCAAACCAGTTTGGATTCTACGAAATCAACTAGGAGCCAAGAACTGTGTTATAGAGTCAAAGAAGATCCTTGTTGTCAGATATCAGGGAGCATTGCATTGCAGAGGTGTGGAGATCTTCTTCGGATATCAAAGTGGTGCAACAGAACCATCGTGGCCCCATAGCCCATAAGTCTAGGATCAGAAAAAAGTTGTCAAAGTCAGAAGGTTGAAGAGGAAAATACCCAAGGGTCTACTACAACAGTACTTCCGAGGTGGCAGCAAAGTTTCCAAATTCAGGACATGATGGCAAAATGTTCCAATATAAGCTTTTTGGGATAAAAGCCTTTCCTATTGGGGAGGTATGATCTGGAGTTCAAAATGGAGGAAAAATATTCCCTAAATCTCCCAGATCGAATAGTGCAAACGATGACTTTGAGAGCTTTCCAACGACTATTTGAACGTCGAAAACGGAGTTTGTATGCACATTTGGTGGCTGGTCAAAGTTGTGGTCAACCCTAAAGGGACCAAGTCAACTGGCAAGTCACAAAGCAGTGGCAAGTTTGATCATGTGAAGATGATGTATTCGGGTTTGTACCTCTGGTCTTCATAACTTGACGTCATCTTCATATTCGTATACGATCAATAAAAATATTTCCATGTGGTGGGTCCTCAGGCCACCACGTGGCCTACCACCACTAAACCCTCATTTAACCGAGCTCATAATCGAGCTATTCCTTGAGTTTCATACCGAGCTATTTGGAGAGTTATAAAATTTTCTAAGGAGCCCTTTTCCACTTACGAGTTGGTATTTTGGCTCGGTCAAGCCATTAGGCTACATGGATGGGTAGACTCGGCAAGGACTTATGGGTGACTCGGCGGGAGTGTGTGACTCGGCGGGAGTGGACTCGGTGGGAATCTCGGTGATAACATGTGATAGCGAGTGGGGTTGGCACACGGTTGGCGATGTGGACAAGACAAATGGCTCGCGAGTTGGCGAGGTGGATGGTGCAGCGGGCTCGGTGGAATGAGTCGAGGAGGGCTTGCGACATCGAAGGGTCGGTGAAAGCAAGGCGAGGACGTGGTGAGTGGGGAGGTCTCTAATGCAGCGGCAACGGGTAGCTCGTTCGAGCCGCTCAATGGCCAAAGAAAATCCACTCCTCATGACTTCTAAGAACCCTAACCAACTCAACCAATGAAGTTGGTTAGAAGGGAGTTGGCGATAAGGCTCTTTAACAAAATTTTAGGGTCTCATTTGCACTATAAAAGGGACCTCTCCCTCATTGTAAAGACACACCTTGAGCTTGTTAATTTTGAAGCTTAATTGTGGGATTTTATAGTTTTTGGGATTTTTTTAATATAGTTTTGTGCACTATATTAAAATCCTAAAATTACTATAGGAAAATATTGTCTATTGGCCTATTATTTTTAGGCAATATTAGATGAAATATTTGTGATTGGGAGTAATTGCAAACTACCCAATAGGCCCATTGAGCCACAATATTTATCACTTGTGATGCCTGGAGTATCGACCAAAGTGCCCGGAGGATGCAGGGAAGCGTTGGGAAGGTCGATCGAGTTTCAAGGAGGTTGTGCATCAGGAAGGTGGAGAACGATTCGACCGATCATCGAAAGTTCTTCGAAGGATTGGCGTACTACTAGGCAAGTGGAAATTCCATTAGGTTTTATTGTAAGAAATAACATTGTACTTACAATTTTTACTAGTGGAACGGTTCGATAAGAACCCAGAGATGTAGGCTATTGCCGAACTCCGTAATCAATCGTGTGCAATTGTCATTACATTCTTGCATTTATTTTAAATTGATTACTTAAAAGGAGCAACTTGTCGGCAAATAAAATAAGCCTATAGGGGTCCGAGATCAGGTAGATAAAAACTTGATAATTTTCAGATCAAAAGGGGTGGGGTGGGGTTAGTTCACCCCAATTGGACTAACCCCTTTTTCATGTCCTCAAGTGAAGAAATAGAACGTTTGAAGATAAGAAGAAGCCATATCTCAAAGTATCGCATAATAGTCACAAGGATATAGAATAAGAAATAAACCTTTACAAACATAAATAACTCAAGCCAGAAAAATTGAGCAAAAAAAGAGTGGCGAAGGAGAAAATCGTGCATCCAAACATAAGCGTTTCTCTACCAATTATACTCTCACTCGGTGTCAAACCTTGAAATTTTATATGAAGCTTTGTAACACTTAGATCAACTTCCTCACTCAGTATCATTGCATTATCACACTGTCTGATTCCATATTGAGATCAATATGTTCTAACTCTAAAACCCGTAATTGCTGTAAAAGATTTATTGATTTAATGCCATCTCATGATATAATTTTAGGACGGTACATTTAATATGCTTGTTATCTTAGATCATCTACATTGAGATAATCATCTTAATCAGGTTAATGCTTAATTTTGATATTACAAGATTAAAATGAGATAAGATCTTGCCCCAATATTTCTCTTCATGCAACTTATCCCTTTACAATCGCCAAATTCAGCAGATATGTCTATCATTAGATAACAACTGAATTCTAAACATTGTTTGACGGCTCCTTCCATTTCTAACCATAGCCTTAAGGATTTTTATTAGATCAATTACATTTTGAGTTGTTCGAGGATTATGTGCTTCTAATAATATGCTCAGATATGTCGTGGAAGGCTTATTCTGTCTTAAACATGCTGAGCTTCATGTTCTTCTGGGATATGACATATTCATTATGTGTTGGATGCTAAAGGCGTGGCCATCCAAATTTTATTTTTCTTTGGCTTGCCATGTGGCGCTAGCTGAATCATCTTTCCTTTATCTTCCACGAGAATTCTTTCTATCGTTTCTTTCCTTCCTGAATTTTCATGTCAATTCCTATAGCAAGTGCTTTGTTAGTATAAAAATGTTTGCAGGTTCAAATCTGCAGTAGAGTTCGAAAATAACATTGGGCAAAGAGGAATGAAAATAGACAATGTGATAAATGATGGCTGTGACAAGCTTTCAAAAAAGGAAAAAAATTCTCAAAGCATTAAATTCAGATTTTGTGATCTTGAATTTTAATATATGGTTAATAAATGTCAATAGTTTTGTTTCTTTCTATATGGATCTTAGATCAATAATCTATCATCGATCTTGTACATGTTCAGACGATTATGTGTCTATTGATAGTTTGTTATGTCTAATTAGTTGTTTTTTAGAATTTCTAATTAGATGGATATAAAGAGTGGATTAGAAAAATGTTAAAGAACATTACAGGATGAATATTCTAAATTAATTAACAAGCATTAACCATACAGATTTAGAATAAAGCTTTTAATACTTGCAACTATGATAAAATGATATAACAATTGCTTAAAACACACAACCGGATACATGTACTTAGTTGTGTAAGTTGGTACAAAGATGATCTAGGTGTGTAGATTGGGTGAAAGAGATATTCTAAATCTATAAATGCTTTGTCTCTAGATCTAGAACTAGAAACTACTCATGTGTAAGACCGTACAACTCACTTAAGAGCATAGTATGGATCTAGCATGATCTTTGCGGTCTTGTATTTGTGCACGGTGGGATTACGCAACTTCACTTGCCTACAAAAGAGTGTTGTTTCCTTTCTCTTGGGCTTGCACAAATTTGGCACCACTTGTAATAATCTTCAACAAATAGAAACCTTAAACACATGTAGCAAACTTCACAAAATCATTATATAACAAAAGGATAAATTATGTGTGAGTAAGGTTGGACTACCCTTGGCAGGCAACCCATGTTAAACCAATCCAAGTTCTGGACTACATCCCTCAAGTTGGAGCAATGCTTGTATAGTTCTCCTAGTGTAGGTGTAAGTGTTCGTGCATATCTAAGTCAACCCCTTGTTGGCGCCCTCATGTCTCTTGACACAAAGATAGTGAGATAGCTATAGAATAAAAATGTAGCCAACACAGTAGTAGTGTGATGTGGTGTGCTTCATATGCTTAGATTAACCCCTCTTTTCCCTTAAAGACCTTTAGAAATGCGTGGAAGTGAATTTCTCTTGCTAAAACATGACTCTTAGACCTTTGGATTCTTGGAAGTGGAGGAAGCTAAACTCTTGATCCTAGTTTGAGTGATTTAGACTTGTGGGGTGGCTATGCTAAATGATAGGCAACTACTTTAAAAATATTTAGGAGATCCTTGAGTTCTTTTAGTAGATGTTTGCAATGCATTCTCATAAGAAAACTGGTGAGTTATAATGTGTAATTAAGTTACTTATATAGACTTCCATAGGTTAAAAGTTTTCTTTATGGCCAACCTAGGGAGGAAGAAACGACTCACATAATGTTTTCAAATTAGAAAAAGAGTCATTACATGAGAGGGTTTGGGACCATACAAGTCGGCCATGACCGTAGTATGGTCCATCCTATGTCATATGACCTCAAAGAGGAAATTAGTGAGGAAAGAGTGAGAGTTTGGGAATGATGTTTGTAAATGGATTATTGTTTTGGATAATTATATTATCTGAATGAATGGAAATGTGTGAATATGAGCAATTCATGAGATAGATACAAAAATATGTAAATTGAGATAGAAATGATGCATTTATCTTAGCATGAGAACAAAGACAAACTTGTCATTGCAAAGGATAAATTGCTAAATTTGAGTGTTTATATTTTCCCCTTGTAAGTGTGGAATTAAAATTAACATACTTAAAGGAAAAACATACCTGAGTGTGCAAAAACACTTTTCCTTTACTTGATTAATTTTTCCTTTACGATGTTGTTGGCATGTTCTATGGTGAACCTTGTAACACATAACATAATCAACGTCTATAGAAGAAATTGAATTGTAACCAAAATATAAATAATGCTTGTAACTTTGAAAAATTGAACTTGTATATAGGGTAAGTGCACGGTCGGGGCCAAAAAGTGGACAAAAACCCGAAAAAGAAAAACACGTAAGTGTTTTATTATAATGCGATTGCGTTTTAAATTCTCAAGTTTGGGATTTACCAAAGCATAACATGTACACGTTATGTCTGCTATAAATAAAAAGAGTCCCAAGCCTCTATCATTTTATCTCCCTCAAACACGAGTTTCAGAACTTAACCGTGCCCTCGCATTTTTTCATTCAGCTGGATCTCAAGCTCAAAGGATCGTTTTTGGATTGTCGAGAAGATCTGAATCGACGATGGCGCCACAGAGAAGAGGTAAGCAAAATTCTTTTCTCAAAATTACATTGAAATATGATAATTATAGATTAAAATTTGAATTGAATACATTTTTTTATTACAGTTCAAGGTCGAGGAATCAACCACAACCAAACCCTGTTATTCCTGTCATCCCTCCCAACCCTCCCACAATTGCTCAACATCCCGGGTAGTCAAGAAGATTTAACAGCCCACATAGTTGAAAAAAATTGAAATTGAGGATTTAATCAAAAGAATGAGGGATTCACAATCTACAAACCCCCACCGCACCTCTCTTGTAAACACATTGGAGGCATTACTTTCTCAAGTTGACGCGGAAATGAGGCAAATTGATCATTGGACAACTTATAGAGAGGGTTATAGGGTTTATTATTCCAACAAATTGTCATATGTGGATGTAAAGAAAAAATAAATTACAAAAGACCTCATATGCACCTTATTCATGGACCCCGCACTAATTTTCCTATTCCGTTGTCATGTAAACGGTTTCCCATCCATTGGTGCAATAATAATTTGATTAAAAATAATTTTTGGGACCGATGGTGGATGGTGTTTGATTTTCCACCTTGTAATAACAATGAGGTGCCACTATACTTTCTGAGGAAACTATATTGCGATTTTATCCCCAACGAGATCCCAAATTATTTTGATTTCCGAGATTTCCAGGGCCGAGGAAAAGGATCTGCACGAGATCAACCAGGTGCACAACATCACGGGGGGTTCATTAGCTAGGCAATATCCTAGCACGTGGGTTCATATTGAGGTAATTAAAATTAATAAAATTAAATTCAATATACCGATAGACATGAGGGGGTGAAAGGGTTTAATTTATTAATGTTTTGAATCAGGTATTGGGGGTAGGTTAGAGAGATGGGCCAAAGGAAATAGAGGTTTACTTTTAATATAAAACTAAAACATTTGAACCCTAGTTTTTAAAAGTAAATACCTTAAAATTGGAAAAGGAGTGTGGTCATAAATTAAATTATAATCTCTTTTTAATAAATAAATCTAGATTCTTAACCAAGAAATAATAAGATGGTAGAAAACTAGGATTGAGTATGCTTTTCAACACAAGTGATATTATTTCACCATCTTAATTATTTGAAGAAATATTGATAAATGAATAAAGCTTAACATATATAAGGTGACTTGTAATATGTATTCAATGGCTTCAAACTATCTTTCGAAAGGAAATGCATATTAAAAAAATTGAGTGAGAAATATAATGTATTTTTGTCTAATATATTGGGGTAGAAATAAAAAGGGGTAAATAAAATTGTAATTGAAAAATGGGTAAGTAAGGTACATAGAAAAAATAGGGGGTATTTTCATTCTAATAATATAACAGGAGGGGGTATTATCAATTGAATAATTAGAGGTAGAAACTAGAATTAAGGGTATTCTTTAATACCCTTCGAACGCACGTGTTATACCATACTTTTACTAAGTGAATCCCCGTGCACAACATGCACATATTCAACAAGATAGATTCCCCGCATAGAAGCCCCCTCACCCTGAGATTTTCCTCAAGCAGTGAAGGAGACAATAGAGATTGATACACTCCACGCACTTCAAGGGCTATCTCTGCAACCCTTGTTCGACATACGAGGGAGATTTCTGAGCTAGATGCTTGCGGAGGTACACTGATTATTCCCTCGGGAGTACTAGCATGAGGCCACATATTTTCTCGTCATGTGGTAGCATATGTTTGGGGCTCAAGGAGGATGATAATTTCATGCATATTGATTTTGGTGGAGTTGGTGCTAGGGGTGCACACGATAATGTCACTATGTCATATGCCTTTTTGAGTGAGACATTTGGATTACAATCATCAGCGTCACCTTCGCAGGTATTTGTTATGTTTTATTATGTGTGTTACAAAAAGTTTGGAGTACTTGATTTACTTATATATGTTAAATTTTTGAAATAATTGTATTTGTACATGTACATGCATTGATATTATAGCGTGCGGGAGGTGCATCTTCATCCCGACCACAGGCGCGAGCACCATGCATACACATACATTCATAAAGGTAATTTATAATGTTAATTGTGTAAAATTTTCACATACATGCAAATATATATATATATATATATATATATATATATATATATATATATATATATATATATATATTAGTTTTGAAGTCAAATATATGTATGTTCTTGTATGTCCATCTAACTCACATGATACATGTTTGATAAAGATGTTGACTTCACTAGACACCCCACCATCTCTACGACAAGTAGAGAAAGGTGTTGCTGCTGCGATTTCATCTGCGTAGCAACTCACTGAGGTATTCAAACAACATGTAAATTTTGTTAAATTTCTCATGTAATTCATATTATGTTAAATTACATGTTAGTAATGTCTTTCATTGTAGAATTATTAAATTATGTTAATAATGTCCTTCATTGTGTATATGCAGGAGTTACTTTGACAAGTAGCAGCCCTATTCATTTGATTCACATGCGTGGTGGGGTAAAAACAATAGTTCTATATTGATAAAATTAGTTAAAATATTGTCATTACACATACATGTACTTAGTTCTATTTTCGCTAATTTTGATGTTATATTTTCTGATCTTATGTGTATGTAGGGAACTTCAACCCCCTCCATTTTGACTTCGAGGGCACATACTCCTCCATCTCGTCATCTTCGTACCCCGTTCATACTCCAGGAGCTCCCGATGACTCATCTAAGCGTGAGATGTAAATTCGGCATGATCGAAAACTTGCGGTAAGTTTGTGTATTTATGTAAATACTTTCATTCTAGCATGGTCTTAAATACATGTTGAAAACATATATAAATTAAGTTTTGACAAAAAATAGTTTGAATTTATAGGCTCATCTACAGGTGAGTATTCAACGGAAGAGGACTCGTAGCATGGGCTCGGATGATCCAAAGTCATCTCATAGATCTCCATCTTCGTCTAAGGGAGGGCCTTCTTTGAGAAAGGCCAAGAGAGGGATAGATTTTGATGATTAGGAAATATATATGTCTTACATGACATTTTTTTGTATGCCTATGTGCATGGCATTGTATGTACGCCTATATGGCATTTGAACTTGATGGTATATGACCTATTTGGGCATTTTTATATTTATTATGCACATTAAAATACTATTTGGAACTTGATATTTTTGTATGAGACCTTACATTTTTAGATTATTTTTGCATGAAACTAATATGATGTACACTTGACAATATTTAAGACATTATGGATTATTTTTTCATTTATTGGTGATGTACATGAACTAGCATTTTCAATGTATAATATGCATCAAACTTTGGAAATCAATATTTATATAATATATGTATATAAGAGTTACCTAATATGAGTAATTATTCATTCAATTTATCAATGTGTATATGTGTATTTACCTTACTTGCGCTTCTTCTTGCTCATGGTCTCTTTGTACTAGTTCCTATCTTATCATACACTTACTACATTATTCTATGCTTCTTAGTCTTCTCCCCTGTTAAAACACCTGAGAGTCACAATTTGATGCCTTTCATCTATTGATATTTTGAGAATGTCTCTCCATATACATTACTCCAATGCTTGAGAATGTCTCCAGATGCAATGACATTCTGATTCAGACACTCAATGATTCTTGATTGTCTAATCATGTCCAATTCATGTTATTACCTCTAAATTTGTATGTATTTCAAGTTGTTTGGAAATCACATCACACCCTTCACTATGCTTGATGACTACCCCTATCCTTTTAAAATAATCTATAGGTTTATCATAGCATAAATTATCAATGAATGGAAGGTCACTAAGCCGTAGGCCAATTGACTCCCATTCAAAACTAAACAAGAAATATTTACTAGGTGATTGATAACTCCCGTGTGTTCTTAGACATTCCCTATCAAATTCATTCTTAAGCCAATCTAGTCATTCAGGGCTCTTAAGGCCCTATGCCCAGAGGAGGTAGAAAGCATGGGGAGCATAGGGAACCAAAACAAAGCCTCCCTATCCATTTACCTGGCCACCCCGACATGTTGGTATAGTTGGTTCGGCGTTAAGAACTTCCGTTTGCAAAGTATTGTGTCTAGCAGCCTTACACTTACTCAGACTATAATATTTCACTTGTTTTCAAACAATAGGACAATGAGATAACCAAATGGAGATGGATAAAACCATGATAGAATTTCATAGAGGGCCCCGACGTGGAGGTTTAGGATTTGACGAGACATCTCTAGGTGCCACGGAGTCGAGAAATCACCGTTGAAGATATAACATGTTTTGGTCTTAGGGCTCTTAAGAGACTACGCCGGACGAGGTAGCCCGAAAGCACAGGGGAGCATAGGGAACCAAAACAAAGCCTCCACTAGCATTTACTTGGCCATCTGGATGTGTTAGCATAGACGGTTCGGTCCCACGAGCTACTGTTTACAAAATATAGCATCTGACAAAGCCTTATGATTGACTCCAACTACACTATTTTGTGTGTTTGCAAACAATAGGACAATGAGAGAACCAAATGGAGATGGATAAAACCGTGAAAATTTTGTAGAGGGACCCGACGTGGAGGTTTTGGATTTGATGAGACATCTCTAGGTGCCACAGAGTCTAAGAAATCACTCGTCAAAGATATAGCATGTTTTGGGGATATAGCATGTTTTGGTCTTAGGGCTCTTAAGGGACTACACTGACGTGATTTCTCAGACTCCATGGCACCTAGAGACATCTCGTCAAATCTGAATCCTCTATGTTAGGGCTCTCTAAGAAATCCTATCACGGTTTTACCCATCTCCATTTGGTTCTATCGATGTCCTATTGTTTGCAAATGCACAAAAAAATACAAGTAATGGAAAGGTGTAAGGTTTTCCATTGTTAATCACTTGAATAATATAGGTGGTTCATACAATATAGGTGGTGAAATGAGAATTTCTATTTATTGTTCCTTTCTAATATTTAATTTCTCTTATCTTCACTTGGCTTTGAGAATAATAAATTCTCTACTGACAGTGCCAACCATGTGAAGGTGGAAGCTTTTTTTGCACCACTAACCTACATAAACATGTTAGTAAACAATTAAATAGAATTTTAAATCATACAAAATTTAAACAAAATTATTTAAGTAAATATTTAAATTAAATTCATGAAGAACATACCTTTACAAATTCAATCCAATGAACCACAAGGATCAACTCTACTCTTGCTATGTAAGCAAGAATTGCTGATCAAGATCTGATTCATGAACCTTCCACATATTCTTGTTTAATGGCCGAACTCGATATTTGATCAATTTAATATTTGTTGCAGGACCAAATGTGAATAGTGAAGTATCTTTTGATGTACTTCATAGTCTTCAAACAAAAAAATGTTTTATTTTTGATAGGATATCATCGAAGCCAAGTTCCGGTGACCATCATCTGACCAGGTGGGATACTCAAGGTCTTCACCATCAATGATCATTTGGAAGTCAATTTTCCCTTCTACACAACGAGACAAGAAGTAGTTTGTTCACTCTTTGTTAAATTCCATCGCAATAAGCTGCAAAATGTGCCCTACATCACAAAGTAAAAGCTGTTTGAGTCAAATTTAAAATACATTAAGAATTGACCATTTAATAATTTATAAATCTAAAACATGGCATGTACATATATGTATGTACCTTTTGCACTAAATCAGAGACTTGGTCAAAGTCAGGTGATGTTGTCATTTGATCTGAAGACCTTACAAGTTGTAATACTCGTGGAACTTGATGTGTGTCGATTGGAATTAGAGGTCTACAAGTCCATTCATCCACCTAGTGTTTGACTCACATTAATTCCACGCAAAATCAATGCATGATATACAAAAACATGCCATGCACCTAGTATAAATAGTCCAAGCATTTGCATCTAAACTACGAGAATGAGTGCATATCACTTGATCCTAAAATTGTCATACAATCTTCAAAGTTTTCCAGATGTTGTTCCTCTATCAACCAAAAATATCTACGAACCATTGATCTCTCTTGAGATTCATGGACCATATTCTTGACACACCAATTAACAATGTTTTTGCATCTATAAATTTAGCACCATCCTTAAACTTTAACTCTTCTCTTGCAAGTGATCTTTTCACACATGCTCCTACACCATCATGCTCTCATTTTCCATGCCCTACCTCAGTAAAACTCTAGATATGTTGTACATTTGTTTCTTTGTGCATCCTTCTTAGCCAATAAAACATCCGTGCATTCTTGAATTGTGATGTGCAGTTGTCCGACCAAATGTAATGTTGATTGAAAATAATGTTCCTCTCATTCAAGTTCACATAAAACACATGGAAACACCCTTGTACATATTTTGTAGAATGTGTCCGATCATCACTGATGTAGAAATGATACTCTCTAATATTTTTCAATTTTGCTCTAGTGCTTTTTGGAGAGTGCATGAATGTTATATGCACGAAAATAACAACTTGCACTGAGTTATAATATTGAGATTTGAACCTCCATTGTGGCTGCAATGTGTAATTCTCTGTGAAGTCAACTATTGAAACATTAATACCAAGTGGGAATGTGTCATTTTCTTAACTTGAATTGTTTATCCAACCATCGAATCTCTATGTGTGTGCCTTGCATACTCATAAAAAATTTCTCTCTGAATTTGACCATATATTCTGATACAGGTAATTGTTTTGTAACAAGCTCACACCTCTTAGATTATTTTCCATATTTTAATTGATATGCCACCGATTTATATTTGGTGAAATCAACCAATTACTTTTCCTATTGAATCTGTACTCTCCTCATGGATACAACTTTTCAGATTTGGCAAGCCACCACATACATTGCACGTTCCATCCAAACATGCTTTGTTATAAAAAAATTGTCTAGTTGATTTTTCACAAAATATTGTCGGAATAAATTCCCTTGAATATTTTGGTGGGACATTTAATCCACACTCTGCAACATGATGTTAGTATGCAAAACACGACGTATTTGACAAAAAAACATCATAATGCATTGAAAATTCAACATGATGCCTGCAACAACAAGTGGTACGTGAGTGATTGATTTTCACATAAAAGGGTTTTCTCATTTCAAAGAATCTTTGGCTAATGTTAATTTGTGGATTTTCATTCTTAAACTTAGAGAACAATTGTGTTTGAGTCATATCTAAGAAATGTTTTGCACATGATTCATGATTACGAGAACATATTCTTCTTTTTATTGTATCTCTTCTATTCGGTGACACCCTTGTGTTCTCATTCCAAAATTTTACAATTAATTCTTTTAGAATATTAGATGTATTCTTGTCTTTTCATGGAATTCTGCTAGAGAAAGCCCAATAGTCAGTGTTATTGACTGACTCAAGACGTTTACGTCTCTCTATTTCTTTCATTAATGTTTTTTCTGTTTAGCTTCAAATCACGTCTTGTTTTTCTAATCAAGTGTTTATTAACTATTTTATCACTTACTATACAATTAGTAAGTGCACACCGTGTAACATTACTATCTTTGGTGTGTCTTTTGCCACCTACAGTTTGGTATGTTTTATGTATGTTTTCAACAATTGACGCATTTTGATCAACAACATTAGATGTTCTTAACCCTAGGGTCTTCATTATAGGTCTCATATTAATTAATTTCATCAATGTAACAAATAATTGACATCTTTGTGTGTCATTTAAATTCTCAAAGTAATTATCCCAAATTCCACTAGCTTTTCTTCTCACATTTCTTTTCAGACATTTTGTTAGGCATTGGTTTTATAATGTTTTCATCAATTTCAATTAAGTGAATTGGTTTTCTTCGCAAAATGGAAGGAGGTGTTCTTAGAGGTGAAGATTCGTTTACAAGGTTACTTTCTTCATTTAGTGTTTTCATACAAATTTCAGGGTTAACATTTAGATTCTCTAGGTAAGAGTTCAACAATTGGATTCATATCAATTTCTTCATCCATACCAATATTATCATTCAATTCAATATCATTATTCATTGCAAAATCATTATTCTCTACATTTTCATTATGTATTTCATCCCCATATTCTAATACATTAGCTACATTTGATATAGTAGATGTACCTTGCCCTGCATGAAGTTTTTGCATTCTCTTCAATTTCTTTATTCTCATCTCTTCCAATTTCTTCGGTGTCTTGTTATTGACTTTCCTCTTGTCCTTAGCTTGAATTTTATCACCCATGATTAGAAAAAATCAACTAGTGGGGTAGGGGACAAAATGAACTACTAAAAAATCATGCAAGAATGTACAGAAAATTACAGACCAAACAAAATGTATGTAGAATTCCCGTGAAAGAGATGAAAGGGACATTGGGGGCCATAATATATAAACAAATAATAACGTGTACGCATTATGATTTTTACCTTTTCCAACACATGCCTCAAGGCTTGGGATCCGGTTTGGATCCCCAAGCCTGAGGCATGGACTGCTACAAACACAACAAACCGCGTGTTTTTGTAGAAAAACACAAAAATCCAACTTCTGTCATGATAAATCAACATCAAATGATTGATTTGTTTAAAAAAATTATACCACGACGTAAAGCAGAGTTTCTTCTTTGTATAAATATTATTTTTCAATTTTTCTAACAAATACAAAGTTTCCATATTATTTATTTTCTTAAATATGCCTTTTTATAGCTATTTTTTGAAGTTTAAACATGTCTATCTTTTTTCATGTATCTTTTTTTTGACTCATCAAAATTGAATAAAAAATTTTAGGCACAAACTAGGCATAATTATATACATATTCAAAAAAAAAAAATATAATTTTCGATATTTTTGAGGTAGTTAGGGGGCACGGTCGAGAGATCCATTATTTTTCAAAAAAATTTTGTACTAGAAAAATCATAAATAAAAAAATATTCGCTAAAAAAATCTAAAATAAATTCTAACACAAACTAGATGCTCCTAGCTATCTTTCTACCAAAGGGTTTTCAAAAATACTAAATGGTGCTCAAAAAATGGTGGGGGCACGAAAGTCACTCTATTATGTTTTTTAACAAAACAAGAGCACATGTTGGTATTTTAGTTGTTTGACCCACTTAAACTTATCCGTTTTTAATAAAATTTAGTAGCTTAGAAACTAGACTCAAAATTATACGATTCATATTTCTACAACATCTTCCAATTTTGAGTGTAACTATTTCGAAAAACTTGTACAAGTTGAAGTTTTTTTTTTTTAGAAAAATGCGTCCACTTAAGACCCCCTTTTGGCCCCCAACTTGGTGCACTTACCCTATAGTAAAATAAAGAGATGTAAAACATGGAAGGAATATACATATTAATTTGCAGTTGGAGAATCTCTCATTCTTCTTGTACTTTGAGATGTTAATTTGTGTTCGAAAGGTTAGAGGTTATCAATCCCCATAATTTTCTAAAGGATAATCCATAGTTGGAGGGAGTTGAGTATGCAAAACCCATCACTAAAGAGGAAAGATACCAAAGAACCCCATTAAGAGGAAATACTATCATACAACGTATCCTTCCACCATTATATCTTCCTACACAAAAATAAAGAGGAAAGGAAGAATAACATATAAATAATACAAATTCCTTCGATATCTTCTAACCCCAACATCATTATAGATGGATTTAGGCCCAATTTTGTAAATGTAGCACAAGTTTAACAAATAATGGATTACCCATGCCCCCACTATGTTTTGTACTACTAGTTCTAATTATACAAATGTTGAGAGAATAAAAGGATAAGAAGGCCCATGCCCCAAAATGATATATCTAAATAATGCAATCGAGAATATTGAAATACTCATGACCCTTTTGTTTTATTTTGAATTTTTTCATCTATGTCTAAATTTGTACCAAAATTCTATAAAATCTTGTAAGAATATGATAATGTTGGAATTTTTCGAGAATTTATCCCCACGATGGAAATGTCCTGTAAGGGGCAATACTATTTTACGTTCTTGTCCCTAATGGATGTTTATGGACCAATGAGAATTATATCACATTTTTGTATTCATTTCTATTTATGATGATTTGCACCACTGTCTAAACTATATCGTGTTCTTTAATCTACATGTACTAGTTGTAGATGATACCTGCATAATTCCCCTCTTTTGAAGTGTGTGCGATAAATTATTTGATCGTGTAATTCAAAAGAAATGATGGGTACCCATGTCGAGATAGATCTAATCATATGCATTGGATCACGTGAAAGGTTGTAGTAGTGTCCACCATTGGGATCCCATTCCTGTAAGATGGTTGTGCATAGAGGAGACCATGATGTACAAAGAAAACAATACACAACAAGCTACTAGTAATAGTACTTATAGAAATAACAATTGTGAGTAGAATTAAAAAATTACAAAGGCAAAGTAATAGTTAATCAAGCTAACATAAGAAATAACATGTACAAGATTCAAATCAATTCATAAAGCTACAAACATGAGACACCCACCTTGTCCCAAGAAAATCGCAATAAACGCACACAAGTTGCATACCAAGAAGCAATGTTACATACAATAGAGGCATAAAGCCATAAGCATGGGACATCCATGGTGTCATAAAAAAAATCACATAGGCCACATAAAATAAGTAGACAAATATTCAAGCAACAAATTAAGAAAGTAATCTAGCAATCAATTATAATTGACAAAAGTGAAAAAAACATAGACCAAGATAGGTTAACATTACACAAGACACGTGTGTTATCCTGTTAGGCCAAAAGATAACATATACACAATATAAGTAATTAAGCATAATGAGGAAGTAAAAGTAACTGTAATGAAAAAAATCATATCCGTGTTGAAGATGCCCTCATATGATCAAAATCATTTGGAAGGGACCAGTGACACCTATCATTGTGTATCAACTACGTGTGTCATGCATCATGCTCAACATACCTCATAAATTCATTTGTGTAAAGAGTATATATAAAAATATGTTATATAAGAAATTAACATGATAAACAACATATGTAAAGTAAAGAGATAACATATCAAGTCATATGTAAATCCTAATTTTGTAGTTTTAAAAATATTTGAATGTTTTGATATTATGTAATGATTTTAAAGTTTTTTATATTTTTTAAATTTGTTATGTGCGAGGAAGGAGATAACACAAGAACTTACTCAACATTAAGGAGATAATTTGAACTAGGATCAAATTGGATGGGCTCGTGATTGGCCTTATTATATAACTTTTGAAATCAAGGTCCAATGAATTCCCTATTTCATGGACATGATATAATGCCAATATATATTCTTCATCTCGTATAAGGTGACCCTCATTCGACCATGATATCATGTCGATAGTCAGTAAGGCTATAGTATTCATATAATAAGCATTGATGTATACATGACAACAAGGATTTAAATCTACATTATTCCTTTATGTTAGGTTTTCTTATGGTCTACACATAAATTATTAGGTGTGAGTGCACATCTAAGTTAGATTCTATATTTCTCTAACATACTTTGTGTGAAGCAAAAACTTTTACCATTACTACTTGGTTCTCTCGTATTAAATTTTGGTTTTCCATATTGGTATGGGTTGGTACAAATGGAACCATAATCTTGAAAAAACACATGTAAGTGGTGAGCCTGTTGGAACAATATGAACCATAATCTTGAAAAAACATATATAAGTTGTGAGCTTGTTGGTACAACAAAACCATAATATTAAAAAGCACATATAAGTGGTGAGCCTTTACCATCACACTAAGGATTTGGATCAAATGAGAGATACGACTAATTGAATTTAAATAATTAAATTGAAAAAATCCTGTAATAACCAAATCCATTGCTAATGAAATAAATATATAACCCATAAGGTAATAAATCATCCAATCCAATGTGGGCTCACTATAGGGTTGTTTTTGTATTTGATAGAGCATAGGTGTACCAAAACATTAAACCCTAGGGTTAGGTATGAGTTGAGCCTAGCTCGCCTAAATGTAGATGTGGAAATTGATTTTACACTAATGACATGTGCCACAACAAACCATATTACATTGAAATCAAGTTTACATGATTTTAACTCAATAAATTAGATGTAATTGCATAAACGAATACTCTAGGAACATTTGAAATGTAGAATAATTTAAATACTTTTAAAGTGTTTTAAGAATGACATTAGTTTTGTACAATTAGAGAGATGGTCATTAAAAACAAATAGTGTTGAGAAATTTCAAACATCGAGGCGTGTAGGCCCAAAAATAGTGTGAATAGAGAACCTCGACCAAAACTATAGCATTCCTTAGTTGATAAGACTATAATTGTAGCATTATAGTTGTAAAAAATAATAGATAAAGATAATTTAACTACATGAAATTGTTCATCTACTTTAGGGCTTTGAAAACCTCACTCACTTTTTTAGAAATCACTACAAATTTATACGAAACTATTCTCTTTCCTTGGAACCTTAATGCTACTACAACACCTTTTAAAACCATAAAAATGTCAAGGATTTTATGTAAGCATGCATTATCCCTCCATTATTATTAGGGACATGGTATTTTGAACAAGTTGGAACATAACACAATAAGTATAATGCAATTCAATAGGTATTATAGTGTAATTCAAGTATAACAACCCTTAAATCACTTCCAATGTTGTAATCAATACAATAAGTATTATGTTTTATTTACCTCTAAATTCTTAAAATTTACTTTTTGCATGATTATGAGAATGATCTTGAAATAAATCAACTCCTTTCTTATAAAACTTCAATGATTTCTCTCTTGTTGACCCTAAATGCACTAATGTAGTTGTGTATCTAAATATTTTCTTGAATTAAATTAGTACCTAATGGTGTCCATGTTGTTGAGAATTTTTCATTGATTTCAAGAGGATGATGTATGGTTGATGTCATAGGTCATGAAGAGATTGTTTGAGTTTGTTGATGTTCGAGGAACTAGTAGTTGTTCTCATTGATGTCAAAGGTGGGTTGTGTCTTGTTGATGCTAAAGGATGTCATGGATAGTTTTTTTGTGTGTTTTTATTGATTCCAATTGATGTCAAATGATGCCTAATGATGATATCAAGGTCTGCATGGTGGAAGTTAGCTACTTATAAGGTCATTTTTCAGTACATAGAGAGAGAACTTGAAAACACTTGTGAAAACAAAGAAGTCATGTGAGAAGATATGGGCATGGTAGCTTGGTGAAATAAGTGGATACATATATGTAGAGATTTTTAGCATGATAATGTGGCTTAGAGTGCATAAACATAGGTATGAAGGTCAGTTCCTAGCATGAAGACCAAACAAGGTGAAGAAAGCATGGCCTAATGAGGTAGGTTGATCATTTTTCAGTGCCATTATGTAAGTGTGAGCATGGGAGGAGTGTTGGCATGTTGTTTCAGATGTGTGGACCAAGTTTCAGGTCATAGTTTGCAAGAACAAGCAAGATATTACATTTTTGGTCAAATTGAGTTCTTGAAAATGGTGTTTCCAGCTCAAGGTCAACTTTGTGATGCTTGTTGGTACGTGAATATTCTGTATGGGAACCTAATATCTTAGGGATATGTTGTTATGTGTCCTAGATAATAATGTATGGAATTATTTTTGGTTTGAAGACCAGAGCTTTATGAACAATTGTTAACACAAAAACTACTTAAAACCCTAGTTTCAAGTTGATATGAAAGATATTTCTCAAACATACTTACAAGTTATTTTTTTCTCATTTGATGATTTGGGCATGTGGAAGACTCTGTTATATTTCTCCGAGGTGGTTTTGGTTTGTCTAATGGATGAGTGGACCCCAAAGAAAAATTATTGTTTTTAAATATTGTGCTATAGCAATCAAGTTTTGCAAAGGACTATTTGAAAAAATGAATGTTTCATGATTCCATGGACCTATACTACATTCCTATGATGTTTCCATACAAGTTATATCCTTTAGGTGGCCTAACCAAGACAATTTCTCGTGACTGGTGTTTGGAAAATTTTGAGTGTTCTTGAAGGAAATTTGATCTTGATCCTTTATTATTTGATTTGAAGAGTCTAATGCATTAGGTTATAAATGAGGTCATGTAATATATTTTGGCGTGTTTCATTTAGCTTGTTGAAGTTTTTCAAAGTGGTACAAGATTAATTCTTGAAAACTGGTTCTTGAGGACCTAGTAGGAAAATCATGTTCTCAAGATGGTTTCATGGTGTGAAATGAAGTTGTAAAGCTTTCTATACATGGAGGATGTAATAAAAGCTTCTAAAAAATTTGTTTGAAGTGCATTTTGAGCTTTGGAGATGATCATGTAATTTAAAGGAGTCATATCTTCATATAGACCTAATATAGTAGGTCTTCTTGAGTCTTAAAGAAGCAAATGACCTAAAGGAGTTATTACAGACCTAATGGAGTTACTGTTCTAAGTATTTCATGATTATCAGATGTATTTTTTTCTAAAATGGCTGACCTATGAGGTGTATGAGCTTAATTCGTGTATATAAGCAATGGTGATTAGGCCTATTTGAGTTATAGGAGGACATGGAGAAAAGTTTGAGCTAAAGGATGAGTGTGAGGGTTAAATAAGGCCTTATAGACCATATAAAGCATGTAATGAATTCATTAATAACATCTTATAGTTTATGAAGATCAGTTTTTGCATGCATATGACCTAGTGAAGAAGAAAGAGCAAGTTAGGAAGAAAGACAATTTTTTGTGTCTCTAAGAGCAATTGAGCAAGGGTACGAACTTGTTTTAATGTTTGAGGATCAAAGTGTTTGTTATAGGCCTAAGTGCATCAGAGATAGAGAACATACCAATAATAATAATAGAATAAGATAGAGAAGAGAAAATAATTCCATCATTTGTTGAGATAACAACAAGAAAAGGTGGAAAACATTCTTAGGTGGTTGAGTTGGTGCTTGGTCTTC
Source organism: Taxus wallichiana var. yunnanensis (assembly GCA_018340775.1). Lineage (NCBI taxonomy): Eukaryota > Viridiplantae > Streptophyta > Pinopsida > Cupressales > Taxaceae > Taxus > Taxus wallichiana. Next base: position 558,736,028 of record CM031234.1, read on the forward strand.
CTTGTGGATTTGGTGCTTCACTAAAACACTAGGGGTTGGTTCCTCCTTGCAAGTTTGTGATTGTTAAATTCAAGTTGGTGCCTGATAAATTAGGGGTTGGTGCCTCCTTACAAGTTGGTGCTTGCTAAATTCTAGTTGGTGCTAGATAAATTAGGGGTTGGTGCTCCTTGTGGAGTTGGTGCTTCACTAAATCTTGAATTTTGATATATATATAAGAAAATTTCAGTGGTTTTTCTTCCCTTGATGGTTTCCCACCTAAATATTGTGTTCATGTGTTCTCTATTATTGCATTCTCATGTGAATGGTTGATAATTTGGTTTTATTAACTAAGTTAACATTTCTCATATGATGATGGTTTGATGAATGTATAAAGATAACTAGAGTAAAAATTTATAAAGACACTAATTCACCCCCAATGATTATTATTCCAACAATTGGTATTAGATCCTAGTCCTTTAAGAATTTTTAACAACTTGAAGGAGATCCAAGGAGCCCAAGTATGACGAGTAATCGAGTTCAAGGAGGTTTCTCAACCAACAAGGCTCCTCTCTTCAATGGGAGTAATTATGCATTTTGGAGCATTAGGATGAAGAAATATCTAATGTCATTGGGATTTGACATATGGAAATAATTGGGAGTTTGATAAACTAAACCTGTTACACCTCCAACTGATGTAGCAGAAAGAGGGCTTATGAAAGTAATTCCGAAGAAATGAATTCTATTTTATGTGGTCTCTTAGAAGCTAAGTTTGTGAAGGTTATGCATTGTGATACAGCCAAAGGAATGTGGGATAAGTTACAAACCATCTATGAAGGTGACTCCAAGGTCAAGTTGGCTAAGTTGCAAACCTATAGAAGACAATTTGAGATCTTGAGAATGAAAGAAGATGAAAACATTTTTGCTTATCTACTGAGAGTTGATGAAGTTTTCAATATCATCAAAGGTCTTGGAGAGAATATGGAGGAAATAATAGTTGTTCAAAAGGTACTGAGGTCCTTGATATCTAAATTTGATCCTAAGGTTTCAATTGTAGAAGAAAAATATTTGAGCACCACGTAGATGGATGAGCTTCATGGGATCTTGACAGCCTATGAGATGAGAACAAATGATGGAAGACCTCCCAAGAAGGATTTTTCTTTCAAGGTTGAAAATAAGACACAAGGTAAGAAGGTAAAATATGAATCGATTCAGATATTGATGATGACAATCTAGAATCTATGTTTGTTAGAAGGCTAAGAAGAGGCTCAGAGTAAGTACAAAGGTAAATTACCCTTTAAGTGTTTTGAATGTGGTAAGATTGGTCATTTTGCAAATAAATGTCCTAACAAGAATAGGGATGAGCATGATGAGCATGAAGAACATGATGAACATCATGACAAGGATAAGAAGCCTCATAAGCATGACAAAAGGAGTTCTAAGAATCATGAAGGTAAGATAATATCCTCCAAGAACAAGAAGAATTTATACTTGAAAGAAGATTGTAGTGATGGTAGTTATGATGTTAGTGACAATGAAGACAATAGTGATGATGAAGATGTCAAAGAAGATAACAATGAAGTCATATTCATGGCCAAGGAAGCAAGAAATGAGTTTTGAATGATTTCATGGAAGATTCAGAAGAAGAGTAAGTTGAGGTGTAAAAGGAATGATAACCAGATCATACCAAGCCAAGAACACAGATGCTAATCAAACACCACGATCAATAAGATAAAATCAATTTGCTAGAATAACTTTACATAAAACCTTTGCAAACAAATGAGTAGCAATATCGTATATTATTATGGATCTCAATGAAATACAAGGAGAATGGACCTTGCTTATATAGGAAAGGAATAACAATCTAAGAACCAGTCAAGGTCGTAGATCAAGCCATAAATCAAGGAAATAACTAGTCATCAAAGAACTAGTCACGACCATAGATTTAGGAGAGAACTAGACATCAAGGATCTAGTCAATACCATAGATCAAGGAAAGAACTATACATACAACTAGATAATATCTCCTAATATCTAAATAAGATAAATGAATATCCACACACATAAGTGAGTGAGGATAAATACAATAAAGGTAAATAAAGAAACTAGGTGAACAGAGCTAAGGTAAATACCTACTCTAACAAGGTGAACTTAGAAATTTATTTGATTAGTTCTCTATATGATCTAAAGAGACAAAAAAATAAGAACAAGAAGTTAAAGACCTTGATCAAGGAGTATGAGGATCAAATTATTTGCATGGACAATGAATATGGTAAGATCATCAAGGAGATGGAATCTCATATTGAAGGAATGTTAGCTAGTCTTAAGGACAAAAAAGAATATTGCATCAAGTTCAAAAATAAATGTAATCTTTGAAGAAATTTTTGATCAAGAATCTAGCAAGTTGAAGTCATTTGAGAAGTTTGAGAAGAGCACCGAGGCTCTAAATGATATGTTGAGTTTTTATAAGTCTACTAGTGATAAGGCAGGTCTTAGATTCAATGGAGATCTCAAGAAGAGAAATGGATATGACAATGTTGGTCCTAGTTTCCATGAATATTAGAAGGATAACATAAAGAATGATGACATGAACAAGAAGAATAATTTCAAGAGAAATAAAAGGATGAACCCATTCAAACAGGAAAATTCTATAAGGTATGCTAGTTCTTTTAATGGTTATTGTTACTCATGCAGTGAATTTGGTCATAGAGCAAGAGAATGTAGAAGAAGGACCTCAAGGAATGAGTATTATTGGGAATATGAAAGTTATTTTAAAGGCTATTGTTATTCATGCAATGAATATGGTCATAGGGCTATGGATTGTAGAAGGAAACTCAATTCATATCAGTCAAAAGGAAAGAGTGATGTTGTTTGTTATAATTGTCAAAACATTGGTCATGTTGCAAGATTTTGTTATCAAGGTCCTTCAAGAAAAAAAATTGGTATCAAGCTCCTAGAGTTCAAGACAAGAAGACATACATTATGAATTCTGATTCTTTAGATAAGTTGAAGGAGATAGTCAAGAATTCAGATTATGACCAGTCAACAAGAAAATATGGATTGTTTACCATGATAGAGCATGAACCAAACATTAAAGAGTGCCAAGAGTATATGCTATTATCTCAGGTAGTTGAGAATAATGATGGTGAATTTTACATCAAGCTTGAGGTACCAAAGAGAACAAGTGCATCCTAAAAGCATACTATCAAACTCAATAATGCAAGGTATTGGAAAAGGGAATGGAGATCTAGGAATATCCTGATTTCATGATGCTTTAGAACCCTAAGAAGAATGGGGTGAATTTTTTATGCTTCATGAAGGAATTCATCATCTAATAGAAGAAGTAGTGAGGTATGTTTTTCATGTTAAAGACTTGGATAGCTGTAAGAGAAGGTAAGAGTTGTGCCAAGATGTTCCAGTCACATTCATGGAGATATGAACAAGTATCGGGCATCAATAAGGTCTTTGGATATTTGAAATAGATATGATATTTGTTTATTTAAGCATCATGAATATATGTGTAGGGTTGGAGACTTGAGACTATTGTGAAAAGGATATGAAGATGTCTTAACATATGTATGAAATGTTTTGATTAATTCACTTATGAAGTTGTGTTGCAATGAATATGCTTCAAAAAGGGTTTTTAGAGCCTTGAATGGTAGATAGACAATTTTTATAATGTGATATGCATGGTTGATAAAAATATGGTGTTTTGAGGCCTAATTTAGGTTTGTGACCTTGAGAGAAGGGATTGGTCTATAAGACCAATATGGTTTAGTGAGTCATATAACCTATATGAGTGATGTGAAGATCCAAAATGAGTCCATAGAGATGTGTAGTAGGATTTTAGGTAGGAAAGGACTCAAGGAATTTGTGTGAAGAAAAAGTGAAGGTATGTGTGTGTTGATTTGATCCATTCACCACGGTCAATGTGTCATTTTAAGAGAGACTTTTGAGGTCATAGAGGTCTTTGTATGAATACTTGTTCATTGAATCTTTATTATGAAGAGTTAAAGTGTGCCATTTGGTTCAAGAAGGTATGTGAAGACTCAGCTTGGTGATAGAAGACTTGAAAGAGTGTAGTGTGCCTAGGGTTGTGTTTTGTAACCCTATTTTGGTCTGTGTCGAGTTAAGAAGAAAGTTATTGGTCTACAAGACCAATATGATTTTTGTACTTTATAGCTCATATAGGTATGAAGGTATTGAAGACCTAAATGGACCTACATGATTTTTTTAAGGGCTATGATTAGGAGGTTTAAAAGGATTTGAGTAGGCATAGTATGGTGAAATCATGAAACATAAACCATGTGCAGAGTTGTTCTTTGCAAGTATCAACATGAATAAGTTCTGTGTTTTTGCATGGAGGATCAAGGCATGTGTCTCAATTAGCATATCATGATAAAGGAAAAATATTTTGAGTTTGACAATCATAGGAGGCAGGATCATAATAGTCAAATCTGGGAAGAGATTTCTGAGTTAGTTGTTCATAATAAAATTAGGTAAGAAAACCACTTTGCATGGATTGTTCATGTTAGTGGTAAGATCCAAGACATTGGGTATGTTTTCTTAGATTGCATATTATAGGTTTGTATTGACCTAGTTGACATAATATGATGTAATGAATATGTATTGATGAGGTTTGATGATGGTGTCATAGTAAAGATTGAACTACAGACCTAGTTGATTGAATCATGCATGGTTTGTGTCATGATGACTCATGAATAAGTTATTTTGAGGATTAATGGTTTGTGAAACCTGAGCAGAGCATGAATGATTCTTATTTTTATTGAATACTTAGTTTGGTTTCTTGAAAAAACATCTCTGTTTGAAGATTGCTCTTAGTTGACTTTAGAATGATGATGAAGACATAATGGTTTGTTATCTTGTGTATGGTTCATAAAGGAGACTTTTACCTTAGGGGGATATTTTTGGCTATGAGTTGATAGATCAAGGTATGTTTGTGTTGTTTGAACTTATCATATTCATATTATATAGTTTTTGATTTCATTTGATGATCATGAAGGTATCCTAGTTCTGTTTGAGAAGGTACATGTTTCAGCTTGCATCAAGAAGCAAGAAAATGAGTAAGGATTTAAAAATCTCATTTGGTATCCTTCTAGAAATCATTAAGAAATTTAAGGAGTCGGGGGAGTTGAGCAAGTGGATTTTTAGCTCCATAATTATGTTTGTAGTTTGAAGAAGCTATGTTGGAGATTGGTGACAGAGATAGAAGTGTTGTTGGCCATTGAAAGGTAATAAAAAGGCATTTTCTTATTTCTTGCAAATGATAGCGGTTTGAGCATTGGTCTATTAGTATCAAAAGATGACTTGTTTTGATTTCAAAGGAGATAAAAATGGTTTGAGAGTCCTAATGAATCATATGGTGATCCTAATATATTAAGACAAAATAGGATAAGATGAGTGATTTTGTATTGTGATTTGAAGTATGCATTAAGTAAGGGGGAGTATGTACCTATAATTTTGATATCTTGGTTATTGATATGGGAAGATAGAAAAGATCATGTGTGGTCATGTTTGATTAGTGTTAAACTCAAGGGGATCATGTTTTGTTTTCCACAATTCACATCGTGTAGCCCCATGTTGTGAAAAATCCTAAGGTGAATGCTTTGGTCATCTATTGGTGTCAATATTTCATCATTGAATATCAGTTCATCTTGTTCAGTTGAATATCCTAATGTGTTGAAGATCCTTTGTCATTTATGTCAAAAGGGGGAGAATGAGAAAATGCAAAGTATCCTTTTGAAGTGTTTTCATTTTGTAGTATGTTTTCCATCAACATGTTTACCATCAATGACAAATATGGATATTGTTGATAAGTTTTCATTGATGTCAAGAGGATGATGTCATGGTTGATATCATAGGTCATGAAGAGATTGTTTGAGTTTGATGATGTTCAAGGAACTAGTAGTTTTTCTTGTTGATGTCAAATGTGAGTTGTGTATTATTGATGTTAAAGAATGTCATGGAGAGTTTTGTGTGTGTTTTCATTGATGCCATGTTTAATGATTCCTAATGATGATATCAAGTTCTACATGGTGGAAGTCATTTGTTTATAAGGTCATTTTCAATACTGAGAGAGAGAATTTAAAGACAATATGAAGACAAATAAGTCTTGTGAGAAGATATGGGCATGGTAGCTAGGTGAAAAATTGGATACATGCATGTAGAGGTTTTTTTAGCATGATAATGTGGCTTAGAGTGCATAAACAAAGGTATGAATGTTAGTTCCTAGCATGAAGACCAAACAAGGTAAATAAAACATGGCCTAATGAGATAGTTTGATCAGTTTTCATTCCTAGTATGAAATTTTGAGCATGGGAGGGTTGTTGTAATGTTGTTTTAGATATGTGGACAAATTTTCAAGTCATAGTTTGTAAGAACAAACAAGATATTTCATTTTTGGTCAAATCGAGCTCTTGAAAATGGTGTTTCCCATCTCAAGGTCAACTTTTTGATACTCATTGGTACATGAATATTATGTATGGGAACCTAATATCTTATATGGATGTTGGTATTTTCCTAGATAATAATTTGTGGTATTTTTTTGGGTTTGAAGGCCAAAGCTTTATGGACAATTGTTAACACAAAAATTACTCAAAAACCCTTCTAAAACCCTAGTTTCAAGTTGATATGAAAGATATTTCTCAAAAAATATCATAAGTTGATTATTTTCTTATGTGATAATTTTAGCATATAGAATAATCTCTCATATTTCTTTAGGTAGTTTTGGTTTGTTAGATGGACGAGTGGACCCACAAAAAAGGCCTATTTCTAAAGATTTTTCTATAGTAGTCAAGTTTTGCAAAGTAATAATTGAAAAAATGAATGTTTCATGATTTCGTGGACCTATATTACATTAATATGATGATTTATATGAAATTTATATCCTTTAGGTTGCCTAACTAATTCAATTTCTCATGACTGGATTTTGGACAATTTTGGGACAGTTTTGAGTGTTCTTGAAGAAAAGTTTATATTTTTCCTTTGTTATTTGATTTGAAGAATATAATAAATTAAGTGGTGTGAATGAGGTAATTTAGTATCTTTTTTCATGTTTAATTCATCTTTGTGAAGTTTTTCAAGGTGGTACAAGTTTAATTCTTGAAAACTGGTTCTTGAGGACCTAGTAGGATAGTCATGTTCTCAAGATGGTTTCATGGTGTGAAATGAATTTTCTTAGATTTATATACATGGAGGAGGTAATAATATCTTATTTAAAATGTGTTTTAATTGTTTTTTGAGATTTTTATATGATCATGTAAGTTCAAGGAATCATATCTTCACATAGACATAATATAGTAGGTATTTTTAAGTCCTACATAAACAAATGACCTAATGGAGATGTTGCAGACCTAATGGAGTTAATGTTCTAAGTTTTTCATGATTATCAGATGTAATTTTATCTATAATATCTGACCTAATTATATATGGTCTACCTATGATGTGTATGAGCTTAATTCATGTATATAAACAAGGGTGATTAGGTATATATGAGTTAGAGGAGGGCATGGAGAAAAGTGAAAGCTAAAGGATGAGTGTGAGGGTTGAATAAGGTCTTGTAGACCATATGAAGAGTGTAATGAATTCATGAAGAACATCCTACATGTGGTGAAGATTATTTTGTGCATGCATATGACCTAGTGAAGAAGAAAGAGCAAGTAGGGAAGAAAGGTAGTTTTGTGTGTCTCCAAGAGTAGCTGAGAAAGGGTATGAACTTCTTTTGATGTTTGAGGATTAGAGTGTGTGTTAGAGGCTTGAGTGCATCAGAGATAGAGATAATACCAAGAAGAAGAAGAGAAGAAGATAGAGAAGAGAAAAGAAGTCCATCATTTGTTGAGATAGCAACAAGAAAAGGTGGAAAACATTCTTAGGTGGTTGAGTTGGTGCTTGGTCTTCCTTCTAGAGTTGGTGCTTCCTTGAAAGTTGGTGCTTGCTAAATTCAGGGTTGTTCCTCCTATGTAGATATAAAATTTATGCACTTGGGTACAATTCTAGGTCCTAAATCATACTAATATTAGTATACATGATTCCTAAGCAAGAAAACTAGTGGTTAAAAATCCTTTTGGTTGCTTTATCTCTTACACTTTACTGGATTTACACATCTTACGCTTATGTTGGCACTTGAATAATTTAACTTTTGATGGCCTCGAGACACTAGTGCCCGATTAGTACGTAAGCTCCCATGCACTCATGTCCCTCTTAGGTGTTCTTGTCCCTCTCTTTCTTATCCTTACTCTTTTGGGTTATTTTCACTTCTTGGTCACCTTTAACACTTTGGGTCGGGATTTGATTACAATTAGTAAATTCAAATAGGGGAATCATATATATACTTAGTTACTTCTTTCGATTAAGAGGCATGTTTCACCATAATGTTGCATATAAAATGGATAAGGTAAAGGTGAGGTGAGGAGGAATACATGTGTAATCGAAGAAGGTTGCGTGCATTGTAGAAGACCAAGTTGATCGTGAAGAGCTCCTTTTTGGCCTGGAAGGACTACCTATAAGCACAACAATACCACTAAATAAAATTAAATAGCATATGACGGTGGATTGCCTAGCGTATGCTAGATTCCGGGAAGTGTGATACTTCCTACAAAGGTCATCAGTCCACGTTTAATAACAACTTAATTTAAAAAAATGATAATAAAAGAAAGATCTTAAAGTAACAATATGATTTAGGTATCTCAAATGCCAACAATAAACTACATTTAAGCTAAATATTGAATATACAACTAAATCTAGAGAAGGCATGTTGTTGTTAAGGATGACAGGTGAGGCAGAGGTGTTTAGGAAGGTCTGGGTGAGATTGGGTGAATTTTAGGAAGGTTTTGGGTGAGTTAGGAGCTCACTGGTTTGAGGAAAATTACAGTCACAGAGAGTATCAGTTGAGCGACCGATGTTGGTACCTAGTAATAACCGACGCCAGTTAGGTGACCATTGTTGATAGGGGAAATTAGATGAGAAGGTTAAAATGGGTTGGTTAGGAGCTCTCTGTGATTGCAAAGAGTTAGGAGTGCTTAGGCTAGGTGCTAGGATTTATGTGAAGACTCAGAGATGGTAAAATAGGTGATCTGAGAAGAGTACAAGGCTCAATAGGTAGGTGGTTAGGTGGAGATGCTATGGAGGAGATTTGAGAGAGATAGAAGGTGAAAAAATAGAAAATAAATGATTAACAACCAAAATACTAAAAAAATCACAAGGTAAAGATTACTTACTTGCAGATTGGAAGCTGGTTGTAGAAGGAATGGCTATGGTGAAGGCAAGACAAGTCATGATCTCGTGTAGATGAAGTATAAGGCTCTGGACTTCCCTGTGAGTGATCCAATGCTCTGGAACACATTGTTGATGCTTGGTGGAGGTTGTGAATGCTTGGAATGATCTCTGGTTCGTCATGAGGTCACTTGGATGCTCGAGAATACCAATGCAAGAACTCCCAAAGCCAAGATGGAAGAAGAACCGGGAGAAGGATTAGAATTCCTTATTTAAGGGAATCAATGGTAGTTAGGTGACCGGTGCCGACCGAGGAATAACCGGTGTCTGGTTAGGGAGAAAAGGTCATATTTGCCAAAAATAGCCTTTTCTCTCCATTTTTGGTGTTGGTCAAGATTTTTATGGACTAGGAGTGTGGGTTGTCACTAAATGAAGTGGGAAATAGGTGGGAGAAGTGTAGAAGAAGTCATAGTTAGGTTTAGAAGAGGTCATAGTTAGTTAGGGAAGTAAATGACTTAGTCTAGGTTAATAAATAGGCTTGGAAAGGGTCCATGGTGAGGTGGAGAGGTGAGGTGGAGGGGTGATGGAATTATTAACTTAATATGGGTAGTTAAATTAATAATAATGTGTGGAGGGGTCATGGTAAGGGGTATGTTAGTCGAAGGGGGTCTAGAGGGTTGCAACCCAATTTTGAGTGTCTACAAGGTCAAACACCATAAGCATTATCTATCACCACCTAATCTTGCACAAAGGCACAAAAGCACTACAAAGTACATATCTAGCACATTCATACAAGGGAAAAGGGTTACATTGGTTTGTATACACTACATAGGAGGGGAGTTCTTTCTATTCCATCACACACATCTTGTATACTCGGGAAAATATAGATCTATACCTATATTATCATGCTACTTTCACAAGGGAAACCTAGGGCACATGACACGTGTACACACACAAATAGAGAACTACATGGAGTCCGAGATGTAATGCGTTGCTCAGTCATAAGTTCACTCTTTAGGTGATCTTCATGGTTAGTTTGACTCTACATTCTCGCATCTTTTTATTATATTTGATGTGGTTTGTGGGCATGTGCAAGTAGTCATTTGTTTTACAAGTTACAGTACGATCAATGACTTAACAAAAAAATAGAGTGACAAAGAATGAATAATGAAAAAGATCTTTCGACCTAGAAAATACCAGGTTCCTAGCATCTGAAAGCGAGACATAGGCACCGAGACCGGTCATTAGCACCTAGGGCACTCCTATCCTCTTACCGACGCTTCTATCATGTATATTCCTAGGGTTCTAAAACCTCATCGAGCCTTTGCGATGTTGTTCTAGCTTGTTCTAGCAAATACATAGTCCCAATCATTTCCAGGTTGCACAAAATTAGCTAAGTCATCTTTCTCCCTTCATTTGCTTAGGGTTTTACATTGTTGAATTCTTAGTGTTTGCACATTACTATATTTAATCATTTGAATATAATTTTCTACAAGAATTTACTCGAATAATATTTAATTCAAATTATATTAAATCATTTGGTGAACCCGACGTGAACCCCAACTCATGATGGACCACTCAGATCCTTATTTTTCCTATTCTATCATATTTGTATTTCCCTAACCCTAAACCCTAGTTTCATCAAGGTTCATATTTCCATCTATTGTATATCATATATCTAATATGCATAGTTCTTCCTAGGGTTTCATCCTTGGTCCTATCCTTTAGGTCACTTTCTAGGGCTCTTATTTCAAAAATTACCTTTTCTTTCATATCATGGCCCCTAAAGTTCCTCAAGTCTCCTTGTATCAATTACTTTAAAAACACCTAGTTTGTAAAGATTCTCTCACAAAATCCATAAACACAATGTACCTCCCTCACGATACGCCACCTTCACAAGTAAGTGCAATTTTCAATCGTATCTCTAACCCCCTATTATTCCTAATAACACAACCAATCAATCCATCTTCGAGTCATATCAAGTTTTATACCTTTTTTAATATAAATTTCAAGCTATGGAAACCACGATTGCATCCCTCACATCTGAAATCCAACATCTCAAGGATGCTTCTCATGCCTATGCTATTTCTTCTTCTACACCTCATCCCAATCCCATGTCTACTACATGTGCTCATACAAGTGAGGTTAAGGTCTTACCACAACAATAACCTCTCAAGTTTTATCGAAATGTTAGGCAACACGATATTCTTTCTGAGATCCTCAATCACCAGTTAATCACCTTTCCACTTACTCATTACTACCATAATTATCGGCTTACCAAATATAAAGGTCGTTTGTTTTTTGAAATTATCATAGAATTAATGGACATTGTGACAATGATTGATATGCTTTAGAATGAAGAATTGGGTGACTTGAGCATCAAGGCTTTATTATATTTACTACACAACATTCTACTACATGCTCATCTTCAATTACCAAACCCTAATAGGTTCCCAAATATGATCCCTTTATGTCTAGTGAGCATCACGAAAAATTCACTCATGTTACTTCTCTAGTAATGCAAGAGTCACTATAACTCTCATCTAAGGTCAAACCATCAAAGGACGAACAACAAATTCCATTGCCACAAGTTGAGATCCCTCAGAACTTCGTAAAATTAAACTTATAATTCCTCATTTTGATCAAGATAATGTCTATGCCAATGATTGTGACACATTTCAACATCTCCCACCATGTCATGGTCTCTCTACCATCATCGGATAGATCTCCATCACTCGTACACTTGAGGGGCATTGCACTTCCCCCTTCATTACTATTGGTTGTCTATTATTTCTTGTTTACTATTGTTTTCCATTGTTTATGGGCTATTCCCTATGTGTTTATTGATCATTATTTTCTTATGGCCACTTCAGCCCTGAGTGTCTTGTGACATTGTGAGCAATGTCCCATGTATACAACCCTCTTTTCATGGTCCCTCTTGTCTTCATAGTTTCTTGATACATTGTATTCTATTGCATGTTATCTCTTTTACACTAACACTTATTTCTAGCCTATATTGTTTGCATGTTCCTTGGTTTCTACCATGCACATCCCCTACCCCCTATAGGTATCCAATCTATGATATGAATATCACTCTCGATCCTCTCGTTTGGGTCACATCCTCCTACATTTTTCACATGCACCCCAAATGAGGGGGAAACTATTGGGTGAACAAATCATCCTTCCAATAGCACAAAGCTCCGAACAGAAAAAATGCGTGTACAGAATTGGCCAAAGAACACATCCACATATTGGTCTAGAATCTAACTTGGATAAAAAACACAGAGCAAACATTAACACCTAGTATCAAATAGGAACGATGGGTGCTTGTGTCCCACTTGGGCACTTGTGTCTTGGGAGAATAGACAGTTTCCAATAGGTTAAAATATGTATCTACAATATCAAGCACTTACCTTCAATTACATAATTCATTCAATTGGCTACAATTCAGCTACAATTTAGTTACAACTTGGTTACAATACGGTTATAACTTGGTTACAATTTAGTTACAAATTTGGTTACAAATCGGGACTTGCCAACCTGTAGTGAAACTTATCATTTAAGAAGCGTCATGGAACAAAATAAAAAAGAGACCTCTCTCCCCAACACTCTTCTCTTGGTGTGAGATCACCCAAAAACTCATCCTTGGCATGAGATCTCCCAAAACTCATCCTTGGCATGAGATCACCCAAAAACCTCATCCTTGGCATGAGATCGCCCAAAACCTCATCCTTGGCGGTAGGATGCTCAAATCCATGGCTTGATGCTTTCTTGGTTGGGAATTGATCACTCCCAACCCCATCTGACAACATATCCAAAACAAACAAGATAACTTTATATCCTATACTCTCTCATACATCAGGTGCACTCTTTCCTTAGCTACTACTTTCTACAAATTTTACATACTTATACATACGTTACTCTTATATTTCACATACGAGGATTTTACTAATCTTTTGTTCTTATTTTGCAGGTCCATCCTTACAAGAAACAAGAATCATCTCACATCAATAAGCACAAGCTCCAACAGCATGTTACTATGCATATAATTCACCCCTAGGGTCTACCTCCCTTTCCTAGTTGTCACGCTTCACATTGTGATCACTTCACACTTCACATGGCTACTTATCCATTTGGTACACTATCAGCTACACTCCTCTCCATATTACAAGGTACACATCTTCTATCTAATTTATGCTATCAAGTATTCACTCAATAGCATAAAGTGGGGGAAAATGTAAACACAAAATCTATGCACTTGGGTACATTTCTAGGTCCTAAAGCATACTAATGTATACATGATTCCTAAGCAATAAAAATAGTGGTTGATAACTCCTTTTGGCATTTTGGTTGCTTTATCTCTTGCAATTTATTATCTTTACACATCTTATAGTTTTGTTAACACTTGACTAATTTATCTTTTGATGGCCTTAGACACTAGCGCTTAGATTAGGATAGAAGCACCCATGTGCTCCTATCCCTCCTAGGCGCTCGTGTCCCTCTCTTTCTTCTTATTACTTTTTGGGTGCTTTTCACTTCTTGGTCACCTTTTAGCACTTTGGTTCGGCCTTTTGATTATCAATTAAGAAGCTCAAACAAGGGAATCATATATATATATATATATATATATATACTTAGTAACTTCTTTTGAATAAGAGGCCAAGAACCATAAGCATTATCTATCACCACCTAATCTTTCACAAAGTCACAAGAACTCTACAAAGTGCATATCTATCACATTCATACAAGGGAAAAGGGTTTCATTGTTATGCATACACTGCATAGGAGGGAAGTTCATTATATTCCATCACACGCATCTTGCATACCGAGGAAAATCTAGATATATCCCGGTATCATCGTGTTACTTGCACAAGTTCAACCTAGGGCATGGGACACACACACATACACACACAAAGAACTACACGGATTATGATATGTAATGTGGTGCTTGGTCATAATTTCATTCTTTGGGTGATCATCGGGGTCAGTCCGACTCCACATCTTGCATTTTTTTATTAGATTTGATGTGGTTTGTGGGCATGTATAGGTAGTCATTTTTTTATAGGTTACAAAGAGTGCATTTGGTGACCTAACAATGAAACTAGAGCAAAAAATAATGAATAACAACAAAGATCTTCTGACCCAAAAAAGACTAGGTTCATAGTATCTAAGCAGACATAGGCACCCAGATCAGTCATTAGTGCCTGGGGCACTCTTGTCCTCTTATAGGCACTTCTATCTTGTACATTCATGGGGTTCCAAACCCTCATCAATCCTTTACGATGTTGTTTCCAACCTGTTACAGCAAATACACAATTCTGATCATTCCCTGTGTTGCACGAAATTAGCTAATTCATCTTTATCCCTTTATTTACATAGGTTTTACATTGTTGAATGCTTAGTTCTTACACATTACTTTATTTAATCATTTGAATATCATTTGCTACAGTAAGCTACTATGAATAATATTTAATTCAAATTATATTAAATCATTCTAGTAAATTAGGGGTTGGTGCCTCCTTGCAAGTTGGTATTTGTTAAAGTCTAGTTGGTGCTAGATAAATTAGGGGTTGGTGCTCCTTATGGATTTAGTGCTTCACTAAATCTTGAATTTTATTATATATAAGAAAAATTTGGATAGGCATGTACACTTTGTGTTTGTTTGAATTTTGTTTGAGTTTTTATGGATTTAGTGCTTCACTAAATCTTGAATTTTGTAAATATTATGTTAATGTGTTCTCTATTGTTGCATGCTCATGTGAATGGTTGATAAGTTGTTTTGATGGTTTTCTTAACTAAGTTAACATTTCTCATATGATGATGGTTTGATGAATGTATAAAGATAAATAAGTTAAAAATTTATATAGACACACGATTCACCCCCTCTCAATGATTGTGCTTCCAACACATTTCGACACACAACAAATGGTTAAGACTGGAAAAGAATGGAAAAAATGAGAGGGACCCAAGACGAGGATCAAAAGGGCCCACAAAATAACATACCAAAAATTTAGCATTATGGTTTTGGAGAGCTAGAACAATATTACTATTTCTCTTACACAACACCCCAACAAAACAAGATCAAGGGGAAATAAAACCAATGAAGAAAGATAAAATATATAGAAGACAAATAATACTAGAAAAAATAGAGGGAGAATAAGATAATAAAGAATAACATATAAAAACTCAAACAAACACAAAGTGTACATGCCAAAAAAACTAATCTAAAATAATCATTTATAATCACATAAATACACAAGTACCATTGAAATAAATAATCTAGTGCTAAAATTAGATATGTATTAAACCCCAATCATCCACAACTCTATTTTGTGGTGGAATTTGGTTATTCAATCCAAGAGTCTTCCTCTTGTTGTTTTTCCTAAATATAAAGCCATTTAATTTGAAATAGAGACAATATCTTAATTAGGTATATTTGGGATCCATGCACTTATATTTTGATTCTTTAGCATATATTTTATCTCATTTTTGGCTACTTTCTTTCCTCAAGTGGGTCTATGTTTGACTCATTTTGTGTATTTTTTTAAATCCTTATTAAAATTATCACAATTCAGACATCCCCATGGAAAGATTGGTATTGGCCAAATTAGTTGGCCATAAGCTCTTCCATGCCAAGACATTTAATTTAATTTTAATTCATATATTTATGCCTTCTTAAGGACATGACTAGCCCATGGTAATACAAAAGACACAATGAAAATATGAGGGAGTGCAAAGCAACACACCCAATATAATAAAAATAGAAAAAAAAAAAAAAGAGTAATGAAAAACAACCCCAACATAGATACCACGAAGAGGCTCAAAAAGAGAGGAGTCATGTGAAGTGAGTTAAGCCTTCTTTTATGTGGAAAAAAATTAATACTCGAAGTGATGAATAAGTATGTAATGAGTATAAGGTCGTGTGATTCATTAAGTATGTGATGCCTTATTGGTATAACATGTCAATTTGGAGGATGGAAATGGAGCCTTTTCTTATTGATGGTGTTAGATGGCTAGAAGTAGGATGTAATTAACCTTGTGTAGTCCCCTAGGATACTTATGTTTGATAAACCATTGGAAAAGGTTGAACATCTCTCAAAAGAAGAGGGATAAACATATTTGAAATTCATAAGACACAATATTTTAGAGAGCCAAGAGAATATCTAAAAAGAAAAAATAATCATTCACTTATATCATAATATGGAGAAAATATGAAAACAAAATGGTCCTTGATCTCAGGATCCAAACATAATATATGAAAAATTTGATCCTTCTGATGGATATATGGTTTATCACAATGTGAATTTGATGGGAACAAAGTCTAAGCTAAGCAAGGATAATTCTTAGGGTATAAAGTACCATTTTTGTACCCTAGAGATTAGATGAACCTATTAGTGAAATAAAGATATAAATCTAATTAGTGTTGAAGTTTTAAGATGAGAAGGTGTTTAGGTTGAGTCCATATAGACTTGAGATATGCTTTATAAATATTAAAATGAATGAAATTTTTTATATCTCTCTTGGAGGGATGAGGAGTGTTCATGGGAAAGCTATGTGGGGGTTTCCTATCAATATCAAGATCAATGAGGTGAAGTAATGAGGAGACTCTTGCATACCAACATGAATCAACCCCATGTTTTTCATACTCCATAGATGAGTTGAAAACAAGGTATGGATACCTAAAGTGACCACTCTAGGAGTTACCCAACTACCTAAGTCTCTAAATCATAGTCACCATATAAAAGATAACATAAGTAATGAAAACATTGTACTAATATCCATCAATGTTATCTCAAACTTTTTTCATGCTTTGTAATTTTTTAAATTTATGTTGTGAATGGTGCCTCGCTTTGATGGTGGATCCATCTCGGGTCATCCCCGACCACCCTCTTCACTCCACCGACATCTCTACCGGCTCCCGGAAGGACATTGCCACCGGCTCTTCAAAATATTTGGTCCTTGGAAAACTCCACCCTCAGTGCATTGATGGGAATTTTTCCTTACAAATCCCTTCCTCGATCACTGAAGCTACATGCAAGCCTCTAGGGAACTATCGCTGATCGGTAAACTTATGGGACCCAGACCACCCTTAGAAGAGATTCACAAATGGGTATGTATTAAATGGGATCCTTGTGGTCGGTTGATATTGTTGCCCTTTCTAATGGTTTCATGTTATTCACTTTTTCCCATAAAGAATATTTTACTTGTGCTTTTTTGGGTGGTCCCCTGGTTCATTGGGTCGGAGAGGCTTTTATCTTCGGCGTTGGACACCCAGTTCAATTATGAGACTAAAACCATGTCCTAGGCTCCAATCTAGGTTCATCTTCCCTGAGCTCCCCTTGGAGTTTTAGCACTCTACTATCATTGAAGGCATTCCCTCTCCATTGGTTCTCTAATAGCAGTGGATCAAGCTACCAAGGTAGGTTCTAGATTTATTTATGTAAGATTCTGTTTCAATGCTAAAATTAGTTCCCCTCTGCCATCCTCCATTTACCTCCACTGAGTAGGGAACTTGGGTTCATCCCATTGAATATGAATATATCCCTCAAGCTTGCTCCACCTGCAAAAGCATTGGACATCGTGCTCAGGCTTTTCTGTCAAAGCCAGCTCCAAAGACTAAAGAGTAGGTTTGATCCCCGAAGAACAAAGGTAAGTTCATCCCCAAAGTTTCAAATATTGTTAGCACTTCAAATCCCTTTGATGTTCTTTCGAAGGAGAGTGTTCTCTCATGTCTCGTATCTGTTTCACTTCCCCTGCTTCCTCCTCTCCTCTTGTGGTTCCCTGTTGCCTTCTAGTGTCTCTATTCCTCCCTTGTCCCCTCGGGACATTCCTCCTCTTCCCTCTTCTTCTCTGATTTCTCCTTCGCTATGTCTCCATCCTTATCCCTTTTTTGGGCATTCCTCTCATTCAATCCTCTCGATTATCTCCTCTCCTCCTTCCTTCCCCTTCTCTTTGTGAGTTTTTGGAGCCAGTCCTTCGTAGTGTTCCTCTTGTTCCATCTGCTACCCCTATTGATGTTGTTTCTATTTTTGCTCACTCCCCTTCAGAAAATGCCCCTCTCTCTCTCTTCTTCTTCACTTTCGGGGATAACATTCTCTACGCTTAAGAATACTAGAAACAACACTAAGCTCAAACTTGATGTGGGCTCTAAGAAAGGCAAAGGGAGACACACAAATCAAGAAAAGCTTCAGGAGGAAGCATTTCTCAATATAGCTCAAGGAACATAGGGACTGCTTTCCATCCCAAGTGGAGGTAAGCCAAAATCAAAGAAATGAAGATTTTCTCTTGGAATGTTTGGGGATTAAATGTGCCTTGGAAAAAAAAGAATCCTCAAGGATTTTAGACTCAAAAATTTTCTTGATATTTTGATGATGCAAGAAACCAAGCTAAAAGAGGAGGATATGCTTCATAAATTATTGCCTAATGCCTTAGTGGTTTCATAGGAGTCTCTGCAAGTAATTTTGGTAGTTTATGCAACTTTTCTGGAACCCGAAGGTTCTCTTTGGGGAATGTATCATTAAAACCCCTCATTTTTGGGCATGTTTTTCCAAGAGATAGGTTCTAATTTGGGGTGGATTGTTGTAAATATTTATGCTCCTAACCTTGAAAATTAGAGAGAAAAAATCTGGAAGGACTTGTTGGATTTTGTTCTTCTTGCAAACACCTATCATGGCTTATTGTTGGAGATTTCAATACTCCATTATATTTATCTGAGAAACAAGGTGGTACTAGTGTCGAACTAATAGCTCAGAAGCCCTAGCTGACTTTATCAGATTGGGTGAATTTTTTGACATTGATCTTCATGGAGCTTCCTTCACTTGGTCTAACCACAGACTTGGGGTCAACCATATCCAAATCAAATTAGATATATTCCTTGTCTCTATGGATTGGATCGCTCATTATAATGATTTCTACCTTCAGCTCTACCTAAGATTGCCTCTAATCACTGCCCCTTGCTACTCATGGCTTTGTAATCTCAATGCTCAAAACATCCCCCTTTCGCTTTGAGTTGGCTTGGCTACAAAATCATAATTTAGAAAATATTATCAAGGACTGGTGGATGACTGATATTCAGGGATTGGCTATGTACAAGTTTGCTAAGAAGCTTAGTTTTGTCAAGAATAAGCTCAAGAATTGGAAAATCTAGGTTTTTGGAATATCTCGCAGAAGGAAGGATTTTCTCACTCTAAAACTTGTTTCTATCTCGGAGGAGATCAACTCGAAAGGAATATCCCCTCAACTCCATCAATATGATATTTCCCTTCTCAGTGACTATCACAATACTCTTGTTGAGGAAGAAATCTATTGGCGTCAAAGATCTAGAGCTATTTGGCTAGAGCAAGGAGATCAAAATACAAAATTCTTCCATATGACTACTACGAAACATAAGGGCAGGATAAAATCAAAGAGTTGGTCACTATGGAGGGATCTTATCTTAATAAATATGATGAGATTGTTGTTGAATTAATCAACTATTATGCTAGTCTCCTTCATGAGGGCCCTCCCCCAAGTGAAAGTGGATTGTCAGGAAATGCTACAACATATACCCACTTTGATCACCGATGATATGAATGCCAAACTCACTCACCCTTCTCTGTGGAAGAAATCAGAAAGCTATTTTTGATATGAAAAGTGATAAATCACCTAGCCCTGATGGTTTCCCTACGGCATTTTTTCAAACCTATTGGCATATTGTGGAACCTGATCTACATGCTAGTTATTTTGGAGTTTCAAGCAAAATGATCTTTGTTAAAGGAATGGAACAATACCTTTGTTTCCCTAGCGCCTAAGTCTATGGGTTCTAAATTGATTTCTAACTATAGGCCCATTAGTCTTTGTAACACCTCCTACAAGATCATAACCAAATTGCTAGCATCCAGGCTTAAACCTTTTATGACTAGCTTAATTTCAGAACAACAAAATGGGTTCATTGGGGTAGATTGATCAAGGTGGCATCATTAATGTTCATGAAGCGATGCACTCTTCTTCTCTCAAAAAATCGGCTAGTATGATTATCAAACTTGATATGTAAAAATGTGTTGATAGAGTTAACTAGTCCTTCTTACTTCGGGTCTTGAAGAAATTTGGTTTTGGGGAGAAATGGAGATCTTGGATTTACAATTGTATTTCAACTCCCAAATTATCCATTCTCATAAATGGTATCCCACAAGGTTATTTTCCCTCAAGTCATGGAATCAGGAAAGGGGATCCCCTATCACCCTTTTCATGTTTATACTCATGGCTGATACTCTTAGCAGAGAGCTTTGGAAGCTGCTAAAAGAGTTGGAAGCATTAAGGGCATTACTACTACCTCTAGGGATCCTGTAACTTCACACAGTCAATTCATTGATGATACCTTGCTACTTGGTATAGCTTCATTTTGGAAGCTAAAGTTTTGAAACGTATTTTAGATTTCTATCAATCAGCTTCTGGTTAGAAGATAAATTTTAATAAGAGTAGTATTGCTTTCATTAATACCCCTACCAGCAAGCAGTAGTGGAAGATTGCTAACATATTTAGTTGCACTATTATGGATCTCCCCTCTTCTTACTTGGGTCTTCCGCTTTTTTTTGGGAAGACAACTCAAGAGTCTTTGGAATCGGTTATTGATAGATTCAAAAAGAAACTTGTTGGCTGGAAAGGTTCCCTCCTCAGTCAGGCTGGAAAGCTACAACTGGTCAAAGCCACTTTGCAGAATCTGTCGATTTACTTTATGTCTTTACTGAAAATGCCTACCTCTGTGGCTTCTATTATTGAACAAATCCAAAAAAATTCCTCGGTCAGGATCAGAAGAAAGAAAGAGAATTCACTTAGTTTCATGGAATGTGGTGTGTAAACCAACTGCTCTTGGTGGTTTGGGATTACGTAGAATTGTTGATATGAATTCCGCTATGCTTGCAAAATTGGGTTGGGAAATTGCTACTAATGGAAAAGGCTCTGGACAAACAGATGATGATCTCTAAATACCTTTCTTTAGTGGATGATTTCTATGTTTAAGACATTCCAAATGGTTCAGCTATTTGGAACTCCATTAAAAGCACCAGAAATATGATTAAGGTAGGCACTAGATGGAAAAGGTTGGTAAGAAGGTTGCTTTTTGGTGAAGATGAGATTGAGATAATGCCTTATTAATTGATTGATAAATGAAGCTCCTAGAATCCTTATGTTTGCTAAATATTGATTCTTTTGTATCCTTGTTCTTCTATAGAGGATGCTACAACTAATAGAATCAACAATTATCATCTCTCTATTATGTTTCTAGCTCATTTTTCTATTAAGGCTACTTATCTCTCCCTACCTCACCGCACGGAGGGCCCTCTCTTCATCAAGTTTGGTTTCCTCAGTTATCCCTAAAGTGGGATTTTTTCACTTGTCTTGCTTCTAGAGATGCCTTTCTCTCTGGAGAGAATCTTAAGTGGAGGAGTTATTCTCTACCTAGCAGGTGCATTCTATGTTTTAATGCTCTTGAATCTTCTTTTTGCTTTTTCATTGCAATTTTTCCTTTTCTCTTTGGAGCCTCCTTAATGTTTTTGGAGTGTCTTGGGTCTTTCCTAAGTCCATCTTGGAAGTTTTTTTCGATGGCTTCCTCTCTTTTCGCACCAAATATTTAACCTTTCCTGGAAACTTCTTCTTCCTCACATGTTATGGAACATCTGGAAAGAACATAATAGGAGAATTTTAAAGATCAACACAATTCCCCTAGTAGGTCTTCACCTTAGTGGCATCCGGTCTGCAAGAAAATCTGAATTTCTATATTTAGAAACAACATAAATGTAAAATTTCTCTGCATGGACAGACAGTGGTTACAACAACTTCAAATATCCCTTCATCCCCCAATTCAGCAACTTTAAGAGCTATTACTACCTGGACCCCTCCTCCTTTAGGATGGCTTAAAGTCAACACCGATGGGGCTGCTAAAGGTAACCCAAGCATATCTAGTGGAGGTGTCGCTATTAGAGATGAATTGGGTTAACCAATGATATATTTTTCTTCCTATTTTGGTATGGGTTCTAATCACAGAGCTGAAGCTTTGGCCATTTTAAAGGGTTTAGAACTTGCTTCTACTTTGGGTAGGATCAACATAATTATGGAAAGTGACTCCCTAAATTTGATTAATCTTCTTAATAATAAGGGTGTCACCAGTTGGACTATCAGCAGTATCATTTCTAATATCAGGCTCCTCCAATCTCAATTCAAGCAATGTTCAATATCAGCATGTTTACAGGGAAGGAAATAAAGTGGTTGATCTTTTAGCTAATATTGGAGTCTCTCAGGAGAGACAACAAACTTGGGTTGGGAATTTTCCAAAACTTTTGCTAAAATCCTTTAATGATGACTATTCTAAAAAGTGCTAATTTAAGAAAGTATTGTTGGATCATTACTTCTAATGATTATTTGGATTTTAGATTTACTTGGTCGTATCCTTCCTCCACTGTCGATGATGATCTCATTTATGATGATTTGAAGGTTTATTTTTTTGATTTTATACATTACATGTGGGAAGCCGAGATCTCAAATTTTGAGTTATTAAATGAGAATTTTAATCATAATTTGAAGTATCCATTTTCTTAGAGGGCACGTGGCAGTAGGGTTTTGTGGCTTTTAATACATGCTCGTGTTTTTATTTCATTTCATATCATCTTTTTCTCAGTTATTCACTCTGAAAAAATGGGGGTGCTCTGGTTCAATTTGAGCTTGCTAATTGCAAAGATCTTAAGAATGATGAAGTTGTTTGGAATTTACTTGGGTAAAAAAGGGTTACGACGTTCATCAAAAGGCTTTCAGGGCATTCTGTCGTGGTGTCTAGTAGTATTTTATCTTCCTGGAAGCATGGCCATGTGAGAGTGGGCAAAACTAAATTGAAATCAATGTGGAGAGTATTGTTTTGCTATGGGGCTTCCTAATGAGGTGGATATCTATTTTAAGAGGTCCTTAAAAGTGTAAATGATAGCCTTTTTGGCTAAGAGGAAAGAGAAAGTTAACTTTACAAGTCGGGTTATGAATGAACTTCTTTGAAGGAACCATGGGATGCTTTGCCGAGTAGGTTATGTATTACTTTACATTGGAGGGCAGGTACAAGCTGGTTTTTGGTCCCCAACTCTTCATTCTGGCTCATTTTCACAATGGTGGTAAGGTTAACTTAGCCAATTTTCTGCACCAATCTCTTGTTTTTTCCATTCAAAAGGCTCATGTTGGTGAAGGTCATTTGCTTCATCAAGGTTTACTTTACCTGCTTTTCAAACATGTCACCGACGCTCATACTCTAAACTATTTTCCCACTATTTTTGGTTCAACCGCCGTTGACCGCTGCTACTCTGCCTCCTCCCCATCCCACCCTTCATCTCCTAAATCCCCCACCTTTCTCCGATATGGAAGTTGAAATCACGGGTCACTATGATGCCACTTCCTCTCCCCCTTCTCACTCGTCGTCCCCCCGCCTGGTTATTTCTCCCCCGGCGGTGGCTCCCACTTCCTCTCATGTTTCTCCCTCATGGCACTATGAATGCTTTGGGTTTGTGAATGAAGGTCCAATTCCTCGAGATTCTACTCATTCTTACTAATGCCTACCGGATTCTTCGGTCCCTTCTAGGACTAATGAAAAAATGGACTTCTATGATGAATTTGAGGAGGAGCCAGGATTTGATGTTGAGGATGTTGTTGTGGATGTTGAAGAGGATGCTGAGGAGGATGTTGTCATGGATATTGTAGAGGATGTTGAGGAGGACATTGCCGTGGATGTTGTTGAGGATGCTACCAAACCCGAGGCTGACTTGGACCTCCGTGCTGATCTGAACAATCGTGCCGAAGCTACCATTGAGTTGATTCATGGATTTTTTGGTAACATTAACAATGTTATCAATTTCATTAAGAAATGGAAAGTATCTACTGATGAAACATGGGTCCATCTCCAAAATGGTTGCAAGGAACTGTTAAGTATTGCTGAAACTCTTGTTGGAAAATCTACGGATTCTATTGTGATGGAAGTTGTTAATGAACTTAAGAATATTATACCTATGTAGCCGGGTTGTGGGCCTTTTTTGTACTTTTTGGATTATGGTTACTTTTTGACATTAGTCTAGCTTCTCTTATGTTTTATCATGTCTATCTGGTCATTTGGGGCCTTTTGTAACATGGATGTGGGTCCTAGAAAAACCCTCACTTTTTACCATAATCCAAAAAACATTATACTAATATCTATAAGGACGATGGCACAAGATACTTATATTTTTCATGAATATGTTTGTAAAACATTGTGACCATCACTCTCTCTATTCATTTTTGTCCTCAACTCAAAATTATGGTCCCCAAACCTCATATCCATACATGAGTCTTGGCGTGACTAGTAAGTGAAATATGTGGATCTCTATCGAATGTTTTGAATGTGGAACAAAAACAATGATTTTCAATGGTGGTGAGAGATGTAAACCCCTTATTTAGTTTGGAATCTATACTTGGAGTCAAGCTAAATTGTGGTATATAGAATAAGACCCCTAAATATACACATGAAGAAACTATCTCCACCCTCTTCGCTCTATAAATAAAACAAATTTACTTGTTTTATTGATAGATATATTACAAGCCATGACATTTGTTTTCACAAATTAATATGAATCCCCTAAGTATCACAAAAGGAGGATTGGATATCAAATTATTTATAGAGACCTCTTACATAGTGAGATATCAAAATAATATCATCTACAAAAAGGAGGATTTAAATGAAGACTCTAAATAATAACAAAACATTTGTTACACCTAATATATCGATATATATCCTCTAGCTCATCAATATAAAGACCAAAAAGTGTAAGAAGGAGCACAAAACATTGTTTAACACATGTTATTCTAGAGATCTGTAGACACCAGGTTTTCCTCACCCGCTTACTTATACACACATTATTTGATCTAAAACCTATCATTATATCATTATCCTAAGTCACTCTCCCCTCATCCTATTAAATCAATTTTTACGCCCTTATAAATTACTATTTACCCATCCTAAATTACCTTAACCATTGTAAAACCACTTAACCATTTCTAAATCATCTCTAACCCATTTTACCCCAACTTCCTAACCTCCCCAACTCATGTAACCTCTTTACAACCATTTTCCCTTGCCAATATACCCAAAAATCATGTTTAGGAAGTGGTTTTAACCACTTCTAAATGTTTTCCCCAAAATTCCTAGATCATCGGTGATTCTAACGAATCACCAATGATTATAAATAGCAGTCTTCACTCTTCTCTTGGGATCTTCATAATTATTTGGCATGCTTTTGCACTTTATTTTTTGGACCTAGCAATGAATATCCACCATTCTAGAGATCATCAAGGTCCTATATCAATATTAAGCTCTTCTGAACACATCATTTTGATATTCTATTCATTAATCATTTTCCTAGAAATCTCAACAACCCAATCGGTCATCAACTTCAATCACTCCATCCAACATTTAGAGACATCTTTCACCTACTTCCACATTATAAGGTATTATTTTGTTTCCTTTCATAAAAACATCAAAAATAATAGAAAAACATTTAGAAACTCGTCTTTAGTAGTTTATTGTTTTTAGGAAAATTGAGTCTTTTTCGAGTAATCGCCAAAGCGATTACGTGAATTGCCCATTATTCTCTTGAATCACCCGTGATCCCTCTGAATCACTTGTGATCCCTTATTTTTCAACTTATTTTCAATTAATCATAGCCTTTTATCAATATTTTGGATTTAACTAATCTCTTTCAAGCATTGATCCACTTTAGATGGCAGTACTTGGCCGATCACATCCTATAACAAGCATCTACGACCTTCTAATAGCCGGCAACCCTTATTTTGGGAACAATACAACATCCTTCATGAAATTACATTTTTGCAATTCATCTCACCACCGACATTGAAGACATTGAAGATCATGTTGAGTTCCTCCACGAGATCCAACAAGAAACAAAAGACTTTTGGTACGACTACTTCAATCCTATCCAGATTGCATTCACTCTCACATGGGCCACATTTGAAGATGCATAGGACTTATCCTTCAATCTCAAGTACTAAATATTTTTATCCATTATTCATCTATCTTTTTTCATTTACAAATTTTTTTCATTATTATCAATCTTCTTAGTTGTATCAAAATGGGACGACATTCTTCAAGGATGTCTCTTTCGATTCTTGGAATCGACTTCTTCACGACCAGCTCGTTATTTCATTTATCTAATCTATTTTGTTTAGTTGGATTTTATTTGCATGTTCTTCATCGGTGAAATAAAAGGACCTTTATTCAACAACAATCAACATTCATCATCCTAGGTATCGGCCCCGCCATCTTCGGAGGTCAATTTGTTTTTGTTATTTCAATTTATTAAGTTAAAGTTGGAAAGCAAAAATTCTATGGTAAAACATCATCTATATCACCATCCCTCATTCATACCTTTCCAAAAATGGTCTCATAAAGTGTCATCACAAATGAAACTACCAAGGGTGGATGAATCAAATCCTTAAGTGTTGAGGAAGTGGGTCAAATGTCTTGCATAAGTCTACAATACAAAAATATACTCCAATTTTTTTGGCTTATCTTCCTCAATGATAGAGATCAAATTGAATATATGATCAATGGTATTGTAGTGCCCACCTCGATTTGACACTATATTCTAGATTAGATTGACCGCCTTATATTTTTGAGCTATCATGTTGGTATTGATACTATTGTACTATGTTGATTTTTATTCAGGTACATGATGTTTAGACTATGATGGATATATGATGTATATTGTGGTCTTTGTTAACTTGTTGACATGATGTATGGTTAGATTTTGGCATTGCATATTTACATCATACTTTGTTTGTTACTAACTTTTGGTAGGACATGTGATTATTTGTGACACTTTGAGTTGTATGGAAAATATGATATCGATGTGATTTTACTATGATTTGGTTTTATATGTTTTGACTTCTATGATGCTTATGGTAGCATATATGTTGTTTAGCATTGTGTGTAGCTTGTTTTGGGACATAAGCACTTCCTGTATTGGATTGGTGTTAATTGTATTATGTTGTGATTTGATTAACATGCTTGGATATTTCATTTGTCTATTATATTTTAATGGATAGATATGATTCGTGTACATTGAGTGTGTAGATTATAGGGCTAACAAACGTGGGTTTCAGGAGATCACTCTCATGATTGGCACAATTGGCCATTGGCCAAATTTTACCTCTCTTTTATTTTTCATCATGTTTTGTGGGTTTGAATTGTAGCCTTGTGGCATTTTGATTTTTTTGATTTTTTATTTTTATGGTTGAATAATTCACCTTATGCTTCTTTTGTAATTTCTTATGGTGATGTTAGTTTGATTTATATTGTTGGTATTAACCATGTTTAACTCATTTAATTAATTTCCTTACTTTCTTAAACCTTGTTTAAGTTTAATGTTGGTTTAGCTTGTATAATTTTGCATTTGGATGGTTTAATCATGCTTAGGAGGAGGCTACACTCTTCCCAAGAAATCCATTCACCCAAATTCGGATTTGGGAAGAATGGGATTTGGGGAAGTGTGCAAATATTTGGAAAGGCTATCTTTTCCTTGAAAATATCCCCAAGCCCTACCCATGGGTAGGGTAGGCTCTTTTCAATGCAAAGGGGTCCTTACCTCTTTCCCATGAGCATTTACTCCCCCTTTTCCATTATGGTTTATTATGTTTTCCAAGTTCACTTGAGGTGAGTGGATTCACCTCAAGTGAGTGAATGATTGCTCCATTTATGTTGCTTTGGGTTTAGGTGAGAGGAGTGACATGGCATCTAGTAGGATGGTGACTAGATGCCACTTAGGCCTCTTCCCATTGGTTTGCTTGTTGGTGGGTTTTTCTTATTTATCCTCCAAATTTGGAGGGATTGGGGTTACATTTTACTTTTGCCTTATTCTAATTTTTGAAATTTGGGAGCTTATTTTTCTTGGAGAGTGATTGTGGACTTTCTTTGGATTGGATTTAGAGCTTGGAAAGCTTGGAGTTTTTCTTGTATTTGAGGTAGGTTTTCTATCATGGAAATTCCTTTGAATTTTGATTGTTTGTGGTAAAATTTGGTTTGCTTTTGAAGGTTAAAATTGTTGTTTATTTGTTTTTTCCAATCCTCACCTTATGGGTTGTGGATTTTGGGACATAGTGAGGGAAATGAGGAGTTTTCATACATAGGTACTTTATCTCTCCTATGGTGGAGTGGGAGTATCCTTGATATGGTGGAAGGAGATCATGTTGACATGTGCATCCAAAGGTTTCTACAAGTTTCATGACATGGTTTAACCCCCTCTCATGGATCCTAACTCTAACAACTATAGCGGAGATTAATGCCTGTGGGTTTTGGTCTAATATAAATCATGGTCTAACAAATGGTATCCGAGCGACATGTCTTGATTTCGAAACTCACCTAAGTAACTCTGGGGGATATTGTTGGCATGTGCATCCAAAGACTCTCTGTGATTTTCACAACATGGGTTAACCCCTCTCGTGGATCCTAACTTTGGCAATTGTAGAGATATTAATGCCTCCAAGTTTTATTCTAACGGAAATCATGGTCCAATAGATCCTCCCATCCTTGATTTAGGGAATCCAAGAAGGGGATGGGCTTGAAAATCCCTAACAAGGAAGAGCTTGGGAGACACAAGTTTCATGGAGGAATAAGTGGCTTTGGAGGCTTGATACTTATGTTTATATTACATCTAAAAATTCTAAGTACCTAATGTTTTGTATGGTCACTACCCTCTCCCTATGGAACAAAAAAATGGAGAATGGTTCTCCTCATTTTTCTTTCCTTGTTTTTGGTTTTTAGGCTTGTGGTTTGGTTGTTTTGTGATTTTGTAAATCTCTCAGGCAATCATGAGAAGCATATCCTCTCTCATGGTCTTAGAGGGAGGCTAGTATGCTCATTTCTTGTTTTTAGCATACAATGATGTGTATTGGTTGGGTGGACAACTAAACAATGTGCATATTTTTGAAATCTTAGAGTTTGCTAAAGAAAATGGTGTTTTGAAAGAGAAGTCTTAGAAGGAAAAGTTGTAAATTTGGGCATGTTGTTCCCTATTTTAGGGAGGCTTGTATACTTGTATTTTAATTGGTAATGGTTGTATTTCATTATTTTTGAAAGGATTCATTACTTGAAAGGAAATGGGAAAACTTAAGGTTTAATTGTTGTGTGAGATCAAGAAGATAATTGTTGTTTTGTGTCCTCTTATTCTTCATTTATTTGAGAATGAAATTATGAATTAAAAATAAAGTATGATGTTGGACTATAGGTATTTAAGTGTAATGTGTTAAATTGATGATTTAAGTGAATAGTTGCATTTCTTAAGTTTTCAATGGATGAAAACCATATTTGTATATCGATGTTTTAATAGTAGTATGGTTCTTACTTTCTACACTCTTACCATACTTACACACGTGCACGCACGCGTATGTATGTATGTAGAAATATACACATATATATCCAAAGATTTCATAAAATGGAAGGTTTGCTGAATTAAATCCATGTTCATTTTATATGTAGAAAAACAAATTTAAGATATTATTTTTCTCTCATAGCTTTAAATTGAATAATATCAAGTTTAAACTCCTTTTTTGATAGTGAATTTTTTTTCTTTGCTCAAGTTTAAATATTTATTCCAACATGTATTTTTGTAAAAAAATCTTGTATACACAAATGAAATTAAATTTACATCTCTAAAATTGAGATTTGGAAATGTATATTGTGTTGATTTTCTTTATGATAATCTCTCTTGCAAACTCTATTTGTATTTAAAACATCATATCAGTTAGTCTTAAAATGAAGAAAATACTTTCTCTTTTATCAAAAATACACACACACACATATATGCGAAATGAATTATTAGAAATTTTTCTTATACGGTGTATGGATATCTTATTATTGTTGTTTTG
Organism: Taxus wallichiana var. yunnanensis; assembly: GCA_018340775.1. NCBI lineage: Eukaryota > Viridiplantae > Streptophyta > Pinopsida > Cupressales > Taxaceae > Taxus > Taxus wallichiana. The sequence goes on from CM031234.1 coordinate 558,766,153, forward strand.
CTTTACTCAACAACAAAAATATAAATATTGGAAACCATTACTCCTTGTTGGTCGTTTACCTACACACACACGTGTGTGCATGTGTGTGTGTGTGTAGGAATAAATGTGTATTAAAAAAATCCGTTTTGGCATATGGGTGGCTAAAGAACAATGTCTTTTAATCTTACAAGACATCAATATAAAACTAGACACCTCAAGTGATATTGTTATGTATTTGTGTGTGTGTGTGTGTGTGTGTGTGTGTGTGTGTGTGTGTGTGTGTGTGTGTGTGTTGTAGTATATGCAAATCTAATTAAACTTGGGTTTACCCCGATTTTTAACTAAAAAAACAACAATCTTAAACATACAAAATGAAACAAATACCCATATTTTTTTCTTGCTACAAATAAATCCAAAGAAAACCCATGAGAAATAGTTATAGGAGAAGAAAATGGAAGAAAAATGTAGCCCATTGTATTCCCGGATGGAGAGGATCATCTCCATGCCCTTGCCTCAAAATAAAATCTCCATGAAAGCTCCATTGGAAGGAGAAAAACCTACAGACAAAATGAGGAGGGAAGAAAATGATTTTTCTTTTGTTAAAAATCTATTATATGAGTCCATAGAGATATCTAGGGTTTCCATAGTTGTCCTAGGATCTAACGATTGAGATAGATCTAATCCAAAGGTGGGAAATGGATGCTCCATTTCCCACCCATTTTAATAAACCCTTTGAATAAATTTAGTTTACCCATTAAACTTGTTTAAATGTGTGTGTTGAATTTAATTAAATAAATGGGTTGTGGAATTTTTTTAATTACTTAAATCAATTAACTTAATTTATGAAATTTAAATGATTTTAATTAATTAAATCAAGTAATTGAATCAGTAATCAAGCATTTTATTTAAATTAATTCAATTAATTGATTATCGAACTAAGTGGTTTATCTAATTAAATCAATTAATTTAAATCACGGGTGTTAACAGATTAAAATAAAATAATTTAATTACTTAATTTATGGGAAACAGATGGTTTGTTTTGATTAAATCCATTTTATAGGAAAATTGGTTTGGTCAAATTCAATTTTTATTAAGGTAGAGAAATTTGAACTAATGTAATAAATTAAATGGTTTTAACGATAATTCGGGAGATCGAAACTTTTGGAATATCCTCTCCCAACATAAAAATCTTTTACATTCGTGTGAGCCTAGCCTAGAGATAAACCTTGTTATGTTTATTATTCTCCCATTTTTTAACTCAAACTTTTTTAAACGACTAAAAAAATTAGCCCAAACTTGTGTTACTTTTGTAGTCCCTTTTTGCTCATTCGGAGCAGCACTACAGTATAATGGTCCCTTCTAAAGCTTTTTTTCTTTTTCTCTCACCATCTTGGTATCTTCCCATTTGGGGATATGAATGTCTAGAGTTGTACAAAATATCTTAGCTAAGGTGTGTCCAATCATAATAGTGCACTAATTACTAGGATAATTCATGTCAACACTCTTGTAGATAGAAGGATGATATGGGAAATATAATAAGGTGGAAATCCATGTGTGGTCACATGGTTAAAAATTTCTATAATATGGACGCCAAAACTTTTAGGATATGTTTAAAAAAATCATTTTTAAGGTTTTCTACATCCAAAGATTTTTTGGGTTAGAGCTTCAGGATGGTATTGTTATCCAAAATGAGCCCCCTACTTATTTTGGCTAACTTGCCTTCATTCTTCCCTTCCTTGTGCTTCAACTTCAATTTTCACACATTTCAAGCACTCAAGGGTTTTTGGAAATGGCTCCATCAGATAGGATTTTTCTTCCCCTTTCCAAAAAGGTAAAATTTTCCTCCTAACTCCAAATATTTTGAAAGTTATGGCTCGGCGGAGTTTTTTTGGGGAATTTTTCCTCAGCAGAGCCCGTGGCCAATGAATGTTAGAGTAGGTATTTACCTTAGCTCATGTTCACCTAGGTACTTTATTTACCTTTATTGTATTTATCCTCACCCACTTATGTGTGTGGATATTTCTTTTATCTTATTTAGATATTAGGAGATATTATCTAGTTGTTAGGTATAGTTCTTTCCTTGATCTATGGTCTTGACTAGTTCTTTGATGACTAGTTATTTCCTTGATTTATGGCTTGATCTACGACCTTGACTGGTTCTTAGATTGTTATTCCTTGCCTATTTAAGCAAGGCCCATTCTCAATGTATTGCATTGAGTTCCATAATAATATATGATATTGTTTCTCATTTGTTTTGCAAAGGTTTTATGTAAATTTATTCTGGTGAATTGCTTTCATCTTATTGATCGTGGTGTTTGATTAGCATCTGTGTTCTTGGCTTGGTACGATCTGGTTATCATTCCTTTTAATGAAATGGTGCCACGTGGTGGTAGAGGTCGGGGTAGCGGAGAAAAGTTGGAGAATTTTCCAAGAAGAGGGAAAAGGGTGCAAAGGGAAAATTTTGGCCCGTAGGCCCGCAGAGGAGGATGGAGAAAAAGTTGTGGAAGGCCCATGGCCAATGAGGAAGTGACACATGTCCATGACAGTGGTGGGAGTCAGAGGCGCAGAGGAAACTTTGGTTTTTTGCCAAAGCGACAGAGGCACAAATGGAGAAAAAGAAGCGCGCCCCCACCAAGTAACCAGAAGCCGACATGTGCCACCAGAGCGGCGGAGTGCGGGGAAAATGTGGGAATTTTTCCCAATGTGAAATCAAAGGAAAAAGGTGAGGTTTGGGCCCGTGTTTCCATCAGCGAATGGGAAAGTGCCACGTGTCACCGGGAGAGTGGGGCGCAGACTAATTTTGGGAAATTTTCCCAATTCAAAAATCAAAGGGGAAAAGTGATGTTTGGGCCCGCGATCCCATCAAAGTGAACCAGGAAGTGACACGTGTCCCATAGAGCAGTGGAGGTGCGGAGGTTTTTGGGAAAAATTTTCAAAAGGGAAAATTTTAAAGTTTGACCCGCCGACCGAATTTTGACTCTGTTTTCACCATTTTTTCCCTAAATCTTCAGAGGGCCATATCTTTTGATCCAAAGCTTGGATTTTTGTGTTCTTTATGTCATTGGAAAGCTGGTGAAATTATCTACATGTTGGACCCTCAATTTTGGATTTTGGTGAAGATTCGTGGGAGAAATTTGGAAAACGTCCCTGGCACTGGAAAAGACAAAAATCATATTTTCATCTACCAGATTTAATGAGGTATGGGCAATTTCTTGTCCTGCGGGCTCGAATGCATTGGGAAGTGGATTTGCAGAGGTGCCCTTGTTGTTTTAATGAATCTTGTTGGTGGTTGAAGTCTAAAATCAGATTTTCCCGCATTTTCTCCTTTCTTCCATTCTGCTTCATGGTTAAAAGCCAGTTTTGGCTCATTTGTAACAAGTTGTTCATTCTTTCTACTCTGCCCTCCCTTCTTTTCTTCCCTAGGGTCGAAAATGGAGTTAGAACCTCCTCCCCTACTCTGTAATGGAATTTTTTTGCCTCTTACCAGTAAAATGATGTTCTGTGCAAACTTCTGAGAAAAAAAAACGTGTTTTGTGATGCATTTGTCCATCCTTGCTCATTTTTCTTTGTTTTCTTCTTGCCTCTCTTCATTGTAGGTATTTGTGCATGTTTGGATGTTCATTGCAGGTTTTGGAGCTATGTTCATGGAGTTTTGGGACATTTTTTGTGTGAAATCCATCCTTGGTTTTGTGATGCACTTGTCCATCCTTTCCATTGCTCACCTCTTCTTGTTCCATGGCAGTTTTGATAGATGTTCAACATTTTCCTTCTCTGGTGTATCACTGTTTTAGTGTAGGCTCTGATTTTTCCCTCTTTTCTCTCTCTCTATCTCCTTGGCATAGTTAGATTAGGATTAGATTAGCTTTCTGCACTGGAATAGCTTGTGGCAGGTAGTTTAGGAAGAGGAACTAGCCTTCTCTAGAGAGCTTTCCCCATTTGCAAAGGTCCCACACTTTGGGAAAGCTCAATGTTGTGCATTCACACCAAATGACATTGCCTTAGAAAAGCAGATCCATAGGTCATTTTGGGGGTGCTGTGAATTTACACTAATAGATACAAAGGATTAGGTGATCAATAAAGAAATGTGAATGAGAAGGTTTTAGGTTGACTTGAATGCATTGTTGGTTTGGATGTTTGTATATATACTAGAAGCATAATCAAACTAGGTAAGGAGATTTGATGTTGCACATATTGATTTCTTAGGAGGAAAACTCTCCAAAAAGGTTAGGAGTAAATTGGAGTTGGTTGAGTATAGTTTTGCACTTATTTAGGATGGATCATTTACATTTTCTATGACTTGGAAGGTCTATGATTCATAGTATGCCTGGCTAGGCTATGAATATTTTTACATACAAATTCATACTAAGAATTACAAGGAAAATGGTCATTGTTAGGATTGAGAGAAGTGTGAATGGAATGGGGGGATGTGTTTAATGTGGAAGAAAAAATGGCCTCAATGAATTGGATAAAGAGCTCAATAGGCTCATGGGTATCATACTCCAAGAGAATCCTTGTTTTAAGGAAATTCATATATTACTCATCAAGGTGGTGATCAAAATGGATGGTAGAATTAAAAGGCGTTGGCATGAGGATAGAAATGGAAAAAATAAGTGGGGCCTCAAAAGACAAAATAACATGGTCAGTGAGGGGAAGAGGTGTGAAAGATACATAAAATCCTTGTAAAGATACCTAAAAGCCTTGTATTTTTTATAAAAGAGACTTGTTAACAATAATGTAATTCATAACAAAAAAGTCACTAGGATGAGAGAAGTAGGTAAGACCACTAGATTACAGGAAAAACCTATTTCCATTTAGGATGACTAAATCATGTAAATATCCCATGTTAACCAAGTGTTTCCCATAAGAATTGATTGTTATATTTGATGAAGCTCATTATATAACATGACCCCCGTATTCATTTGTCTAATCCATCAATGGATATGAATAGAGGTCATGCCCTATACATTACATACAACTAGTTCATGCATTGAAGTCTCCTATAAGAATCTTAATCATCCTCAAGAGCCATTAAACTTGTTATTTCATGTTGTAAGTTTTAAAGGGAAAACTACCAATATATGAAATAACATAAATTTATGATGTTGGAGGGTAAGAACATGGACCAAAGAAAATTTTCTTTGGAAGGGGTTTTCTCTATAAAGATATACATTTCAAGGAAAATAAAGGGAGCCGAGATAATATTTTTAGATACATGTTAATCCCTCTAAGCCTCTCGAACCAAGAAGAAGTTCCCATGTATGCACGCCGATAGCCAGGAGTATCCCAAGAAGATATGGAGTGGCTTCTCATTTGTCTCATGTGATTCCATAATTGAGATCAAGTCTTATTTTTAATCAAGTCCTCTAAAGAGCCAAATGAGAAGAAGAGTGAGCCACCACAATTTCACATGATAACCGAGAGCACAAATGTGGAACTAGAAATATGGTGTTTCATGGTTTGGACCAGGCTAGAACGAGGAAACTCAAATAAAAATCTCACACTTTGCATGACAACCCATTTTCCTTGATTCCTTGCCTCAACCATTGTAGTCTTGATTTCTTACAATTCCTCGAGTTGAATCCTAGTTAGGTTTTCATCCATGTAAATATTTTGAGCAAGATGGAAAAGATTTTTCTTAGATCACGATACTTGTAACATATGATTGAAAAATTTTAAACTTACCAATACGAGAGTTATCTTGGGTATACCACGCCTTCTCATATATAATTTAATTTAGCTTTAAGTTATTATGTAGAAATTCCTTTGTAGATTCAAGTGGGTTTTCATGTTTCTTTCGGTCTTTCATTCTTAAATTAAAGTCCTTCAATTTCCTTTGTCTCTTTTCTTCAAATTTGGCTTGGATCATTACATTTACAATGGGTTTTGGCTCTAATTGTGTTTTCTTTCAACCACTTGAACCCATGCCATATCACCTTAGTCAATTTTAAAGGAAAATTTTTTTGGTTCTCTAAGTTTGTTGAAATGTTTGATTTAAGAGTTTCAATAAGTTTAACCTCCTTGGATGAAGATCAACTATAAGAAACTCTAGTTAACATTGTTATTTGATTGGGTTTGATTTTTTTGTTCGTAATTGTTTTGAATAACTTTATATATGGATTCCTTAAGCTTTGGTTGCCATATTTTTTATTCATATTTGTTTGAGAGATCTAAGAGGCTTCCTTATAGTAAAATCAACTTGCTTAATTGCTCTTCAATTATCTTACTTTAGTTTGAACTAATTTACAGTCAAGTCTTCACCCAAATAAGGAACAATAATCAACCTATAAAAATGAAGAATCGTTGACCCTATGTGTTGGTACAGAGCCTCTTTTAGGTTTCAAGTGTCCTCTCCTCTCCATTTTGGAAACGGTTAACAAAACAGATACGTGTAGAAACTCTTTCCTATAGATACACTGAATATCCTTATGTCTTTGTTGAATTGCTTATCCGAGTGTCGGTTAAATTTGACAATCACCTATACTTGTCAAACATTTTTAAGAGGGTAATGTTTTTTTATGAAAAAGATCTTATATTATATCAAATGCAACATGATACAATACTTTTCCAAAAAAAAAGTGGGTGGTATGAGAGCACGCCCCAAAAACACAAACAAACTAGGCCAAGCCTAGGAAAGCAATGAACACACTAGGTAGAGCCTAGAAATACATCAAAACAAGAGAGTCAAGCCATCGCAGCAAAAATACCAAAGATATGGGGGATCATGATCATCACACCAGCCATGACCGGGAAGGTCCTTGCCCGGCGCCAAGTATGTCCTAACCCGAGCCCAAAGGTTCCTCCTCTTCATTATCATCTACCACTCATGTGGGTGAGATGGAAAGGAGAATCAAAGGGAACTTATTCGAAGGTGGAGGGGGTGAAGGTGGTAGATTCTAGCCATCGTGAGTGCACAAATCTAGAGCAATCATCGAGCCCTAACCAAGTTGATGAGATGGGGGAGCCCTAGCCATGTTGGCGAGTTTGTGGGGAAATACTCCTCTCATGGTTGGTTACGTGGGGATCGGTGAGAACAACTAAAAGAACACGACCGGGAGTGGCTTCGACGACCTCCACGGGGACGGCCACAATGGGGTGGAAAACACTGAGAAGGTGACAATGGCTCCCAATCGACATTACATGAGGCATTACCCCAATGTCATAGAAGATTCTGTAAATTCTCCACCTCCAAAGCCACCTTGTTGGCCTGGACTTGAATTTGCAGAAGCACATTGGAGATAACCATCGATTTATTATACACTGAAAATTGAGGATCAACTTCAATATTAGCAAAGAAAAAATCATTCCATTCTTTCCATAACCAAAATAAAATTTCCCCTCTGAAAACATGCCAAATCTAGGAGAACATATGTGGAAAGTTGGGGTTATCTCCTAAAAGAATGTGTTTCCATGTGAAACATTCTGGTTGGAGGGGGAAGAAGAAAGAATGAATCAGTTCCAATCCTTTGGGCTTTGGGACAAAACCAAAATAAGTGCAGCAAGTTTTGAGGTGGCCAAAAAAAAGAGAATTTGGGGGTCGGGACACCAATTTGAACAAGGCGGGGGCCTATCGGAAGACCTTGATGTAAAAGACACCACATAAAGTGTGTAATTTTGGGCTCCACACAGGCAGACCAAACAGTGTCAAACCTCCTTCTCCAACAAGAGGGAGAAGAATGTAATCCCCATCTAGTGTTGAGTTTTTCAACCATGGGTAAATGTGGGGAGAGCCAATGATAGCCCTTACTAGTAGAGTAATTCCAAAAAGGGGTGTCTACAAACCACTTCCAGTCCATCCACCAAGGACGGGAGGAATGCATAAAGATTTTATGTAGCATATGGTCGGGGACCGAATTAGTGATTTTGATGAAACTAGCATGATCCTAGGTGGTGAGTCGAAAATGAGATTTGAGATCATTATAAGGAACCCAAGATTGTGTGTTTGCAAAACAAATCTTGAATGGTACGAAATCCGCATTGTAAAATCTTAAATGTAGGAATTCCAGGGACTTTTGCAAGACACCGATCATGGACTTGAATGACAGTGACCACCATAGGGATTGTTGATTGATGGAAAGGCCATTGTGGAAGCCATTTCCTTTCCATATAAGCCATGACTTGATGTGTTCCCATGCTTTCTAGATACTTTTAAGCACAAAAGTGCCAACAAATTTGATAAGAATTGGAGCAATGAGAAGATTAGAAAACCCCAAACCCTTCTAGGCGGGGTGGCCATAAGGAGATACCTCCTCGATGTCATGGCGTAAAAGCACTTTCCATGCTTCTTGACCTTCAATGCATTGAATTATCCATTTTTCACAGAGTGCACACCCTTGTCGCAATATGTCAATAAAACCCATCCCCTAGATTCATGGGGAAGGCAATAGGTCTCCCATGCGAATATGTGAAAGACTTTTCCAGAAGAGGCATTAGCCCAGAGAAATTCTTTGAGAAGCTTCTCCAATTTTTGAATATAATCTTTGGACGGAACCCAACATGAGGAGTAGTAGACATGGGTGGCTTGAGGACCTTAGAACATATTTGGAATTTCCCTCCAATGATAACGGCCTAGTAATCCAGTATTCCAATTTTTGGCACCCTTTGAACCACATATTGTCACAATTCTACTAGTGATGCCTGAAAGGAAAAGGGAATACCAAGGAATTTAAATATCTCACCATGACGAAGCATTTTCTAATCAAATGAAGCTAGCCAAGCGGGTGCAGGGAGGAAATATTTCTGTAACATTATGTTTTTTGCCATTGAATGGAAGAACCAGAAGCTAAACAAAAGATATCTAGACAATGCATGGCATTGCATATATTGGTCTCTTCCTCAATGAGAGTAAGGAAATAATCATTGGCAAAGTGGCCATTGAGAAATTGATATTTGTTCGCAAAAGGCAGTGTAATTGGGCTAGAAGATACCCAAAACCTTCGGCAGCTAGCACATAAAGTGTAGGTGCTAATGGGAACCCTTGGTGAATAAAACAGAATAGGCCAAAAGGCTCAGAGATATGGCCATTAATGGTGATCTAGGTAGAGGCATTGGTAAAAATCATGTAGATAGATTGAATGAAGATGGGGCCAAAGCCAAGGGCTTGAAGCATGGCAAGAATAAATGGCCATTCAATCCTATCATAGGCTTTTTCAAAGTTGATTTTAATGAACATAGCAGATTGATTGGATCTACGAGCCCATTCCATTCCTTCCCAAATAAAAATGATGTTGTCAAGGATGTAGCACCCTAAATGAAACCAATTTTCTCTGGCTAGATGACAACATGAAGGATATGATATAACCAAATAACTAGAGCCTTGGCAATTATCTTATATGAGACATTAAGCAAGGTAATAGGGCGTCGTCAACTAGTAATTTTCTCAGGATCTCCTGGTTTGGGGATGAATTTTATGTTCCCTTTGTTGATCCATGTGCCCAACAAGAGGCCAACAGTATCCCAAAGTGACTTGTAGAACTCACATGGGAAACCATCGTAACAGGGGCCTTGTCATTAGCCATCTACATGGCCGCTTCATGAAGGTCATCAATGGTGAGCATGAGGTCACAAGCCACCTTCTGAGTAGGAGAGATTTTGCACAACACCACATCCAAACATTGGTCAAGGGATGTTTTCGTCGCTCTTCGAAGGAGCTTGAGCTTGAAACACCAGCTTATAATGCTTGAAAAAACCTAAAACATGATCTGGTTATCGGTAACCCAATTTCCGCCATCAAGGATGGCCCAAATTTTCAACAGGGATTTTTTCCTTTGGGGGAGAAAAATCCTTTGGAAACCCGATCCCCAACTTTAAGCCAATGCATGTGGGCACAAATTTGAGCTCCTTAAGCATTGTAATTATCCACAATTTGGATTTTTGGCGAAGCTCTGCCACTTGAAGTTATAGAGATTCTAAGAAATTATTTCCTTAGAGTTCCACCACCGCTCGGCTAAGAGTGGAGGTGGTAGCGGAGTATGAGCGATGCCAAATTTTATCCAATTGTCGATCATAGATTTTGAGAAATCTGGTTATCTAAGTCATGGCATCCTCCCACCATTGCGTCCAACTAGCATGCATAGGTGGATGAAAGTGTTGACTATGATTTGGCTAAGGGGATAGGTTCCACACCCTCTTGATGTGGTTGAGAGTGGGCCCATGTTCCATCAAGGTGGTATTGAGAAAAAATTGGCCTTTATGACAAAAAGGGTGCCTATCATGCCAAGTGATACGGAATCGAATGGGGAATGGTCCAAAAGGACAAAGTCAGGAATGACCTCCACATGTAAGGAATAAATGTTTTGAAACTAAAAGAAATCTTAAGTTGACAACATAGCTCTGTTGAGCCGTTTGAGAACCCAATTTGATCCTCCTCAAAGATTGGACCAAGTGAACCACACTTTAGAGGTGGGAGTGTGAGAGGCATTAGGGTCATAAAACCCGAATTTATTGCACATGAAAAACCACGCTTCTCTTTTTCCAGCTATCCATCACATTGGCAAGTTCCCGCACTTATCGGTAGGTAGCTAAACCATATTAAAATCACCACTTATAACCCAATACACATCGGGAATTGTGTAAGCTATCCATCGCCAAAGATCGGCCCTTTTGGCTACATCATTAGAGGCGTAAATATTAATAAGGCCAAAAGGGCCAATATTAAATAGGACCCATATGGCACAATTGGTGGGGTCGACACCATGATCCATCAAAAAGGGTTGTCATTTGGGAGCAAAAAGGAAACTAAAGCCCCACACCCCCTTCATGATTACTAATAATATATTTATAAGATTAATTTTTGTTTATTTAATTTCTTGAATAGATATTTATGTAATTTGTATATACAATTATATAAACAATGATGGTCATATTTTGAATCTATAAGTCATACGTGACATGCTTATTTTGAAAATTTATAAATATGTTATGGTTTAAAATCATGAAAAATGTGTAAACAAGCGTCAAATTTAACCTTTGTGCCTACGTATGTGATTTTGTCCTTTCCCAATTGCCCATATTGGTATATATAGATGTTTTAAATGTTTTATTGGATCATCAAAAATATGTGTATTGAATAGGATTTATGAATGTATTTTAGGTCTATTGAGTGTCCTATTCCATTGCAAAACTCTCTTAGAGTTAAATGGTCAACATCATTCTCGACTCTTTGTCGACATCACATGGCTTGTAATGTATGGTAGTCTCATGTCGAAGTCAAATGTCAATTATTGGGTCGATGTATCCTCCGTATGAAGTTGCTTGTTGGTCACACATTAACCAAACTTCATCTTTTTATAATTACATGTTCTTTTTGCCCCTCTTTTAGAATTGTTCTTCATTTTTTTGACATTGTCCTACCTCCTCTTAGTTATGATCTATTTTTTATTCTTTAGTTCCCAATATATTTCCCTATTATTTCAACCAAGAAAATTCCTCATTCGTCTTCTTTTCCCATCCCCTCTCACAAACATTTAGAATACTACTCGGTTGGTTATATTTTATAAATTTGAAAAAATCATTGTAACTAATCGTATACAAGGAACGGTTTTACCTTAATCATTGAACAAGCTTGTCTCCACTCTTATATTTATCTACAATTGGAACAAACCACCATATAAAACCTATTTATAATTGTGACACCTAAAAGCCTTGTATTTTTGCTAAAAGAGACTTGTTAACAATAATGTAATTCATAACAGAAAAGCCACCAGGATGAGAGAAGTAGGTAAGACCACTAGATTCGGGAAAAACCTATTTCCATTGAGGATGACTAAATCATGTAAATATCCCATGTTAACGAAGTGTTTTCCATAAGAATTGATTGTTCTATTTGATGAAGCTCATTATAGAACACGGCCCTTGTATTCATTTTTCTAATCCAATGGATATGAATAGAGGTTGTGCCCTATACATTGCATACAACTAGTTCATGCATTGAAGGACATCCTAGAAGAATCTTAATCATCCTTAAGAGCCAATTAAGTTGTTATTTTGTGGTATAAGTTTGTAAAGGGAAAGTTGTATGTAATGAAAAGTTGCACAAGCTATGGAATGAGGCTAAAGAACCTCAAAGCTTTGCTAACTCATCCATGCACCATGAGATAAGAGATAAACAAGAGTTAATCCTATACATGCATCATAACTTTGACAAAAACATCAAAACCTAGCATATATACTACTCTCTACTCTTTAGATTACTTAATTAAGAAATTGAACCTAATAAGATCAACTTAGCAATCAAAGGGGTGATTAGTTGTTTATGGTTTTCAAGCTTTCAAGAATGGAGTCTCACCATTAATGGCTTCAAGGCCAATGGTTCTCTCCATATTACTCAAAACTTGGATTATGGATGCAAATGGAGGAGCTTCAACAATGGAGGATAGCCAAGATAAAATTCCTATTATCTTAGCTAATGTAAATGATGTCTAATGCCAATATCTCCAAATGTGAGAGAGATTTGTTATGAAAACAAGGTGTAAGGTTGAGAGAGAGGGGTGACCCTTCTATTTATAGTTTTCCAAATGGAAGAGTTTGAACTTTGGGTGCATGTGGGACTAAAGTCTAAAAAGCAATTTAGGATTAGATTAGGATAAACATGCTTTAGGCTAGTTAAACTTGATTAGCAAGTGATTAGAGACTCATTGAGAGTTGAGAGGGTTTGGATAACCAATTATGGTGATAGATAGCCTACAAAGCCAATAAAAGTGGTCTAGAAAGAACTAGGAGGTTCGAATGGTCGAAAGGAGGAATGTTTAGCTAATAAGAGAGATATTAGCCAAATAAGATGAATATGGGAAGAATACGACCGAAAGAGTGTTGTGTATGGGGATCTGAGAATGGAGCGAAGAAGGGTTGATTAACGAAGTTTCGTAAACCGATTTGGATGGGAGGAAATGCTAAGTGTAAGAATATTTTGGTGTCTACATAGAAGGTTAGTAGGAGGGTATCTAACTTGGTCTTGTAGCCATTTTAGAGAGACCTCTTCACCTCCATTGAAGAAACAACAAATCTAATTTGATTGCTCATAGGTTTAACTAGGTTCAATTTATGTTTTAAGTAATCATAGAGTAGTTAGAGGTAAAATGATAGTGTTTTAGTTTGATTCATTATTGTAGAAGTTATCTTGTTTAGCACTCATCTCATGATGCATGGATGAGTTAGCAAAGCTTGGAGGTTCTTTCTCCTCATTCCATAGCTTTTTTGAACTTTCCATTGCATACATTTGGCATGCCCGGTGGGACACTTATGTCCATCCTCCATTAATGGAGGTCTTTTAGGTTTTTCAAAGTTCATTTTCAAGTTTTTTGCTCAAATCACTTGTTATTTCCTCATTTTTATTTCTAACCCTAGATAAATGACCTTCATTTGTATACATTTTATGGGTTTGATATAGAAATAGGACACTTTGACTAACAACTAACCTGTTTGCTCTTGAAAATTTGAAAATTCGTGTTTTTGCAAGTTTTTCACAGGGTGTGCGTAGGTGTCCAACAAGGGGCGTGTACACGTCGGAACCCTAGTGTACCCGTCATATCAGTGCGTACTTGTCGGAAGGTCCTCATCATTTGCAAATTTTACCTTTACAAGGACGTGCACGTGTCTCTCGCATCTCGGAGCGCGTATCCGCCTCTCGGCCATGTATGCGTCAGCGCTAGGATGTGTAAAAAAATCAGTAAATTTCACCTCTACAAGGACGCACATGCATCTCCATCATCTGGGGTGCGTATCCGCCTCTCTGGCCGTGTATGCGTCAAGTGCTAGGATTGTGTAAATTTTGCATCTACAAGGACACGCATGTGTCTCCATCATCTGGGACGCGTGATCGCCTCTCTAGCCGCATATGCGTAAAAGGGTTGACTGTGTAAAAATTTGAAATTGTCTATTTTTTGCTAGGGCGCATATCCGTTGGCTAGGGTGCGTATGCGTCACTCTGGGCGCCGCAGTGTCTGTTCCACTGTGTTGAGTTTGCATTTTTTACCTTGCCTGTGGACCTTTCTACTTGGGTGCATATCCGTTGGTTGGGGCGCGTATGTGTCATTCTAGGCGCGCAGTGTCTCTGTGTAGGCCGGATTTATCTATTTTATTTTTAGTGCTCCTTGTTTTGACCATATCTTTTGACTCATTAACCCGTTTTCAGAGTTTGAACAGGCGTCAGAAAGATAAAAAAGTGTACTTTGCGAGGGAACTTCTAAAAGTTAGATACCTTTGGTATACTAACTTCTATCACAAAACTCCCAAAGTGCTCCAGGAGACCTCCAAAAATGCAAATTACTAAAAACTGTTAAAAAAGTGCAAAAATTGGATTTCTAGAATTTTTTGATTTTCTTGGTTTTCTAACTCTTGCAGGATTCTAACAGTGGTTTAGAGGTTTCCTTTGCATTAAGTTTTTTTAGACTAACTTAATCAAAAACATTTGCATCTTTATTTGTGAGCGTGTATGCTCTTCCCTCGCACCTTTCTAGGTGATCTTGGGAATCAGAAACGCTTCACTACTTTCTTCATATTTGCAAAATGGTTTATTTAGCTTTCAAAGTTGGTTAAAAGGAACTCATTTTTGCATTATACTTAGGATTTTTCCATTTATTGCAAATTTGAGTGAGATACCTTGTTGTGTATGCTCTTTCCTTATGTCTTAGGATGATCTGGGAAATCAAAAACAACATCTTATCTCCTTTATATGACGTTTTGGAAAATTACTAACCTCGTTGTGTAGGACCAAAACAATCACTTGTCAAAGAAAGGAGACATCAAAGAAAACAAACACAAACTTCTAATACATGTGTTCTTACAGGTTGCCAAATGGTGTGCTACTTAAAACCACATTAAGCTAAAGCACGATAAAAAAACACACCATATTTAAAACATCGTATCGCAGGTTTCAAAAAAAGGGTACACCCTATCTCGCTCAACTAGAACATAACCCCTTTAGCATACCGCCTTAAGCTATAACAATGGGGGTGGTTCTAGGAACCCTAAAGTAGTTCAATTTGTGTAACCTCGTGGATGAAAAAAGAAGCACTTTGCTTACCCACTTGATTAGTTTTCCTTGTGAGATAGAGTTACAAGTTTTCCCTATTGCGACCCTATTAAAAGTACACAATGGATGCATTTATTGCCCACTGTGCTTGAAGGGGGAAAAGGTGAGATACTCCCAAATTAGTCAGTGTGACTTTTTGGGTAAATCGTGCCCACTCTTAGATGACTTTGTAACACCTAGTTGAGAGAACTTATTAGAAAAATCATTTTTTCTTAGAGCCCACTTTACTAGTCCTTTGTCGCATCTTGGACATCACAAAGTGATAACTTGTTTGGATTGAGAACCTTATTTTTGAACAAGGAAAATAATCCACTTAAGTTGGATCTAAGTGCCTTTCATCACGGAAATTAGACGACGTCTCACTTAGCTTAGCTTCTTTCATGTCTTCGGACAAGGTGAAGCTCTGCCCAAGTGGCACTTAGTTTATTTTTCATCTTTTGATCTACACCTTTGCATTCTTGTTGCCCATTTGGGGCAATAGAAGGCATCTTTCGAGAGTGTTTTCATAGATATTTTTCACCACTTTTTTGTCGTTTACGCTCATCCATGTTTGCGGTTGAGTTTTTAAACGTCTAAAGTGTGTGGATGCGTCCTCATATCCTTGATGGCCACTTGATCTTGATTTCAAAGATCATCATCATAGTTTGGATTGATTCATCATTTGATATCCCTTTGTTAATATTTATGCCTTGTTCATTTCGAGCTTGACGTAAATATTGACATTTTGTTGATCGTCTTTTGCATCGAACTATTACTTTGCACACACATTTGCATAGGGTGTATTTCCTTGTTGATTGGCTTTGTGTTTCAAACTTGCATGATTGTTCCTTGTGATTATTCATCTCGAATTTTTTTTTTTAGGACAATCCTTTTTTATCTCATTGATATTGTGTCATCACGATGTCTATTTTCCTTAGAGCTTCTTCGGAAAATCACGCACGCATCTCCATACTTACCAAATGTCTAGTTGGTTTCCATTATGCTTCCCTGAATCGACATGTCACTTCCTTCCCTTTGAAGGAGTTCCATCACACTATCTAGGTTTAGACATTTGTGCTTAAACAACGCAAACAATGACTAACTATCGTGTGGTTTCTCACATTTACAACAATATGGAACCTAGGTTTAGCAATTCAAATCAAAAGATTCCCATTACAACTAAACCTCACTTGGTTCTTCGTGCTAGAGGGCCCATTTGGGTACCTTGTTCCCCACCTTCAGGTTATAGTCGGTGGTATGGTTTGGATGCTTCTAATCCAAATCATTATTCAGTTCCCCCACTCTTCTTCTTGATTCAGATCCAAACTACCATTCGGATTCCCACTCTTCTTTTGAAGATTCAGATCCCAACTATTGTTCGGATACCCCTAGATCAAATCTTGAATCACGGTCCTCCCTTCCTTCACAGGACCTTTATTCCAAATCAAATGAAGGACATCTTCCTCCTTTGAAGACTCATGTGACTCTAAGTTCCATCAATCAAACATCTAATTTGGTTCTTGAGTCACGGTCCTCCCTTTCTTCGCAAGACCTCCTTCATCAGTCATCTCAACGACCTCTTCCTCCGTCGAAGAGTTCCACGACTCGGATTCCCTCTAGTCAATCATCCAATTTGACTCCTACGTCGCAACTTAACGAATGGCTATGTGATCCTACTTTCTAACCTACATTACGTCGTCTTCTAGAAAAATGACATAGGTCCAAATCCAAATCATCCATTCATGAGGCACCTACCACCAATCCTACTTCCTCTCTTGAGTCATCTTCTTCTATCAATCAATATTCCCCGCTTATCGGACCTGTTTCTTCTATTCAACCTTCTATGGCCAAAGAACAACAACCTCTACTAATTGATTTCTCTCAGAATGAAGAAACAATTAGACTACATGATGATATCCCTTTAGAGGATTGCAAACAAGGATTCTTTCTAGAACTCGATACGCTCGCGTATTGGGGAAAAGAAGTTGATCCTTTTTCGAACATAGAGGAAAATCCTAAGGTCATGGAACTTGATTCTTCTTCTATTCCATCTTCACCTTCTTCTAAGCATGATGAGATGTCGGGGTCTAGCATTGATCCATGGCCTATCTTCTCATTGCCCAATCATTCCTTATCTATCATCATTCCTCAATCAAAATCTCTCCTTGGGTCATCGTTGAGTAGCCCATCGTCTTCTTCTATCCTGGGGCCACATCCTAGTAGCCCTCCATTTTCTACTTGTGGGTCACCTCTTGGTATCCCATTACCTTCTATTCTTGGGCCACGTCCTAGTAGCCCTTCATCCTCTTCTATCTATGGGATACCTCCGAGTAGTCCCTCCTCGTCTATACTTGGGCCATGCCCTAGCAACCCTTCGTCATCTTCTTCTATTCTTGGGCCATGTCCTCGTAGCCCAATTTCTTCCATCTTAGGGCCATATTCTAGTAGCCCTTCATCATCTTCTATCAGTGGCTCACCTCTTGGTAGCCCATCCTCTTCAATTCTTGGACCGTATCCTATTCTTCCATCACATCATCCTTCTACCAATGACTGGGGCAAGTCCACCATCATTTCTCTCGTTCCTATCCTCAATCATAAACGTTCACTTTCTCCCACTTCTCGGGATCAAACAAGTCACGCTATAGCTTATAAGAAACCCAAACAGGTTCATTATCAAGTTAAGATCGAAACGTAAAGAGCTCTATAGCTCCCAACAAATCAAATGATCTTAAGGTTAAAAATCAAATGCAATTCAAGAATACACATCAACGTAACCATCAAGTATGGTGCAAAGTGCATAAACCTATGGATAGGGAAATCAATCTCCTACATACGAAATCCATGTTTTAGGATAAATCGCAGTCATTTGTTGAGTATGAGCTCACCACAATCATTGAGATCAAAGAAAATATTACGCTTGATAAACAATCACGCCTAGTCTCCCTTATCAAGGAAGTTGCAAACATTGTTGTTGGATCCTATCATGCAGAGTGGCTTTGTTGATCCCAACTTTCCAAAACTATAAAAATCTAAACATCAAAAAATAATTCAAAAATACAAAAACATGAGAAAACACAAGAAAAATAAAAGGTACAAAGATCAAACATTGCAATCAGGTATTGCATACACATGGATATTTATTTCTTCCCTTTCTTATCATTCTTCTACAAGTCTTCCTACCATTTTCATCCCTTCGGTGATATTGTGGTTAGCCTTTTCACACACATTCGTGACATTTATCTCTATGGTATTCGTTTGACCCCGGTCTTTCATCACCTTGGTAAATTAAAGAACAACTGACCTCTTAGAGATCCTATCACATTTAACATATAATAAGCTTTTTGCGAAGAAATTTTAGACATATTTGTTGACATTGACCAATGTTGTCATCACAATCACTTCCACCTCCTTCCATCAAGCCATCTGTGGTTCTTAACCCCTTGTCAAACAAGAGAGCTGAAATAAGTTTTCAAAAAGCAAAAGAATCAAAATCAAAAGCTAAAAGCTACAAAGCAAAAGTAAATTGATATATTACTCTCTTGGGGTATTTCCAATAATCTCTATCGGGGCTATGGATGCCTGACTGGCAATAGAGAAATGTTTTGATTAGAATTAAATGCATCTCTGTCGGGGCTATGGACGCCTGGTTGGCAGCGCAGAGCAATGTATGGCTATCCTTCCACCCTTCATTCACAAATCACCTATCATCTATCAAAATAAATCATTCCTACACATTAGCTATGGTGTCTTCACTTGTTGTCTATTAAATCTTCTCTTTAAGAGGTAATTAAATTCCAAGTGCACACATTGGATCTCTACGAGTAAACAGGATTAGTATGTTACCAAGTGTCTTGTTTTGGACCTTGTTCAGACTCTTACTCTAGTCCTTATCTCCTCTCACGATTTGTGCCTTTGGCTAATCACTTATTCATCGCAAGGCTTCTAATCTACATTCATTTCATTCACATCGTTATTCTACTTCGTTCGAACATCCATGTGTATAAGATTACCTTTTTCCATTTTTGAACACCTTTGTCACCTTTCACAAAAACAATCTTCTCCTTCCTTTCTATCATGTGCTTTTAGGCCAACTTACGGTGGGGGCATCCTTACTTCTTCCCAGCACTTCATTGGTTACGTTCATCATCATGTTGAACCTATCCATAATGGCTTTGGGTCCGCTTACACCTGTGAAGAGTTTTCCTTTGAATACTCCCGCCTAATCATTCGGGCATTTTACATCTTCACCTTTCTTGTACACATGTGGCCTTATGCCCTTGTACATCCCATCTATCGCTAAGGGCATCCACGCTTCCTTGTCTTCTTGTACATAGTTTCTGAAAACTTTCAAAATCAATCAAAAACATTCAAATATGTTAGAAAAATCAAAACATTCGTTTCAGAAACATATCAAAAATAATATAAATCATCCTACAAAACGTCGCTCTTTGGTTCTCACCTATTCATGTGCGTGACTCGTGGATCATCTTGATCTACCTCCATCAACCAAAGCTAGGTTGCTTACTTTGTCAGACTGCGGGGCACAACGAGTTGTCAAGTCTTGTTTAAGTAGTGCACATTGCTTTTTCATTGGACCGAAGTGTCCTCCGTTATTCCCCTTTCATGTATCCTTGCCTTGGGAACCATAAATCAACCCTTGTCATTAATTCGCATAGGTCGAACTGAATCTTGATAACAAAAACATTACGTTGTGTTTTCTTTGTTAGTTTAGCTTGTTTACTTTCTCGTATTGCATTGCATTATGTATGTTGTATGGAGTTAGGCATCTTTTACTTTCTTGTATTGCATTGCATTTTGTATGTTGCATGGAGTTGGTGTTTTCAGCAATGGGCATTTGTTCGTATATGGCTTTTCATGTCATACTACACTTTTGTTCATTCTTTTTAATAAGGACCGATGATGAAGATCCTTAGCAATATGATGAAAAATAAAGTTGTTTAAAAGGCACTGGATGGATGTTAGCTCATTTCCCTTCCTCATACTCCTTTTCTTCTATATCCCCTTTCTTCTTCTTCACACTATTCTTTCTTCTGTTATCTTTCTATCATCTTTTCAATTGTCGATTGAGTTCTTCTATCACCCCATCGACAATCGAGGGGGCATCCTCCATTCTACTCATTTTTCTTCTATCCCTTCAAAATTTTCTACTTGTCTATACTTGTCTACTTTCTTTGAAGTGATGTCGCTTACACCACCTCAAAGAGGGGCAAATGTAGACACCTAAAATATGCTTACACTTAGCATTTCCTCCCATCCATTCGGTTGACGACACTTTGTTAATCAACCCTTCTTCGCTCCATTCTCGAATGCCCATGCACGACACTCTTTCGTCGTATTCTTCCCATATTCATCTTATTTGGCTAATATCTCTCTTATTAGGTAAACATTCCTCCTTTCGACCATTCGAACCTCCCTAGTTCTTTCTAGACCACTTTTATTAGCTTCGTAGGCTATCTATCAGTCCACAATTGGTTATCCAGGCCCCCTCTCAACTCTCTGTGAGTCTCTAATCACTTGCTAATCAAGTTTAACTAGCCTAAACCAAGCTTAACTACGCCTAAAGCATGTTTATCCTAATATAACCCTAAAGTGCTTTTTAGACTTTAGTCCCACATGCACCCAAAGTTCAAACTCTTCCATGTAGAAAACTATAAATATAAGGGTCACCCCTCTCTCTCAACCTTACACCTTGTTTTCATAACAAATCTCTCTCACATTCGGAGATATTGGCATTAGACCTCATTTGCATTAGCTAAGCTAATAGGCATTTTATCTTGGCTATCCTCCATTGTTGAAGCTCCTTCATTTGCATCCATAATCCAAGTTTTGAGTAATATGGAGAGAACCATTGGCCTTGAAGCCATTAATGGTGAGACTCCATTCTTGAAAGCTTGAAAACCATAAACAACTAATCACCCCTTTGATTGCTAAGTTGATCTTATTAGGTTCAATTTCTTAATTAAGTAATCTAAAGAGTAGAGAGTAGTATATATGCTAGGTTTTGATGTTTTTGTCAAAGTTATGATGCATGTATAGGATTAACTCTTGTTTATCTCTTATCTCATGGTGCATGGATGAGTTAGCAAAGCTTTGAGGTTCTTTAGCCTCATTCCATAGCTTGTGCAACTTTCCATTGCATACAAAAGCCACCAATATATGAAATAACATAAATTCATGATGTAGGAAAATAACATGCACCAAAGAAAAGTTTTTGGAAGGGGTTTTCCTTATAAAGATACCCATAAAAACCTAGCATGGACATTTGATCCTTCAAGGCAGATAAAGGGAGCTACATAATATTTTTAGATCATGTTAATCCCACAAGCCTCTTGAACCAAGAAGAAGTTCCCATGCATGCACCGATAGCCATGAGTATCTCAGAAAGATAGGGAGTGGATTCTCATTTGTCTCATGTGATTCCATAAAGGTGATCAAGTCTTATTTTTAATCAAGTCCTCTAAAGAGTGAATGAGAAGAAGAGTGAGCCACCACAATTTCACATGATAGCTAAGAGCACAAATGTGGAACTTGAAATATGGTGTTTCGTTGTTTGGACCGAGGCTAGAGGGGGCATCTCAAATCAAAACTCTCCCACTTCGGATGACAACTCATTTTCCTTAATGCCTTGCCTCAACGATTGTAGTCTTAATTTCTTACAAGTCCGCAAATTGAATCCTAGTTAGGTCTTCATCCATTTAAATATTTTACTATTGGAACTTGACTTTATATTAAAAATACAAAACAGATTACAAGAGTGGGGTGACCGAAAACTTACTATCCAAAGTAAATAGTTTGAGTAAGATGGAAAAGATTTTTCTTAGATCACAATACTTGTAACATATGATGAAGTTTTTTAAACTTGCCAATAAGAGAGTTATCTTGGGTATACCACGCTCCCTCACATATAATTCAATTTTGCTTTAAGGTATTATGTAGAAATTCCTTTGTAGATTCAAGTGGGTTTTCATGTTTCTTTCAGTTTTTAATTCTTAAATTGAAGGCCTTCAATTGCCTTTGTCTCTCTTCTTCAAATTTAGCTTGGATGGTTGCATTTACAATGGGTGTTGGCTCTAAATTGCTGTTTCCTTCAACCACTTGAGCCCATGCCATATCACCTTAATCAAGCCTCTTTTTGTTTCTCCAAGCTTGTTGAAATGTTTGATTTTAATCTCCTTGGATGAAGATCAACTATAGGCAACTCTAGGTTAACAATGCTATTTGATTGGGTTTGATTGATTTTTTTGTTCTGTAATTGGTTTGGATAACTTTATATATGGATTCCTTGAGCTTTAGTTACCATATTTTTTTGTTCATTATTTGTTCGAGAGATCTGAAAGGCTTCCTTCTAGTAAAATTAACTTGCTTCGTTGTTCTCCAATTATCCTTTGAAATAATTTCAGTCAAGTCTTCACTTCGGAAACGGTCGACAAAACAGGCGCGTGTAGATACTCTTTCCCGCAGGTACACTTGCCTGTGTTTTTGTCTTCGCTGAATCACTTATTCGAGTGCGGGTTAAATTTGACGGTCACCTATACCTGTCAAGCAATTTTTTTAGGAGGGTAATTACCCTTTAAAAATACAAAATAGTGTTAGTTATACACTACTAATAACATATTTATAAGATTACTTTTTGTTTATTTAATTTCTTGAATATATATATTTATGTAATTTGTATATACAGTTATATAAAAAATGATGGTCATAATTTAAATCTATAAGCCATATGTGACATTTATTTCAAAATTTTACAAATATTTTATGGTTTAAAATCATGAAAAACATGTAAACAACCATCAAATTTAACCGGTGTGCGTATGTATGTGATTTTGTCCTTTCCCAATTGCCCATATTGGTATACATAGATGTTTTAAATGTTTTGTTGGATCATCAAAAATGTGTATTGAAGAGGATTTATGAATGTATTTTAGGTCTATTGAGTGTCCTCTTCCATTGGAAAACTCTCTTGGTGTTAAATGGTCAACGTCATTTTCGACTCGTCGGCAACACATAGCTTGTAATGTATGGCAATGCCTTATCGAAGCCAAATGTCAATTATTGGGTCGATGTATCCTCCATATGACGCCGATTGTTGGTCACACATTAACCAAACTTCGCCTTTTATAAGTAAATGTTCTTTTCCCCCACTTTAAGAACCGTTCCTCGTCTTTTTAGACAATGTCCTACCTCCTCTTAGTTATGCTCTACTCTTTATTCTTTGGTTCCCAATCTATTTCCAAAGAAATTTCAACCAAGAAAAGTCCTCATTGGTCTTCTTTTTCCCTCCCCTTTGCAAACATTTAGAATACTACTCGTTGGTTATACTTTTCTAAATTTGAATAAATCATTATAATCAATCGTACACAAGGAATGGTTTTCTTGTAGTCATTCAACAAGCTCATCTCCGCTCTTATATTTCTCTACAATTGAAACAAACCACCATATAAAACTTAGATATAATTGTAATTATTGATAAGATCATAAATAATTTCAAATAATTACAGTATTAATTGTTATATTTTACTCGTATTGTTCAAACTATAATTATATTAATTACAATATAAATACTATTGACCCATTTTATATAATTTGTTTTATGTCCTCCAAACTCTTTTATTCTTCTACTTGGATTTATTTATTTTTAAAATGTGGTATTTCTATTAAAAAAATAAAAGTAGGTGCTTATATTTTCTACCAGTCGACTCTCTCTCAAGAAATCATATTTTGATCTCCTCTAACGAAGTTCCATCTTATGTAATATACCCATATGACTTTGCTTTTTATTATTTATAATAAAATTTGATACCATAATCAGCATAAAATCATTGCACAAAAGTTTTAAATGGTCGCACAGCATATTTTTCTCTATAAGCCAAAAAGGAGATGGTCAAGTTAGAATTTGTGAGACAATAGAGAGAATATATGGCCTTTTCATATTCTCAAATTTTATAAACTAGAAGTTGCTTTTGGCCTGGTTTGAAAGCAATACCTCGTTTTTACTTGTCCCCGGCCCTACTTATAAGCTACAAATGTCTCCTAAACTCAAATATAAAAAATAGAAATATTATAGAGTAGTTATTATTATAATTTAATGTTTACATTTTGTATTTTTAATTGAAAGATCAAGGTTTGGAGTGGAATAATGAATCTCAATAATGATTTGGAATTTTTTAATTTGGTTAATCTAGAGGGATTGGGAATACCGAGGTATGTGGAGTTTTGAAAAGTGAAACTTTCGCATTAGGTGATCACCATTGATCAACCTCACATTGAGAGTAGATTGTGGGATTTGAAATCACAACCTAAACCATCTAAAATGGTTGTTGAGGCCAATTGAACCAACCCAGGAGCTAATAATAACCTAGAATTACATAACTCTAACACTAAACGAGACAAACCCCCTTATAATATCTGAATAGAATATAATAGACTAATTATTATTAACCTGTGAATAAATTGAGAGACAAACTTATAATATAACTCCTTAAAAGCGATGATCCGGACCAAATGACTCAACCCCAATAGCCTATTTAAAATTTACATGGGAATAAATAACAAAATAATTGCAATTTATCCTCATTCATGTCGATTAGATTACGGCCCATTGAATGCTAAGTTTGTTTAACAAATATGAAAAAGGGTGGCATGCTCATAGCCAAACACGTGTATGAAGGATCAAATGTTGTATTAAACAAAACTTGTAGGCGCTTAATTCCACGTCATTATCTTCGAGAAACATGCATAAATCAGTTCGAGCCAAGCCATGTGAGTTGGCTATTAAATTTAGCTAGTTTTGGTATGTCCACACATTTTTGAAAGAAAACAAAAATGAAAAGATTGTGATGTCTTCACCTTTGGTTATAGTTGGGTCTACTTTGTGGTTGTCGTTGAATTAGATGTCATTGTTGCTTTGGCTCTAAGATTAGGTAATGTCTAAGGATGAGTGGTGCCTAGTCTCTAGATAAATGGAACATGGGAGAGCTAATGCTAATTTTTTAATACGAACTAGTTATAAAAATATTTTGGAAAGGACCGATAAAAAGACTACTCGTTTCCATTGAAGTTTTTCAATCCTTATAAAAGGGCCTTGAAATAAAGACAAACACGATTTACATAATACAATTCGTTACTTACACTTTATTATTTTTTTCGTGTGTGTGTGTGTGTGTGCGTGTGTGTGTGTGTGTGTGCGTGTGTGTGTGTGCGTGTGTGTGTGTGTGCGTGCGTGCGTGCGTGTGTGCGTGTGTGCGCATGCATGCGCGCGCGCGTGTGCGTGTGTGCTTGGCGTGCGCGTGCGTGCGTGCGCGCAGCGTGTGCGTGTGCGTGTGCGTGTGTGTGCGTGTGTGTGCGTGTGTGTGCGTGTGCGTGTGCGTGCGTGCGTGTGCGTGTGGGGGTGTGTGTGTGTGTGTGTGTGTGTGTGTGTGTGTGTGTGTGTGTGTGTGTGTGTGTGTGTGTGTGTGTGTGTGTGTGTGTGTGTGTGTGTGTGTTTCTATTGAAGCTTTTCAATCCTTATAAAGGGGCCTTGAAATAAAGACAAACACGATTTACATAATACAATTCATTACTTACACTTTATTGTGTGTGTGTGTGTGTGTGTGTGTGTGTGTGTGTGTGTGTGTGTGTGTGTGTGTATAAACATACAACTTGATACAATTTTATACTTGCAATTTATTGAATGAACTTTTTTTTTTAAGAGGGGCTCAATATTAAAAGGCCATGTAATGGTATGTTGTGTTGAAGCAAGTGTAAGCATGGATTGTTTGTCGACAAAGAGTATCATGTATGTCGTGAGACTAGTTGTATTCTCTTGAAGGAAACTTATAGTGAAACTATGTGGGTAATCTATGTAGAGATGCTTAGGTCCAACATTTTTTCCAAAGCAAATATATATTTAATATAATGATTAATGTGGTATGCAAGGAAGGAAAACTAAATAAAGCAATCGAGTTTTTGAAGGATATGGAAAGCATGGGATGTCACCGACAAATGTATCATATAACATTGGCATTCATGGTTTTGGCAAGAAAGATAAGTTGCATGAGGGCTTTAAGTTATTGTTTGTACCAGGAGGGGGATTAAGGGTTGGGCAAACTAGGCAACCGCCTAGGCGCCAACATTTAGGGGCATTTTATATTATTATTATAGTTTTAATGAAGAGTAAATCAATTTATTAACCATATATGCTAGTCACAGTTAGTGGCCAACCATACATACCAATTCAATTCTCGTTATTAAAATAAAAATAATTCTATTAATATTATGATATTTACTGTGCCTTACACCTATGCAAGTGCATTTGTTGTAGGATTCATATATTTAATTCATACTCATGTATTTTTCATACTTTGTATTGTTTTGAATACTTGGAAGTTTTTTGGAAGAAGAGATCAAGAAAGGTGAATATATAAAAAAATGGAAAAAAATAGTTCGGAAATATAAGAGAAAAGAAAGATTATGATAGACTATATGTTAGAGAATTAATTGGGGAATTTAGGAAGTGGTAGCTACGAAATATTTTATTAATAAATTTTTTCTTGGATGGTAGAGGAATAACATATCAAGTAATCCAATATTTGGTTATGTTAATTTTTGTCTACAATAGAATATTTATTTTTAATTTTAGGTGTTATCCCCAATATTGCCTAGGGTGCTCATAACCCTTAATTTGGCCATATCTCGTAACGTCTATTAAGGATATTTTTGTATATGTTTTTGAGTTTGATCTTGAAAAGACTTTGTAAGGATGGAAGAGTTAAAGAGGAAATTGGGTATCTATTCAAAATAATGAAAAAGGGTTTGATGTCGAACAGTGCCATTTACAATACACTGATAGATAATTACTGCAACAAGGGGGATATGAAAAAGGCTTTTGAATTCCGAGATGCAATGCTCCAAAGAGGAATGAGTCCTAGTGTTAGCACTCATGATCCTCTAATTCATAGGATTATTACTAAGGGAAAGTTGATGAAGCCAAATATCTTCTGAATGAAATGTCTACAACGGATTCGGTTCTTGATGAAGTTGCATATAATATATCGATCAATGGTTATTGTAAAGAAGGGAAGCTAGAGGAAGCATTTAAGCTCCATTCATAAATGGTGGGTAAAGGTATACTTCCCACTACTGTCACTTACACCTCTCTCATCTATGGAATTTGCAAGGAAGGCAAGTTGGAGGATGCAAACTAGTTGTTCCAAAAGATAATTGAAAGTGTTTTGCTCCCTAATGGAATTACATATAATACTTCAATCAAATGACACTATAATATAGGGAATATTCAATGGGCTTTATAGATGATGCATGCCATGGATCATAAACATATTCACGTTGACAATGTTACATATACTATGCTTATTCGTGGAATTTTCCAAAATGGAAAAGCATAGACGACATAACTTCTCAAAGAGATGAGCAATGGGGATAAAACCTGGTCCAAATACCTACAATATGCTCATTAGTGGGTACAACAAGAAAATTAATATGCAAGAGGATTTTAGGGTGCGAGAAGAAATGTAAAGAAAAGGTCTTCATCTAATTATTCTTACTTGTAATGCACTCATTTGTGGACTTTACAAGAAAAGAGATGGAGATGAGGTACGAAAAATCTCGAAAGAAATGATAAAAAGCAGTTTTGTTCAAATGATAACACTTACATCTCAATGATACAACAATTCTTTGAGGAAGGCAACTTGCATAGAATTCTCGGTATGTAAATGTTAATGCGAAATCACAAAGACCCCGGATGATTTAGGGATCTACTTTTCTAAGGCGAGAATCATCGGTGTGATTGCATAACATGGGACCATCTCTTAAGATGTGGGACTTGCGGACTTGAGATGGCCCTCCAGAGAAATCTAGCTTCTTCTTCCTAATCCTAATGTTAAACTACTCCTAAGGAAGGCAATACGACTATCTACTCCTAATCTAACAATTTCAAGGGGACATGGAGAGAGAAAGTGCATAAAGAGGGAAATCCTACACTAACAAGGTGATAGCACCACGAAAAGGGAAGTGTTGATCATCTATCAAAATGGTCTGAAGTGGAGAGAGATGAAGAGAGGAGAGGGTGGACAAGATGCACCACGGACGAGAGATAGATTTCACATAGAATCGCCACTTCAAAACCCATGAACACAGCTCCCAGATCTACAAATGAAACATCCAAAACATGCACAGAATACTCCAAAATGATGAGAGGCAAGAAGATGCAATGAAAACAAGCGAAGGATGGACAAATGCATCACAAAAATGAGTTTTATTGCTTCATAAATTTGCACAGAGCATCATACACGAGCAAGAGGCAAAAACACCATTTTACAGAGCAGGGAGGAGGTTCAGACTCCATTTTCGACCACTGGTGGAAGAAAAGAAGGGGGTAGGGAAGAAGAATGAACAACAATTTTTACAATGAATCATGTCCCCGTATTTATAGATTCGATCAGAGAGAAGAAAGAGAGAGGGAGAAGTGGGAAAAGTAGGTCGAAACTCAACCACCGCTGTTAATGCTTCTGATAAAATCCTCCCCCAAATCTGTCTTTACTGCATCGATCCTTGGTTCGGTGCCTTGAAGGAAGAGGAAACGACAGAAACAGATCGAATCCGATCTGGTTGTTGAGACAGATGGATCCTGCATTGAAGGCCCAAAGACATTTCCTCCATTTTCCTTTACCTAACCTCCTCAAAATTAAAGTTTCAGACCTTCGTGGCATGGGTGAGGCCAAGATCTTTTCAATGTGCGGTATTTGTAATATTTGAGCCCCAGCGAAAGATATACCCTCGAAGTTTATATCGGGTCCGTACAGGAGGGCGGGAAAACAGTTTGAAGAACTGGGTCCCCCTTTACATATGGGACACGCGGCAGCCAGATTAGGGAAAACATCAAACTCACGGGTTCAAAATTTATCTTTTCCCCCTTTTCTATGAGACGTAAAACACGAGAAAACTCTCGTGGCCCCGTTGCTCGCCTTTTGACTCTGTTTGACCATTTGCCCCTGTTTCTGTTTCATCCTGAGACACGTGGAGATGCGGCACTTGTTTGAGAACCCTTTCTCTATTCAATCTTTGAATCAGCGCCATTAAGACACTTGGCAGCCTCCGTTGGCCTGGCTCATGCATTTTTCAATGGTTCCTCTTATGCGGGATCGTGATCAATCCAATATTTGACACGGGGTGAAATATGGATAACAATAAAATTTATTGAGTATTTAAGATCTAGTGAAACTTTCCAATAGGCGTAGACATTAGGATGTGGTAACTTGTCTTTTTGCGGTGCCAAGTTTGGTTATTCTCCTTTTTGCTAAGATGAATTCTCGCATTCGGAATCCAATTGGTATATCTATATAGCTCTCTCATGGCTTGCCCATCTTTACACTTTGCTTTATCATTAATTAGTGAAATGTTACTAGATAAAGAAGTAAATTATCTATGTATGTCATGACATAACTTTCTATTTGGCACCACAATCGGACTGTCTAAAACCGTACACTTTGGTCGGGATGTGGGTCCGATCCTAACCAACTTGTATAGTCCCGCCGCTTTGTATTCTCCAACCCGGTTTTCAATTTGAATATATTTATTGTGTCATTTCACCTTCTTGGGTTAGCCCTGTTAGAATATTTCACCTATGGAAGGCTATATAAGTAATTCATTATCACTTTATAACTCACCTAGCACTCCAAATGAGCTCCTATTACAAATATCATTCCAAAAGTGCACTTGATGGTTTCTTAAATCTACCCAAATCAATTATATGTTAATGATAGCAGTCCTTACTATAGATATGAAGAAATCAACTAGATTATAGCATCTAGATTCCTCCATTTCTAATCATGCAAAGTTCATATAGCCATGTTCTAGCATGAGCAAAGATTCTCCAAGAATTTCCAAGGCATTATAAGGAACAAAGGGTTAGGTCATGTAGCTTAGGCACACTACTACCATGTTGGTTACATTCTACACTATATAGTTAGCCCGCTATATTTATTTAAGAGACATGAGGGCACCCCTACAGAGGGGTTGGATAGATTCCAATCACGCTTGCACAAGTACCTAGTAAAGCTACATAAGGTTTGATCCCACATGAAGGCATGTAGTGCATCTCTTGAATTGGTTCAATCACCGGGGTTGACCGCCAAGGGTAGTCCAACATCACCACACACACATGATTTCTCATTTTGGTTTGATAATGCTTTGATGAGGGGTTTCTAGGATTTTCACATATTTGTAAGTGATTACAAGTCATCCTAAGGTTGTGTGAGCAAGAACGACATACAACAAAGGTATTTTCTAGGAAATCAAAGCACATAGGAAATTTTAGACCCCAATTGTGGAAGGGTTAAAGAGCTTACATCATTAGGTCAAGAATGTATAGTGCCAGTGTGGGTCATACAGTGGTTGTACTATCATCCACTTACTTATTTTCTAGATCCAAAAGCATAAAAAGCATATCTAGTCTTTGATCTCCCTTTTCCACTTGTTTGCACATTTGGATCCTCTCTAATGTAACATGTACAACTAGGCACTCTTCTCCCCTTGTGCATTTGAGCTATTGTTTATCATTTTATTAGTCATTGTAAGTATAGCTACATTATAATGGTTATGAATGATTAATTATAAGTTAATTAGATCAAACTAATCCCATGTTACACACCCTTACATCCTAATTATTATTGTGTACTTTCCATAACACAAATTTACTTATGGTGTAAACAACATGGACTTAGGTTGGCTTTATCATGTGAGTAATTTTAGTTGGGTTAGATATTATCGAAGTTCCAAAAAAATTTATCACATACCAATCACCATCAATATTTAATTATAATCTCTTTCTATGAAAATTGTAATGATGTGAAATTCATAAAGTCACTTTCCCTACAATATTTTCACAACATGGTTTCATAGAGAAATTGATTGTGCCATTATTTTGTTGAGTCAAGTGTCCCTTTGCAAACTTTTATCGTCATAAATTTCATTATATATGTAATTTTTAGCAGATGACAAGTTAATTGATTTTCTATGATCATCCCATATTCTATAGTCAAATTTATCAATCATGATTTAATTTTGTATCTACTTCTAAGACTACATATGTATGACTTTACATGTAATGCACGAAGATGTTGATGATTTAATAAATATTGAAATTCATAAAACCTTAAGATATTGCAGA
Organism: Taxus wallichiana var. yunnanensis; assembly: GCA_018340775.1. NCBI lineage: Eukaryota > Viridiplantae > Streptophyta > Pinopsida > Cupressales > Taxaceae > Taxus > Taxus wallichiana. The sequence goes on from CM031234.1 coordinate 558,797,325, forward strand.
GTCACATATGATATATAAATGTTAAGGCATAGAATCGACACAAGTAATAAACTTAAAGAAATATAAAACCCTAGGTAAGAGAGGGAATAGAAGACTTAGTTGATTTCTTAATAAATCCCAAAGTGTTCTAGATTGGAAGACTGATGAACAAGAGGAAGAAATTGTCACAACCGCACTCATAAATTTTTTAATTTTCGGATGAGCTTGGACTAGGGTGCTTGGACTGGGGCGAGGGTGCCTAGGCACTGGAGACCTCTTTTGGGTGCCTGTGACTGCGCAAGAGCTCAGAATCTAGTTTTTCTTGTGTCGCAAGGTGGTCACTAACCTTCATTGTTGGTCTCTTATGTCGCTAGATGATTGTTGTATTCACCTGTAACCTGCAAAGATAGAGATAACCTATAAAACACCAAAACACATCAAATCCTAAAAATAAAAAGATACAAATGGGCATTTAGATCGACCGTCGATCACCTGACTATGTGAACTTATGATTGAGCGTTATGCTACATTTCAGTAATCCATGTATTTCTTGTGCGTGTGTGTAGAAATTGTGCCCTAGGAAGCTCTTGTGCAAGATGCACTTGATAACGAGTGATAACTAGATGTAGCAATGTAAATAGATGTGTGGATGGAAAAATTAACTTCCCCTCCTATGCATGTATGTAGAAAATACAATCCATTATCCCTTGAGTGAGTGCTAGATGGATTCCTTGATGCTCTTAGAATTCCTTTGGATGCAACCTTAGGTGGTGATAATAGATGCTTAGAGCTTGGTCCTTTATTATGGTCACATAGATTTGTATTTATATGATTCCCTTGTTTGAATTTTGTAATTGACAACTAAAAGGTGACACATAAGAAAACAAGATTCCCAAAAGATAAATGAGGCAAAAAGAGGTGAGTAAGATACAAAGAGGTCGGGGGCACCCAAAGGGGACAAGGCGCCTAGGACCTGGCATCCTAGCTAGGTGCTAGTGTATAGAGTCAATAAAGATAAAGTAATGAAGATCATACTAGGATGTGGGGTGTATAAGACCAAAGAGGAAACAAGAAAGACAGAAAAAAAAAGGCCAAATATAGATGTTAATTACTAGTTTCCTTGCTTAGGAATCATATGAATGATAATATGTGATTAGGACCTAGAAATGTACCTAAGTGCATGATTTTATGTCTACATTTTCCCCACTTTATGTTGTTTAGTGAATATTCAATAACATAAAGTAGATAAGAGATGCGTACCTAATAACCATGTATATCGATGATGAAAGTGTGTCAAGGAGACAAGAAAAATCTTGGATTGATGACAATGAAGCGTGGAAGCTAAGGAAGATAAAGTGACCTTAGGGTAAAACATATGAGTTGTGTCATGTTGTACCTGTTGTTGTTGTAGCTTGATGTGGGGTTTATTCTTGTTGTGTATTAAGGATGAACCTGTAAAAGAAGAGTGAAAGATCAACATCATGTGTTATGAAAAATCTGTAAAATTGTGTAAAAGATGAAAAAAGGAACATGTGCACTTGATCCGTGACAAGTGAAAAGGATATAAAGTGTCCTAAATCTGTTGTAGAGGAGCAAGCTTTTTGGGTGATCTCACACCAAGAACGAGTTTTTAGGTGATCTCGCACCAAGAATGCGTTTTTTAGGTGATCTTGCACCAAGAACAAGTTTTTTGGGCAATCTCACGCCAAATGTGAGTTTTTTGGGTGATCTCACGCCATAATAAAAGAGTGTTAAGGAGAAAGGTATAGTGTTATTCTCCATCCCTAAATGCTTCCTGAATTTATACACCACCGAGATGTTGTGATCTTGTTTTTGTTCGTGTTCGATCCGGTTTGATCTAGTTCGATCCAAGTAGAAAAAGAAGATAAAATGTATTTTGCTTGTTGGAGGATTATGCATGTACTATGAAAATTGCTCTGTGAACAATTAAACATTGTGCAACTGAGAAATTAATCAGAATCGCCCCGGTCATAGGTGCCCAAGAAAGTTCGGGAGCACCCATGCACTAGTTTCTATATCTAGGCGTTGGTGTCTATGTTAAAGCGAGGACCCAAGTTAGAAATTGGGTTTTAGTGTAACTATAACTTTGTTTTGTTCTCGTACATTTATGTAGATTTGTCTCGAATCTCCGATTTGTTGTATGGAGTCATTGATTCACCCAATGTGAGTGGTAGAAGGAATACGAGTATTAGCCAAGAGAGAAATGATTTTATCTCTACAATTAGGATTAGCTAGCAAGAAATCATGAATGGAGATATCCATGATGAGAGGATCCTGGGAAAATAAGAGAAGTGATAATATTAGGACCCAAGTGTTTTTGAATGATACGGGTTCACCAAATGATTTAACAAATATTGAAATTTGTAAAATCCTAACATATTACAAAGTCACATATGATAAATAAATGCTAAGGCACAAGATCGACACAAGAAATAAGCTTAAAGAAATATAAAACCCTAGGTACAAGAGAGGGAATAGAAGACTTAGTCAATTTTACAATAAATCTCGTAGTGTTTTGGATTAGAATACCTGATGAACAGGACGAGGAAAGCTGCCGAACCGCACTCAAAAAATTCTGTAATTATCGGATGAGCCTGGAAGGGGGCAAGGGTGCCTAGGTACTAGAAACCTCGTTAGGTGCCCGTGATTGCATGAGAGCTTGGAATCTAGTTTTTCTTATGTCACAAGGTGTTTGCTAAACTTCGTTGTTGGTCTCCTATGTTTTCTTTGGATGATTGATGTATTCACCTGTAACCTATAAAGAGAGAGATAACCTACAAAATCCCAAAAAGAAAAAGATGCAAATGGGGAGTCGATTAACCCCGGAGCCCACTGATTGAGTGAACTTACGACTGAGCATTACGCTAAATTTTAGACTCCATGTAGTTCTTGTGTGTGTGTGTAGAAATCGTGCCCTATGAAGCTCTTGTGCAAGATGCACTTGATAGTAAGAAATAGCTAGGTGTAGTAATGTAAATAGATGTGTGGATGACAAAATGAACTTCCCTTCTATGCATGTATGTAAAAATGTAGTCCCTTGTCCCTTGAGTGAGTACTAGATGGATGCCTTGATGCTCTTAGAATGTCTTTGGATGTAACCTTAGGTGGTGATAATAGATGTTTAGAGCTTGGTCCTTTATTATGGTCAAATATCTTTGTATTTATATGATTCCCTTGTTTGAATTTTGTAATTGTAACTAAAAGGTCCTCCCATAAGAAAATAAGATGCCCAAAAGATAAAAGAGGCCCAAAAGAGGCGAGTAAGATACAAAGAGGTTGAGGGTGCCCATAGGGGATGAGGGCACCCAGCGCTAGCATCCTGATTGGGTATTAGTGTCTAAAGTCAATAAATATAAAGTAATGAAGATCGATTGGGTTGTGGGGTGTGTAAGACCAAAGAGGAAACAAGAAAGATAGAAAAGAGGCCAAAGATAGATGTCAATTACTAATTTTATCACTTAGGAATCATATGAATGGTAGTATGTGATTAGGACCTAGAAATTTACCCAAGCGCGTGAATTTGTGTTTACACTTGACCCTTCTTATAACATGATGGTTGTCAGTCAAATAAATTTGAATGTTTTGATTGCCTAGTGTAAAGTGTCTTTTAAGTTTTTACCGATAGACTCCAAATTTCATAATTGTATGTTAACAAAAATCCATGTCATATTTTCTTATTGGCATGTCTCGTGTGAAATAAATTCTTTAAAATTGTTCGAACATTTTGCTTCTTTTAGAAATTTCCTATGTCATTTGGTTCAATTTTTTAATATTGGATTTGATTGAATACCTTTTCTCTTTTTTGTCATTTTTTTCTATCAAGTTTTGAATGTTCATTGATAATATTGTCATATTTTTGTGTAGACAAATGTATCTGCGTAAGCATGGAGAAAAAGTATTATTGTTCACTAATGAGTTTTTGAAGTATATTTTAGAATCGAGTAAATTTTTCAAAGGTGATATGTGTAATTGTTTGTTTACCTCATTGTTGAACGAAGCTACAAATGTATGTAATCGTGTAAATTAATAGAAATCGAAAAGAAATATTTGGATTATGTAATGATGAATATATTCTAGGAGACAAAAAGTTAAAGTCAATAAACTACATGTGGATGGTTATAGATTGTAAATATGATGTGAAATTTAACATTATATCATATTATTTAAAGGAAAAACTAAATTGTTAAAATATATGTGTGGCCACTACAAAATTATTTTTCTTCACCGATGATGTAACTACAAGGAAAGGGCATAGATCAATCTATGCATAGTTACCATGATGATTACAAGTTTAGTGTACTTGCTAGCAAAAAGTTATATCATAAAAATATAAACATCATCACAAAAAAACTGCATATGCATAATTAGAGCATATAAATTTGAGGTTCAAGGTAGATAATTTTTCATGTGAAGTGATAAATTTGGTTGCTTTTGTTATTCACTTGGGTTCCACGGAATGAAGGAATGTGATTGAATGACTACTTATTACTATATATTTTTTATTCATAAGTTTCATAATTTGAGGAGAGGGTGAGTATTTCATGTAATGAATGTCCCTCGAACTATGTCGATTTGAGCACCTTCAATCACAATTAGATACTATTAGGGATGTTAACCCAAATAAGTAAACATTTATTTTTACTATAATGTAAATTACATTTAAGGATAATAATGATGAGAGTAACTCGACATTTTTCATTGAAAATGGTTAATCTAGTTGTATTTGGAATATACATTCTCGTGAGGTACATGGGAAATGATCACAACGGTGAAAAGGCCAAACTTTTTCCATTATTAAAGATGCATCTAGGAAGAAATTTCCTATAATGTCGTGTATCTTGGTTCTTCTTAAATATGGAAGCGATAAAAAATCCCTATGAAGGCATCATCGAAGTGAGCCATACATTGGGTAGTATAATATGTGACTAGATAAAGCCTTAAGTTCCAAAAGAACTACTAAATATGGAAAAAAATGTTGTTTTCTTTGATTCAATTAGGAAACATTTAAAAATATCAAAACACGCTTACCACATTATAACTTGATGAGCCTAACATTTAGAGCTAAAAACTCTAAAAAATTATGTTTCAAAAGTGAAAACATCTTGCATGTTGTACACTTCCAAGTACACACATGGTCATTACACAGAGATCCCTAAAGCAACAAATAAGGTAAAATGTCAATTTGTAAAATTGTGTAAGCTCTAGCCATTAATTATATTATGTATCTTTAGGGAAAATAGAATGAAAATGATAAACCAGTTTCAAAATTCAATGACCAAAATATTCATTAAAACATAATTCAATTCAAATGTTAATAAAATTTGGAAATCTATTGTCCCTAAAGGAAAATTAGAAGAAAAATAATATTATTGTATAGTTTAACCGTGAAATCACTATCTACATGGTGCATAGTTCCTACCTCCTAAGCAATTGTAATTTTTATCATCTAAACTCCCTTAGGTTACCTCTTGTCCTCATCCCACATAATGGATTAGGATAAATGCATAAATTTCATCCATAAAAAAGAAATAATATGAACAAAAATAAACATGATGGTAACAGATTAAATATATTACCAATAAGTTATTTGTTGGAATTTGGTATGGATATAAAATCATCTTGGGCACAATGCAAAGTCCTCTCGAGCACTCTAAATCAAATAAACCTACACTTCTCAAGTACCTACAAATACAAATTGTCATATTTAATATAGTTATAGAGTTGTAAGGCCACCTAGCCATGATTTTGGAAGAGTGTTATTGATATTGACATTTGAAAAGGTGGCCTACTCAAGCCTATTCGTACTACCCATTATTTCCCCACCCCACTACAAGTTACATTTACCATTTCATTTACACTAAGATCTTTCATACCATGGAGTTTTTTTAGCCTAGTACTAAAAATGGCTTGTGAATATTTGTCCTCTACTATGCCGCCCAAACTTCTATTGTAGCTAAATCTTGATAAAGACTTTAACAACTTAGGAGAGAGGGGGTTGTTACCTTTATGGGATAGTCCATGAAGGACAAAACTATAAGTTGCTCAAGCTTGTTATGGTAGTAATGGGCAGGTTATTGTAGACACTCAAATTTGGTAATTCACTCTTTGACTCTACTAGTATCGATAATGCATTCTTGCTAAGATAAGTAAAACGCGTTCCCTTTCCAGCGTAACACATTTTGAGGTCTTTTGTTTATATTTTTATCCCTTGCACATTGACATGTTATTAAATTATGAGAACATATTACACAAAATCCATAAACCAACATCAGGAAACAAGTCCCAAACTCAAGTTTACATGTTTTTCTTCATTGGGCAAGGTTGTATATATTATTCAGATAGTACATATGGTCCCGACCAACTTGTAGGGTCTTGGAATGACATTTCCTCCAACTTTTATTTTAAATTCATATCTTTTTTTGGGTCTTATAATCTCTCTAGGTTGGTCATTCATCAATAAATCATCTATGGAACCCTATATAAGAAAATAAACACTACCTCATTTTCTAACTATTAAAATCCTATGACACTACATTGATACACTCACTTTCTACACTTGTAAAAGGCTCCCTAAATATCACAATAGCACATCTACAATCATTAGGGTAGTAATCTCTACAAGTCTAAAAATCCTTACTATGTCAAGGTAATAATCTCTCTCATCTACAAGTACTCAAACATCCCTTTCCCAAGTATCTTAGCAAGAGAAAACTCAATTCAAGCATAGTCAATATGGATGTCAAAATTAGTTACATTCATTCAGATATCACATGTTAGGTGGAGAACAACATGTGGTTTGAGGTCTCTTCAAGTAGTGCCAATGTTTTCTATGCACAAGGGTACTCATAACCCAACTAATATTTGTTTTGCAGACTTCTCATCCATGGTTAAGGTTTGATATGATGATCATAATACTCATAGGGCTTTACATTATGATTGTAAACTAGGGTTTAACAATGAAAAATAGTTCCAAGCAACTAACAGCGTGTAAATTTGCAGAGCCCATATCTAAGTATTTCCAAGATTATACAAAAGGGTCAAGACCATATGGTACGACCCTAATAAAGTTATACGGTCTTCCCCGAGGTTGATTTCCAGTCAAATCTAGAACGGATCTTAGTCAAGTTCATATCTTATTGTTCCAACATTACATCTTCCCATAACCTTCCAAAATCATTATTAACCAACTAAGTGCACTCATTCCTTTGTGTTTGCAAGTTCATACCTTGTTTAGTGTATAAGTTACCAATATAAAAGCATTAGTTTGATTGTGATAATTAATGTTGGAAGTTAATTAATTAGAATATCCACTTGTTGCTAACCTTTACATCCTTTAATGTACTAAATCACTAAAATCAATTAGGTTTCATGTTAAATCTAATTAGGGTGTAAAAATTTTGGTGAACCACTATTGTGATTCAATATTATCATCAACCCTAGTGGCATTAAGGTTGTGTCCTTACTTGGAAGTATATATTATTGTTTCTTCTTAGTTCTCTCATCTTATTTCATATTACATGTGGTCTCTTCTTATGCCCTTTCGGTGTAGTGCTTTATTTACTAATCAACATATTGAGCATATTGATATTTATCCTCCTACTCGTAAGCATTCTAGCCTCATGGCTTCTTCTCCATTACATATTTCTATTAATCCATCTATGCTTGAACAGGCCCATCAAATCTCATTGCATGAAATTGAAACTAATATTGATCATTCTTATGATTATCACTATGATGATGATAATATTGTGGATCATGAAAATTAGAACTCATATCTTATTTCGTGACCAAATTCATCATAATCCCCACCATATTGAGCCTATTATCAACATCATTCTTCTTATTATGTTTTCCCATGATTAGAAATCTAGTGAAGAATCCCTTTTTGGGAGGTCTCAACCCTCTTTTGTTATCCCTATATCTACATTGCCTAAATCCTTGGGGCACATAATATCTTTAATGCACAATTTTTATGCCTCTTCTTGTAACCACTATTGCTTTTACACATCCTATATCCACTCCTAATGGTTCACACACTTCTTCCACTAGCACGCAAGCCCTTAAAACCCTTTTTCATACCTTACAAGATAAAATTTTATAATTACAATAAGGTTCCACAACTTCTACTCATGATATGGATTCTACTCACCTGCATTACAATCCCCTTGCACCACACTTGAAGTGGTCTTCTCTTTTCCCATTAGTTTCGTTTCTCTTAAGCTCCCTACTTATGATTGTAAAAAGGATACCTTGTATAGTATCTTTGCTCCTTCCATATGGCTTGTTTTGATTACACCTCTCATGATATCTTGCTCACAAATCTCTTTCCTAGAAGTCTTAAGTATTTCATTACAATGGTTCTATGATCTCCCCACACATTTTGTGCGCTCTTTTACCGCTTTGGAAAATCATTTTTGGTATAATTCTCTATTAACATTGGGGAAAAATTTCTTACACACAATTATTTAAATTATGACAAGGATCCACTAAGTGGAAATATCAATGATTATATTATACGATACAAGCCATACTTACAAAGATGATTAATATTAATTTGATAGTGAACTACAAGATCTATTCACGCAAGCTTGCTTCTCACCTTTGCAAGAATTGGTCCTATTTGACAAATTATGATCTTTTGACCATCTATGCCATACACTCAAGGAGCGTGAAGCTAAGTTATTACATATGAATAAGATAAAATATGTTTCCAACACTTCTACCACACCTAATACGAAGTTTCCAAATAAATCCACATTCAAAGGTAAGACTAATGATGCTAAAGTTGCTTCTAAGGACATAATCAATGTTGTTTCTCAACCAAGTTGCAAATTCAACCCATTTGTCACAAGTTTACTCGCTTACCTTGTGCCCCACACATTGTATTGAAACAATTGTTTGAGTGTGATCTTATGTCTCTCCCTCCACCATTTGAGGTTGATAACAAACAAACCTTAAAGTAATAATTTTGATACCAATTTTTTTGCAACTATCATCAATGTATCAACCACTTCACCGATATGTGTCTTAATCTTTACGATACCATTCAAAGATCTTATGACTCTCATGTTATTGAATGGGATGAACCCACAAAATCCTCCAAGCAACCAATGATAATGCTAAACTCAAAATCTTTAATGATCCACTTCCTAAGCATACCAATGATAAATATACATCTAAAGTGCATAATACTTATCATGTGTGGTGCCACCACCAACCTCTTATGATTACCCCTTGATGCAATGATTAGCATTATAACTCATACATCATCTCCTACACCACTCATTAATTTTGATGACTCTGGCATAGATGACACACTTGTCTCTAATACTTTATATATTCGTGTCTCTATTAATCAAGTAGCTATATGATGTTTTTTGGTTGACCCACACAATAAAGATAATATTTACACTCTCACATTACTTCAATCTCTTGGCATTTCTACATAGCATCTTGCATTTGATATTAATCCTCGATATCATTATGTTACTCTACCCATCACTATTGGTTCTATCACTACTCTAACTTAATTCTTGGTTGTCATTACTCTTAGTTATGGTACCTTGCATTTGGATCTCCATCAACTATGTGCTTTAGGGATATTCCTTCTATCATCCACCAATGTGTTAAGTTTATTCATAACCAACAAGTTATCACCATTCAAGGTATTCCCTTTTTGACTTCCATTCCTAGATTGCCTCTCCATCCTTCCACATTCTTATTTCATATTCACTATACCTAGTGCACATATGGATAGGATTTGGTTTTCCGCATGATATACATCATTTTTCTATCCCTCTAGGTTTATCCCTAGGTATATAGCATTACTTGTTACTTATCACAATTCTATCTCTCTTAGGTCTCATGATAGCCCTTTGATTACACACATCACCTCTCATAGTTCTAGCTCTCCCGATATCCTTTGATTTACACACACACCTCTCATAGCTCTAGCTCTCCTAGCTCTCTTGATGGCCCTTTGGTTACAAACACTTCCTTTCATCTCTTCGATTCTCCTAGATATTTTTGTAGGCCTTTAATTTCACACACTAGTATGCATAGATCTTCCTCTCACATGGTCCTTTCTAGCCCTCTAGTGCACATTCTCTCCCACGATTCCCATTGGACTTATGGTGCCCATGATATATCTAGGAATACCCACTCTTTTAACCCTCCATGTAAATATTTGGTTTCCCACACTCCTCATACCTATTTTTTCTTCATTTGTATCATATTTTGCAATTATTTCCACTATTGTACCTCTTGCATTTGTTTCACCTCCTTCCACACAATCATGGCCTAAGCCTCCATCTTCATTATCATTCATTGTTATGCCTCCTCCAAAGAGGATATAATTGAATATATTAATGCTACCTCTCTTTCATGTACATAGCTAAGCACTTGGAAAATATAAAAACATTCATATATTTGTATTTACAAAAAAAAAAAAATAGACCTATACATTTCACTTGAGTTGTTAGCACTTTACATTATACATGTTATTTATCACTTTGATTTGATATATAACATGCTTATTTACTCTTTACATACATATGTTCACATGGTATTTTGAGAATGATGCAAGACATACATAGAGTGGTACATGATGATAGTGTGATGATTGAACCCTTTACCTAGAATTCTTATTCATATAGGGGCATCTATTTTTACACTACATCTAGGTGTTATGGTTCCATTATAGTTCCTTTTTAACTTCCTCATTATGCTTGATTACACTATTGTGTATATGTTATCTTTTGAGCTAACAAGACTAACACATGTGTCTTGTGCAATGTTGACATATCTTGTTTCACATATTTTCACCTATATTGGCTACTCTATCATGTTATCATGTTTTGACACTCTTGTTTCATGCATACTTGCTTGTGTGTGTATTACTTGCTTGCTTGTTTTCATTTTTATGGCCTATGTGCCTTGATTGTCTTGTGACACAACATGGGTGTCCCATGTTTGTGGCATCATTCATATCTTATTTGATATTGCTTTCTATTGTTTATAGGCATATGAGCCTTGATTGTCTTGTGACACCATGGGTGTCCCATGTTTACAACTTTACACCTTTTGTGTGACATTGTTTGCATACTTGTGACATCTAATTTCACTTTTTTGTACTTGTCTTCTCCTACATGCATTTGTACTATTGTTTTTATCATCTATATGATTTCTACCTATTGATATCCTTGCATTAAATTACATGCCATGGTTGCCACCATGCACAAACACTTTCCTTTTTATAAGTACAATTTATTCAAGGTGGCCACCTCTCCAACATTCTACACTCTCTCTAACTTCCCAAACATAGTATGCATAGGCACACATATTTTTATTTTGAGCCAAGTGCTCAAACATGGTTTTTACACATGCCTTAAAAGAGGGGGCATTCATCTAGGTATATTCTACACTCATAACACATATGTGCATAATTCTAGGATATGATACAGGTACAAATATGGTACATGTACTCAAAAAAAAAAAAAAAAATATAAATTTCAAAAATATCACATGTTTAGAACCATACATATTGGTCAAGACCATATATGGTCCTGACCTTCCCATACATTTTTCCCAAGGGGTAAACATATTTTTATCAACTTTAATTTTTAGCTACATTTCAAGTTTTGGCACAATTTTAGGCTCATTCACTTTCAAACCAAGTATTGGGGGCATGAAGTACTTCACTCTTTCTTCACCATGACATTTAGTTTCTACTATAGTTTCAGAGATCTTGGGGGCATGAGTCTCCTTTATCCATCAACATTTCAATACATTAAAATTTCTATTTAGTTGTGCAACACATGAGAAGGGCATGATGGGGCACATTAATTTCTCTTTTCTACTGTGTGTCCTTATTTATAAAATTGGGCCTAGATCCATCTCTGCGGTGTGTAGTCTATGGGGTTATGGAAGGTATCAAAGAAACTAAGTTATTCATAGGCATACTTTCCTTTCCTCTTGCAATCAAAGGGGAAGATATTAGAGTTGTTGAATAACTTTGATACTTGGTCTTCTTCCTTAGCAAGGTGTTTTGACACTTCATTCTTTTCTTCTCTCTCCTCGGCATTTTGTGTTGGGTTGCATGCACCTAACACTCTGGTTTCTCCTTGGCAACACAATTGGGGACTAATCACCCCAATCCTTCGGCAAAGTTCAACAAATTCAATAAGCATCTTAAGCACAAAAAGCACAAGAGTTTCTCCTCCACAAAAAATAGGTGTATTCCTTCCTTGTTTACATCTCTTTCATTTCATTCTTATGCAAATACAAATATTTCATGTTACACTTTACATTTGAGTTAAAGTTCAATTATTTATCATGGACATTGACTACACTTGTGTGTTGTAGGTTTCATCGTGGAGCATGCTAATACCAAACACAATGGGATTATACAAAACAAACATTCAGTAAAAAAAGTGTGTCTACACACTTAGGTATATTTTCCTTTAAGCATGTAATTTCATTTCATACTAAAGGGGGAAATGTAGACACTCAAATTTGGAAATTCACTCTTTGACATTGCTAGTTTTGATAATGCACTCTTGTTAAGATAAGTAAAACCTTCCCATTCCCGCTTAACACATTTTGAGGTCTTTTATTTAACTTGTTTATCCTTGCACACTGACATGTCGAATAATTTTGAGAACAAAATGCATAAAATCCATAGACAAACATCAAGAAATAAGTCCCAAACTTCAGTTTACATGTTTTCCTTCCTTGGGTAGGGTCATATAGATTGGTTAGGATAGTACATTAGATCTCGATTGACTTGTATGGTATTGGACTGACATGTCCTCAAACTTTTCTTTCAAATTCATATCTTTTGTTGTGTCGTATAATCTCTTAGGTTAGCATTTCATCGATAAATCATCTGTGGAACCCTATATAAGCAAGTTAACATGACCTCATTTGCTAACTTGGAAATCCTATGGCACTACATTGATAAATTCCTTCCTACACTTGTAAAAGGCACCCAATGTTCCCTAAATCTCAAAATAACACATATACAGTCTTTAGGGAAACAATATCTACAAGTTTGAATCTCTTACTTAAAGTTAAGGAAACAACATCTCTCATCTACAAACATTCAAACATCCCTTTCCAAAGTATCTTAGCAAGAGAAAAATCAATTCAAGCATGGTAAAAGATGGTTGTCAAACTTAGTTGCATTCATTTAGATATCACATATTAGGTGGAGAATGATGTGTAGTTTGAGGCCTCTTCGGAGTAGTGCTAACGTCGATGATGCATGGGGTGCCCACAACCCAACTAATGTTTGTTTTGTAAGAATTCTCATCCATGGTTAGGGTTTGAGATGATGATAAAATTATTCAAAGAGCTTTACATGATGATCGCAAACTAGGTTTTGATAGTAATAAATAGTTTTAAGAAACTGACACTGTGCTGAATTTGTAGAGCCCATATCTAATTAGGTCTAAAAGCATACAAAAGGTTCAAGACCATATGATATGACCCTATTAGAGTTGTACGGTCCTACCCCATGTTGATTTCTAGCTATAGTCTTCATAACATATCTTAGTAAAGTTCATATCTTCTTGTTTCTACATTGCATATTCATATAACCTTCTAGAACCATCGCAATCAACTAAGTTTCCTTTGTGTTTGCAAGTTCATATCTTGTTTAACATATCATTTACTAGTATAAAATCACTATTCTCGTTATATTAATTGATGTTGGAAGTTAATTAATTAGAATATCCACTTATTGTACATATTTCAAAGTGTACTAAATCACTAAAACCAATTAGGTTTCATGTTAAATCTTATTAGGGTGTAAACAATTAGCATTAGAGGAGAAGTATTGGAGTTATAAGGATATGGGGAACTTGAGAGGCTCATGAGTGTTATCACTTATCAAAAGTAATTACACATTAGTGTTCTCCTTGGTGATTGTAGGCTTATGAGGGGGTGCTTTGCTATGGTAGGGGCATGGGTGTGGCAAGTGGTATATGAAGGAATTGGGTTTGTTTTTGGGTAACCCTCCTTATGAATGTGTTTACCTACATTGTTTATGAGTATTGCAATATAATATGGAGCCTCCTATACATGCATTACTAATCATGTATAACTCTTCGTAGTGGAATTATGTAGAAACTAGGTTTATGGAGAGTTTTCAAATCAAGATTATGTGTTTACTCATTTATGACCACTAATGTCATGTCAATCCACGTAGAACCGTAGTTGAGATTCGACCAATTGTTATCGAGGAAAAATTATAGGCAATGAAGTAGCGTATGCGAAAGGTATATGTGAATTTATCTCACACGTACTTTTTAGCTCCATAATAATGAGGGCACATAGCACATTATAATAATGGTCTTTTTTATTAATTGAATTTTCGAGAAAGCTTAAGAAATTCTTTAAGCCAATAAAAAAATAGAAAAATGTTGTTATAGTAATATAAATAATGTGACCTATTAAAATGGGTCTCGTTATCCAAAAGTAAAGTAATAGAAATTTGAAGGCTATATGCATATATTTAACAAGATAATAAAGGAAAACACAACTTACCTAAAATTATTTAAAAAAACAAACTCAACTTAGATAAAATTTATTAAAGTACTCCTCTCCATTGTAGAGGGGGCCTCCCAAGATCAATAAAAATAAACTACATAAATATTTAATCGGTAACATATTTGTTTCATATATGGGGATTTGGTAAGTAAATATTGGTCTCACTTAGGGGGCTACCTTAAATTTATGAGCATGAATGATAAAAATAAAACTATAAAAACATTTAGTTGGGTAACATAGTTGTCTTTTGGAATCTTATAGAAGGGGCATACCTAAATTGTTTGAGTGAATGGTAGTAAGGAGATAATAATCGGGATATGTTTAATTTAAAAATAAATAAATAGTTTTTTAATTAAAATATAATGCACATTGTTGTCATAAAATAATTGAATTACATTTAATTAGACATATATTAAATGTATAAATACAACTAAAAATACCTATTAATATTTCCAAATTAATAAGGTGGGAAAAACATAAGGTTTAGATACATATCTCAAATAAAGTATAATATAAACATTGTCATTTAAATTTGGATTCGGAAATTTTCTATCATTTTTATTGCAAACCTTGCCTATAAATGTGGAGCTAATTAGGAACATGTGTTAGGGGTATGACCACTTCTAGTCGGGTGTAATGAGCACTTCCACTTTTGGTCAAATGTTAGGAGCACCACTATTTTTGGTCAAGTGAAAAATGATTTAAAAAAATTAGTGTATAGGTTTACTTATTTATTATCTCTTATTTCCTTGCTCTAGTTTGTGCATTATGAATCTTATGTTTTTCTAATAACATATTTATTCCTTGACCTAAAATAACTCCAAGAAAACCAAACGAAAAGGGACTTGGAGCATCGACACTTCTAATAGGTGTCAAGAGTACCAACACTTGGCATAACTACCTACATACATGGGAAGAAAGAATTTTGGGGAATAATAAGAAAAGAGGAAGGACCACCAAAAGTCCAAAAACACTTCGATATGCCCGATTTGGAACAATACTCAAAATATACACAAGCTAAAAAGAAATGAATTAACACTTAATGTTCTAGCACAAGGTCAGGTTGTACAAATTATATATCAGATCTAAGCATACATGCAATAAAAGTGGATATTCTACCAGAAGAAATATACAAAACAAGAGATATAAATCAACACCAGATTTAATGTGGTTCACTAAGTGTGGGCTACATCCACCAAGAAACAAGCCAATCTATTATCCAAAGCTTTTAGAAGATATACAATCTTCCACACCTCTCAAATGTACAACACTTTCTTTATTTCTCTCAAGCTTCTCCTTCTTCCCCAAGATTTCTCTCTCTCATAATTATTGTCACAATAATCATCAATTCTTACTATCCCCACTTCTAAACCCTAAATTTCATGCTTATATAGGCATATACAAACTTAGGGCACTTAGCCATGCAATTAAAATCAATAGATCTGCTTTAATACTAAAATTAGATCTAATTCTCGAGAGTTAAATAAAACACTCCCGCACAGGTAACCAATGTCGGTTCCTCCTTTCCTGACCGATACTAGTCATAGGTTACCGATGCTAGTCCCTCCATAACCAATACTTGTTATTGTGCTTTCCGCAAGTTTAATATAACATGCTAATCTAAAGTAATTGAGCTCCACAACTCAACAATCTCCCACTTGGAGATAAATTATTGCATTATACTTGTACAACGTCATTCTTGGATCATTTTCTTAGCTTTGTTTCTTCCTCTTCAAGTCTCAAACTCGAAGACCAACAAAAGTGGAGTGTAGCTCCAACTTCTCTTTTGCTAATGGTTTCGTTAGCATATCCGCAGGGTTTTCACTCGTATGAATCTTCTCCAATTTCAGCTTCCCATCCTCCAATACATGTTGTATGAAGTGATACCTCAATTGAATGTGTTTTGTTCTAGAATGAAACATTGAGTTATTTGCCAAATGAATTACACTCGATTGTCACGTAACAATTTGTAATCATCTTGCTCATTTCTCAATTCTTCCATTAACATGCTCATCCATATCATCTCTTTTCTAGCCTCTGTAGTCTGTAACATATTTTTCCTCTATAGTAGACAAAGCCACCACCTTCTACAATCTTGAAATCCAACTAACCGACATCCCACATATTGTGAAAATATATCTAGTAGTGCTCTTTCTACCATCTAGATCTCCACCATATCCGAATAAACATAGCCACGTAAAATATCCGAACCTCCATCGCATAATTCTATGTTAGATGTCCCTCTCAAATACCTAAGAATACATTGAACTAATTTCCAATGCTCTTTACCTGGATTGGCCATAAATCTACTCACAACTCCCACTTGTGTGTAATGTCTGGTTTGGTACAAACCATAACATACATGAGACTCCCAACTGCTAAAGCATATGATACTTGTGTCATGTATTTGACCTCCTCATGTGATGAAGGACACTAATCTTTTCTCAATTTGAAGTGTCCAACCATAGGTGTACTCACAGGTTTTGAATCTTGAATGTTAAACCTTTCCAACACGTTATTAATATAAGCCTTTTGAGACAAATACAATTTCTTATTCTTCATGTCTCTGTGTATTTCCATGCCAAGGATTCTTTTGCATGCTCTTAAATCCTTCATATAAAATGTGTGAGCTAGCTTTCCTTAAGCCCACCAATGTCCTCGTATACTAGATCATGCAATAAGCATATCATCCACATACATGAGTAACAAAATAATATAGCTCCCATTTTTAAGCTTCTTGAAATAAACACAATGATCATATTCACATTTCAAGTAACCATGCTTATGCATGAAACTATCAAACATCATGTACCATTTTCTTGGATCTTATTTGAGCCCATATAGACTCTTTTTCAACCTACACACTAATTTCTCCTTACCCTTGAATTCATACCCAAGCGATGACTGCTGCATATAAATCTCTTCATCCAAATCACCATGAAGGAAAGTCATCTTCACATCTAGTTTCTCTAAATGCAAATCATGTATCTGCAACTAAACTCAATACAATACGTATGGAAGTCATTTTAACAACAGGAGAAAATATTTCACTAAAGTCAATACTTTCTTTTGTGCAAATCCCTTTACTACAAGCCTTTCCTTGTATCTTTTCTGTCCACCCCCTTCTTCCTTGATCATGTAAACCCACTTGTTTTGCAATGTCCTCTTACCTTCTAGCAACTTAACCAAATCCCAAATCTAGTTTTGTTCCAAGGAATCCATGTCCTCATCAATGTCATGCTCCCACTGCACATGAGTCTTATCCTACATTGCTTCTTCAAAACTTTTTGGTTGACCATTATCAGTCAATAATAAATAAGATAGAGAAGGTTTAAATATTTTTAGAGGTTTACTTACCCTTTATGACCTTCTCACATAGAAGTTTGGGGTACCAGAGGTTCATTTTGGACCTCTTGGACATTTGTTTCCAATTTTGACAATGACAGACGTCGGTCACCTATAACCGACTTTGGTTCTACTAACCGATGTTGGTTTTATCTTCTCGTAAGCCCAATCGATACCAGTTCATCTAACCGATGCCGATCGGGGTCAATCGACACCGCAGTTCTTGTGTAACCCTTTTGGTATGAATTTTTAATCCAAGAGTTCATTTTCATTCAAAAAAATATCAACCGGTTCATCCTTGGGTACCAAAATTTGATCCTGTATATTCTCTTTTCATTCCATTCAATGTCACGACTCCTAATAATTTTAGAATTCTCTAAATCCCAAAAATAGAATCGAAATCACCAGATCCATAACCAATAAAAGTACATATCTTGGATTTTGCATCCAACTTTTTCCTATTTTCCTTATCAATATGCATAAAATCTTTTGAACCAAAAACTTTAAGAAAAGAAAGATCTACCTCTTTTCCGGTCCAAGCTTCCTCTGGTATTCCTCCATCTAGTGAACTTGAAGGCCCCGGTTAATCAAATAAATCGTTGTATCAACTGCTTCTACCCAAAACTACAAGAGAAATCCAATATGTATCCACATACTTCTAGCACATTCCATGATTGTCATGGTCATTCTTTCTGTAACACCATTCTCTTGTGGTGTTCTTGAAACCATCCTTTCTCTACGTATTCCATTCAATGAACAATAATCATTGAAATCCATGTTACAATATTCACCACCATTGTCAGATCTAAGGCACTTTAACTTTGAATTTGATTCATTCTCAACAAGGGCTTTCCATCTTTTAAAAGTCTTAAAAACATCAGATTTACGTTTAATAAAATAAACCCATACCTTTCTTGTAGCATCATCAATGAAAGTAACATAATACTGGGATCCTCCATGAGAAGTTACCTGGGTTGGTCCTCACACATTTGAGTGTACAAGCTCTAATTTTACTCCTTTTTAATTGCCCCAACTTTGAGAAATCTCACTCTCTTTTTCTTTCCAAAGATACAATGCTCACAAAAATCAAGATCTAAATCTTTCAAATATGATAACTTACCCTTAGCCTTTAAGATATGCATTCATTTTTGACTCATATGGCTCAACTGATTATGTCACATGCATACATCGAACTGAAGTAGATAACACAAAAAATGAATCAATAATGTAGGTGGATAAATATAATGTTCTTACCTTCTTACCTCTTTCCACAACAAAGACACCCTTGGTGACTTTCCAAGAGTATGTTGTGAACGTAACCATGCAACCAACTTCACCTAGTTTCCCTTGCAGAAATAAGATTCCTCTTGAGGTTTGGCACATGCCTCACATCTTTCAATACCCATGTATTTCTATTATGTAATTTTAGATGAACTTCCCTTTACCATTAATACTTTGTAAGGTTCATCATTACCCAAATAAACATGCCCAAAATTGCTCTGGACATAATTTCTAAAATAATCCTTATTAGGGGTTGCATGGAAAGAAGCTCCTAAATCTAAAACCCATGATTCTATTTTATTATCCAAAGAAAGAATAAGAGCATTTTACATTACCTCTGCTGCAATATTTATCTTTTATTTGACTCTTTACCTTTAATCAATTTGTTGGTTCTCTTTATCCTTTGACCAACAATATTTATTTACATGTCCTTTCTTTCCACATTTCCAATAGGTAATTCTCTTACCTCTGGATTTAGATCTGCCATCCCTTGACTTTGATTTCCCATTATTCTTACTCTTGGATCCCTCCTTCTGCTTGTCTCTACTTTCTACATTCAAAGCATTCCTAGATGATGATTCCTTTGTACTTTTCCTGTGAATTTCTTCATTAAAGATTATACTGATCACATCATCAAAATTCAAAATATTATTAGCAGATGTTGTATTACTAATAGCCATTACCAAGTTATCCCAACTACCATCATCAAGAATAAAATAACATAAGAATAAAAGTGCTTTCACTTCATCATCAAACAAAATATCAACCGATTTTAACTAATTTACAATATATCGAAATCATTCAAATGACTAGATGCAGATCCACCTTCATGCATCTTAGAACTAAATAGTTTCTTCATCAAATAAACTTTATTTGAAGCACTAGGTTTTTCATATAAATTAGCAAGAGATTTCATTAACTCTACCGTAGAAGTCGCTTCTGTAATATTGTAAGCCATGGATACTTTGCTAGGCTTAATCTTATAGATCTCAAAGCCTTTCTGTCAAGAATCTTCCATTCTTCATCAATCATCTTCGTAGGTCTAGAATTTTCATCCAACGGTAAGTACAAATCTCTTTGATACAGATAATCCTCAATCTGCATCTTCCATAATTGATAATTTTGGTCGTCAAACTTCTCTACCTTGTATTTGTTTTCTTTTGCCATTGTTGTAGCTCCCACTCAATCAGAAAACCCTCTGTGAGTAAATCTGTCAACACATAAAACCCTCAAACAAAGATCTAATACCAGTTGTTGGGGTTAGCACAAGGTTGTATAGATTATATATTAGATCTAAGCATACATGCAATAAAAGTGGATATTCTACCTAGAAGAAATATACAAAACAAGAGATATAAATCAACACCGATTTAACGTGGTTCACCCAATGTGGGCTACATCCACCAAGAAACAAGTCAATCTATTATCCAAAGCTTTCAGAAGATATACAATGAAGATTTACAATCTTCCACACCTCTCAGATGTATGATAATTCCTTTCTTTCTCTCAAGCTTCTCCTTCTTCTCCAAGAATTCTCTCTCACACAATTATTCTCACAATAATCATCAATTCTTACAATCCTCACTTCTAAACCCTAACTTTCATGCTTATATAGGCACATACAAACTTAGGGCACTTAGTCATGCAATTACAATCAATAGATTTGCTTTAATACTAAAATTAGATATAATTCCCGAGAGTTAAATAAAACACTCCTGCACAGGTAACCAACGCCGGTTAGCCCTAACCAATGTCAGTTCCTCCTTGCTTGACCGATGTCGGTCATAGGTGACCGATGCCGGTCCCTCCATAATCGATGTCGGTTATTATGCTTTCCTACAAGTTTAATATAACATGCTAATATGAAGTAATTGAGCTCCACAACTCAACACTTAATACATCCCCGAGGTCTTTTTAGGTGTCTACATTTTTTCCCTCTTTGAGGGGTATGTGTGTGTGTGTGATCACACACTTCAAAGTAGAATAATGATATAACTACACACCTAAATCTTCATGTAAAATCAACACACCTTTGTGAGAACTTGTTTTTTTTTTTGTATGCATGGTTAAGTACCAAATAAGAATTTCTAAAATTTGACATAATGAAAATACAATGCTTTATTCTATGAAAAATGTGAAAATGAAATGGAGTTAAGTGCTTATAAATTTGATAAAATACAAGTAGAAACTTGAGTAGAATATGAATGAGATATGAGTAAATTTAGGTAAAATATGAGTAGTATGTGGTATCTTGATAGAATAAGCGGTATATATTGATAGAATAATTGGTATATATAAAACATGTGATATTTTGTTACACTTCAAAATTATGTTTTATCTCAATTGTACATAGTGAATTCGCATGGGGATATTTTCCTACAATTAACATAGACTGATGACACTAACTTATTATAAGAAAAATTGGACTTATAAGCTAGTATTACATTTCGTACTTGAGGGTTGTAATGTTGATACCAAAGTCCTTAAGGACTATTGTAATTCCATCAATCAAGTCTTTGAATGGTTGTGTTTTCATCCACATGATGACACATGACCTATGCAAGTTCATTAGCTTTGCTTTAGTTATTTAGCATGGACATTTTATATCGTTGGAAATTCTTGGTTGTGGAATTTATTGGAGTTTTACATGTCCGGAACATGGTTTACAATTGAATTTTATTGGATATTCAGGCATGTTTGCTCTTGAATTTTAATATATTCAAGACTTGACAATCTTAGGGATCTAATTATATATGTGGAAGAATAATTAATAAGTGATAGGTGGTTAAAAGACGTACCTTGACATGGTGGCCTCTTATTGAGTAAACATATCTTGATGTTTTTTTATAGGGCTGAATTATGTATATGCATTCCTTAAGTGAAGTTACTCATATCCAATCTATATTTTCATGCATAGTTAAGGAAAGTGGCATACTAGAGAATTATCTTAAATATAAAAATGCCAAACTTTCATGATCGTGGTAATGATTGTAAAGATAGGTGGAATGTTAACCCACTTGCACTAAGCTATATTGTTCATGTATGAAGGAACCATGTTGCATTACATACACATAGTGAATTTGAGTCATGCAAAATTGTTGTTTCACTTATATCTTTCTATACTAATTTTTTTTGTATGAACTTTCTCTCACTATCCCATTCTAAGAAGAAAAGTATATTGACATAAGTACCATGCATTAAATTTGAAATGAACCCCATGGATGTTTTGTAAACATCCGGTAGTTAATTATGGTTCACATAGTGCATGTCTCAAATACAAGCATGATTCTTCTCAATGCAAAACATTATTATGATTTAATGCTCAATTGTACTTCTTAAAATTTTATCATTGAACCAATTATATAAAAATCAATTGGCATCTTCACTAAGCCCAGATTTATATGCTAAGACCCACTTATGAAAGGGAGGGTGTACATAACTAAATTGATGGTCATGTTCTTTACTCTTAGTAAGTAACTGTGATAAAATCATTTAAACCTCTTGTTTAAGTTAGATAGTAAACTAAACCATATTTAATTGTGATAAATAAGGAGGGAATCCCTTGTGGTGAATCTACCATTTTATAAGTTTACGAAGATAATAAGATAAATGTAACAAAACTCGAAGTAACTCCCCTAACCTAAGAAAGGTTGTTAAGACTAGTTAATATACACAGAAGTATTAGTTGACTTATTGATTGATAAAAATATCGTAAGGACTATAGTAATTTATCGTAACCTAAATAAGTGAATGTGCTTAGTCCCATAAGATGTGATATGGTCATCAACATTACTTTTCATTACTATAACTTAATTGGATATTATGTTTATCCTGAATAATGCATACTCAAAATGTTCATAAGGTAATTTTCATGTTATTTTCCTTCCTATACAATGGAAAGGATGTAATTTAGTACTTGTTAGTCTGCACTTATATTTATATAGTTAAGAATTATATTATCATTAGCCAACCCTTAATGAGGAATTCAACATGTATTGTGCTACGTTGGGTAGGACCCAATTTTACTAGTAGGTATTTCTATTTTAAATTGTGTATGTGATGTCGAGGAAGGTTGAATCTTGACATATTTAAAATGTGATGTTTATCTAAGGATTGTTTTGGCCTAGAAAACCTAAGTGTTGAACAATTATTATCACTTTTTGGAAGGTCTATAACAATCATTTGACTTGGCTACATGGCCTACTTTTCCCTACTTTCTCAAGATTCCATACTTTCAATAACTATATAACTTTGATTAGTTGGCATGATGACTATATCCATACTTTACATATATAAGAGAATCATGAATATGATTTTTTCCTCCACGATACTATGTCAACATGGTTTTAGTGTTGGGTCTAGGTGGATTTGAATACTCTTAACATCTTCACCATATTATGTATACTAAAGTATAGTTGGATACCAATATTGATGTGAAGAGGTGTGTCTGTGGGCTGAAACGCTTGCCCTAATCACATCTTCCTTTCATTTTTTCATTTTTATCTTCTCGTGTTCGATTCTACCTTTTGGATCTTTGTTGTGTTTGTTATTTAAGCATTTTTGGGTAACTTCATACCCTTGTAGTGGTTTTGCATTGTTAGGCCCTTAAATATTGGCTAAGTACCAAAGGGCACGCGTGCATGACTAGTAAGAAGAAGGAAATTCAGGGAAGGTGTCCAGGACAAAGGGGTTTAAGAAGGGTTTAAGTGAAACCAGTGGCACGCACGGAAGCAAAACACGAGTTTAAAGGACTTAGCCATATTTGGCATTCTAGATGCACTTGAGGAAAAATGTGAAGACTTGACTAGGCGTGATGAGTGGATAAGGTGCCAACCTAGAACCTTGGAGGTCAAGAAAAGGATATTCCATGCAGGGAATATTCCTAGAAGACATCATTACATAGAGTGGATGGTTTGCAAAGGGATAAACATTCACCATGGAGGACCACATTGACACTTGGCACGTGATCTGTTCAGGAGAGAAGGCATGGTGGTGGGTGTTGATCCTATAAAAGACATTCTCTCGGCTAAAGACATGGAGGAGACATAGAGAGGATGATATAGATTATAATATACAAGAGGGATGAAGAGATAGAAAAAGATAGAATGCAAGAGATGATGAGAGGCAGAGGGAACACATAGAGAATAAGAAGCAAAGTAACAAAGTGTTGTAGTAATGTTAGGGTTTAGAGCACTTAGTGCTAAGGGTTGTAAGGGATGTCATAAGCCTCGTATGGCACTAGGATCTGTAATAAGGGTTAAAATGGGAAAGGTATAGTTAAGGTCTCATACCAGGGAGGATTTACGGGAGTTAAGTCCTTGTCATTTATTATATATGGTCTGAGATGACCCTTTTGACTGTAATGTGGCTACCTGAACTATGCTAAAATAATATATCTTTGGGTTCATTATGTATATTTTTCTTAAGGGTGTAAACCCTCGTGTCATTTGACTTATTATGGCTCAGATCCAGTTTATTATGCTTCTTGCAATGTTCTTTAGCTTTTGTGATGCACTAATGTTAGATCTGCTAGTTGCATTTTCTACCTCTTTAAATAAGTGAATGTACTCCGCTTCTATAAACCATCCTCCATTAATGTTGGGACCTTCTCACAAAACTCACATAAAGGAGGGGCTCGACGCCCGTGCGTGCCTCGGGTGAGCGCCCAACGTCCGTTGGGTGATAGGCTGACGCGCTTGGGGTTAGAAAATAGTATTAAGGGTAAATAAATGACTACATGCATATTCTCGCATAGATCAAATTTTTTTGTTAGAGTAAAAATTGCCCTTTATGATGGAAAAGGGTCTTTTTAATCCATATGGTTGGTTTTGTGTCCAAATTATTTGTTTTTTATTGACTCCATTTATTATGTAACCCTTCATCCAAGAGAGGAATGCCTATTAGTGTAAATAAATTGTAACATAAATAACTCGATTAGTATTTGTAGAAATTCATAAATACATACAATAAAAAATAAATTAATTTTAAAATTAAAGAGAGGTGTTCTATAATGTGTGTGTATATATATATATATATATATATATATATATATATTTTAAAAATTATGAAATTTTCATGAGTCTTTAAATTTTGAAAGTGCAAATCATGCTTAAAATGACAAAGATATCATCCATAAATCTGATATTGATTGGGATTTTTTATAAAGCATGAATAGTTCTCCAAACATGTGATAAACATGTTGAAAATAAATTGATGAATGCACTCACTTAGTCTTGATCTCGATTTATTTGTTTTGTTCTTTCGTGACCGCAACCCCTCTAACTCGCAAAACATATCTCTTCTCCACCTTAACCTAAAATGACGATAACATTTGAACATAAAGAAAATAATGAATTCTTTATGAGCTTGTGCTATTTATTAGGTCAGTAAACAATAAACAATACCAAACATAGTAAATGATAATATTAAAAAGAATTCTAATAACATAGAAACCCTATGTTGTGAGCCAAAAGTGCTTCACAAGAAATATGATGTTTAGAAAATGATAAATATTCTAATAATTGGTTTATCTCCCTAAAATTCACATGAGTGGCTAAATAGAATGGAAATGATATTTTGTGTACTCTCTAGATAATGTTTAGTGTATTTTATCTAAAATAAACTATAGTTTGTGTATTTATAGAAAATTTAAATCTAAAATAGGTTCTTATTAGCGTCTATAATGACATCTAGCGCTTAAAAAGTGAAAAAAATAAAACAAAGTGGATGTGTGCCCATTAATCAAAAGAGCCCACATAAGAGGACCAAAGGTATTAATAACACTTTAGAAAAATGTATGAACGTCATTCATGCAAGGTAGGGGAAAGAGAGAAGAGATAAAGGAACAACTAGAGGGGGATGAGGAGAGATACATGGACTAATAAGCTGAAAAGTACTAAAAGCATCCTAAAATAATGCATTTTAACAACTTATAACCGATTAAGGGCCATTTTTAAGTATCTATAATGGGCTCCTTCCTTTTCCACCCAATTCAAATCTTAATGTAATAATGATATAATGTTATTGGTAACATTTTTACCCCTAATATTAAAGTTCACAATAAACTAATGCACACTTGTAACGAATTTTTGGTGTGTACACTCATTTTGGTAATTCATGTCTTGCAATAACACAAATTGTACCACGCTCTTGCACTAATCCACACTTGATCAATTTGGACAACTATTCTATCACTAGCTATATCCTACTCATTCTTGCTTGCATACACAACCTATTTGTTCACACAATGGTCATATTAATCCATTAAATAATGATACACCCTTGCATATCACAATTCCAACTTTCAAATCACCCGCACATGCATATGGGACCATAGCGGATAAGGAGGGCCATAACACCCATATGTTATGGATTGACCGATCGCTTTGGCTCCTCTTCCTCTAATGGTAATGTTTTTAATTTTAATTCCTTTGGTACACTCCTAAATGGCCTTATTCAATTTTTCCAAATCTAGAACACATATATAAACAAGTTATTCATCTCTCATCGAGGGAATATTCATTCTACTTGACACCTAACATTCTAATGATAAAATACTAAGAACAATCACAAGAAAAGCCACTCCAAGACTCCTTGAGCTCCATATACTCTGCATACTCATTCTAGGGCATTCATCCACTCAGGTATGCAAGTACAAAACCACATTATCAAAGTCAAGTCAAGCTAGGGAAAGTATCAAGTACAATCCCATTGTTGCAAGATCATGGTTATCAATTTGGTTGCATACATTCTAGATATCACATGCTAGGAAAGAATGACATGTGGTGTGAGCCTGTTTAGAGTAGTGGACGGCATCGACAAGCGGTACAAGGAGGTCCACAACCCACACATTTTTTTAATAGGACTCTCTCACCATCTAGGGTTTTGAAGATTGGATCAATTGCACAATGAGCATCACACAATATCAAAGGTCCATATTCCATACATGAGTACAACATAGAGCAATGAATATGAACAAAAAGTTCGCAGAGGTTTAAAGTACAAAGGACCAGAGCATATAGAATGGGCCACAATGGGGGTGCGCTTTGGGCCATACAATACACTTTGGGTTAGGCATTTGTTTAAGTCACAATTTCAAGAATGAGGCTTTGTCGATTCGTTTCAACCTTTTCTAGTCATCGACTAGCTCGTATCAACACACCGTCTAAAATATCAACCAAATCCTCTTCTCTTCCTTATTTCTAGTACTTCATTTCATTTATCTATCATTATCTATCTTGTTTCATGTATTATCTTGATATTGCTGCAATTAGCTTTGGAAACTAGTTAATTAGGATAATATTCAATCGGTTACCACCCCCTAAGAATAAACCATTTAGGTTAAATCATTCGATTGTTATAAGGGTGTCCAATGAATTTTAGAAAATAATTTCCCTTCCACAAACCATCACACCTCCACAAAATAAGTCATAAAACAATTTATAAAATTAAAACAAGGATTTTGTAAAAATTGTGACAAAAATTTCAATTGATTCAAACCAATGATCAATTATCAAGAAGAAACATAATAATTGATCATGTGATGTGATCCGAAATATCTATCAAAAGTTTATCACACAATATTTCCAAAAACTCCTTTAAAAAAATTGAAGATCTTGAATCAAAACAATACAAAAACAACAAAAGCAAACCAATTTAGTCACAAGTAGACCCCTATAGGGAAAATGTTTACATGCAAAACAAATGCAATAACTTGAAGACAAGGAAGATCCATGAGGAACCTTAAAATCCTATATTATAGAGCTCTTTCATTCTCTTGTTTCAATATTTATTATTTTCAACAATATGAAAAGTATTTTGTTCAATTTCACCCATTTGATTAATCAAATTTTCATCACATCAAGAGTGTTATTCATCCCCTGGTTGAAAATAGAACATTCAAGGAGGAAGCTAAAGTAAAGTCCACGAATAATTATTCCCTGTAGAAATAGTGTTATTAAAGAAGTAGACATAACATCTATTTCTCCAAAGTTGTTTGAGAATAATTTGTCTTAAAGTTTTAAGTATCACATTATAAGAGAGACTAAATCTAAGAACACCACTTTTCCAAGTGAGTGTTTTTGCTAAAAAAATGTAGGCAAATTAGATGGTATTTGATTCCGAATGTTTTGATAGGCTTGCAAGTCTACAAAGCATGTTTAATGGTTTCAACATTTTTGCAAAAGAGGCAAGTTGTCATGATATCGCGCATAAAATTAATTTTCTCAACAATCGGTAATTTGCATTGAATCACCCTCCACACAAGGAGTTGTGCATTAGATCCAACTTTTGATTTCCAAATATTATAACACGCCTAGAGCCAAACATGTTCAACAAGATTACATTTCCATTTTTGACTTAACCTTTTATGGAGCTTTATGAACCATATTGAGATAAGTTGCTTTAAAAGGAAATTGGTCAAGTCTCGCCCCATTCAACCAACTCCAATCCTTGATAAAATTGGAAGAATATGAGAAGACATTTTAAAAATCAGCTTACTATGAATCAACAAAATTATAAAGTCAATGATGTGTTCATAACTTTTAAAAAAGTGAAAGGAGTTTTTAATAACGATCAAGGAGACCATTCTATAATCATCAAATTCCAAAGATCCTAGTGATTAACCAATTCCACCAAATTGAGGAGTTGGAATGGCTCATTCCATGCCCTAGTCAAGGGTAGCGGCTCAAAAGTTTCTTGCCAAGCTTTCCACAGGCTGACCATGGGTGGAGAGTCTTGGATTCCAAAGAATATGGTATTCATATTTTATCATAAATATTATCCTTGTCCCACTTACTTTGAGCCGATGCATGTTGAACTTTGTGTCTTAAAATAATTTTCTCAAGTTTACTACTATGTAAGGCTGTGAAAATCTATTTGCATGTAAGACTATCTTCCTTCAATCTAAGGATCAATGATGCCCAATCCATCCCCGTGTCAAAGTTAACTTGCTTCCATTCCTCTTACCATCCCATTTAACCAAAAAGAATCATCTCACCTTTTGAATGAGGATACGTTTTTATATTATGAACTTTAAACATCCCTAATTCTTTGCCTTCAATCCCTTTCTTTTCCCTCAAAACATCTTCCTCTTCCTCTTTCCCCTAGTGCGCTCCAAAGCACCTACCATTACATTCTTTTAGCAAACACATTAATTTTTTGTGTGAAAAAACAAAAAGAATTGCACATATTCTTTGCTTTACACCGAATACTCGAGCAGGAAAAAACAAATACCAGCCGTGCTAAGGACGTCCAAACGACGACGTGGCGTCGACGGGATATGAACGGACAGGGTCGAAGCCGCTACGCGGAGTTAAGGCTGACGTGGAAGGATATTTTTGCCTGCCACGCAGACATAGAAGTGACGTGTCATAAAGTGTGACGTACGTTCACACGTCTGGGTCAGATAAGGCGGCTCCAAGAAAGAAAAGAAACACGGTCACATGGTCTCAAAATTCAGGGGCCGAGTAGGTAATCTGTACGCGGGTGGAATGCGGGATTTTCCGAAGATCTGCCGACCACTATAGTATTTTTGCGTCAAAGAGCCCCATAAAATCCCCGCTCGACCCCCTTCTCTCTTCAGAGTGTTACAACCCTTCGGATCCTCTCCACCCAAGAGTTTTTCTTTTCTTACTCAAAGGGTTTCATCTGAGTATTTCTAAGGGTTTCGTCTGGGTATATTATTGAAGACTTTCTTTCATCTGGGTATTTTCCTTTCGAGAGGGTTTCATCTGGGTTTTCTTTTAGCGGTGGGACTCGAACCGTAGACGCAAAAATGGCTCAGAACAGAGACAAGGAGGAGACTGGGTGCCAGGTTCCAGACGGCCTGAAGCCCTGCGTCAACAACTGTGGTTTCTTCGGCAGCCCGGCCACCATGAATCTCTGCTCCAAGTGTTACAACGAACACGTGCAGCTTAACATTAATACGACACCCAAGGCGTTTCAGGGGTTTTGATTCCCAGACCTGAGTTTGGCGTTCCGGAGGCTCGATCCGATGACGTGATGATGGATGTTTCAGGCGCTTCTTCAAGTGTTGTGGCGGCGGCGGTGCTTCAATCTGATGTGCCGCAGAGGCAGACGAAGGCGAACAGGTGTTTTTCATGCGGGAAAAGGGTGGGTTTAACGGGGTTCAAGTGTCGATGCGGCGATTTATTCTGCGGCCTTCACAGGTACTCCGAAAAGCACAACTGTACCTTCGATTACAAAGCGGCAGGCCGCGAGGCTATCGCCAAGGCTAACCCTCGTCAAAGCCGACAAAATTCAGAGGTTTTGAAAGATTTCCTTGCTTTGCTTTGCCCTGTCCTCAAAGCCTTATTAAACACTATTCAGGAAAGGGAAATGAAAGCCCTACCCTTGAAAGGGCCTGGAGTGATTCAAATAACTGTTTTACGGATGGGATTTCTGCAAAATCATAAGTGTATTCTGTGTTTGGGATGGTATGGGATAGTGTGGCCTTTTATGTAGGGTTTGGATGATATGCATACTTACAGATGTAGTTTCTTGGCTCATATCAAAGCTTGTTATGTAAAGGGGGCCAATTTAGGCTGGCTATGCCTATGCTTATAGCAAACAAATTCTCTGTTATGAGTAATTTCCTTTTCATGGATTGGGTTTTTGGTGTGTTTGTGGGAACACTTTGGAACAAAAGTATAGTCGATTGATTGCTTATTCATGTGTGAACGATTCGATCCAGCGGGTCAACCCCTGAAAATGGCGTTCATTATGTTTTTCTAAGGTTATGAAAAAAATTTAGAGCTTGGTGTTTATTATATATTTGAGTTATTTTGTAGTATTGTGGATTTCGCCTGAGAATACATTTAAGCAAACGGTTTCTTTCAAAAATAAAGAAAATGACTCTTTATAAGTTCTGCGACATCTTTTTTATCTGTGTGTGGTTGATCAAATTTTGTGGTCGATCTTTGGTTATGAATTAATGTGTCAAGATTTCCCTAGAGCTAGATTCTGAAATTTTTACACCATGTTTGAAATTCACCGCATCATTTAAATTTGGGTGATAATCTGTGTAAATCTGAAATATGGGTTGACGAGAAATTTGGTTGATAATCTGTATAAATCTATAGTATCGGTTGATATGGAAGTTGGGTGATAATCTGTGTAAATCTGAAATATGGGTTGACGTGTTTTCTTTTAAGCAAAGATGGTATTACATTTTCTTTACAATTGCGATTAGAAATTATAAGACTTATTGACTTTGGCCTGCAAGATATCAGGATAAGTTGTTGGATGTAGATTTCTTGCCATGAATTATGGATGCAGATGTGTGGGCTGGGAGCCAATAGAGGATGGCTATAGAAGTGAGCAATAGCGTGTTTTAATTAAACTGGGTTTGGAGATCTGTGGCCTATGAAGACTTGATGAAATTTGAAATAGAATCATAGCCAAAGATTTAAATTTTGCATATTGGTCTGTGAATGATGGAAATAAATCTGAAACAGAATCATAGCCATTGAATTGGATTGCAATTATTGAAATTACTGGTCAGAACCCTGAAGACGTCATTGGTTATGAAATTTATCATACTACCTTTTCTCTTAGTTGGGTATTGAAATCTTTCCGAGATGATCCTTTTGTTTGGGTTTCCGTGATGATTTGTATTCTGTGCTTTTAGTATTTTGCAGAACTAAGTGTGGAAAAGAAATTTGAATTATAGGCCGCTAATGTGAATTGTTTTTAACAACGAATTTGGTTGGGGGAGGATGTATTACATATATCAGCTTTGTTTCTAAAAATTGGGAGGCATTGTTTTTGATCTGCAAATCTTCTTTGTTTTCAGTAAATAATTGTCATTGATTAAGCAAACTCCCGGAGGCTTATTGGAACATATCTTTTGGTCGAGGAGATTTGACTCTTAATACTTTTGTCATAAAACTGTTCTATTGTGGCCGAATCTTAGGAAAGCGGAGTTATTACTTATTTCTTAGATATGGTTGTTAACCTTATAATTGGTTGAGAAATTGGATAACTTGATTAGGTGAAAATTACCTGCAGCTAGTTTAATATCTGTGTTTCCATACATGACAGAAAAGAAACGAATAATTTGCAGGCTGGATTCTGTAGTATTCATTTTACCTATTTGCAAGTGACGCAACTAAGCGCACATATAAGGTTTTGTTATGAATAATAGGAGTCTTTCATTGACAATTGTCTAAGGTAGTGATCAGTTGTGAACTGATGAAAACCTCCCTAGATTTTGGAGTTGTAACAGCCATTTTGTACGGGGTCTCATAGCCAGTATGGTGCTTTTGCCTGGACAACCCGGGGTTTCGATCTTAGGCTCTTGTAAACTCCTTTTTCAATTTATTGTTTAATTGCTCGAAAGAAAGGAGTAACACATGTTTCTCTACGGCCTGCTTTTATTTAAACCTGGGATTTGCTTATGACTCATTAGGTGGAGGTAGATTAGATTAGGTTGCATGTTTCTATACAGCTTGTTTATTTTTGAAACCAGAGATTTGAAACCATTTCACATGGATCTCAAGTTAGGCGTAGGCAGATTAGATTTGGCTGGCCTGAAGGGCAATTTAATTTATTGGTTGAAATTTAGACTATTTTCATATGTATTCTATCCCAGAGACATAAGATCGTAAGCTATTTCAATTCTGGTTGGGTAATTAACTGGATAAGTTGAAGCTTTTCGAGTGGTTAATAGGGGCTTGTAAGTCAATAATATAAGGAATGACATCATTATTTCTGGTTCGAAGGGGCAGTATGGCCTGTATTATGTTTCTGTTGATGAATAATTAATAGCTTAACCAGATGACAATCCACAAAATATGATACTCATCTCATTGAATGGCAGCAGATTGTAACCCATGAGGAATGTTTTCAGCAACTAGTAATTCTGGGTTGTATGTTTCTCTTGGTTGAATTACCTTTTTGTATTTTACTGAAATGTCTCATTTTAAATAATTTTGGCTGCTTTAGCTTGTTTGCTCTGAATATGTAGTTCGACTGGGGAGCTTTTCATGCTTATAATGCCTAGAGCTAAATAAATTAGGTGTGCTGAAGGATACGCAAAGCTTAAATGTTACAGTGAGATCAACCATGTCTCTGGTGCAGTTGCTAGAATTCATTGTTTTATTCAAAAGTGGTTTGCATTGGCTGCAATTTTAGGAGCATGAATTATGAAGGGTACGGCTAGTTTGTAGCTGTAATTTCTGCTTAGTTTTATTCAATCTTCACTGGAATATAGTCACAGGATGAAGTAGGGCTGTCTCATTTGGTGTCTTTGATGTTTTTCAGGAGGCTGTAATAGTACTTCTGGCGGATTTTAGTCTCTTGTCTGTAGGATAGATGATCTATTTTTACCACTACATGTTGCATTGATTTAGCGACTGAAATTGTTGACTTGGAGGTTGGAGAGATGGCATGTCCGATGAAAATGACAGAAGAGCTTGTTTCCTCCTTTCCCTGAATTGTATGTGTGGGTCCTTTTTCAGGGGAAAGATCAGATCGTAATTTTGTCTAGCCAAATTACCTTATCTGGCCGAATGGGGCCTTTACTAGGATGTAAAGAAGAGGTTCCAATCAAGTTATGACGGGAAGTGCATG
Source organism: Taxus wallichiana var. yunnanensis (assembly GCA_018340775.1). Taxonomy (NCBI): domain Eukaryota; kingdom Viridiplantae; phylum Streptophyta; class Pinopsida; order Cupressales; family Taxaceae; genus Taxus; species Taxus wallichiana. Next base: position 558,831,072 of record CM031234.1, read on the forward strand.
TTCCTTATCTTCCCCTGAAGTAACTTATGATCTGTCTGGAACAGGCGTCTTTTAGCTGTAACGAGCCAAAACATGCAATCCCATCTCCAGTCTGGCAATTCAAAAAGCTGGATCTCTTTGAGCCCTCCTTATATCTTAATTTCATATATGGAGTTCATGTGCGAAGGGGCAGGCCCTTCACGAGAATGATTCTATTAGGTTACAGCCAAAAGCTATTTGAAATAAATCAAATATAATTATATACGCCCTCATGAAAACGAACTTAGCTTCTAACTAGCAGTAGGAATGGACCTACAATGTCAACTAGGGATCCTGTGAGTTGCCAAGTTGGGAGAATAACAACTCTAGTGGGATGGAAACATTTGGACAAACGAACAATTTGACGCCGTTGAATTCAGATTTTTTTAATTTAATATTACACAGTGCTAAGAAACCAGGATTAAAACAAAGATGAGCACTCTATTTTCATTGGTAAGAAATGATTTATTATCTGAAAGCTTCATTACTTTGTCCAAAGCGCAAGTGCATAACTGATCTCTGAGAGTTGCAAAGGGCAAGATTGACCGTATTCAAGATTGTGGGCATCGCCAATCACATAACCAATCTCCTCTATGGATAACATAAAGTGATTTGTCTTTGTGGGGTTTCTGGTATAACATGATATGTGGTGTTCCTACCAATTTATCAAGTATATGTGGGAAAAGTGTCCGTGACTGAATTTCATGGAGAGCTTTACTCTCATTTAACTCTCTTTTCAAGTCTTAACAAAATAAAGCTCTTGAAAATGGAACCCATATCGGATAAGGCCATTGTATAGAAGCCCTCATGAATTTCAGGTAAAGTGAAATGATTTACTTAAACTAAAAACATTTATGGTTTTAGGAAGAACCAATGCTATAGGATTTTAAAAACTGTATTTTGTTGCTTTTCATTGGTAATTTATATTTCTAGGAAAGCCAATAGGTACTAACAGAGTATAAAAACTATATTTTGCTATTTTTCATTGGGAAACAATGATTGTAAGAGGAGGAGATTCTTAATTCTCTTGGTAAATCATTGTAATTGGATCGTCTAAGATCTTCTTTTTTGAGAGTTTACACAGTAAGTAGGTGCTTTTTCAATTGTGAAAGATATTCCAGATTTTTGTTCAAGTTATAATTTGCACTTGCAGTGTTGTTTATTGTGAGAGTTTTCTGAAATCAACTGCTCAGGTGAAATGAAGACAATTTACATGTCTCTCAGTAGGACCCATCATCAGGTTGTAGTCTTATGATCTTATCCCTGATGATGGGTCTTGGGACCCAAAACATCGGAATTAATTTTGCCTACACATTTGATTCCAGAAAACTCTCAATTTTTTTTTCCTATTATCACAAAATTATTTTACGAAAGGTCAGTTTCTGGCATTTCAATTAAAAAAAGTGTTTGTGGCAGCCTTTTGTCCCAGTAGCAGCTCAGCAGCATTCCAGACAATGTAGAAACAAGGGGCCCTTCACATGGGCTATCTCCGAAAGTTTCATGTGGACCTTAGAGGGAGCTGGCAGGAAAAGGTAATGTAATGAACTGTTAATTATCAGAATACACCTATAATGATGCTAGTATGTGATATTGCCAGATCCCATATGATACCACAAGTAGAGACAACGAATTGACCATGCTTGCATTTATGAGATATTGGGTGGGTGTATTCATGATAAGTTTCCATGGTTGTGGGTGTACTTAGAGTTAGACATGTTCTTTGCCATCGTATGTGGATTCTGGACCACCGCATGCAATGGCTAGTGTCTGCTTGAATATAATTTGTTCCGTTTATAGTAGATATATTGTAATTGTAGGTTAAATTTGACGGTTATTTATGGCTGTCAAAAATCATATGAGACAGTTATTTCCAATATGTCAAATTTAACGTCTGATTGTAAGCCTCTTTTTACAGCCCACATCAGACCAGTTTGTCTTGGATGGAACATTTATATTATTGGTATTGTGTACCTTCTACTGCTCACAGCAGACCAACTTGCCATGGGTGGTAATAGCACCTAAAATAGGAATGACTATTGACATTTTTTTGACAATCTAATAATGGGAACAGTAGGGTACATGTCTTAAAAACCGGCAGGCCTGAGCAAAGACATTCAACAAAATCATTATTAGAATTTAGGGCTTAAGAATTGGTGAATTATTATTTTATTTAGTTATTATTAATGGAAGTCATGCATTTTTTATAATTTTAAAATTTATCATGTTTAAATGTCTTTAAATACATGTGTTATTGTGCTATTGAAAATATATTGGGAAACACTAACATCATATTAATTCATTATTTATTGACAAGTTCTATTGTAATTTATAAATTTAATCTATTATGATTCTTAATATATTAAGGTATTAACAAAATAATTGATTGGTTAAAGGATATATAGGTTTAAAAATAATTTAAGAATCACAATTTTTTTAATGCATCGAGATTATTCTTAGGTCCCATAAAAGGGGCTTTAGCTCCTATTTTTATTCAGAATTTGGTTTCCTTCAAAGTTGAAACAAGACAACCGCATAAAATAAATACTCTTCAAAACAGAAGCCACATATTTTTTGGTGGCAAATTTTTAGCCATTGTAAAAGGGAAATTGAAAGTTTTCCCCGACTACTTAAGGACTTGATTTGAATATTTGATAAAAAATTGGCTAATTTATTTATGTTTCACCTTAACTTTTTCCGTACAACAAAATAATATATTCATGAGACTAGGAAAAACCTCCTATAAATTTTTAACACCTAATAAAAATATAGGAAACTCTTTCATAAAACCACAGCCTAAATTTGTTAATCACTCATTAAAATTATGATTTTCATATCTAAACTAACATGTAAGTGTTCAATTCCTTGAATAACCATGTTTTACCACTGTTTTTTGTTGTGTACGATTTTTTAGCTCTAATTGTTTCTCATAAATATTTGATGTTTTGGCGTTGAGTTATTGATGCCTTCATTACACAACAATACTATGAGGTCCAACCGGATGTTTAAATGGTGGTACTCATAGGCGTATGGTTTCCAATGTAATATAATACTAGTAATATTTATGAATATAAATTATTGCCTATCTTGATTTTCAAGAATATTTTCTTTTAAAAGAGAACGCCAAACACTTCAAATATTTTAAATGAAGTCTAAAGTTTGAAGTGATACTAACGGAGGATTCACATTAATTTTAATATAGATTAGTATATATACCTAAGTGAAATATGTTAATATATTTGAAAAATGTTTAGATATTAATCTTAATTATTTATTATTATTTTTATATAATATTAATTAATTTATATTATTCTTTGAATTTTGTAATGATTAATGAAAAATGGTGTCAATTTAGTTGTGTTACTCTTTTGAGTTAAGTAAATTATTTATAAGTAGAAAAAAGTTCCAAATTCTACTATACGGGTGAAATATTACTATTTTTTGATTGATTTTTCTAACTAAAATGAAAAAACTTGAAAGTGGTAGTCAAATAGACTTAAATTTAAGGTTGAAATTACCATGTAATGGTCAAATAGTTGTCAAATTTAAGATTGAACTTTAATTTTTAGCTTTGGAACATTACAATCCACCACCACCACCTCTAATTGCCATTATAGAATGTAAATTGACATAATCATAATAGTATAAATAACTTAAATACATTTATTTGAAAAATGTCAACATTTATCAATCTTAAGACACCTATCTTGGATTTGTTGCACATCACATTGATTAATAAATCTATAACCTTCTAGGCGGATTTGTCACTAATTGGTGATAAATTCCCTTAATTTAGTTGCACCATTCTCTCAAAGTTGTAAAAATCTTTTTGAAAAATGGGCTTCAAACTCCACCACATGGCCAACATATTGTGATTCTTCAATTGACTTCTCCAAGCAAGAAGAAAAACATCCAAATGATCGTAAAATAAAAGTCAAATTCAAGATAAGCTATTAATTGTTACCATCTCATTGACATTACAATCCACTACCACCTCCTCGGATTCCATTCAGAGAACGCCATCACAATTTTGTAACTAGGGGTGACGACGGTGGACTATAATGTCCATGAGTCGAGGTTGAATTACATAATCTCTCGTTAATCCTTAAGACCGTGAATTATAGGTGGTCTTGGGGCTTTACTCTTTAGGGGAGGATTCTATTCTCATCGGTTCATGCTTTTGGTTAGTCAAATTATTCCTCCTTCTTTGTTGAAGCTATCACATGAATTAAAGCCATTGGTGCTTTCCCTAGTTTGAATGATGTCCACTCTTTGATATTGGTTGATCTTTCTTTAATGGTGGAATTCTTTGTCTTCAAGCCTGTTTCATCTCTTTACGCCTAACTACTATCTCACTAGTGTGGCCGGGTGCGAGATGTAGTCACTAAAATATGCACTTATTACTATTACATTACACCTCTAGTATGTTGTTATATACATGATTTATAAATATGAAAATTAGGCATTGGTGACACCTCTTTGGTCCTTTTCTTGCTTTGATTGGCTCTCGCTTATTGGCAAGTTGGTGTTGTCATCGATGTCAATAAGTGTCATTGATGTCAAAAGGAGAATGAAACATGAAAGTCGATTGGTAGTGTCATTCATTGTTGTCATGACATGTTGAGTTGCTTGGTCTCATTGATGATGTGGCATGGTGTCTTGAGTAGAGTGTAGTGGCTTGTAGGCATGATACAATGATAGGTGGATGTTATAATGATGTCATGAAGGTTGTTAAAGTCTCATGTAGGTGGGTAAGAGTGACAAAGTCATGAGGTGGTCAATATAGAAGGTGCAAGCATGATCAAGAAGCCTAGTTAGGAGGCCTATTCAACAAGATGGTGTGTCATGGTGGTTCAAAGGTATGTAGCATCTGGTTATGCATTTTTAGAGCATGGATATCATGAGAATGAGGTGTTAAGACACTAAAAATTGACTAAGAGTGTGCATACAAGGTTATGACTTGTTTTCTAGGTCTGCACTAGACCTTGTCTTAAGATCTAAATGGCCAAATGAGGTGAACTGATATGTTTCTGAGCTAAGTATGCTAAGGTGAGCATGGGAGAAGGTGGAGTAGGTTGTTCTAGTGGCGTGAGAAAATTTTTAGGTGATGGTTTGTAGGTATGTGCAAGAAATTGTGTTTTTGCCTTTACCAAGTTCTTAGAAAGTGAGAAACCCATCTCGAGGATTGTTTGACACTCGTTGGCATGTGAGAAATTTTCATGGTGGTCCAAGCTCTAAATTGTATTTGAGGAATGGACCTAATATGACATTCTAGGCATTAATTCAGAGATTACGGGGCAAAACTTCATGCACAATCGTTAAGAAGGTAAGGTGGTGCTAAAACCTCCTAAAACCCTAGCTAGGTAGCGATGGAGAAGAACTTGTTCAAACATGCACATAATGGATTGATTGACCTAGTATGATGATTGCAGGTTATAGAGAACTCCCCAACTTTCTCTAAGTGTCATTTAGGTGTCATGATAGTGTGTGGACAACATATAAAAGTGCATGTTTATGAAGAAGTTGATGTTGCTCTCAAGTTTTGCATTGGACCAGTTGATAAAATGGATGGTAAAGGAATTTGGGAAGCTATAATACATGTCTATGGTGGTTTGGGAACTTGTTTTAGACGTTATAAGGTATGTGGAAGTCATTTTTGCATGACTAGTTTTAGGGCAGGATTTGACAATTTTTGGTGGCCTGGTTGTCAGATAGGTGTTTTTGGGTCTCTAAGCCCGAATGATGGTGCTATAAGAATTTGGTGATGACCCTGAGGTCATAATATTTCTATTCATATGTCATTCATGCATGGTTGAGGTGTTTTTTGGTGTTTGAGCTTCATCTTTGAGGATTGTTTTTGTAGGTTGTAGACCTAGTGAGGATATTTGTTCCTAATGGTGGATTTAGAGCATGATATGGTGGTACAAGGTTACTTGACCATGTAGAAGGCATGAAATGGACTTAGAATAAGTGTATAAGTGATGCATGCGATTTGGTGGTGGCCATGTGGGCTTAAGACAATCAAGCTTTGGCGAAGGAGTTGTTTTAGGCCTTTAGGCCTAGTTGAGTCCCAACGAAGGATTTGAGATTTCATATGATATTTCCAACCTATATTGATATGAGGAAAGTTGTTTAATATTTTTTCAAGTTATTTCAATGTTATATTGAGATATATGGCCGACCTAGATGTGTTGGTGTGTTTGAGACTAATATATAAGCAATATGAAGAAGGCTTATTTGAGTGTGCTAGTATGAATGATGAAGAACGAGATATAGGGTAGAGTATAGAAGGTGTAGAGGGTCTTTGTGACCATAAGAAGAGATAAAAAAGATGTGTTGAGATTATAGAGAGAGTATTGTTGTTGGAAGGATATGTCATTTGACCTAATTTCCCTTATTGAGAAGTGTATGTGTGGAGAAACCTAGAAGGCAAATTTGAGAAAGATAGAAGAAAGGGGAGCTTAATTGGTGTCATCATCAGTTTTAGTAGCAACATTATATAGGTGAAAAAGATTTTTAGGTGGCTGAGTTGGTGTTAAGTCATCTAGGGGTTTGGTGCCTCCATGTAGGGTTGGTGCTCTACTAAATCTAGGGATTGGTGCTCCTTGTGGGGTTGGTGCCTTACTAAACTTAGGGTCGGTGCTCCTTGTTGGGTTTTTTCTCAACTAAATTTGATTCATTGATGTAATAAAGCTTTGTTTCAGTGGGTTTTCTTCCCCATGAGGGTTTCCCACTTAAATCTAGTGTTCATGTGTTCTTATGTCTCATTTGCATGTATGGATGTTGTAATGTTTTGATGATTCATGTTAAGCTTGTTTGTATGATTAAGTTGAATGGAATGATTGATGAATGCTAAGTGATAAGTGAAATAAGGTTTTAATGGCACACTGATTCACCCCCTCTCAGTGGTTGCGCCTCTAACATTGCTCGCGTTTTGTCTTGCATTTACATCTCTTTTTGTCAAGTCACAGGATCCTTGTTCTTGTCTTTCGCTCTGCTTTCTATTTTCTTGTCTGCAAGATAGTACCACCCAGACAGGGGTAGTAGCACCTATGCATTAATGTCCCGGGAACTTCTGTCCTCTTCAATTTGTTTTCTACTTTGTTGGGTTTTTTTGGCTTTGGGTCTTTTCTTGGTCCCTTTTCACGACCTAGGTTGGTTTTTGGTATCACTATGTGTTGAAATTCAAACAAATAACTCATATATATACACAACCTACTAACTAGGCTATCATTTCTATATCTACCACATACCAAAGAACAACACAAGGGACTACATTTTGGGCTGCATTATTCATTGCATAGGGGGAGGCTATTTTGAATTCCATACCACACATTCTTGCATTGGGAAAAAGTAGTTGTAGCCCACTATTCTTTGTGTGATTGACACTAGGGCATCCTAGCTCAAGGGACACAATTTCAATCACACACCACAAGAACTACATGGAGTAGGAAATTTAATGCTATGCTCGGCAATAAGATCACATCGAGCTGACCGTCAGAGTCAGTCTAACTCTTCCATATGCATTTTTTATCCAGTATAATGTGCGCTTGCGTATTGTGCAGGTATTTAGGGTTTATTTTGCAAGTACATGTGCGACAGAGTAGAAGTGCAACAAACCTGACACGATCTACAATGAACAAGAAGTGACACAAAGAACCAAAGCCAAAGTTGTTCCAAAGACACCGGTGCCCTAACATACACTAGCACCCAGGCAACCTTGTCCCATTCTAGGAGCTCTTGTCCATGAGATCGTCACATTCTAGATTCAGAAATAGAGCTTATACAACCCATAATTCATCTTTCTAGATCTGTCATCAACCTAGAATCAGTTTAGACCTATGGATGGAAGATGAGCCATTCTATAAACCCTATCCATCACTCTTGCTTGTACTTATTTAGCTAGATCTTGTATGTTACTGATTATATTTATTTGATCAACAATGTCCTTACATAGATTTAATTTTTATTAAATCATTTGGTGAACTGTTTATTGATCGAACCCTATATTTCTTTAGGCTCCTATTTTTGTATATTCCTCATGGCCTACCAAAAGATGTTGTGAAACTGTCAATCCAAGTCTAGTTCTCCTAAGTATGAATCCATTCCTATGACTGGTATTCAACCTTATTTCACCAATGTTGAGGATGAAGCCACTTTCTATCACAAGTATCATATTACCCCTACTTATAATCCTACAATACCTCATGTGTTTACCAAGCTTTACAACCCTAGCCCTAATGTTGTATTGTTACCCATGTAGAGGCCACTAGTGTTTGTGATTTTGATAGTGAGTCTATTGCTACTAATGAGACATGTGTTGAGGATTTAGTCAATTTTTCTGATGAAGAAGTCCTTTCTAATGATGCTTCTCTTTCTCACAAGTCTCTTGATTTGGTCAATTTTATTATCTATGGCCCTATCCCTCCTCCTTCCTCTTCTTCCCTCCCCTTACATATGAAAAAATCCTTGGGGATAATCATGTTGAGGCTGATCTTTCTATTTCAGATCCTTCCCCATCCCCTCCACCTTCTACTTGTCCATTGATCATTGTGCCTAAAGAGACCTATCTTTCTTCTTCTCTTGCATGCATGAATCCTCCTATTTCTTGTGCTCCTATTACTGATGTTCCTATTGCTTCTCATGATGTGTTACAATATGATTTTAGTCATGATGCATTTTTCTAAAGATAATGTACTAAATGCCGATGATAAAGAAAATATGCATGTTGCTTGTTTTCCTGATTTGGTTAATCTTGTTGATAAATGTGTGCAAACCTCCCTTCATATTGATGCTCCTCCCATTCCTACTACTAGTTATCTTCTCCTTGATCCAAAAGTTGGCTTCTAACCTAATATTTTCCCCATGGCTACTTATAATGGAAAAATCCAACCCCTTAATGATCCCCTCAATGTGTATGCTATTCCTCCCCAAGAAGTTCTTTCTCTCATGCATGTTGTTGGTGATTTGCAAAATAAGATCCATACTCTTACTCTTGAAAGTAGGGCCTATTATGCTAGTATTGATAATAATTCCCTTCATGGCAACCCCATTCCTAAGAAGATTTACAATTCAACTTTTCCTAAGGGTTTTACTATGCCTACTTTTTCACTTTTTGATGGGACGGGTAATCCTTATATGCATCTTAAGGATTTTAGGTTAGCTATGGCTTCATTTTCTAATGATAGATTGTTACTCAAATCTTTTCCTAATAGTCTTACTGATATTGCTTCTCATTGGTTTCATCATTTTCCTAGTGGATCTATTAGTACTTATCTTGATATGGAAGAGGCATTTATTAGATGATTTATTTATAATAATGGTCCTAAAGTTACATTTGAGCATTTACCTTCTTTGCATCAAGGAAAGAATGAACTAATTCATGATTACATTTTATGTTTCAAATCTTGTATGCATCATTTACTTTTTCAGCCTATTGATCTAGAAATGCAATGTCTTTGTCGCGGCTTAATTCGTTCTTTGAAAGATAAGTTACTATATGATACATGTGAATTATTTACTCTCATTTGATTTAAAGTTATAGCTTTAGAAAAAAAGTTTCTTAATGATCATACTATTGTGCATGCTTCTAGTTCTTCTACTCCTACCCCACCTAGAACTTCTTCTTCTCTTCCACCTATTGCACCACCTTCATGATCACCATCTCCTCCTAAACATACTCATGCACATCCTCCACCCTTGTGTAGGCCTCCACCTTGTTTCACTCCACCTCCTAAGTGTGAGCCATTATACTTTTCACATTCTTCTAGGACACATGATGTTTTACACACCTTGTTTGATGAGAGATTGATTCATTTACCTTCCAATGAGCATCCTCCTCCTAATGGATGTGGTGCAATCGTAACCAACCATTGTGTAATTTTCATAGGATCAATGGTCATCATGAAAATGATTAATATGCTCTTCATGATTGTCTTCAGTCACTTGAGGACAAAAGTTTCATTTCCTATTGTGCATGTCATGATGATAGATCACATTCTCCCATGCCATGACACTGCGCACCAACTTTTGTGACTTTGAATACCTCTTGTCCTCCTCCTATCATCTTGTATCCTCTTATGACCATGCATGAGCTAGCTACCCCACTTCTTTTTTGATCCACACCCAATTGGGTCTCGAAGGAGCACACTTGCTATAGCCTAGATTGTTGGGACCTGAATTGACTAAGTCCCAAGGAAGATGTCAATGCGTGTATGAGGTAGTAAAGAAGGCACTCAGGAAAAAGTGCGCAAGGGAAAGACACATGGGAGAAGAGGTTGGCGCATGGAGTAGGAAGGTTTAGGGACTTAGCCATATTTTGAAGGAGTTGTCGCAGGAGAAACACGTGAAAATCCCGAGTAAGCGTGTTGAATGGATAAGGTGCCATCCTAGAGCCTTGGAGGTCAAGAAAATAATATTCTATGAAGGAATATTCCTAAGATGATCATTACAGGTAATGGAGGCATTTGTAAGTGGCATAGGCATTCAACCATGGAGGACCACACTTCCACTTGGCATGCGATATGTTCATGAAGGAAACCAAGGCGGTGCATCCAAATCCTATTTAAAGGAGTGCTTGGGTCCGAAATAGAGGAGGAGGAGAGTGATAACAAAGTGTTGTTAGGATGCTAGTAGGGTTAAAGAGGGTTTTAAGTGGTAACAAGGTGTTGTAGGAATACTTGCAAGGATGCTATTGAGCATATATGCATGGGTTTAGGTCTGAACAAGAGTTGTAATGGGTAGAATAGCTAAGAAATCTCTCTTTGCAGAGTATTTTTGTAGGGTTTAAGATAATATTCCTTGATGTATTCGGTCTGTATGACCCTTATGATGTAATGAGGCCACTGTAAATGTTTATAAATCAATATATGTGTGTGATTCTGGTTATTCATGTTCTTAAGTGTAAACCCTTGTGTTCTTCATATTATTCTGAGTTAGATCTAGTTTCATTATGCTTATTTACAATGTTCATTTCCATTTATGATGCATATGTGCATGAATCTATTATATGTATCTTTGTTTTTGAGTGAATGTCTATATTTCCATTCTTGCAACTCATTCTCCATCAATGGCGGATCATTCTCGCGAAACTCACATAAAGGAGGGGCTCGACACCCACGCGTGCCTTGGGCGAGTGCCGAATGCACACTAGGTGATAGGTAGACATGCTTGGGGTAGAAAGGAGGTACATGAAGAAATGACTACATTTTGGTTCCATTTCAGGACCTCTTTTGAAGTTGTTGTGAGAATGAGGTGTGATGATGGAGCACTTGACCTTGGACAACATCAAGCATGACTTAAAAGCACAGAGGATGAGTTTTCTCAGAGATTTAACACTGGACTTGAGTTTGATGCACGTAAATGGGTAGAGGACCACCTGTATCATGAGTTGTATGAAACATTATTTTGTTGTTTCCTAGTGGAGTTGTATGAATGGCTTTTAACATATGCATCTAGGTCAAGTTGGTAATAAAGACCTCGTTTATGGACCCAAGACGAGTATCGAGGTCATGTATGATGCTGATTTGACGTGGACCCGTGTTGTTGATCACTGGTGGAGTAGAGTGTTGACTAATTATACCTTGGAATACACTATTTCTATGTATTCTTGCCTAGAGATTGTTGAGTTTGAGTTCTTGAGGGAGCCTAGAGGATCGTTCTTGTGTGCTATTCCACTGGATATCAAGATCCTAGTTATTACTTTGAGTTTGGAAGCCTTTCCCATGGCTGGCTAAACTCTTTCTAGGCATGGGGCGCGGAAGCTCGTGTGGTAGAGGATGGCGGACCTTGCGGCAAAAATGGAGAGAGAGAGGAGAGGCAGATCAAGTATAATGAATCTCGAGAGAGGGAGTTAGAAAGATAATGTGAAGCTACAGGAGTGATGGATTTATGGAGGTAGATGTTGTAGGAAGGATTTGAGGTTCGTGTGGAGGACGTGGAACCTGAGTAGTCTGAGCTACCCCATCTTGGCAAGTATGGAAGAGAAACCCCTCGGCTTCTGGAGAGAGCTTGTCATATGAAGAAAGGAGGAGAGCCGTAGGCACGCATCTTAACCCACATGGCGACCAAACCCTTGCACTTAGTTTTCTAGTTCCTGAGATAAGTTTTGATAATCCAGTTGGTATTGGTATTGGTAGTCGAGTGACACCTAGTAGATATAATTTTTCATTTAATACATCTATGACATCAAAATCATTTCCTGTATTCGGAGGTATCATGTCTGGTATGACATTTGGGAAAGGTGTGGGTTCACAAAGTTTGGGTATCATGTTCGAAGTGGCGCGGGAAACACATCGAAAGTGGGTCAACTTCGCAGATTGTTGGCGCACAATTTAGCGTGGTGGTGGGTTTGCAAGGAGCAGGGGATTTAGGACCCTTGCCTCGCTACGAGAGGAGGATTAGGTGGATCCGGAGGGATAGGAGTGGTGGATCTAGTGTGTCTAGTGGTGAAGGCAACACCAGAGGGAATCAAGGTCCTGGATTTGATTGACAATGTCCACAACACCATCAACAGGTGTTTTATGAGATGTTGCTTCATTACCTGATTACAAGGGTGTGGAAGACGTTGTCGAACATGTGCATAAATGTGAATTGCTATGGCACACAAAGGGTATCACCGCACTGTAAAGGAAGGCAAGTTAGTTTGCGACTATGTTAAGGGCACGTTCATAGCTGGTACATGAAGTATGATCCACACCAGATGGTGGTGGATTACATTGTGCCGCGTGATGCATTTTTGGCAGAGTTCTACATCCCTGAGTTTGGACAGAAGAGCATCAATGTATTAAAGGAAATCCAACAAGGGATGCATAAAGTGGGCGGGAGTATGACACACGCTTTAAGACTCTTTTGTCAAAGTTGTCTTATTATATTCATCCGTCTCAACATGCTAAGTGGTTTGTCAGAGGCCCGATCACTCCGTTTAGGAGGACACTTTTAAATAAGACCTTCACAGATCTGCGCAAGGCCCCGGAGGTTGCCTTGCGTGCCGAGGCCGTAGGAAGCATTGATATAGGAGTTAATCCGTTCTTAGAAGCCCAAATTACTGAAATGACAAAGCTTTTGGAGAAACCTGTTTGCAAACTCGACTCAAGAGATTTGTAGTGGGCTATGGTGCACGGAATGCAAAGTAGAGGGGCACACCAATGATATTTTCCCGCGAAGATCGATGCGCACCATGTCGGTGGATTGCAAGATTTTCCATAGAGATCATGATGTAAGTAGATACTCGTTGCTACAATGCGCGATTCGTAAGAATGTGTCCTGCTATTGCAAAATTTATACCTCTACTACTCATGACACTAAGGATTATAAGTTGATTGACCAGATACATGATGCCATTGATACTAGTGTGTGCCTGCACCGGTGTTTGCTAGTAGTTCTAAGGATGATGGTCATCATTATGAAGGGCACATGGATAAAGGAGGTTGCGAAAGAGGATTTCGGGGTGGATTCCGAGGCTGTGGTAGTCGAGAGGAGAAAGAAGTGAATTTTCTCGTGGAACCTGTTACAATTGTGGATCTACAAAACATTACAAGCGCGAGTGTCTAGATTTTTTACAGTGCTCTTGGTGTGAGAAGAAGCACAAGTATGAAGAGTGCCTAGAGTTATATGAGCATATGAGCCAAAAGTAGTGGAAGGATAAAGGCGCTGGGATGACGAGTGTAAAGCGTGTTGATCAATAGTGGACGCCAAGGGTAGCATGTGAGTTAGAGTTAGAACCTGTACTAGTGAAGACACGAAGTGAGGCTGCACGCACTAGGGAGATACCAAAGTAGAAACCGCTGGTTACAAGAGAAGAATTGGTGTATGGGAAGTATCCAGATCCTACGCATCAGAAGGAAGTGTATCAGGAAACCATGGATGTTATTTGAAGCCTACAAGGAGAGATCCAAAGTGCTTGAAGGAGCAATCACGGTAGTTAGAGCAAAAGAAGAGCACTAAGGCTCCACAAAAGGATCTAGATGAAGTCAGGGAGGTATGTAAGATGTTGAGACAAGAGAATATCATCCCTCTGTTAGGAGAGTGGCTGAGAGGAAAAGTACCAAGTGTCGAAGGAGAGTGCGAGAGGCATGTTTTGCATGCTAATCTACCTCCTCACAGTCTTGACTATGATAAGGAGATTACCTTGAATGTAGTTGTTGATGGATGGATCCTAAGTAATATTCTGATTGACATAGGTGCAAAAGTTAATGTTCTCACCTTGGACGCATGGAATCAAATGGGAAGACCTCCATTACAGTTGTCTTCAAATGTGTTGTATATGGCTAACAAGACAAAGGCGATGCCCATTGGTGTTTTAAAGGATGCTGCTATAACTATCCAAGGGGTGAAATTCATTGGAGACTTCAAAGTCTTGGTGCTTGCTGAGGCGAAAAATTTTCATCGTTACTTGGGCGCCCCTAGTGCTATAAGAACAATGTTGACTTATGTTTCAATAAGGGGTATATACGTTTTGAGAACAAGGAGGAATGTATTATCATCCCTTTGATGGATAAAAAGTCAGTGCCATATACCGATCCCTTGGAAGAAGAAGACTTAGGGAGAATCTATGTACGCACTATCAAGGACCCTGAGGTTGTGCAACCAACAAAAGAAGGCGTTATTCAGTGGGAAGACACTCAATCTATAAGTGATACAACTAGTGTGGCTTGTGACAATTGGGGAACACATGACATATGAGTTAGTTAAAAGGAAATTAAGAGGCTATGTGATGAGAGTAACAAAGGCACACTCGGTCGGGAGTCGGGAGGAAAATAGTTTCTGAGTTACATTGGGGGAGGAAACCTTGATGTTTTCTTACGAGCAATGGAGACCCAGTGGGGATGTGAGATCGGAAGGAGAAGTATTCTTAGCTAAAATTTTCTCGAGACCACATCATGTTGGTGGGCAACCCCTCGATATAACCTTATAGAATGGCATGAGGTGAGAATCATGTTCTCTATTAGGTTTCTCCGAAGCAATGCACCTACTGCTATATAAGACTATCATGGGAAGGAACCCACCTTGTTTCACGTTTAGGCATGTGAGAAGGCCTGGATGGAAGGCACAAAAGATTTTCCTCCATCTTTATGGGTGCATAAGCTTTACTCCACCTTATAAGGTTGTGCACACGCATGGTACATTAATTCGTAGAGTGTCTTTGTTAGACAAGAAACTAACAAGAGTTGACGACTAATCTCATTCAAGCTTTTGAGTATCAGAGTACTAAGCCATTGGTGGATAAGGTGCTATAGGTTGTTAAGTTCCTAAATATGGGAGATAGTGCCATAGCGGAGGATAGAATATTGGATTTTTTGGGAGAACCTAATTTACAAGTGCGCTTCGATGAGGAAGAATCAGAGGAAGTACAACTTGAGTGCGCTTGCATGGAAAAAGAGAAAGGAAAGTTTGTCTACGTGATAGATGGTGAAGAGGTGGAAAAATTGGATGCTAACCATACTATTGGTATGCATGAGGTTATGGATAGTGCTGATGAGAAAGCACACACCTACCATGAACCCCTGAAAACCAAGAAGGTTAACATTGGCTCGGAGGTGAAACCTAAAGAAGCTACTATTGGAGATTACTAGACAGAAAGGGAGGTTTCAAAGATTATTGATCTATTGCATGATTTCCAAGATTTATTCGCTGGGTACCATGAGCTTAAAGGAGTTCACCAATCCTTGGGAGAAATGAATATCAAGCTAAAGGAAGGTGCACGCCTAATTCAGAAGAGACCTTATCGAATGAATCTGAATCTATGAGTCAAGGTTAAGGAAGAGATTAACAAGATGATCACATCAGACATCATTAAGGCTATTGAGGAATCAGAGTGGATAAGTCCGATGGTCATCAACATTAAGAAGGATGGGAGGATAAGGATTTGTGTTGATTACAAGGATTTGAATGTGGTGTGTGTCATTGATCCTTTTCTAACCCCCTTCACCGAGATCCTAGAAGGAGTAGTCGGGTGCGAGATCTATTCTTTCACAGATGGATTCTCAGGATATCATCAGGTTAGAATTGTAGAGGACCAAGAAAAGACAACTTTTCCACTGAATGGGGAATGTTTTCCTATACGGTCATGCCTTTTGGATTGAAGAACGTGCCTGCTATGTTTTCACACATTGTGGTTCAAGAATTTTAGGACTTCATCCATAAATTTCTACAAGTCTACCTAGATGACTGGACAATATATGGATTGGTGAGGGACCATTGTGACAATTTGAGGCTAATGTTTGAGAGATGCCGGGAGTTGACTATATCTCTCAACATTAGGAAATGTGTTTTCACTACTCCATTTGGCACCCTGTTAGGACATATCATATGTAAAGAAGGCTTGCGAGTGGATCTTGCCAAGGTTTCCATTATTGTGGGTTTGGGGGAGCCTCCAGCCGGAGAGCGATACACAGATTCCTTGGGCATACGGGGTATTACGAGAAATTCATTAAGGGGTATGTCAACATTGCACGCACTGTTAGAGGAATTTCCGAATCACAAAAGTACATTTCATTGGGGAGAGGCGCAACAAATAGCATTTGACACATTAAAGAATATGATTATCTTTGCGCCCATATTACATTTTCCCTCTTGGGATAAACCATTCCATGCACATGTTGATGCTTCAGGGATGGAAATTGGAGTAGTCTTAACACAACCCAGAGAGGAAATTGTTGACCATCCCTTGTGCTTTTCTAGTAAGAAGGTAACCCAACAGAACAAAATTATACTACCATGGAGCGCGAGGCATTGTCGATGATTTATGCGCTACATAAATTCAGGAAGTATTTTCCGGAAACACCCTTTACATTCTACACGAACCACATGGAATTAAAGTACTTGGTGAACAAGCCCGTCTTGCAAGGGTGCATATGCTGGTGGGTCTTATTGTTTCAGGAGTTTGAGTTTACGGTTGTTGTAAAACCGGGTAAGAGTAATTTGGGGATTGACCATTTACCAAGGATTGACTCAGGAGAGGACGCAAAGAGCATTGAGGATACAATTTTGGATTGAAAACTATTTAGATTACGACACGTGCCCTTTGAATTGCAAGATATTGTTGTGTTTCTCAAAACGGGTGTGGCGCCGGAGGGAATGAAGAATTTGGAAAGGAAGCAATTAGCCATATGCACCACACCCTACATGTTAATTAGTGGAGACTTATACAAGCTATTCTATGATGAGGTTTTACGTTGGTGTGTACTTGAGCATAATTGCACCGTAATCATGGAAGAGGCTTATGGTGGAATTACAGGAGGACATTATGCGAGGAATGTGGTGTGTGTAAGATCCTCTTCGGCTGGCCTTTAGTGGGAGACGGTTTACAAGGATTGTATTGAATATTGTAAGGCATGTGATCATTTCTAGTGCCTTGGTAAGCCAGAAAAGGGATGAAATGCCATTGAGACCAATAGCTAGTCGTTGAACCGTTTGAGAAATGGGCAATTGACTTTGTAGGACCTATTTCACCTACCGGGTAAAGGATGGGTTCACACTATATCATTACTTGCATTGATTATCTAACACAATGGGTAGAGGTAGTGCCTACGAGAGATTTCATAGAGGCCACAACAGTAAGATTATTGTGGGAAAATATAATCAACAGGTATGGGTTCCCTTTAAGTTTGACTAGTGATTAGGGTACTCATTTTTTGAATGAGATCGTCAGGATTTTGTTGGCAGAGTTCATGGTGGCTCATCACAAGACTACTCCTTATCACCCTTAGGCTAATGGGACTGCTGAGGTATTTAACAAGATATTGAGTCATACACTTACCAAGATTTGTGATGTTGGGAGGAAGGATTGGGATGACAAAGTCTCAATTGTGTTATGGGTGTATAGAACAACTTACAAGAGATTGAACAAAGCCACACCGTTCCAATTGGTGTTTGGCGTGGAAGTTGTTTTTCCAATAGATTTTATGCTACCCTCTTTGTGTATTACACGCGTAAGAGGATTTGTCGACAAACAAGCATTGCAAGAGTGCATTGACAAGATAATGATGTTAGATGAGAGGCGATCACTTGCTAAGTGGAGTCAGAAGACTGAGAAGGTGAGACAAAAGGCTTGACATGATCGTCACATAAAGAATAAACAATTTGAGGTTGGGCTAGATGGTTTTACTTTATGATTCTAAATTTCTGCACCATCCTGGGAAGCTTAAGGTCCATTGGTTGGGACCGTATTATATTACCCATATACTTGATTCAGGCGCTTGCCAGCTACAGGCACTAAACGAACGTGACTTCTCGGGTATTTCAATGGAAGTAGGTTGAAGCCCTACTATAAATAAGGCTTATGGGTGTTTGTAAATAAGGAAGTATTTCCAGTTAGCTTAGGATTTCCCTTAATGTAGTTTCATTTCTTTGTGTTTCCCTTTCTCATTGGTTTGTTCCTTTTGAATTGTTTTGGGCACATGTGTGTGCCGGTGGCTAATCACATCACGAGGTTTTATGTGCAGAGGACCACACATCTTTTTAGTGTGGGGTGGAACATAAAGACGAAGTTAAGGAAGGACATGGTAAGAGTTGGAGAAAGTGCATGGAGCAATGTTGAAGTAGTTGCCTAGGTTGTAAATTCAAAAGCGCATGGGTTTAGAAAAAGTGCGTGTAACAAAGATGATCATTAGAGGAGATTGGTGTCAAAAGGCTTTGAGAAACCATGTACAAGGGTAAAAAGCGTAGGAGCAACATGAGGTAGGTAGCATAAAGAACTTGGTCCAAGACATAGAGGAATATTGACTTCAACGCAGGAGAAAGCACAAAGAGTTCTATGGTCAAGGTTGTGTGCCGTAAGGTTGCGGGAGTGTTTACGTAGGCTTGTGTGTAGAGGAAAAGTGTTGGATAGAATGCGTAGAAGGATGGCATTGGAAAAAGATGACTTTAATGCATTTGTACGTTGGTAGGTGGCATCAGGGTTTGTGCAAAAAAGCAAAAATCTATAAATATAAGGACAAAGAGCTATTGTTTTTCACCTTGCATTTTGTTATCGAAGAAGTTCTTGTGTTTTAAGGTGATTCTTGTGAAGAAGTGCGAAGAGGAGTGTGCAAAGTTGAAGAAATCGAAGGACTTGTAAACTAGTGTGGAAGAGAAGTGCACAAATGTACGTGGTGGAGTTTGTTTGTGGGTTCCTATGGGTGGATACACTGTCTTGTGGAAAGTAAGTGCTCTAGGTTAGGGTTTACAAGCTACGACATGAGTTTTCATGGAAATTTCACGAAGTAGAAGTGAGGGTTTGAGCAAAGAATAGAAATTGACGCAGGGAAACTACAGAGGATCGATGAAGAGAAAATGGCACCAAGGAAAGGAGTGACCACTTCATTGATGAAGGGAAAGGGCAAGGGAAAAGGAAAACGGCGCAGTTTCCACCATTTTCAATGAAGAATTGTATGTAGAGATGCAATACCCGGATGGTGGTGTCTTTGTTAGGAAAGGAGTGGGTGTTGATATAATGAAGATGGCTGCAAGAGATTACAATCAGCACACGAGCACCATAGAAAAGGAGATGACCTTGGAGTTGGTTCACCCAATGGAGAAGAGGATGCCAGATGGGAAACCCATCTATGATGATGAAGTAAAAGTGAAGTTAGAAAAGGCTGGGCTTCTACAACTTTATGAGTTGCCCTATTTTGGCAAACTCGAGCTAATGTACCAATGGTTGATGTCATGCGAGTGTATGAGGATCACTTTTATTTCACAGGAAGGTGGATGCACATAACCCCACAGTTGATTTCTAAGTTCACTAGCCTGATCTATGAAGGGGAGTTATTTAGACGATGATTTAAGCGACAAGGAGGCCATTAAGAAGATTGTTGATGTGTATGAATATAAGAAGGGTTCGTGGTACTTTGACATCATTGTAATCATTGACCATATTATGAGGATGTGTGCGCACTTGGTGAAAAATTTGAATAGGTAGGAGAGATGGACACGAGATAAACAAAGGTTGGTTAAATGTTTGCTCTGAGATCTCGGAGGGCACCATTTATAACCACTCAAATTTTATTGTGGAGGAGATTATTGATGCCACACGAGATGAGGAGAAGAACATGTTCAAGAATGTCCTCCTTACCATTGTCTTTTCAGAGATTGGAGTGCCCGATGGGCCAGATAATTTTTTTGGGAGTACCCATATGAGAACCCCTCCCCCGCGAAGAGGTTTGAAGCTTATACTTGTGACACCATGACGGTTGCTCACAAGGCACGCTCGGAGAAATGGTATAAATGGATATGTGATGCATTTGAAGCTGAATGGAGGATACCAAAACCACTACCTACACTGGTGGATGGAGAATTTGAATTTTCCGCATATGTCCCTGTGCAACAGTATGCAACATGAACATTAGTTGGCATAATGTGAGTTTGATTCGTCGAGAGAGGAAGAAAAGAGTAACAAGCATATTAGTGCTAGCCATGAAATGGATATGAAAGAATTTCAAGAGAAAAATAAGGCCAATAGGGTGGAGCGGGACAAGATCTTGGTCAAGGTAGAGAAGAAATAAGAGGCGATCGAAACCTTAAGGGTTTCAATTTAAAATAAGATGAAAATGTTGTACCCCCAAAGTCACTTGCAGGATGGAGGCGCCGTGAGACCTTAACAAGTAGATGGAAAGAATTAAAGATATGCTAAAGGAAAAGGGGATGAGATGAATTTTGACGAGGTTAACGTGATGGTGGATAACTTACTTCAATAGGCACATAATGAGGTGGATGCTTGGGTTAAGATTGAAGCCCTTGTGAAGAAAGATTTCCCACTTCTCATGCATCATTAGCAAAATTCTTCGATTCTTCCATTCTTTATTCACTTGTAGATTTTTTTATTTTCCTCTATTCTTTATTCTTTGGTGGAAGGGAAGAGTGTTTTCGAGGATGAAAAACACGTGTAGTATGGGGTAATGTTGGGCCATGAATTGATTAAGTCCCAAGGAAGAGGTCAGTGCGTGCGGGAGGTAGTAAAGAAGGAAGGCACTTAGGAAAAAGCATGCAAGGGAAAGGCACGCGGTAGAAGAGGTTGGTGTGCATGGGAGCAGGAAGGTTTAGGGACTTAGCCATATTTTGAAGGAGTTGTCACAGGAGAAACATGTGAAAACCCGAGTAAGCGTGCTTTGAATGGATAAGGTGCCATCCTGGAGCCTTGGAGGTCAAGAAAATAATATTCCACATAAGGGATATTCCAGGATGATCATTACATGTAGTGGAGGCATTTGTAAGTCTGGCATAGGCATTTGACCATGGAGGACCACACTTCCACTTGGCATGTGATCTATTCATGAAGGAAACCAAGGTGGTGCATCCAAATCCTATTTAAAGGAGTGTTTAGGTCTAAAATAGAGGAGGAGAGAAATAACGAAGCACCTTGTTAGGATGCTAGTAGGGTTAAAGAGGGTTTTAAGTGACAACGAGGTGCTTCAGAATACTTGTAAGGATACTATTGAGCATTAATGCATGGATTTTGGTCCGAACAAGAGTGTAATGGGTAGAATAGCTAAGAACTCTCTTTCAGAGTATTTTTGTAGGGTTTAAGATAATATTCCTTGATGTATTCGGTCTATATGACCCTTATGATGTAATGAGGCCACTATAAATGTTTATAAATCAATATGTGTGTGATTCTGGTTATTCATGTTCTTAAGTGTAAACCCTTGTGTTCTTCATATTATTTTGAGTCAGATCTAGTTTCATTATGCTTATTTACAATGTTCATTTCCATTTATGATGCATTTGTGAACAGATCTCATTATCGTATCTTTGTTGTTGAGTGAATGTCTATATTTCCATTCTTGCAACTCATTCTCCATCAATGGTGGATCATTCTCACGAAGCTCACATAAAGGGGGCTAGGCTCCCGTGCGCACCTTGGGTGAGCACCCAACGCACACTTCGGGTTATAGGACCTCACACTTGTGGTAGAAAGGAGGTATATGAAGAAATGAATTTATAGATTTTATCGCCAACAACCCAAGGGCGATGTCACATCACTCATCCTAAACTGAGCACTCACCCGAAGCCCGCAAGGGTACCAAGTTCCTCTTTTATATCAGTTTGTTCAAGGAATTAACATGATTATACAGATATTCCAGATCCATAACAGATAACCAATTATATTGCAGTGCATAAACTAGATCTAGATCTTAACCATTAACATGAACAATCAAATAAGAATCAAGATTAACTTTACCATATAAGAACCATTCACAAATGTGTCTACAATCAAT
Organism: Taxus wallichiana var. yunnanensis; assembly: GCA_018340775.1. Lineage (NCBI taxonomy): Eukaryota > Viridiplantae > Streptophyta > Pinopsida > Cupressales > Taxaceae > Taxus > Taxus wallichiana. Next base: position 558,853,283 of record CM031234.1, read on the forward strand.
ATCTAACCATAAAGATCCATTATATTAAATAATGTAAAACACAAAAGCTTCACACATCCATAGTATAGTCACCATAGTCATGCATGCTCACAAACTTGCAACATAACACTAAAAAAACATGGAATTGTCTAAACCATGCAAATCAATACATATTTAAAGGTAGTGGGGACTTTCCCTTCACCGCCCATGCACCTTTCAAAAATAGGCTACATGATAATAATAGCATTTTCCTTTACATGATAAATATAAGAGCATGCAAGCTCACTAATAATAAACTATCTAATAATACAACTACAGTCTAATCATATTAATAGCCTCAAAACTATGCATAGCGCTTGATCTTCTACTTGTCCAAAATAGCCTTTGCATGTTCTTCAAGTATTATACAAAACGTGCTCCACACTCCACGTGTAAAATTAGCCCCAAATTGGAAAATGGCTAAGTCTTGATTTCATGTTGTCCTGGGCGTGCCTTGTTTCACTATAGTTCCACATGTATATACACGCCCTATTCCTACGTGCCCAATCCTTCGTGCCTTTCATACTCGTGACCGTATTTCATCAGCCCAACATTACCCCACACTAATTTCATTGCTATCCCCGACAATGGGTAATCATAACTTATGTCTCCATGAAAAAGAATAAAGAATGAAAGAATAATTGTACAAAGAATGAGAAAATACTTGGCACCCTATTCTTCCACAGGAAGAATCAACTCAGATATTCTGCTTTGATCTCTACCTCTAATTCATTCCAATCACTTAGCACTTTATTTGTTTTATCCATAATGTCTACAAGTACTACTTCCATCTCATCAAGAGTCATGTTCTCACCTTTATTATGCAACACTCTAAAAAAATTGGCCATGCTTTAGACCATTTCGTCCATGACATCCATTTGCTGCACTATCAATTTCCCAAATTTCTTTATTTTCTCCTTGTGCGGGTCCTGGGATGCTACAAGCACATCACACTTCTTTGTTATTAAAGTAAGCCTCTCCACACGTCTAAGTGTTTCATTCTTTATTGATTTCTGAACCTCATCCTCTTCTTCCATGGTTCTTGTCTTGATTATCACATCTGGGGCCGCACACATGTTCAATGCCAAATCTTCTTTCTTTAGTTCATCTTTCAAAGTTTGTAGTATGGATTTATAACTTGTAATTTTACGTGCAATTGTTGCCTTAGCCTTTTGCGCCTATTCGCAACATCCTTGGGTTTTGGCATTCTTACGGGCCCCTCATCTAACACCATATGAACTAAAGTGCGTAAGTAGTGTAAAGAAGATGGAAACTCTTGTGTAACTTTATCTTCCAAATCTAGCCTCTTCTTCAAAATCTCATCCCCAATTTGTTCGGTCATACTGAGTATTCAACGCTCCATTGCTTTCACTGCTCTCTTTTTTCTTCTGTCATGCGCTTGATTTCAATATCTTTATCCTTCTTATCTTCCAAGAGTGCCCAAATAGTTTCCACTTTGTCTACGTTTTTGTGCGCAACTTCTATAGATACCTTCATTAGAGCATTGCTCACCTATTCATTAGACATCACAATAGGCTTAATTGTGACATGATGTGAGTGTGGTTCTTTTTTCAACCTACACAACACACATGATTCCTCACATACATCGAAGTCAAGCTCATCCATATGAGTTTGTATGCTCCAAGATAGCTATTTCCGTGTGTGCACAGTTATTATGTCTTCATCCATTAGCTCCCAGCCATAAAGGTCCTTAGGTTCCAAAGTGCTTGGAACTATGCACGTATGATCTTAGTTGGGTCATCAATGTACCCAATTGTTGGTGTCTCATAAATTTATTCCTCCTTTCCTTTCCTCGAGCGCTTACCTTTAGGGGTGTGCACCCGAATCCAACACCGGTCCTTTACCTATATGTGTAGTATGGGGCGCGCCTAAAGGCTCACCCTTATCTATTTCTAACTTTGTTTCCTTCAACTCCTCTCGTGTCCTTCTTCAATTCATCCACATGAGGATCTTCTACATCCTCAATCTGCCCTAGAGTATTTAGTGCATTGTCCTTAGATTATCTTCCTCATCATCCTTTTGAGGAATGTACTTGCGCCTTTTCTTCTTTTCAGTTCTAATTTCATAAGTGAAGTCCTAGGTGACCTCCTAAGGGGCTGTGATGTCCCTGGATATAAGTCATTATTATTCTTAACACTCTTTTAAATTAAGGTTCCTCAGTAGTTTATTCTATGTCCACCTCCATTACGTCGGTCTCCAACACTTCATCTTCTTGTTGTAATGGAGGGCTACTTTCTGACCCTGTGCTCTAAGCCACCACTATCTTCTTGAATTTCTTCTTCCTCTCCTTATTCTTCCTCAAGGGGCAAGGTGTCTTCTTCATCTTGTAATGTGCCCACGTATGCTTCCCCTTGGGTGGTCCAGGGAGCTTGAATTCATTCTCAACATACTTCCCATTTTCTAACCTTGGTTTGAGGTGAATATACACAAGGGCTGCCCTAGAATTCCAATGGCCAAACTCATAGCCTTCATGTTGATATCATTTGAAATTAATTTTTCTATATATGCAGACTTACTTGGATAAACGTAAGTCTTCCTGAGGGTGTGGTAGTCACAATATACATTTTCTACGTTAAAAAAACTCGGCGTACATCTGAGAACCTATGTACAGATGCTTAAAAGTAGCATATGTGAAGGCATATGGGATCTTGCACAAGGGCTCCACTTTCCATCCTTCATACCAAAACGCGTGATGTAGAAGTGTTGATATACTGTAAACTATACCTATTTTCCCAATACCACAGGAAGCTCCTTTGGTATTCTCCATTCCTCTTCAAATGCAATGCGGAGGCACTCATACCACAACTCTGCTCTCTACTTAAAGGGGCCACTCATGGTCCCATCACATGTGTACTTAGAAAATCTCTCTGCTAGAGATTTCTTCTCCTTAGGATATTGCCAAATTTTATCCTTTGGCCCATCAAGCACTCCAATTTAAACAAAAACAAGTGACAAAAGGATCACATCGAAAATTATTTTCTCACCTTCATGTGCCTCCTCAATAATAGTTTCAATAATGAAGCTAGCCAAATTGTACTCCACTCCTTTTATAATAATTTTCGCTACATGCAACCAGCCTTGTTTAGTCGGGACCAAAGGTTTTGATTGTTCAACTTAGTTAGGAGGTGCGCTACACCGCCTTGTTGTCCACTCAAAATTTCCCTACTTTTGAGAAGTTGAAAATTGAAAATTTTGAAGTTAAATGTCTTTCTGTTATCCTGGTAATGTGAAAAGTCAAGAAATTGGAAAAATCTACTTTTTTGGGTCATTTTGTGTGATTTTTGGGCCTGTCAGACATTTTGTCCCAAGTGTCCCAAGTTCATTCGGGCTCTCTGTTCCCCGATCGACCGCTTTACTCGAAGTGCATTCTTTTCGGGCCTGTCAAAACTTTTTGTCCCAAGTGTCCCAAGTTCACCCGGGCCCATTGTCCACTTTCCGTCCATTTTGGCCGAATCACGTACTCCGCGTACTTTCGTCCCGCATGTCCCAAAAACATTTGTGTGTCTTTTCCCGCATCGCCCGAATCGGCCAAATCACAGACTTTGCGCGCTTTCAAGGCGTCCCTCGTGTCCCAAATGAACCAAGTGCCATTCGTGCTAATTTTTCCCGCTCTACCTGAATATCTTGCTTTTCAATTTGGTAGATGTGTATTTAATGCGCATTTATTGTCTTTCTCTCTCTTAAACAGCTATATAATGAACTACCCCTTATACGTTTTGCACATTGCTTTCTTGCCATCCTTTGCTCATACCTTCGCGATCAAGATTTCGCGCGCGCATCCATTCCCCTCTGCAATTCCATCCCAAGTCCAGCCTGTAGCCTTGCTCTCCAAGTTACTATCAACATGAAGATTAAATTCTGTAAGGGAACAAATTTCACCACTCGAGTCTGCTGTTCCCGATATCGGGGACAGTGAGGTTCGCCACCTCGACTTTGGAGATTTTTGGGCAAGAATGACATACGCGAACCCTTCACTATGGCACAGATGATTCATGATAGTGGTTTGGCTTTCTCCAGTGGCTTCCCTATCTCAGTGCAATGCGTAGAGACAAGTGTCTCGTGTGGTGTTCATTTCAACCCTGACTCGAGTGAGTTGACAAACGTGCATGGGGAGCTCATCGCCAAACTTAACGCTGCCACCATTGGCACTGCACTAAGGATTCCAAACAAACAATGCTATAGTTATTTCTCAGAATCAGGCACAGCCCTTTTCGATCAAGACAGTGAGAAATATAAGGCGCGGGTGGCAAAGTCCTGGCTGAAAAACCCTAAGAAGGGGGGGCTCTGCCCTGCCCAAGGTTCTCTTCCGTGCCGATTTCAATGAGGAATTGTCGGATTTTATAATCCTACTGGCTTGGGTCATGGGTTTACCCTCTACAAATGAGTTCCATTTTTGGATGTGCCCGCTTATCAATATCGTGTGCGAAGGAACTCAGAATATCAGTTGGGCAGAGATCATTAGTATGAACCTAGCAGAGTAGTTGTCCAATGTACAATAGACCAAGAAATTCTATATGAATTCATACTTAATGTATACCCTAGCAGCATCGAGGCAATGGTTTGGCTTGTCATACATCGACGCTCATAAGGGTGATCCCGTATATGCCTACCGCCCTCAATTCACCTCGAAACTAGCAATCACAATTTCGGAGGGTGAAATATGCTTTCACCATGTACATTGTCGCTCCTGAGAGTGACACGACGAGGAGATTTTCTGATGAAGCTATGAATTTGATATCGCATTACGGTGCCTACTTCATCCAATTTAGGAAATTTTCCTATATAAGGCTTGCAGGCTATGAGAGCACTCCTCTCAAGCTTCCTATGTTCTGCAATGACAAAATGGTGTTAATAGAAGTATGCAGGCAGCTGGATAAGTTGCACAAAACCTGCAAGGATAAGAAAATCACTGGCCTACACTTCCCCATCATCTTGGGAAACTACACCTGCAAGACAACACTAGATGCTCAAAACATAGAAAGAGCCCTAGCTCCCATCACTGTCCATTTCTTCAAGCCAAGAACTTGTTTTGACTTGAAGAAGTTTATTGAGCAGAACATCAAGATCACTTATCATCATAGGGCAGACACAAAGGACTATTGGGCTGACTGTGCTGATGATTTTGAAGCAAGGAGAAGACATTATGGCAGGTTTTCCCTTCAATTAATCCAAGAGCTTAACCTGTACCAAGTTCTTGAAGGGCTCCAGGATGATAATTCTGACCTGTACTCATATGAGTATGACAATGTGGTCAAACACACTCCCTTGGAGGATTTGGATTGGTTCAAAAAGGAAAAAGATGATTTGGCTGAAATCCTAGCCCCGGTCTTAGTAAGGACCAAGATCTGGTTTGATAAGAAAGTCCGTGAGCTTAGGAGGCACTCAGGGGAATCCTCCTCCAAGGATGCTTCAACACCAAGGAAGGAAGCATTGACACCGGATCAGAAGCACCTGTGTAAACCCCTCCTACCTCGTCAACTCAAGGACCTACAGTCTCCACTCCTTCCTCATCCACCCAGGTATATCAAAAGAAAGTCAGAGAAGTCAAGAAAGAACCTGTGGAGGAAGATCCCCTAAAGAAGCATTCGGAGTTTCCTCAGGTCTAGAGAACATCATTGTTCTCAGTGAAAGTGAGGAGAGTGAAGTGCCAGTCTCTACAAGTGCTCTAGAAGCCCCCATGGATAAAGAAAAGGAGGTCCAAAGCACTGAGCTTCTAGGTGCTAGTGATTCCTCTATACCGAAGCCCCAAGCACTCCACTCATATCTCGAGCTAGAGGTAACATCAAGACAAACCTTGGGTGCCATGAGTTCTCTGCTCTCTTGGCCCTCTTGCCCCACCTTCTTCTTCTTCCTCCTCCTCTTTTGCATGGGTGTAGCCTCTTTGATGTAGGAAGAGAGAGTCTTCCTCTCGGATCTCGGGACCCAATTTCGATGTCGTGGTGGCCTTGTTAGGCACTACTCCTCCTACTCACGCCAAAAAGCCGAATTACCTCCAGGATAGTGTTTGATGCTCGGGGCCAACAATTCCTAGAGATAGCCAAGCCTAAGACAGACAAGCTAGAGCAAGATTTGCAAGCATCCGATCTCGGAGCTCTCAAGAATTCCCATGGGAGAGTCCACCCCTGAAGGTGAGATCCAAAATCTTCAGGAAACAGTCACCAGAGTCATTGGGAGGGTAGAGAAAGGGCAGCAAACCATAGAATAGTTGGAGGAACAAGCCCATATTCTTACAAGTTTCATCAAATCCCTGTTGTTCAAGGATAAAGTTTTGGATCCTACCCATTGACTACTCTTCCACCACCCGTAATTCTAAGCCGTGATGAATTGCAAAGTATCAAAGACATGCACAAGTATATTCTGTCTATGGAAGGGCTATGGAGGCCATGGTGGATGATATGCTTGTTCAAGGATGGAATTTCATGATGAAGCCTTTAAACTCCACGGGAAGGTGAGTAATTGCAATGTGAAGCTCTCCTCCACTATTGGGAGCATTGATAAAGAACTTAAACTTTGGAGCAACAGACAAGAGACCTTCGTCTCATGGGACAAACAGATGAAAATATTTTGATGGCAAGCAAGGTCTTCGAAGATGCAAAGGATAATTTGTCAAAGTCCTGGGTCTATAACGTGGAATGGAAAATCAAGGTGCTGGAGGAGGCTTTGGGAGAGTTAAGGAATAGCTGGCAGAAGGGTGAGGCCTTCAAAACACTAGTTATATCTGCCTTCAAAGATATACATTGCCATCTTCATGATGAGACTTCTGGTGTGCCTCTCTCTTTGTAAGAAATCAAAGCTCAATTCAGAGCTTTTGTCAAAGGTGATCTATTCAAGGAAAGTTCCATTTCCAAGGAAAAGATGAAGGAGATCTGCTCTCTTCAATCTGCTATAGAGGAAGCAAATAAAGATTATCATACTCATGTCGAATTCGACAAAGAGATGGAGAAATGTCTTGGATTTTGGACTCAGTCCACCGCCAACACGTCAGTTCCACGTGGCAGAGACATAGCAGAAGCATTGAAAAGATTTAGACAACGGATCCTTAAATCAGTGGGTCCCTCCCAATCTTGAACGCTTGTCTTCTTCTCCTGATTCTTCTCTCTTCTTCTCTTCTTCATCATGAATTTATTGTAATTAGTTGGGGTATTGCGATTAGTAGCCCTTTAACTAAACATTAGTTAAAAGAAGTAGTTACCAAGAGTAACTAATTTGTAAACTATATAATGGCCTCTCCTCGCCATTTTTTGGGAGAGGAACTTGGCTTATTTTTGAAAGTGTAAATAAATCATAAAGAAATCAATACGTATGATTTTTCATTCTTTGTCTATCTGGTTTCCTTTATTCTCAAGGTATTCATTTAATCTTGTTAGATCATTTATTCGTATTATGCCGAGAAGCTTTGTATTCTCGCAGATGTTATTTATAGAACTTTGTGTCTTTTCAAATTTCATCTTATTAATGTGATACACTCCAACCTCCCGAGGTCGTGCCGAGACAGCTGGTGGGGATAGAATATGCGTGGGATGCAAACAAACTAGTTAGGAAATCTAATGTCTTCGACACGCACTAATGGAATTTGTGAATCTAAGGCAAAGAAGGCCCTTCTAACTTGGACTGGTGTGATAGATCGATCGGCAAGGATGACTGCTCGAAGGCTCCAATCAATATCGAGCTCTAGCATGATTCGATCTATGGGTTGTGGAATACGTGGGAAATGACCTGGGATAGTTTCGTGTATGTCTCCAGATAAGGTCATATGGTGGATGGTGGAATACAATTGACTCTACGGATGATTCTCTGGCCTAGTCCAAAATTCTCTAGCTTCGTTAGCCGCTATATCTAGTAAGGACAATTGTTCGATGATGATGGGTGGAAGTGGAGTGGATTGGAATACTAGTGTGCGTAGGCGTTGTTTATATCGATTGACTTATGGATTCGTTAGGTCGGGATTTGTGGATCACAACCGTAGACTCTAGGTTGTTGTGGTCCTGTTATGGTCATGTACGAAATCAAGTCCTAATCCCTAGTATCCAGTAATCATATGCTTTCTCAGCTTCTATGTTTAGGACCAATAATCGCGCGATCTTCTCGTAATATCTCACAAAGTGCTCGTGCAACCTCGGATCCTTAAACTAGTATCTATGTCTCGTGAGAGTGTCTCCGCACGGGTCCGTGGGACCAAAGGATCACAACCAAAGGTTTGTTCTCTTTCGAACCCTTCTACATTCATGTGAATGTTTTGCCTAGGTAATCAGTAGTTCGGTTGATTTGACCAAAACGTGTGTGTTGGTCGTCTTCTATATTTAACCCTCTCAACCGAGAGCCGATCAGTGTAAATCTGTTGTTGGAAGACTTGTATTCTAAGGTTTCTGGTCTATGTCAACTATTGCTGTGACGAGGTTGGGCTGAGGCACGATTGGTTCAAATACGTATTCCCTGGGCTCCCTAGGTCCCGTGATTGTCATATAAAACAAAATATAAATCTAACTGCAACAAAACAAATTTTAACTATCTAAAACATATATAACTTCTATTTTTGTTTTTAACTTTCTAAGAAGAAAAGCAGCTATTTAAACGTATCTAGAAATAACAACTAAATAACAATTTAAAACAAACAAAATAACCGAGTGTAGTTATTTGTCTGTGTAATTTGTAGATTTATTCTAAATAATGAAATAACTTGCTTGATCTATTTGTGCAATTTCTCGATCCTACCTCAGAAGTGAGGAGTGAATCATAGTTTCTCAGAAACTATCAATCCCCACAGCTTCCCTGGCAATATCGAGAATAGAATTTACTGAAATGAAGCAATTAACTACTTTATTTGATATGATTCTAACTAGAACTTTGAAAGTTAAAACCTGGATTCCGCAGAATAGTGGCGAATCTGATGGTGTGTGTGATCTTGTCCCCTCAGTGTGATCTCCTCGTTCTTTCGTGTTCACGTGGATCCAGAAAAGCGTGTAATGCTAGCATCGATAGAAGTAGATATTGGGACAAGGACAACTGTAATGCAGATCGAATATAATGCGAGTAGGAGAGGGATAGCGCAAGAGTACAGAGCTTGGCTTATGCAATTCCTAGCGGGATTTATCACGAGTCATGCAACATAAAGCGTCCGTAACTCGAAACTATCCCGTTTCAAGAGAAAACCTGCAACTTTAATGGCTTCCTAAGCTATTCTACTCCAATGGATTGGATAAAACAACAACACCATTGCACAAGTCGGATATGTGGCTTACCAACAGTTGAACAATGCTAACTAGACATATAATGAACTAAACCAAGCACTCTAAGCAAAATGAAAGCTAAGTCTATTGCAAAGAGAAATTCAGAGACAAACTTGTGGCCATTTTCTTGAGCACAAGCCACTTATTTATAGCTTTCATTCACCCAAAGATCAAAACCAAACCGAACTCTAAAACTATAAACAATGGCCAAACACTATTCCAGGGGACCAAAAACATAAATGCAAGCCCAAGTCGGCAAGGAAAAGCTGGTGAAACGTTGATCTTTACGTGAGTCACGTCAAAACGCTTTCTGGAAAATGCGTAAAGGACCACCGCTCTGAGCAGGTGGGTGGGGTTACAGACCGCCGCCCGATTAGGGGGGCATACACGAGACCGCCGCCAGCAGGTGGCGGTTTCACATCAAGAGCAAAAGGCCAAGAAAAGAGGGAAAAAAAGGAAACAACAAAGGACGGGGGCTAAGCTGGGCATGCGGGATGTTAACGCACACTCGAGAGCTTTTCCGATCCCGAACACCTCATGAGGAGACTCAGATCATCATTGGGGCATTTGTTACACTGCTCCGGCAAAGACAAGACTTACAATTTTGGGTACGTACATATTGCCCCCTCGGAGAAGTGTTTTAGCCATGAAGAGGCGTAAAACGGTGGGTCCGAGTATGGCAGTCCCGAAATGGGAAGTTAGAAGTTATACCTGACACGTCCGTGTGTTGAAATGACGCCATCCAAAATTCCCGCTACCTGCAAAATGAAAAGAGAACTCAAGTGCAGATAGATACAATAGTTTGAAAAATAAACGCTAAGAATAACAGGGAATGAGAACGTACCATTTGTGTGGGGATAGGAACTTACCTCCATCAGCGCTCCAAACCTGTGAAAAAGTTATTTTAAAACGAAACAGAGTGCTATATATATATGAAAGTGGGCCCATTTTCCTATTCATTTGTCGTGAGTTGATTTGATTGATTTTGAGCTGGGACCCACGGTGATGGTTTCTTGCGTGAGTAGAGTCGAAACGTCGCAAAGCGAGATCGTGATCATGCCTCCACGTGCGGAACACCGACCTCACGATCACAAAGTTAGTTTTCTTTTATTGTTTTTCCCCCTTAATTTTGAAATGCTAAATACTCAGTAATGGGGGTCATTTTTGAAAATGCTAGGTTCAAAAGGTCCACTCTAGGGGGCGCCACCGGGTAGGCTTTGTTTTTAGTTAAAATGGTCTTTTCGGCACTTTTTAGGCCTTTTTAGGTTAAAAGCCCACGTGGGTTTTTGACACGACCGCCCCCGGCCAGGCGGGTTACCGACCGCCGCCTGTTCAGTGGTGGCAGAGTTACACGACCGCCGCCTTTAATGGCACGGTTACAAAACCGCCTCCCTGCTCAGGGTGGTGGTTTTGCACAGAATGCAAAAAGAACTTGTTTTTGAGATTGTGTTTATATTTTTAGCATTTCTACGTGTTTTTATGACTTTCTCAGCATTGTTCTGATGCTAACTTACTTTGTTTTGTGTGTTTTTGGGTGTATGCAGCAGAGAGAGGAGTACATCCGATGGAGCAGAGAGAGAGAGTGTGATCGCTCTCGGGGTATTAGATGCCCTTTCACAGATGAGGAGGACACACTTCAGAGGGTTGGTATATTGCGCATATCACGCGTGCCCCATGTTGCACCATCTAGTCACATCCTTTGTGACTTATTCTCTTATTGGGATGCAGATCAGAACACCTTCCGATCGCTGTGGGTCCGTGGCGAGTGGACCATTACATTGGAGGACGTCTACCACATTCTGGGGGTCCCGATCATCGGGAGGCGACTCACTTTGGAGACAAAGCAGCTCACGGGCACAGATTGCACAATGGGTGACTTATATGGGAGATGCAGCCATCTCCACGGGGTCGAAGAAGGGGGTGAGAGTTCGATCCATTCCTTCTTTGCCTATCCCCATATTCGACAAAGCCATCATGGGGATCCTCGCCTCGAGGTTGATCGGGACAAGGGAGGGGACACATGCTATAGCATCGCTGGGCCCCTATCATTCACACGATAGAGGGGCATGGCCGGATATACGCTTGGGGACAGATATTCTTGGGACCACCTACCACGATCTATAGGGGGTGGTGCATTTACAGGGGCAGTCACTGAGCCACCCGACCCTAGTCATGAGTTGGGTTTATGAGCACTTCATCCCTTATGGCAGGGGTGTGGAGGTAGCAGATCCTGGAGCTGTTAGGGCAGCCAGATGGTCAGACATGTCGGTGCTTAGAGCACCTCATCAGCCACTTGCCTCCCGACTACCGCCGATATGGAGGCGACACCATACCAGACCATGGCCGGTATATGGGGCGAGGAGGCCCTTACCTTGATTTCCTGCTCCACCACAGGGCAGCTTATCGATCGAGTGGGACGAGTGGAGGTGCACCCCTTTGGCCGAGTTCCTCAGCAGTTTGGCCTTCCATACATGGGTATGCTTCCCCAAAGGGCACCGGGCTTATGATCAGTCCCGTGAGGCGCAGGGGGCCTAGAGGCCGAGGTTGGACAATGATTACTCCTGGCATTCCTATTGCAGCCAGGAGGATAGTTCGTGCTAGAGGGAGAGCCGGTGCGCCAGGCACCTTTGCTTTCAGATTCATGTGGGTCCCGCCATAAAAGCGATGACCCTATTGATATTGACTCTGAGTCCGAGGAGTTTACAGAGGGAGGGACAGAGGAGGAGACCGAGGACAGCGATCCTGAGTGGCATGACACTCAGGATATCATGCAGGCAGAGAGGGCTGAGCAGAGCGCAGAGAGGGACACTCTAGTTTCGTGAGGAGCCACTCTCTCTGTGGCCATGGTGGAGAGGATGAGTCGCGCCTGGGGGCGACATGTTCGCCCGCCACAGAGCAGCCCTCGCCCAAGCAAGCGGCATCCGCGGCAGGTGTGCCGGGCCAAATGACCCATCTGAGGCTCCGGGATCCGAGTAAGTTACCCTTTCTCCCTTTTAATGTTTATTTGTAGGCTCTCCTTAGTTGTTATTTTGTATCTTTTAGTTTCTTGCTTAGTTTCTAATTCATTTTCTCCTTTGTTTGCAGAGACTGTTGATGAGTGGTGGGATTTGATCCGCAGGGTATGTACCGATTCCCTGATGATCCCCATGGATAGGACCACGCAGAGCCGTCTCGTGGACGCCGGGAGCCTTCAAGCACCTGGGTAGGCATACCGACGTTTTTGCTCCTAGTCTGGCATGTGGCCAGGATGGTGTCGACCCTTCGCACCGAGCTAGCGGGCTATAGGACGGCTGAGCGCCTTATGAGGAGCCATTCTCGCGGTGAGACCGCGGCTGCTCCTAGGGATCCTGAGCCCTCCGTACATTCAGAGCGCCGGCGTAGCCGGAGTCCTAGGTGTGGGCGTGCACCTTCTGAGGGGTCGCGAGGGATGAGAGGCCACTGGCTCTCGTGGTATTTTGTATTATATATTTTTGTATATCATGGGCTCTTTGAGCATTTTGACCATGCTTAGTGCATGATGGCATCAGATATAAACGTTGATCATTTATATATATGCATTTGTTGGATCAAAATCTCGCACTCATGGTTTCTTTCTATTTCCAGCTTTCTTTTGTGTATACTACGATGTATGTTTATATGCTTTTTAGAATGTATGCAATGGAGAACAAATGATGCAAATGTTTGTTTCCTTTTGTATTTCATGATGCTGATATATGACAATGTAGATACAATGTGATTTTGAATCTTAGCTTCGTAAGCAATTTTGATATCTCATGTTTGTTTTGCAAAGTGATGAATATAACCAGTATGATGAATAGATTAACTTGCCCCACTCCTAACTCCACGCAACTAGTAAGATGCGAGGGCTCATCACCGAGAGCTAGAAAGGGCACAAGTTATGAGGTGTAGCTGAAATGATAGTGATGAAAGACAGACAAAGCTTTGGTGGAACCAAATAGGAAACTACAAGCTTACTCTACCCGAGTGACTTCATAGTTTAGAATGCAACTTACTTTGCGGTTTATCTAGACTTAGATCCGTAGATGGCCACATAGTAGACAAAATCTGGGTTTTTAGGATTTTAACTCTCTTGGAATTTTGAACATCTGATTCATTCGTTTTTGACTCAAAGTTTGAATTGTTTGTTTATGACTTTTAACGCTTGCTTTGTCAAGAGGACCCCTATACTTTGCCCCATGCTACTAGTAAGAAGCGTGGGTTTATCACCATGGACAAGGTATAGGTAGTAAGGGCATTTCCATCCTTTCCCAACCCTACGTCACTAGTAAGAGACGCAAGCTCATCACCGAAGGTCAGGTGGGGCAAGGAAATGTGTAAAATTAAAATTTTTCTCGTTTAATCACTTGTTGACTTGTTTTCTTGAGTAAAATGTCAGTATGTGCTTATTTCCAAAGAGATATACATATGGGATAGATGTGACACCCGAAGCTTCTGTAATGCACCATAGGTAAGGCACCTATCCTAAGAAGAAATCAAAGTGAGAATAAACTTGCAGATCTTGGTATGGTTACCGTTAAGACTTCGTCATGTCTGACTTTATTTGATAAAATGATTCTGAGATGATTTGATGATATCACGAAAATGGAGAGGTATGATTAGAAAGTTTATGCCAACAACATCATGAGTTTGTAATGAATTACTTTGAGGATAGATTCCTTGATCACCATTTATGTAAGAAACAAGTGGACAAAATGATCTTAATCTATATGAAGATGCAATGTAGATAATTATAAGTAGTGCTAGTTGCTTATGCGTAGAACCGCTTGAGGTGCAGGGAATTGACTGTTTCACCAAATTCCTCACCTTCTAGCGTACATAAGAGGTAAGCACCATTTCCGTAGTCTTTCATGACTCGGTATGGGCCCAACCATTTGGGCCGGAATTTCCTTCCTTCGCCGGTCTTCTTGTCGATCCGGCTGTCTAGCCTTAGAACTAGATCACCTTCGTATATGTCACGCTCATAGACCTTTTGTTATACCGCCTACCGCGGCACATTTGGTCAAGATAAGCTCTATGCCACTGTTCAACATCTAACCTAGTTTCATCTAGGCTTTCTAGTTGGGAAAGACGTGCTTCTCTATAAGCGTCTTCATCCGTAATCCCTTGTAGTGAAATGCGGAGACTGGGTATTTCGACCTCAAGTGGGAGAACCGCTCTCGCCCCAAATACTAAAGTGAGAAAGGAGTTGCTCCCGCTGGTGTTCTTATTGAGGTTCGGTGGGCCCACAAGGCCGGATATAACTTCAAATGCCAATCTCATTTGTTTTCTTTTACCTTTTTAAGGAGAATGGCTTTCAAAGTGTGTGTTTGTTTGTCGCTTCACCGTCCGCGTTGGCTTGGGGGTAATACAAGGAAGCCGTATGATGGCTTATCTTAAATTTATTGCATAGTTCGCGAACCTCTTCATTCTTAAAGAAGTTCCATTATCGAGATAATGATTTATGGATACCGTACTTGCAAATGATTTGGTTCAAAATGAACTTGGCGATTACAGAACCAGGTACAGTAGTAAGAGGCATAGCCTCTACCCATTTGGTAAAATATTCAGTGGCCGTGATTATAAAATTATGGCCATCTGTGGATGAGGGAGAGAATTTCCCTATTAAGTCTAGACCCCATGTAGAAAAGGGCCATGGAGTAGCGATTGGTTGCAGAGCTTGTGCCGGCATATGAATCTCATGGGAGAATTCTTGGCACTTATGACACCTGCGTACAAACTCTATTGCGTCATGTTCTAGAGTGGGCCAGAAATAGCCCATTCGATGTATTTTTCGAGTGGTGGCATGGCCACCGAAGTGGCCTCCACATATTCCACTGTGAGATTCATGGAGAATCTTCTTGGATTCTTCCGTGTCGACACATCTTAGGAGCATTCCATCGAATGCTTTCAGTAGAGCACTTGCTCTATAATGACGTATTTAGCTACGATAATGCGTAACCGCCTTCTTTGTTGTGGTGTAACTCCTTTTGGGTACGTATGGTCCATGATATAATTAATGATATCCGTGTACCAAAGGCACTCAGAGATAGAGGGTCGGGTTTCGATGTAGTATACGCACTCATCTGGAAAGTCTAAATCTACTAAATCGCCTCCATCTAATGGGTTGTCAGCTAACCAATCTGCGATGATTTGTCCTTTAACCGACTTCTGATTTACAAATGTTAATTCGAATTCTCCCATTAAGGTTATAAAACGTCCAGCCTTTTTAGACAAGGACCCTTGTGTGAGGAAAGTTCGTAAATGGTCCGTTTTTACCATGACCCTTGTTTCTTGGTTTAGCATATAATGTCTTAGGCATTTAGTAGCAAAGACTATGGCAAGGCATTCTCGTTTCGCCTGTGTATAGCGTGTTTCATAGTCAAGCAATGTTCGGCTGATGAAATAAATCACACGTTCTCTCTTGTCATCGTCCTCTTGGGCCAACATACAAGCTAACGAGACATTGGTAGCCCGTGAATATAAAATTAACGGGTGATCTAGCTTTGGTGGCATTAGCGTAGGTGGTGATAATAGAAACGCTTAATCGCATCAAAGGCTTCATTACGCCTTTGGTCCAATCAATGCTATAGTCTTTTTGAGTAAATTGTTGATGGATGAATGGGAAGCTTAAGTCCGGGATAAATCTCCGGATTGCACCTAGTTTTCCGAGAAATGATCTGATTCCAGATTCATTCGAAGGTGGGACCATTTCGAGGACAGCCCAATTTTGGTGGATCAACATCTATCCCTCGTGACGATATGATGTAACCTAGGAGTTTTCCTCCCGTTACACCAAAGACGCATTTCTCTGGATTTAGTGTGACTCCGTATTCTATTAGGCGTGAAAGAATGACGCGGAGTACTTCCGGATGGTCACAACGCTTCTTGGCCTTAGCCAATAAGTCATCTACATAGGACTCCATGATTTTATGAATTAAATCATGGAATATATATGTCATAGCTCACTGGTAGGTAGCACCAGCGTTTTGAGACCGAATGGCATAACAACGTAGCAATAGGTTCCCCAAGGAGTTATAAACGTAGTTTTAGCTTGATCTTGCTCAGATATTTTGATTTGATTGTATCCCGAGAATCCATCCATGAGAGACAAAAGTTCAAATCCAACTGTTGCATCAACAATGACATCAATAGATGGTAATGGGAAGTCGTCCTTAGGACATGCTTTGTTGATGTCTCAAAATCTATGCAGATGCGTATCTTTCCATTCTTCTTGAGAACGGGAACGATGTTAGATACCCATTGGGAGTAGTCGACTGGTTTGATGAATCCTACCTGGAGGAGTTTTATTACCTCTTCCTTTACCATGAGAGCTACCTTGGGCTTCATGGGTCTTGATTTTTGTTTAATTGGCTTTGCAGATCTCGATTTAGTGATGAGGTTGTGCACCGCAATGTGGGGTGCGACTCCTGTCATCTCCTTATAATTAAATGCAAATGCCTTCTGATGTTCTTTGAGGATCTGAGTATGTATTTCTACTTCTTCTGGGGTTAACGAGGATCCTAGTTTCAATATTCTCGGTTCATCTTCTGTCCCGATGTTGACATCGATTGTTTCTTCGATCAAAGAGGCGTTACCTTCTTCGAACTCAGGTGGTGCTGGAGGTAAATCCAAATCATCCCCATTTTCTACTGCGTATATGCTAGGTTCCATTTGTGAGGGAAGATCCATCACGGGATTTCCGAAGTAGGAAGACGAATGTGGAATTAAGGATAAATCTAGCATATGATAGGAGAGATGTAGTGCTGCATAGGTGTTTAAGTAATCCAAAGTAGCCGCATCACTATCAATACGGTCTAGGATGGTAGATTCACTTCCGCTTGAAAGGGGATTTGTCATTGTTTTTATCAATGGTTCATCACGAATGGACACCGTGAACTGGGTATCTTCTAACTCATTGCTTGGAGTAAAACGTGATGCTGAAGTTGCTATTGAATCGGCGAGAAGATTTTTCTCTCGCGGGATCGCTTCAATGGATATGAAGTTAAACGCCTTGCTTAAATCTAATACGGCTTCTTTGTAAAGCTGCAAATGTTCGGCTTTGGTTTCGTATACTTCGGAAACCTGGTTTGTCACTAATTGCGAGTCTCCTAAGACTCTGATGTTATCAATACCAATTCTTTTGGCTAAGGTGAGGCCAAGGAGGAGGGCTTCGTACTCAGCGCCATTGTTTGTGCATTCAAAGTTTAGCTTAAAGGCAAATGGTAGGACTTTCTCTTCGGGTGAAGTAAGAATTATACCTGCCCCCGCTCCATAATGGCATTTAGCTCCATCGAAATGGAGAGTCCAATATTTAGCCGGGAGTATAGATGTTGGGATATCTGCTGTGTTTGCGCACTCAACTTCTACCATGCAGAGGTCCTCTACTGGAAGGGAACCAACACCTAGGGAATATCCTATGCCTACTGAATCAAATGGTAAGAACATTGGTGAATCTTGTTCTATTAACTCAACGATTTTTTAGTCCCTAATGATACCATTTCTATAGCCTTATCTTTGGGGGTTGGGGTTGTTTTGGCTATGCTGATAGTTTCAAGATCCGTCGTAGGTACCAACTTTTCCTCTGGTTTTGGGTCAGTGGGTTTATTGAGTTGGTTTGTTGGAAGTTCAAATTCTGAGTGCACACCTGGTCTTTTCTTTAAATCAGCTAGGTGCAAATCGAAAGGTTTTGGATCACCTTTGGCTACAAATACCTTTCCTAGATGCAAGAATCTTACTTCTTGAAATAACGTAGAAGGGATTGCCTTCATTCGGTGTATCCATGGTCGGCCGAGTATCATATTATAATTAGTTTCCCGATCTATAATATAAAACTCAATTGATTGTTTTGGGTCCTAAGGTGACCTAGCAGTATTATAGTTCCTATCGAAGTGGCTTTAAGGCTATCATAGCCTCTCAATGTATTTCGAGTGGTGGAACAGTTTGTTTCCCCATATCCTAGTTTTTGGAGGAAAGAGAAAAGGGACTATGTTAATCGCGGCCCCATCATCAACCATTCGCCCATTTTACATAGTTATTATAAACCCATACTTGTAAGTGTAAGGTTTGGATCACCTCGGCGTGCGATCTCAAAGATCTCGTAGGCATTTTACTTATTTCGAATATGAATTCGACATCCTTGTCCGGCTGCCCTGAGGGTGGATATCAAAATCTACGTGATTTACTTGTGTTTCAGGAGGTGGAGTGATGTTAATTAGATGACCTAAACCTAATGCTTCTAAAAGAGCAGCTTGTGAGTAGGAGAGTTCTTTAGTAAATCCAAAAATGAAATGTGTGAGAAGGTCTTTGTTAGGTCACTAATTAAATCATAGGCACCCATGGGTTTTTCTACTATTTGTTGACTCTTATCCGTTTCTGGCAGATGACTTGGGCTCGGTTGAGAGAAATATTCTCGTGTTCTTGTTATAGCTTCGATAGGTAGTTCAGTGTCTAATTCTACCAAACCGACTATCTTGGGTCTCGGTTGACTTCCTAATTGTGGCGCAACTGATGGATTTAGTGAAGTCGAGGCTTCATGATCATTGTTTCCCGTCATTGCACTTTTGTTTGTTCCAGTTGGATTCAGCCTGTTGCTATCATGATTTGGGAGTGGATCGTTAAAGATCTTGAGGGGAGCATTCTGAGGGGAAACTGCCCCTGCGAGCGTATTTGGTGGTGGTGACATGGGATCTGCCAAAAACAAATCTGTGAAGAACTGTCTTTGTTCTTCTGGAAAACGTTGCATGAATTTATTGTAGTCACGACACGTTCTAGTATCATGACCCGATTTTGTGGAAACCACAATAAGAATTGGGATCAGAATTCTCGCTTTTGTTGGTTTGGTGTATATGTGGCCTAAAATTTTGATCAAACGCTTGCCTATTAGGATTAAAATTTTGCATTTGTTGTTTCTGGCTTTGGTTTTGATAACCAAATGAGTTTTGGCTTGGCCCTTGTATAGGATTTCACCGTTGTTGTTGTTGTTGTGGTGGTTAAAATCCACTGTATTGATTGTCGGGGTAAAGTTGTTGTTTCGTTGGTTGTTTGTTTGTGATGGAGTATTGACCACATTTACCTTCTTGGGCTGGTCGGTTACTCCATCCGTTGTTACACCACGATTTTTGTTAAGGATTTTAGGTCCTTGATTGATGTTCGTGGTAGTTGTAGTGTTCTGGCTGGAGGTGATTAACCTCCCGTTTGCTCCATATGTCTTACGACCACTATCTATCGCTGCTTGATCTATTCAAGAGCGCTCTCAAGTACTTCATCGTAAGTTCTTAGTGGGAACTGACTTCTTCCTTCACCTCCTCTCGCCGAGAGAATGAAGGAATAAATCACATAGTTCCATCTCGATCCATGTTTGGAGCACTTGCTAAAGAATAAAGAACTGTACGCCACCTCTGGATGAAATGGGCGACAGATTTGTTGTGTTCTTGTTTGATGTGCAAGAATTCCCTGATTCCTGTTCTCAACAGTTTGTTCATGTCGAATGCCTTAATGAACTCTGATATGAGTTGTTTAAATGAATGGATGGAGGCTTCAGGTATTCTATAATACCAGTCGAGAGCAATGCCTTCCAAGGTTTTGGGGAATATTTTAGCAACAACCCCATCCCAAGGGAGTAATTCACGTATGGCTGTAGCGTAAGCTTTGATATGCGCATTTGGATCTCCCTCACCTTTGTACTTGGGTAAATCAGGAAGGGGTCTTGGAAGCATGACGCTTCGTATGGCGAAGTCTAAGGGCTCTTTCAGATATTCTGAATAAGTCCCTATCGCATAGGTTTCGACCATTGATGGTGGTTGCTGAGGGAGTGATGGTGGGATGGGTTGTTGATATGGCGCAGCGTATGCATTGGCAGGGGCATAGGGAAGTCCCTGTGTTTGAGCCAAAATGCCGGGAGAGGAGAACATATCTCCTTGTGGTGATTTGGAGTACATGTTTAAGTATGACGGGGTATTGTCTAGGAATGGATTGTTTGATACTAGACCGGGAGGAATAGTGTTAGAGATGATGGGCCTTGTTGGCGTTTGTTGTGGATACTGAGGAGGCATGCCTAACGTGCCTACTCCTGTGAGGAGATCTACTTGGCCAGGGTGGTATGGAGGATCGAACTTCCCCGCTTGCATGAATCGAGAATTTTGACTTGCTTGAGCAAGTTCTAACCCTCTCACTTTTTCTACTAACGTTGAAATGACTTCATTTGGTGAAGTCACATGTGCTTTGCCTTAGCAAGCGTTTGTTGTATACCCCGGTGTCAGATAGGCATGTGATATCCTCGCTATGAACTGATCGCTATCTTGCCAAGTTTCTCCGAGAGTATTTCCTATATGTAGTGGCATAGAGGTATTTTCTTGAAAAGAGACCTCGGGTTGTATTTGTAAACCTCCTATAGATGGGTACATACCCCAAGAGCGTTGTTCACTTCTAGGATAACGTATTGACTGTTCATTATCTAAGACCAGGTATGGGTCAGATTGTCTACTAATTTGTGGTCTAAGTAGCATCTGAGGAGACGAACCAGATTCTCCGGTAAACGTCATATTGTTCGAGCCTGAAGGCTCTGTTTGTTGTGCATTCGAGGGGGTTGATCTAACTCCTCGCCTTTGAAAAGATGAATTATATCTCGATTCTTGGGGTTTGTGTTGACAAATCGATTAGTTGAATAGTTGTCGCCCCATACCGAGAGCGAGGGTGATGATTGCCTATTTTGCTGGGCGTAGTATGCCTCAAGACCCAAGAGGGGTCTCGCCTATATGCATCGAATCCCGACATATTCTGGGGTATATGAATACCCGCGTAATAATGGGAAGGAGGAAGGTGATTGAGATAAGATGAAACTTCTCAAAGAGAAGGTGAACTATGACTTGTTAGTTCACGTCGGGTTCACCAATTTTTTTGTTTCACGCGGGTCACCAAACGTACCGAAAAGTGACAAGCGAGCGTGGGAATCTACAGTGTAACTCTTCCACGCACCCGACCTCGAGGTCGTGCCGAGACAAATGGGGATAGAATATGCGTGGGATGCAAACGAACTAGTTAGGCAATCTAATGTCTTCGATACGCACTAATGGAATTTGTGAATCTAAGGCAAAGAAGGCCCTTCTAACTTGGACTGGTGTGATAGATCGATCGCAAGATGATGACTCTCTCAAGGCTCCAATCAATATCGAGCTCGCGTGATTCGATCTATGGGTTGTGGAATACGTGGGAAATGACCTGGGATAGTTTCGTGTATGTCTCCAGATAAGGTCATATGGTGGATGGTGGAATACAATTGACTCTACGGACGATTCTCTGGCCTAGTCCAAAATTCTCTAGCTTCGTTAGCCGCTATATCTAGTAAGGACAATTGTTCGATGATGATGGGTGGAAGTGGAGTGGATTGGAATACTAGTGTGCGTAGGCCAGTGTTTATATCTGATTGACTTATGGATTCGTTAGGCTGTGGGATTTGTGGATCACAACCGTAGACTCTAGGTTGTTGCGGTCCTGTTATGGTCATGTACGAAATCAAGTCCTAATCCCTAGTATCCAGTAATCATATGCTTTCTCAACTTCTATGTTTAGGACCAATAACTCGCGTGATCTTCTCGTAATATCTCACAGGTGTTCGTGCAACCTGGATCCTTAAACTAGTATCTATGTCTGTGAGAGTGTCTCCTGCACCTGGCTGTGGGACCAAAGGATCACAACCAAAGGTTTGTTCTCTTTCGAACCCTTCTACAGTCATGTGAATGTTTTGCCTAGGGCAATCTGTAGTTCGGTTGATTTGACCAAAACGTGTGTGCTTGGTCGTCTTCTATATTTAACCCTCTCAACTGAGAGCTGATCAGTCGTAAATCTGTTGTTGTTTGGAAGACTTGTATTCTAAGGTTCTGGTCTATGTCAACTATTGCTGTGACGAGGTTGGGCTGAGGCACGATTGGTTCAAATACGTATTCCCTGGGCTCCCTAGGTCCCGTGATTGTCATATAAAACAAAATATAAATCTAACTGCAACAAAACAAATTTTAACTATCTAAAACATATATAACTTCTATTTTTGTTTTTAACTTTCTAAGAAGAAAAGCAGCTATTTAAACGTATCTAGAAATAATAACTAAATAACAATTTAAAACAAACAAAATAACCGAGTGTAGTTATTTGTCTGTGTAATTTGTAGATTTATTCTAAATAATGAAATAACTTGCTTGATCTATTTGTGAGATTCTCGATCCTACCTCAGAAGTGAGGAGTGAATCATAGTTTCTCAGAAACTATCAATCCCCACAGCTTCCCTGGCAATATCGAGAATAGAATTTACTGAAATGAAGCAATTAACTACTTTATTTGATATGATTCTAACTAGAACTTTGAAAGTTAAAACCTGGATTCTGCAGTAATGCTGGCGAACCGATGGTGTGTGTGATCTTGTCCCCTCAAAGCATGATCTCCTCGTTCTTTCGTGTTCACGTGGATCCTAGAAAAGCGTGTAATGCTAGCACGATGTAAGTAGATATTGGGACAAGACAGCTCGTAATGCAGATCAATATAATGCGAGTAGGAGAGGGATAGCGCAAGAGTACAGAGCTTGGCTTATGCAATTCCTAAGGGATTTATCACGCTAGTCATGCAACATAAAGCGTCCGTAACCCGAAACTATCCTGTTTGAAGAGCAAAACCTGCAACTTTAATGGCTTCCTAAGCTATTCTACTCCAATGGATTGGATAAAACAACAACACTATTTGCACAAGCTGGATATGTGGCTTACCAACAGTTGAACAATGCTAACTAGACATATAATGAACTAAACCAAGCACTCTAAGCAAAATGAAAGCTAAGTCTATTGCAAAGAGAAATTCAGAGACAAACTTCAGGGCCATTTGCTTGAGCACAAGCCACTTATTTATAGCTTTCATTCACCCAAAGATCAAAACCAAACTGAACTCTAAAACTATAAACAATGGCCAAACACTATTCCAGGGGACCAAAAACATAAATGCAAGCCCAAGTCGGCAAGGAAAAGCTGGTGAAACGTTGATCTTTACGTGAGTCACGTCAAAACACTTTCTAGGAAAACGCGTAAAGGACCGCCGCTCGAGCAGGCGGGGCGGCGGCCTGATTAGGGGTGGTGGACCGCCGCCCCGATTAGGGGCAAGAGCAAAAGGCCAAGAAAAGAGACAAAGGACGTGGGGGCTGCAGCGGGGCATGCGGGATGTTAATGCGAGAGTTTTTTGGATCATCAAGAGCAAAAGGCCAAGAAAAGAGAGGAAAAAGGAAATTACAGAGGAGGACACTACCAACAACTTGTCCAATTCATATTTATTATCTTTGTTCCTATGGTTATAGTCACTTACTTTGCATTGACGAATGTGAGAATCCCAATCGTGACCCATAAAAACCCCTTCTGGGTATTGCATCTCAAAAAAAAAGCTTTTAGGGGCATCTTCTACTTTGACCTCGACTTCCTTCTGCTTCCTTCCCCTTGTGGCCACTCCAGGTGCTCTCTTAGGTGCCATAGGAACAATAAAGGTGTGTTCTTTCAATATATTTGAGCTCAAGAGCTTAAATATGCGTGACCTAACTCGATTCCGCATGCCCTATCTCAAATCCAAACCCTAACAATTGATTTCTCTTCCGCACACCTTTGTGTCACTCAAACACATTCTCCAATGAAGCGTCAGACAATCCTATATATAAATATGAAAAATCTGATTGGTTCGTAGCTCTCCACACTTCACAACTCGCTTGCTATCTTACCTAACTTCAAATTTCTTAAATGCTCTTGATTGTAAAGGTAAAAATGATTTCTCAACACCTCCTTATATAGATTTTCAAAAATTTTCCGCATTTATTTCTCTCCACCTACCATCGTACTCAACATTAACTTGGTGTTTCTTTCCTTTTTCCACGCTGATTTTTCCACGCCATAGTCATAACCTTCTAAAGCACACTTACTACTCCTCGAGTACCACAAACATCCTTTCATGCACCTTCATGTGCCAAAGTACTTTTCCACTATGCCTTTCTCCAAGTAGTTCCCACTCGCTGGAACCTACCTAGCTTTACACTATGTGTCCATCCATACGTGGTCTTCATTCATGAGCAATCTTTCTCTATCCACACCTTTACTTCAAGCACCTACACAATATCTCTATGCATACCCATCTTCAGAGAACATTCAAATCTGGTCCATGTACCCTATATATACTCCACCCCACACTAAGGGTATGCACGGTCCTTTGCGCATGAAAACACTTAGATAGTAATCAGCTTCTGGCACGCAAGCACACTTATTACACAAAACATAGAACTAAATTGACAAAGAATAACAACAATGAAAGGAAACACATATAAAGGAAATGCATTAAGGAAACCTAATCTAATGGAAATACTACCTTATTACAAACACCAAGAATACTTATTTATAGTAGGGATTCAGCCTACTCTCGTTGAAATAACCAAGAAACCGTGTTCCATCCAACGCCTCTAACTAACAAGTGTCTGAATCAAATATATAAGTCACAATATACGGTCCCAACCAATGCACTTTAAGCTTCCCAGGGTGGCACAAAAACTTTGAAGAAGAACCATCTGTCCAACTTCAATCTTCTTATCCTTAATATGTCTATCATGCCATGCCTTCTACCTAGCCTTTTCTGTCTTTTGACTCTATTGTGCTATAACATGCCTCTCATCCAACTTCATCTGTTTATCAATGCACTCTTTAAGTGATTTCTCATCAGAAAAACCTCATGCGCGCGTAATACATAGAGAAGGTAACATGAATTCCACTGGTAGAACACCCTCCTTGCCAAACACCAATTTGAAATGTGTGGCCTTATTCAATCTCTTGCAGGTTTTCCTGTATGCCCAAAGTATAGAGGAGAATTTATCATCCTAGTCCTTCCTTCCAACATCACAAATATTAGTCAATGTGTGGCTCAATATCCGGTTGAAGGCCTTAATAATTCCATTATCCTGAGGGTGATAGGGTGTTGTTTTATGGTGTGCAACCATAAATCCTGCTAAGAGTATCCTGATGGTCTCATTAAGGAAATGAGTACCCTTATCACTTGTCAAACTCAACGGACATCCATACATGTTGATGATGTTTTACCACAAAACCTTACTCATTGCCAGTAGCTGTCATGCAATCCTTTGTAGTGACAGCTTCGACCACATTGTAAGATAATCTGTACAAGTTATAATGTAGCGTGATCTAGTCCTACGTGCGCGGGTGGGGAAATAGGACCCAAAAAGTCAATTTCCCACTTTATGAAATATTCTGCACTAGCAATAGGCCTCAAGGGAATTTCATCTCTATGCCTAGGCTTCCCAAGGCATTGAAAATGGTCATAGGCCTTACAATATTCTTTACAATCCTTATACAATGTTTCCCACCACAAACTAGCCAATAAAATCTTGTGCACGGTGGCATCTCCTACATAATTTCCACCTGCAATACTACCATGAGCCTCCTCCATAATAGCTTTGTGCTCATGCTCAAGTACACACCAACATAAAACTTCATCCTAACCTAGTTTGTATAAGTCTCCACTGATCAACATATAGGGCACAATGCGTATAACAAATTGCTTCTTCTCTATATTCTTCATTTGCTCAGGCACCACACATGTTCGTAAAAAGACAACAATATATTGTAAGTAATAGGGCGTGCGTTAGATATAAATATCTATGCATCGGCATTGTATCCTCAATGCTCTACACGTCCTCACCTGTATTAATCCTTGATAAATGATTTGGTCCAAAATTACTCTTGCTTGGCTTAACCACCATAGTAAAATCAAACTCTTAGAATAACAATATCCAACGGCATATGCGCCCCTACAAAATGGGATTGTTCACCAAGTACTTCAAAGCCATGTGATTTGTATAGAAAATAAAAGGTGTTGCCAACAAGTATTGTCTAAACTTATGCAAAGTCATGCGTAAATCATGGACAAGGCCTCACACTTTGTAGTTGTATAATTCTATTCAGCTGGTGTTAACTTCTTGCTTACAAAGAAAATAGGATGATCAACAATACCTTCTCTAGGTGGGCTAATACCACACCAATGGCCATGCCAGAGGTGTCCACATGCACATGAAAAGGTTTGGTCCATGAAGGAAAGCACAAAATAGGTGTCAGTAGTAAGCCTTTCCTTCAATGTCTCAAATACGTGCGTTGTTGTGCTTCACCCCAATGGAACTTTCCTTTGCTATTCAATAATTCCTCCAAGGGCACAAAAATCTTAGCATATCATTTGATAAACTTCCTGTAATAGCCTGTGTGCCCCAAGAATCTGAGCACCTCACTCTGGTTTGTGGGTTTCTCTAGGCCCAAAATGATAAAGAACCGTAGCAGGATCCACTAATAAGCCTTCCTTACAGATGATGTGTCCAAGAAAAGTCCCAAAAGGTGTAGCAAAAATGTACTTCTTAATGTTTAAAGAGATGCTCAACTATCGGAACCTCTCAAACATAAGTCTTAAGTTATCACAATGATCCTTCACTAGCCCATACACTGTCCAATCATCTAGATAAACTTGCAAGAACTTATGAATAAAGTCCTAGAATGCTTGCACAACAATGCGTGAAAATATTGTAGGCACATTCTTCAATCCAAAGGGCATAACCATGTATGCAAAACTTCCCCACTCAGTGGTGAAAGTTGTCTTTTCTGATCCTCTTTAGCAATCCTTACCTGATGATATCTAGAAAATACATTAGTGAAGGAGTAGATCTCGCACCCTACAACACCTTCCAATATTTCTTCAGTAAAAGGTGTGGGAAAAGGATCTATTACACATACAACATTCAAATCCCTGTAATCCACACAAATTATGATTATTCCATCTTTCTTAATACTAATCACCATAGGGCTAACCCACTTTGATTCATCAATAGGCTCTATGATTCCATAATTCAACATCTTATCTATTTCTTCCTTCACCTTGACGTGCGTGTTAGGGTTAATCTGTAAGGCCTCTTCCTAACTGGGCGTGCACATTCCTTTAAATTGATTCTAATCTCGCCCAAAGAGTCATGTACCCCTTTTAATTCATGATAGCCTCTAGGGAACAAGTCCTGGAAGTCATGTAACAACTCAATTATCTTAGCAACCTCAGAGTTAGACCAATAATCTCCAATGATAGCCTCCTTAGGTTCAACATCCGTCCCAATGTTGACCTTCTTCATTTTCATCGGCTCATGGTAGGTGCACGCCTAATCTTCTTCTATCTAAGACCTTGCGTGTACCCTCTAGCTCCAATTATTCATCATCAATTATATAGACCATCTTACCTTTCTCTTTCTCTAGGAAGGCACGCCCAAGATGTTCTGCATCAGTCACTTCTTCTTCAAAGTGTGCCTCCAAGTATGCCTCTCCTAGAAACTTCCGAATAAGTTCCTCAGCCTTTGCACTATCTCCCATAGTCAAGTGCTTCATAACCTGTAATACCTCATTCACTAGAGGTTTAGTGGAAAAATAGTCAAAGGTTTGAATCATACCTATAGTTAGTTCTTGGCAATTCCCCGTCTCTCTATTCAACTCGCTGGACATACCATACACACGCGTAGCCTCACAAGGTGTAGTAGAGCTTGTGCACCCATATCAAAGGTGGTAAAGCTTCCTCCCCCTCTTTCCAGATCCTCTCACACTGCTGAATGTGGTGTTGGAAATGGTATTTACCGTGGAATTCACAGATTTGAGTAGGCACATTACTCCAGAGAAATAAAAGAGATAAGGCGATTCTCACTTCTCGCCACTCTAAGAGATTATCCTTATGAACCATCCACCAAGAAGTCAGCAATCCTACATAGAGTATAAACTAGCATATTCCTTCTTTCCACTTGATTTATCCACTGAAATTCCATAAAGCACGCAGGAACACTTCAAGATTTCCCTCAAGAAAGGTAAATTGGTATTCACGCACAAATGCTTAACACAACGTAGCATGCTTACACACGTAACTGCACTCCTCACTTCGTGCCCAACCATTTCATAAGTGTCATGTGCCCAGTTGTCACATGTAACACTTGTAGTATCACTCATGGACTGTGCATCATCCCATTGGAGAACTCCTTCCTTTGATGGCTCAAGGACTTCCAGATCTCTAATGGTGCACACATAAATTTTGTTCAAATCCTCTTCACTTAAGGGCTCTACATAAGGTGCATCTTTCCCATCTATTAAAGGAATGATGACGCACTCTTCCTTGTTCTCAAAACTTATATATCCTTTGTTGAAGTGTAGATCAACGTTGTTTGCATAACACAAAGGGCACCCAAGTAGTGCTAGAAAAGTGTCTACTTCTACATGCACCAAGACCTCAAAGTCCCTAGTAAACTTCCTCCCTGTATAATAATAGTAGCATCCTTCAATACTCCAATTGGCGTGGCTTTAGTCCTGTTTACCATAAAAAACATTCGAATATGGTTGCAATGGTGGTCTCCCCATCTGAATCCACACATCCAAAGTGAGTACATTCACTTATGCACATGTATCAATCAAGATGTTACTCAAAAGATATCCATCAATAACAACATTCAGAGTGATCTCCTTATCATAATCCATGCTACGAGGAGGCACATTAGCATGTACCATCTGTATTTTGTGCTCAACTCTAAAGACGCAACATATTTTCCCTTAACCATTCCACCAACAAAGGGATGGTGTTCTCTTGTTGCAACATCTTACAAACCTCTTTTAAATCATCAACATCCATTTGAGGAATACCAACTACTTTATTTTGTTCTAACTTCCACAAGTGTTCTTTCAAAATTTTTATCTCACCTTATAAATTGCTAATCACTTCCATGGTTTCTTGATAAACTTTCTTATGATGCATAGGGTCTGGATACTTTGTATGTAATACCTCCTCTTTGTAATGACAAAATGCTACTTTGGAACTTCCTTAACACGCAACCTCAACGTGTGTAGTGATATTCACAGTACCAATTTAGTATCGTGCACTAACTTCGGCATCCACTGGTCTTCCACAGTGCGTTGTACTCTAACCATTCCCGCCCTTGTCCTCCTGCTTGTGCTTCTTACTCAAGTGTTCATACAAATTCAGGCATTCTTCATAGTTGTGGTTCTTTCCATAGAAAGAACAAATGATATTCTAAGGTCATTCGCACTGTAATAATCAAGGGATCTCGCATCCATAACATGTTCCTCATGGAAACTTACTTCTTCCACCGCCGTAACCTCGGCCTATGAATCCTCCATGATATCCTCAACCTCTACCTCGACCTCCATTAGAGCACCCTTCATTGTGATTATGCTCATGATGCTCACCTTGTTCCTTAGAATTATTTGCAACACTGGTCTGTCACACACCAGTATCAATGACATCATGAATTTGATCAATCAACCTATAATTCTCTATATCATGAGTGGTAGACCTACAAATCTTATAGTAACAGGACACATTATTCCTTATCGCGTTGCAACAATGGGCACCTTCTTGAATCATGATCCAAGTGACATATCTCATAATCCAACAACATGGTGCGCACCAATTTATGAGGACAACTATCCTTAGTATGTCCTTCTACTTCATAATCTGTGCACCAAATTCCACTGCACATCTCATGTGCTGAATTAGATAATAATTTATCTCAATGTTTCACCATTGCTGCAATTTGAGCCTCTAAAAATGGGATAAATCCTATGTCTACACTCCTAACTGCCTCAGTGTGTAGAGCTACTTCAAGTTCCTCACGCGGATCTATATAAGTCTTGTGTGAGAGTGCCCTTCTGAAAGGTGTGATCAAACCTCCAATGAACCATTGAGCATGATGACTTGGGTGAATTTCATAAGATAAATTTGATAAGAGGGTTTTGAACCATGCATCATACTCCCGAAAACTCTCAGTTGTGCCTTACTTGAAATCTTTCAGTGCGCTGATGCTCTTCTGCTCAAACTTAGGTATATAAAACTCTGCTAAGAAGGCATCGTGCAACACAATATAGTCTATACAAGTCCGGTTCAGATCAAATTTCCTATACCAACTATGTGTGTGCCCTTGCAATGTAGTTGCAAATTGACTTGCCTTGCGCTCTAGAGTCATAATCCCCTTTGTGTGCCATAGTATCTCACATATATGCACGTGCTTAGTTGCATATTCTATTCCTCTATATTATGGGAGACGAAGATACATCTCCATATAAATTTTATGAGGTGCATACAGACGGTGCCCACCAGATCCAAAGCATGTATTAACTCATGTATTTCCTCCACCTCCAGAACCAGCAGATCTGCTAGATCCCGAGCCACCTGATCCCCCTGATCCTCCTAACGCTCCTCCTGTAGTAGGTATCAGACCAAAGGATGCACTGCCTTGTGTTCCAAAAGTTGTGCTAAACTGAACTCCTACAGTCTACAAAGTTGTGCTACTTATAGACATGATGTCAACCTTCTATGCACCCACGTTTTGTACTGATGACGCGCCAGAAAACATACCTCCAACTGGACCTCCAAATAACACAGATGACAATTGTGCCACCATAGATGAATAAGCTACCTAATTAACTCCTGAACTTGACTACAAACTAACTCTATATGTCGCTACTCTATTGCCCACACTAGCTTGCTTATTGATAACTATCGTAGAAATTGAAAACCAAGCGTAAGGGATAGGTCGTTAGGAGGGATAAAATGTGCGTCTGTGGTCCATGTAGCTTCCATTGGTGCACTCTCATCTGAGGTCGAAGAGGGTTCTCTACCATGCTTTCCTAAATGGGGGATTTCTAGATGCTCCATCTTCACATCCTCTGCGTGAGCTCCAAATCCTTCATGAGCCATCTCTCTTTATAACGCCACCGGTTACACATCTTCACACTACTTCTCCAAATCCCTCTCACATGTCTCATTAAAATTAAGCCACCTTTCTTCTTCTCTTTTTCTTTCTCGCCGCTAGATCTGCCATAATTCACCACATCCGCTTCTCGCCCCACATGTGCCGAGGTTTAGCTAGCCATATGTCTGTTCCAAATCCAGGGTCACAATCAAGATATTAATCACTAAAGGAATACAAAAAAATATGATCCTTTGGGTTCACACAAGAACTGGAACTCAACAACCTCTGGACAAGAATAAGTAGAAACCACGTACTCCAGAATATAGCTATTCAGAACACCACTCCACCAATGATCTACAACATGTGTCCAAGTTAGATCTGCATCATACAAAGCCTGGAATTCTTTGTGTCCAAACAAGTGTACAAAACCTCCAATTTCTCTTTGATGCGTAAGCAACCAGCCACTTGTACAACTCTATAGGAAATATGGAAAAGAACATCTCATACAACTCGTGATACAGATTCTATTCAACCCACACGTGTGCATTAAAATTAGGTCCAGTGCTAAATTTGTGAGCATACTCTTCCTCCAAATCATCTAACCACTCTTCAATACTAGCCAAGGTCAATTGATATGTCTTCATCATGCAACATCTTGACAAACAACTGAAAAAGAGGTCCTGGAAATGGAACCAAAATGTAGCCTAGATTTTACCACCAACAACCCAAGGCGCGCTAGCACATCACTCAACCTAAATTGAGCACTCACCCAAAGTGCGCAAGGGTACTAGGTTCCTCTTTTATGTTAGCTTGTTCAAGGATTTAATATGAATTAACATGCTTATATAGATATTCCAGATCCATAATAGATAACCAATTATATTGCAATGCATAAACCAGATCTAGATCTTAACCATTAACATGAACAATCAAACAAGAATCAAGATTAACTTTACCATACAAGAACCATTCACATATGTGTCTACAATCAATATCCAACCACAAATATCCATTATATTAAATACTACAAAACATAAAAGCTTCATACATCCATAATATAGTCACCATAGTCATGCACACTCACAAACTCACAACATAACACTAAAAAAACATGGAACTGTCTAAACCATGCAAATCAATACATATTTAAAGGTAGTGGGGACTTGCCTTCACCGCCCATGCACCTTTCAAAAATAGGCTACATGCTAATAATAGCCATGTGCCCTTACATGATAAATACAAGAGCATGCAAGCTCACTAATAATAGACTATCTAATAATACAACCTGCAGTCTAATCCTATTAATAGCCTCAAAACTATGCATAACACTTGATCTTCTACTTGTCCAAAATATCCTTTGTGTGTTCTTCAAGTCTTCTACAAAATGTGTTCCACACTCCATGTCTAAAATTAGCCTCAAACTAGAAAATGACTAAGTCTTGATTTCATGCCGACATTTTTAGATATTCACATATTCCTAGTGCTATTGTGATCACTTCATGGTTATCTTTTGACACCTCTACTTGGGATATCACATCCATCAAGTCACTTGTACATACTCATCATCTTCTCTTATACTAGAGGCCATACATTCCTTTCATACTATACACTTTCATGCTTATCCTCCACTAGTATGATTATTCAACATGATCAATTATTTATTACCTATCTTTATCACAGTTCCAATCCATATTTAACATACATGCCTATCTATATTTTTCTATAACATTTCTAACATCATTTCAACATATATACTATTATTATCATCACTTATTACAATATCAAAATCAATGCACATCACATAAGAAAAACAAATCAATACAACTCCTATCCACAACATCAATATATATATCTTTGAACTAAGATAATTGAAATAACCTAACACGAAGTAGATCC
Source organism: Taxus wallichiana var. yunnanensis (assembly GCA_018340775.1). Taxonomy (NCBI): domain Eukaryota; kingdom Viridiplantae; phylum Streptophyta; class Pinopsida; order Cupressales; family Taxaceae; genus Taxus; species Taxus wallichiana. Next base: position 558,886,235 of record CM031234.1, read on the forward strand.
TAACTTAGTTAAAGTCAAGATAATACATCAAGATAAAACATAAATGAAAGCTAATTAACTTGCGTAAAACATGAACTCAACATTAAATGAAAACCTCCATTTGATATTTGGATTTGTTTTGGATTATAGATACTTCTTTTAATGAGTTGAACGTAGACCACACACGATCAAAGATTTCTTAAGCAAGAGGAAGAGATCTCATCAAGTATGACTTAATTTCGATTTTGATTCTTCTCTTACTACTCTTTGGAAAGTAGAAAAGGGGGAGAGTTAACAAGCCTTCTAATAACATGAAATGCTCTTCTCAAGTATAATGTCTATTAAGGACATGGTGCCAGTTTTGACAAGGTGTACTAGGCTTCTTATATAGCTTTCCATTTTGGGAGAAGCTTGCATCCTAGTGAATGTGGGATAAAATGAAATGTAGAATTAGAAAGGGATAAGTATGATTATAAGAGATTAATTAAATATTAGCAACTCATGGGAGTTTGGGAAGGTTTAATTAATCAACTAGGATTAATTAATAGACCAAGTTAAGCTTATAAAAGCCATTTGAAGATGATTTAGGGGGAGATTAGTAGAATTTGAAGGGTTTGAGAGAGGGATTTAACCAATAAGAGGGTTTATTGATTAAATACAATATTATAAAGGCTTAATTAATTAATAATGGTTAATTAATTAATTAAAATATGATTATAACTAATGAAACGACGTTAATTGACATCCAAGATGAGGGATAAACTAGTTAATTAACTGAGTATCATTAATTTACCGAGATGAAGGGGAATGCTAGATAATTAGTGGGAAATAACTAATTATAAAAAAATAAAAGTAAAAAAGACACCTTGTGAAATTTTAGTATTAAAATTGTGTGGTCAAACTTAGGTGTCTACATTTGCCCATATTTGATGTGGTGTAGCGCAAAAAGACATCATTTCAAAGATTTTTGACAATTGTATTCGGTGTGGGTGGAACAAAAATTAGTAGGATGGATGATTCCCCTCAAGTGTTGATGGGGTGATAGAAGGGTTCAATTAACACTTGAAAATAAGATGATAAAATGAACTCGACGGAAAAATAGCTTATCGTGATGGTAGGGAGTTGAACTTGGCTTGGTTGCCCTTGGTTCAATTTGATTGATTTTATTTGGAGCCTTTACACTAAGTGGCTTAGGCAAGGGAGGAAGGGGGTAAGAAACATGTCATTGTGAGAACTATGTTTTAGAAAGAAGAAAGGTTAATGAGAAGGAATGTTAGTTAGAATGGGAAAGACGACAGATGGATGGAAATATCAGACAAGAGCGTACACACCATCCTAGGTCGTAAGTACCTTTATTTGATGTAAGCATATGAAAAAGTGTAAAATGACATCGAAGCCATAATACTAATTTTGTGCAATGTTAAAGGACTAACTCAAATAAAAATACACAATCAATGCAATACGAGAAAGTAAACAAACAAGTAAATGAACAAATAAACAAACACAATCAAATAAACTTAAACAAACAATGCTTAAGACGATTGTACCAATGTTTTTGTTATCCATTTCAAAGACCAAAATGATCGATTTATATGAAAAGGGTTAAAATGATGCCCCAAGCAAGGATACATGTAAGGGATTGAACAAAGGCCAAAAAATTCCCATGAAAAGAAAATGTGCACTATGAAACTACCTTGAGTAACGATATATGTTGGGAAGATAGACATAGAAAACAAACAAGCTTTGTTGGTGAAAGAAGATCATAATATGATAATCCACATGTCGTGGCAATAAAATGATCAAGAATTGAAGTAAGATGTTTTGTAGTATGGTTTCCATGTTTAATGTTTTTGAGTTTTTGTGAATGTTTAGGATTTTCTAGATGTTTTGAATCTTTTTGGATTTTTGGGGTTTTACCAATTTTTTTAGATTTTTAAATGTTTTACCAATGTTTTTGGATTTTCTAAAGGTTTTATAGTTTTTTGGATTTTCTAAAGGTTTTACCATTTTTAAAAGCTTTTCTAGGTGTTCGAAACTATGTACATGGAAGTTTTGAGTGCCAAGATGCCCCCATTGAGAGGTGAAAATATACACAGTGAATCCTATGCATATATACAAGAATATGATAAGCTAGATCAAGGCCAAGATGGATAGGTTCAACAAGGTCGAAACACAAGGCAAGGATAACTATGAAGAAACAATCATGCCCCAAGTGCGAGGTTCTTGTGAACAATAGAATCATCCTAAGGTACTAGAAACCAATTTTCACCAAAGGACTTGTTCAAAGTGCCACAATTGCATGGTTTTCACATTTGAACAAATTTATTTTTCTTTATGATTTTTGTTTTTATGATTTGTTTTTTTAAATTTTTCTCGATGTTTGATTTTTTGATTTTGGATGCCTCTAAGCTCAGGTATAGAAATTCTTGAGATGCATGATATTCATGGGATCCTGGAGCTCATCACCATCAGGATATACAATTTTATATCCCCCGAGCCAAAATTTGCAACCAAATGAATGGCCCTAACCAGATTAGGATAAAACTTTCCTCTCTTTTCATGCTCTTTAGTAGTATTGAACTAGTTTTCTTTAAGAACAAGATCTCCAACCTCAAATTCATGGGAGATAAGGCACTTGTTATAGCTAACACAAATTTGATTTTGATACACTTTGAGGTGGTTGAAGGAATTTAGGCATTTTTCATCAAGAAGTTTAAGCTCTATTAGTCTATCCACCCTGTAGTCCTCTTCATTATCTAGATAGTCTTTCAAGGATATTTACAAAGAGGGAAGATCGATCTCTAAGGGGATGATAGCTTCAATGCCGATGCCAAGGGAATAAGGAGTTTCTCCTATGGGTATGCGGATGGAAGTTTGGTAGGCCCATAAGGAAGGATAAATTTGGAGATTCCAGTTACGACCTGTCTTATTGACTAGCTTTTCCATAATCCAAACAAGGGTTTTATTTGTATCCTTAGCTTGCCTATGTAGACACTAAATCACACAATTTGGGTATATTTATAGTCCTAATTACATACCACTATTTATATGATTCATAAGCAAGAAAAGTACTAATTGACCACTGTCTTTGGCCTCTTTACTTGATTTTTTATTTTCTCACTTGGTTTTACACTCCTCCTTTCCCAGTTTGTCTTTTCATACTTCAACATTTCTAACTCTAGACACCAGCTCACAGCCAAGATGCTAGCACACAGGTGCCCCCGTCCCCTCTAGGCACCCTTGACCTCTTAGTATCTTGCTTGCATCTTTCGGGTCCATTCTAGCTGTTTGGGCATCTTGATTTTTAATAGTAGGCCTTGTTATCCAAAATGTGCCCCCGCTCATTTTTTTGTGGCTAACTCCTCTCATTTTTTTCTCTCTCGTGCCTCGGTCATAATATTTTTCTTTTCAGAAATCAAAACCTTCTGGAAATGACACCATTGGATAGAGCTCTTTCTCAACTTTCCAGAGAGGTAAAGTTTTCCTCCTAACTCCATGTATTTTTAAAGTTATGGCTCGACGGAGTTTTTTTGGAAAAAATTTCCCCTGAAAGGCCCGCGGCCAATGAGATGCCACCACGTGGCACCTAGAGTGGCGGAGCGTGGGGAAATTTTGGAAAATTTTCCAAATGACCAAAAAGGTGCAAAATTCAAATTTTTGCCCGCCAACCCGATTTGGCCCTGTTTTGCCCTAAAACTTCAAATGGCCATATCTTTCAATCCAGAGCTCAGTTTTTCGCGTTCTTTATATCAATGGAAATTTGGTGAAATTCTCTACAAGATTCCGGGGTCATTTTTGCATTTTGATGGAGTTTGGAGAGAGAAAATTGAAAAACGCCTCTGGCACATGGTCATGGATAGAAATGACGTTTCAACCACCGTTTTTAATGAAGAATGGCTCGCATTCTCTCCTAGCATGGCTAAAAATGTCAGGGGATGGGTCTGTAAGGATGCCCATGCTATTTTGAATGTGTTTTGGTCAATGGTTGAATCCCTTCCACGTTTTCCCATGTTTCTCTCTCCTGGGCTCATCCCTTGCACTATAAAAGCCAAATTTGGCTCATTTTCAAAGGGTTGAACATTTTTTGTGTATTGCAGGTCCCCTTTCTCACCTTGGAAGTGATTTTGGTGGAATATTAGACCTTTTCTAAGAACTGCAACTCATTTTTACCTCCCAGGTGTTATAATGCAAGTGATTTTGATGTTAAAATAACAATACAGGCCTTGTGATTAATTTTTCATCCTCTGCTGGTGTTGTTTGACTAATTTCTGATTCTTCATTATAGTTATCAGTTTGTGCATGTTGTTTTGTTACATTTTATGAATTGTGTCAATCAGAAGTGAGAAATGCTCACCACTCCTTTGGTGCATCACCTATTAGCATTAGTTTTAGTTTATCTGCATTCTCTATCTCTGTCTCCTTTGGAATTTAGGGTAGGATTAGGAATTTAAACCTCTGCAACTTGTAAGTGATAAATCTGATCAGAGGAGTTGAGGAACTAGCCTCTAATCTAGAGATTCCTTTCCCATTTTACAAGTCCCACACTTGGGGAGAGGATTCAATGTTGTGCAATCACACTGGATGTCTAAAATATCAAACTAGAAATTTGATCAACATCCAGGGGTGCTGCTGATTTGCAACAACAGTTTTGGCACGCCCGGTGGGACCTTAGAGGTCTTCATCTTCATTGCAACAAAATTGATGTGCATTTGTTGCAAGTTTCTTGCTTTAAAAGAGCTATAAATTGCACATCTGGCGACTCCAAGGAAGAAGAATCAGCTGGTTTTAGCAGTGCAGACCTGAAAACTCATGAGAAGAATCAACACAAGGTCAAGAGCTGGAGAGGAAGAGGTGTTGTTTGAATATCTGCAGTTATCTCCAAGAATAAGGAAAAGTGGGAGGAGAATCCAAAGGTCTCCATCTCCACCAAACATAACTCTCTCAACTCCTCCACCTGGTAGGCCTTTCATTCAATCAACAAGGGTTCTAAGGCCAATTAGAATGGCACAAAACAACCCCTATGTCAATTTCACTGGCAGCAGCCCACTTGCTCTCAATGCACAAAATCCAATCCCTATTAAGCAGATCAAGAACATTCCATACTTTACTGGAGAAAATCAGACCTCACCGGTGATCATGTTAAGGATATTGCTAACATTTGTGCAATCCATGAGATCAATGAGATGCAAGTTTTGCACAAACCGCTTTGGCATCTTCATTCAAAGAGAAAGCTTTGTAATGGTTCGGAGTCTTGCCTCAGGTTCTATTCAAAATTAGAATCAACTATGTATAGCCCTCCATGAGCAGTTTGGGGAAAAGGGAGACAACTTGTCCCTTTTGGAGTAGCTGACAACTATCAAAAGAGCTCCCAATGAGCGGTGGACTGATTTTAATTTTAGATTTCAAAGGACTTGGGAGAGAATTCCAGTGGTAGTCAGGCCAACAGAGAAGATTCTTTTCTTTATTACCTTAAAGCTTTAAATTTTGATATTTCTATGTTAATTCAGTCCATGGGAGGCACAACTATCCCCATTGCTTATAGCATTTCCATTAGAGCTGAAAATTGTTTGATTCAAGCTGGCAAGCTGGCTCCTAGGCCTCCAATGCCATTATTTCCAAGTTTAGAGAGCCCAAGTACTAGCCAAGTGCCTAATTTAGCTTCTATTCCCACTCATAGAAATTAGAATTCAAGTGAAGCTTCCACTTCATCTTCTAGTGCCTCAAATGAACTTCAAGAAGTCATGAAGTAATTGCAAAATCTAGGTAATGAGCTGGTTACACTCAAATTCAAGAAGCTCAAGGTTTTAGACCTTCCTTCCAACCTCAAGCTCACCTAACAGGTAGCCATATCAACCTCATAGACCACCCAATCCAGCTGCAAATCTAAATCAAGCAAGGCCTCCCGCCAACAGACCATTTTAGCCCTATAGTCCCAATGCTACATCTCGCATCTAAAGCATTAGTGCCAAGACAAAACAATATAGCTCAAGAGTATGATTGGTGTTTCCCATGCAATGAACCTCATAACTAGTCCATGTGCTTCAACGGTGCCTTGAATCAAGCTTTAATGGTGACAAAGAATCGGTGTGGAGGGTGAAGGTAGTCAAGGAAATAACCAAAGAACAAGAAACATTCCAACAAAGAATCAGCTCCAAATGATACCACACTTGTAAACCGGCAGAAAGAGTAAGATTTTTGTGGCATGAATCAAATGATTTCCCAAAGTGTCGCAACCAACACAAGGTTAAAGAGAAGAAATTTGGGTGAAGAACAGCCATTGGCCCCAAGTAATTCACGACCTTCTCGTCACTCCACAAAATATTGGCAAACAAAATGTAATCCCAAGACGCAAGGATTGCCTAAAACAACCCCTAGGCCAATCCAAATGCCATTTGTTGCTGCCCATGTGCAAGGAATGAATGTGCAAAAAGCCAAGGGACAATAGAGGGATGCTTCATCTCCATTTAGTATCATTAATCGATGAAGAAGAGAAATGTAAACATATCAATGTGGGAATCACTATCTATCCTGTGCCAAAGAGATTTGCTACAAGCTGCCATGAAGGACTCGGTCAACTTCAAATCAACAAGTCCAAATGCAAGAGAAGGTGCTCACAAATGCTGCCTAGCTCGAGGGGAATCATGAAGGACAACAAGGTAAAATATTGAAGCCCCCTCCATTATGTGTTTCATTGATCATTGGGAACCAATTAGTACACAATTGCAGGATTGATTCCGGGGCAAGTAGTTCAGTAATGCCCAAGAAAATAGCTGATCAGTTGGGAATTCAGTATGAAACCATATCCAAAGGGGTGGTGCAGTTGGATGGGACAGCAGTAACAACAATCGGGATGATTAAAAACTTGAGTCTTACTTTGCATGCCTGTCCCAATGTGGTTGTTTTGCAAGATGTCTCAGTAATAGACCTTCCACCACTCTTTGCCCTATGTTTGTCAAGGGATTTCATAGCTAAGATTGGAGGTTACTTGTCTGCTGATTGGTCACACATGCTGTTCAGAACAAGATATGGAACCAAAGCCACAATCAGGTTTGAACCTATTGCAAACTTTCACATTGAGCCTTACACTCCAAGTCAGATTAATGCCAATTGTTCAACATTTGATCAAGAAGATCATCCAAGCACTGATGAAGCTGACACCAAGGTTGGAAGCATCCCAGATTTAACTTTTGATGAATGGGCAAGCAAGGTGCATGCTTTTATCCTTATCAAGAAATAGAAGAATCGAGTCGCGAGTCTATGCATACATGAAGAAAATCAACCTATTCCTAAGATCACCAAGCCAAACCACAAATATGACAATGAGGTATGGCGGTTGTTATTTGATGGATCAAGGAGTAGAAAAGGTGCGGGAGGGGGATCCATGCTGGTTTCACCTCAAGGAGTTAAGTATTATTCAGCTTTTAGATTTCAGTTTGCATGCTCTAATAACACTATTGAATATGAAGCCTTGATGCAAGGACTGCATTGGGCAATCAAGAGAGGAATAAAGAACTTGCAAGTCTTTGGTGACAGTGAGTTGATTGTCAACCAAGTTAAGGGGTAGCATGCTGTCAAGAATGATCTACTCAAGTGCTACAAAAATAGGGTGTGGGACCTCATTGAAGATTTTGAGGGCTTTAGCATAAAATCCATTCCTAGAAAAGAGAACCAAGCTGCTGACAGGCTTGCAGCAGTTGGGGAAGCCTTTGACATTGTGGAGAGCATTCAAAAGGACAAGGTACAGCCAAACATCCATGTGATTGTGAGGCCTTTAGTGCCAAATAACAATGTAAGTTGGCAAGTGTTTGAAAATGATCAGCAAATCATCCATTTCTTACAAGAAGAGGCTGAATTCTCACCAAAAATCGGGAAAAGTTGGAGCAGCAAAGATATGGTGACCAAGTGGTGCAGTGAGAACTAACAAAATACCAAAGGGGCTTATTACTTTGGAGTCCATTTTCAATCCTAATGATCAGTTTAGGAAGGAGAAAGCAAACATCCAAGTGAAGGGAGAAGATTCAGTGTCCATCTCAAGAGAAAGAGGCAAATCACTCCAAATTGGTAAGATGACAACTGAGAAAGAAAGGTATGAGTTCATACAACTTTGTCAAGAATTCCCTGATGTGTTTGCTTGGAGCTATGAAGATTTGAAAGGTTTTAATCCCGAGTTAGCTCAACACACCATTGAATTGGATCCAAATACTAAGCCCATCAGGTAGAAACAAAGGCCAGTCCAACCCCACATGGAGCCTCTCATGAGAAAAGAATTGAATAAGTTGATAGAATCAAGAATCATATTCCCTATCAAGCATTCTAGTTGGGTTGCCAACTTGGTTCCAATCAGAAAGAAGAGTGGGGAAATCAGATTGTGTGTTGACTTTAGAGATTTGAATAGAGCATCTCTCAAGGATCATTATCCACTTCCTTCCATGGAGCAGATTTTACAAGTTGTTGCTGGCTCGAGAGGTTTTCACTACTTGATGGCTATTCAGGGTATAATCAGATTATGGTGAAGGAAGAAGATCAGTTCAAGACAGCCTTTACAACTAAATGGGGAACTTATGCATACAGGAAAATGCCATTTGGGCTGTCCAACGCTGGAGCTACCTTCCAAAGAGCAATGGACATGGCATTCAAAGGTTTGATTAACAACATTGTACTGATATATCTTGATGATATCACCGTTTTTTAAAAAAATATAGCAGACCACCTCTTTCATTTGAGACAAGTGTTCCAAAGGTGTAGAAGATTTGGAGTCTCCTTGAATCCTAAAAAGTGTGTTTTTCTAGCCCATGAAGGAAAGCTCCTTGGCCACATTGTCTCCAAAGAAGGATTAGCAATTGATTCGGAAAGAGTCGAAGCCATAAGAGCACTGCCATTGCCAAGCCACAAGAAGGCCCTTCAAAGTTTCTTGGGAAGAATAAATTTTGTTCGGAGGTTTGTCCCAAATTTTGCAGCCCTTTTCAGACCTATCACCAAGATGCTAAAGAAAAGCATGGCTTTCAAATGGACAACAGAAGGAAAGGAAAGTTTTGAAGCAATCAAAGAATCCATCTCTCAAGCCCCAACTCTCATCAACTCGGATTTCTCCAAGGATTTCATCCTCTATGCGTTTGGAGGTGATGATACTATTTCTGCAATTTTGGTATAGCAAAATAAAGACAATGATGAATAGCCAATTGCTTTCTTCAGCCAAAGCCTGGAGGACTATGAGGTGAGATATTCTTTCATTGAGAAGCATGTTCTTGCAATAATCAGGAGCTTGAAGAAATTCAAGCATCTAGTTTCAAACAATAAGGTCCAATTGCTGGTTTCTCATGCGGGGGTTAAAGACTTCCTCCTCAACAAAGACTTGAATGAAAAAAGGGCAGGTTGGATTACTTGTGTCATGGAGTATGACATTGAGATCAAAGTCACCAAGTTGGTAAGAGGAAAAGGATTGTGTGAGCAGCTGATCTTGAGAAAACAAGAGGAATCATGCAACGAGAAGGAGGCTGTTTTGGCGTTGCAAGACAACCATGAGCAAGGAAGCACTCAAGAGGAAAATAATGGTGTCCCCACTCCTTGCTGGACCCAAAGTATAATGCACTTCCTAAGCACAGGCCTATGCCCTCCAGAGATGAACAAGACCCAAAGAAGACACTTCAGATTGCAGGCTGTCCCATATGCCCTTGTTGATGGTGTTTTATTCAAAAGAGATGTGAATGGAGTACTGCTGAGATGCATTGGTACAAATCAGATTCATAAGGTGCTGGAAGAGTTCCATGGTGGACCAGCTGGTGGTCATTTTGCACCAAGAGTGACAGCTCTAAAGATCATGAGGGCTGGTTATTATTGGCCCAAGATTTTCAATGATTGTTATGCATGGATCAAGAGGTGCAAGAATTGTGCATTTTTCACAGGTAAAGAGAGGCTAGCTGCCCTCCCATTGCATCCAATTTCAGTTGACCAACCATTAATGCAATGGGGTTTAGATTTCATTGGAGTTATTAATCCCACCCGAGCCAAGGGCACAAATGGATTTTAATGACCACAAATTACTTCACCAAATGGATGAAGCAAAGAAGCACTCAAGGAAGCAAATGAATCTAGCATCTTAGACTTCTATGAGTGAATAGTAACCAGATTTGGCATACCAGCTACAATAATATCAGATAATGCATTGGCATTCATTGGATCCAAGGTGACTGAATGGGCTCTCAAGAACGGGATCTACCTAAGTACTTCATCAAACTATTACCCCGCAGTAATGGCCAGGCTGAATCTACAAACAAGAACTTGTTGAAGATCATTAGGAGGACTCTTGATGAGAATCAGAGGTCTTGGCATACCAAATTGAAATCAGCCTTATGGGCTGATAGGATAACTCCTAAAAGATCTACAGGTAACTCTCCATTCAAGCTTGTTTATGGAAGAGAGACAATTTTGCCCATATCACTTGAGTTTCCAACATTGGAACTCATGAAACAATTGGAGTTGTTGGAGTTTGAGCCCATGGAAGTCAGATATGCAGAATTGATGGAGCTCCAAGAAATCAGAAATCAGGCATCCCAAGCAATGGAGAAGGATCAAGCTTTGATAAAGAAGACCTTTGATAGAAAGGCCAAGAACAAATCCTTCCAAGTTGGAGATCTAGTGTTAAAATGGGATGCGGATAGAGAAAAACCGGGAAGGCATTCAAAATTTGATGCCATTTGGAGTGGCCCATACATGGTCACAAAGTGTAAGGACAACAATGCTTTCCAGTTGTCTTCATTGGATGGCAAAGAATTGCAGATTCTAGTCAATGGAATCCATCTGAAGCATTACTACTGAAGGAAATGCTTCACCCTATACATATTAGTTTAGGTTTTTCATTCCTCCAAGTGCTTGTGCACATTGTTTTTCTGTAGATTAGTTTTTCTTTCCCTAAGTGCTTTGGCACAAGCTTGCTGTTCCTGGAGATGTGTTTGCAGGCCTTGCTCCATCAGGTGATATTCCATCTTCCTCCTTGCAGTGTTCTAGTTAGTTGGGGTATCAAACAGAGAATTCAATGACTCCATACCCAATGGATTGCTTCAGGAAACTGGTAACTTCATCCAGCAGGTAGATGACCCCTCTGAGTTGCCAAAATTGTTATCCAAAATGTGCCCCTACTCATTTTTTGTGGCTAACTCCTCTCATTTTTTTCTCTCTTGTGCCTCAGTCTTAATATTTTACTTTTTAGGCACTCAAAACATTCTAGAAATGACACCATTGGATAGAGTTCTTTCTCAGCTTTCCAGAAAGGTAAATTTTTCCTCCTAACTCCATGTATTTTTGAAGTTATGGCTCGGTAGAGTTTTTGGAAAAATTTTCCCTGAAAGGCCCGCGGCCAATGAGATGCCGCCACGTGGCACCTAGAGTGGTGGAGCGGGGAAATTTTGGAAAATTTTCCAAATGACCAAAAAGGTGCAAAAATTGAAATTTTGCCCGCCAACCCGATTTGGCCCTTTTTTACCCTAAAACTTCAAATGGCCATATCTTTCAATCCAGAGCTCGGTTTTTCGCGTTCTTTATATCAATGGAAAGTTGGTGAAATTCTCTACAATATTATAGGGTCATTTTTTCATTTTGATGGAGTTTGGAGAGATAAAATCAAAAACACCTCTGGCATGTGGTCATGGACAGAAATGATGTTTCAACCACTGTTTTTATTGAAGAATGGCTCACATTCTCTCCCAGCATGGCTAAAAATGTCAGGGGATGGGTCTGTAAGGATGCCCATGCTATTTTGAATGTGTTTTGGTCAATGGTTGAATCCCTTCCATGTTTTCCCACGTTTCTCTCTCCTGGGCTCATCCCTTACCTTTGACCGTAAAAGCGTGATTTGGCTCATTTTCAAAGGTTGAACATTTTTTGTGTATTGCAGGTCCCCTTTCTCACCTTGGAAGTGATTTTGGTGGAATATTAGACCTTTTCTAAGAACTGCAACTCATTTTTGCCTCCCAGGTGTTGTAATGCAAGTGATTTTGATGTTAAAATAACAATACAGGCCCTGTGATTAATTTTTCATCCTCTGCTGGTGTTGTTTGACTAATTTCTGATTCTTCATTACAGTTATCAGTTTGTGCATGTTGTTTTGTTGCATTTTATGAATTGTGTCAATCTGCAGAAGTGAGAAATGCTCACCACTCCTTTGGTGCATCACCTATTAGCATTAGTTTTAGTTTATCTGCATTCTCTATCTCTGTCTCCTTTGGAATTTAGGGTAGGATTAGGAATTTAAACCTCTGCAACTTGTAAGTGATAAATCTGATCAGAGGAGTTGAGGAACCAGACCTCTAATCTAGAGATTCCTTTCCCATTTTACAAGTCCCACACTTGGGGAGAGGATTCAATGTTGTGCAATCACACTGGATGTCTAAAATATCAAACTAGAAATCTGATCAACATCCAGGGGTGCTGCTGATTTGCAACAACAGGCCTTTTTGTGGTTAATTACGAAATTCAAACAAGGGAATCATATAAATACAAAGCTTTGTGATCATAATAAAGGACACAAAATAACTAAGCATTATTTATCACCACCTAAGGTGCATCCAAAGGCATTACAAAAAACATTCAAGCATCCATCTAGCATTCATTCAAGGGAAAAGGGACTACATTATTTTCCATATAATTCATAGGACAAGAAGTTCATTTTTCCATACACACATCTATCTACATTTTCTACATCTAAATATTGTTCCCTATCAAGTGCGACCGCACAAGAGCCACCTAGGGCATGATTCTACACACAAACACACACAAAACTACATGGATTTTGAAATTTAGTGCAATGCCTAGATCGTAAGTTCACTCAGTCAGGTGATTTTCGGGGTCAGTCTAAATCCCCATTTGCATCCTTTCCTTTTTAGGATTTGATGCATTTTGGGATTTTACAGGTGTTCTTTCTTCTTGCAAGTTTTAGGTGAACAACAATGAGGTACAATGACATATAAATGATCAAAGGAGGCATCCAACAGACATCTCGTGACCATGTAAAACCGAGTTTCACATCTTCCGAGAAGTCATAAGTTCCCAAAGAAGGTCTTTGGCACCCCGACCTCGCATAAGCGCCATATTTCCAAAATTTATGAAATATTTGCATTATTCTGGGTTTAGTTACAACGCCCGAGTTCCCATTCCACCAGTTTATAGCTCATCACAAATTCGACATCATTGTAAATCAATTAAGTTATTTATCTTGTCATTTGCAACAAGGGTATTATATTTTTAAGCTTACTTGCTTGTGTCAAAATATGTACTTTATTGCATATTTTTATCAACCATGTTATATATTTAGGTTTAACATCTATTTAATTCAATATTTTGTTAATAACTTGTTACCTTTGAGGGTAATAGGGAGTATACCATTTATGAAATTTTTTAAAGCGTTGGCACATGGAATTCACTTGCTTGTTCTTGAATGATTTACCATTGTCAGATACAATAGCAGAAGGGATTATGTAATGAAAAATGATGTGGTTCATGATGAATTGTTAGATTTGAGAACTAGTGACTTAGGTGCGAGGAACAACCTCCACCCATTTGGTAAAGTACTCAATCACGGTAATGATGTGTTTGTGGCCATCAGATGAGGTGGGTGTAAGCTTTCCTATGAGATCGAGCCCCCATTTGGAAAATGGCCATGGTGTAGTGATAGGCTGTAAAGATTGAGCTGGTGCATGGATTAAGTTGTCATGATTATGAAATAAAACACATTTATTTACAAAATGAAAACATTCCATCTCTATTGTAGGCCATGTAAAGCCGACGCGTAAAAGTTTCTTTGTGAGGAGCATGCCACTAGTGTGATCACCATAGATTCCTTTGAGCCCATATTTGATAGATTAGATAGCCTCTTCAAAATTAAGACAATGCAATAGAGTCCCATCGTAGCCTTAACGATAAAGAGTTCCCCTAAGGAAGGTGTAAGGTGTGATGCACTAGATAAGGGTTATCTTTTGGGAACAGGAAATGTTGGGTGGGTAAGTGCCATCCTATAGAAAATTTTATATATCAATGTACTAGGGGAAAAGGGACCAACAACTTCACACACTAAACATGATTCAGGCATGTCGTAGGTAGGAACTCGAGTTGATCGACAAGGAACTAAAAATATATGCTATTTGACGATAAGCATAATAATGATACAATAGTAGCCATGAAATATGTTGACTTATTCCATGCTTGAGGGACATGTTGGAAGGAGATCGAATATTCTTTCAAGTTATCCACCATGCATTTATATAGTACAAGATTCTCATCTTTGACTTTATATTCATCATTCACTTGTTTGATAATGAGTTGTGAGTCACCTATAACCTTAAATTGTTTGATATTCCATTTTATAGTGACTTTCAAACCTATGATGAGAGCTTCATACTCATCAATGTTGTTTTTACATGGGAAGCCAAGTCTAAAAGCTTGCGGAATAATATCACTTGAAGGGGTGACAAGGAAAACTACTTCCCCCGAGCCATCAAAGTTGAATGACCCATCAACGTATATTTTCCTGGTAGATGACTATTCAATGTACAAAATAAAAGCATCTAGAAGATCCAAACTTAGGGGTTCCATTCTTGGTAACGGTGCTTCTACCAATTGATCAGCAAGTGCTTGTAGTTTTATAGCTTTTTGATGAACATACTCAATGTCAAACTCACTTAGTAAAATGATCTAGTTGGAAATCCTCTCGGTGAGTGTGGGTTTAGATAATAGGTACTTGAGTGGATCAAATTTATATATGAGATTTGTTTTATTGTTTATGAGATAGTGACACAACTTCTAGAAAGTGAAGACAATGACTAAGCGTGATTTCTTAATTTGCGAATAGTTGAGCTCATAGGAGATCAAGGTACTAAGTAATAGATGGATATTTATTTATGCTGGGCGTCATACTATTCACATGAGGTAGGTGGTACGAGAACAAGGGGTTGGTTAAGTATTATTTCAATTGAGTGCAAACATATTAAAAATTAGGACCCCAATGGAAATCAACATCCTTCTTAAGTAGATGGGTGAAGGAATGACACTTGTCTGCAAGATGGGATATGAATATTCAAATAGCATGGATTTTACCTTGTAAGCTACACAACTGTTTACAATTATTGTGAGGAGGCATATCATTAATAAAATTGACCTTTCTTGGGTCTATTTTGATTCCTCTTCTAGAGATGATGAAGCCCAATTTTTTTCTAGATATGACACCAAATACACACTTCTTTGGATTTAAATGGACCTTATAATCCTTTAGTCACTCAAAAATATGACCAAGGATTGTTGAGTGATCTACTTGGGTTTGGGACTTTGAGGATATCACCCACATAATATTATACAATGTCATGAAATATATCATGAAATATGGCAATCATGACACACTGATATGTGGCACCTGTGTTCTTGAAGCCAAAAGGCATGACCTAATAGAAAAAGGTTCCCTAAGGAGTAGTAAAAGTGGTTTTATGTTGATCCTCTTTCATAATTTTGATTTGATTATAGCCAGAGAATCCATCCATGAGGGATAAAATTTCATGGCATGTGGTTGAATCAAATAATCATGTCGATGTTGGGAAGAGGAAAATCATCT
This sequence comes from Taxus wallichiana var. yunnanensis, assembly GCA_018340775.1. Taxonomy (NCBI): domain Eukaryota; kingdom Viridiplantae; phylum Streptophyta; class Pinopsida; order Cupressales; family Taxaceae; genus Taxus; species Taxus wallichiana. Next base: position 558,901,806 of record CM031234.1, read on the forward strand.
TTAGGACACACTTTATTGATGTCCCTAAAGTCAGTGAAAATACTGAGATACCCACTAGTTTCTTGTGAAGAGGAACGATGTTGGAGATCCATTATGAGTAGTCAATAGGTCTAATGAAACCTACTGCCAGTAAGTTTTCCAGCTCTTCTTTGACCAAAAGAGCTACATGCGTATACATTTTTCATAATTTCTATTTTATAGGCTTTATGTTGATTCATGCACAACTAGGTTGTGCACTACCAAAGAAGGGATCCAAGCCTGGAATGTCAACATATGACCAATAAAATATATCCACAAATTCTCTAAGGAGCATAGTAAAGGCTTGTTGTTTATGTCCGAAAAGAGAAGCCCCGGTTTAACAATTTTAGTCTCATCTTTTGTGACAATGTTGACATTGATAGTCTCTTCAACTAGTGGTTTTGAACCATCCTCTAGATGTGTCAGATTGGGAGGGAGATTGAGTTCTTCCTCTATTGGCATCTCTGTGATAATTTCACCAATAGAATGATCACTTTTATTATCCATGTTTGATTTTTCATTTTGCTTGTTCATAAGTGCCTCGAAGAGGTTTTCACTATAGGACTTGGATTTTTACTTTTGTGAGGATTTTTTGATATTTTGGCGTATTTCTATTTTTGCTGACCATAGAACTCAACTTCCTCTCCAAAATACATGTAGGAATAGAAGTTGATAGAGAATCCTTTCTTATGATATCCGATAGGATTGTCATCATGTAAACCCATGAAAAATCTAATTGCCTCATCATTTGAAATAAATTAATTGGTATGAGATGTTGTTGGTTCTAATCAATGAGGGATGGGTATACGAGGTCTAATTCAGGAATGGAGGGGGATAAGGTAAAAATAGTGGTGTCATAAAATAAGTTCGTGGAGGAAATATATTTGTAGAGACTACAAAGGGAATCTGGTTCACTATCATAATCCAAAGAAATATCCTCACACTCAGAAGAGGTGATGTCAACTTCTATAGGTTGTGCTCCATAGGGATGAATACCAACACCATATCTGTCCATTTTTTCATGTGTTGGAAGAGTTTCCCACTCACCTTTTATGTAATGTAAGCCATGTTCATATCCTTTATATCCCATATCATACATCATCTTATTGGGGATGAAATATTTTGGGGATTGATATCGGTAAGCCATATTTTCATCTGGAAGGTGGGACGTGAAAGAAATAATCAATTGTTCATATGTCGGGATACCATAAGGGGTGCATTTGTTGATATTGCAAGGATCTTGAGTTCTTTGTGGCTGAAAGTTGGGCCAACCATGTGTCTTGGGTGACAAGGGAAGATTTGATACAAGGAGGGCTAGCTAGAGGTTGTATTCTTTACAACCGGTATGAAGGATTTTTAGCTTGGATTCCCATGTATCAAATCGGGAAACAAATGTGGAAAAATCACTTACATGAGGCTAAAGTGTATCTGGGTTAACATGAGAGGTGACTGACTTTGATTTAAGATGCACAACTAATTATGTAGAAGGACATTCATAAGCTACCTAGTAATAACCATAATACACTTTGCAATGGGTAAAGGGTTGCGAGTCACAAGGAATTGTAAGCTCCTGTCCTTGATACTATAATTTGATACACTGATGGAAGGTGGAGGGAACAACTTGCATGACATGAATCCATGGGAAACCGAGAATAATGTTAGAGGGAAGTTCCAAGTTGATGAAATGTAACCCTGTTTCATGCGTGATAGGCCCCACTTCTATCGGTAAGGTGACTATGCCTGCCAATTTTCATTTTACATTATCATAGGCCTTAATGGTGATCACATTAGGCTCTAGTTCAGTATTCATGTGTCCTAATTATTTCAAAACTTCAAAGTTCATATATTAAGTCAAGATCCATTCTCCATAAGCATCCTTTTAACCTTTTTACGAGTAATGATCACTTCTACATACAAGGGTAGGTTGTGTGTTTAATGATCTGTAGGAATCTCATTTTGGCTAAAAATGATTTACTTAGATGGGGTGATTTGCACAACTAAGGCTTGGAAGTGCAAAATGTCAATGTCTATGGGATATCTTGACTCGAAGAGTTTTATAGAGGATGTCCTTGTGAACAGTAGATATCTTAAGAAGATCCAAGATGAGGATTTTGGTGGTTTTCTTCCCAAGTTGTTCTAGGAGATCGTAATGAGTATCTGAAGGAGTAGATGAGGGGGTCCTTGAAAAATAAGACAAGTGCGTCACATTATAATGACACACTCTTGGGATTTGATTTTGATGGTGTGGATATGGTTAGTGATAGGATGGACAATCAAATGGATTTGATGTTTTGGCAACAACGTGGTTGGAACTTTTTTCTTTAAAGGATTGACCTCGATCAAACTTCTTTTACGCTTGCTTATGCTTAGAGAATGGTTATTTATAGATCCCCAACTGATTATTAGATGTTTTTTTGGGTTCTTATGCATCAAGTTTGATATCTCCTTGATCCAAGAGATCTTGAATGAAGTTTTTCAATTTCATACATCAATCTGTGTCATGACCTTTGACACAATGATACTCACAATATTCATGGTATCTATACCATGACAGCTTAGGTGCATCATCAAAGAAAGGGATGGTGGTGGGAAAATTGACCATATTGGTTGAGTTAAGTTGTTTGAGGATTAATGACATGAATTTCATGAGTGGAGTGTTTGTTAGAAGAACAAGGGACTGAGAGGGGGGTGAATCAGTCCTACAATAAATTTCCTTTCATTTACCAAACCATACATTCATCCATTAGATTGTTTATACAAAATTTATGATCATGTGTGCTTATTAAGACATGTAAAATAAACCATACGAGAAAGAAAGTAAAGTACTCAATACAAGAACACCATATGTAAGTGGGAAACCCTCATGGGGAAGAAAACTCACCAAAACTCAACTTATATTACTAAAAGAAAAGTAATTTAATGAAGCACCAACTTCACAAGGAGCACTAACCCCTAGTTTAGTAGAGCACCAACCCTACAGGGAGAACCAACCCCTAATTTATTGAAGCACCCATTGCACAAGGAGGCTACAACCACATAAAGATGACCAAGCACAAATTAAGCCACTTGAAGATGTTTGATATCGATATTTCTACTACCACAACCTGATGGAGATCACATATTCAACTCAAAAATCCTAGCTCACACACTACGCATTCAATATTTCATAAGCTTTTGTACTCACAAAATCATGCACTTACTATTACGTTTATATCGCCTAGTATATTATTTCATATATGGATCTTCACATCACATTTACAATGACATAAGTGAAGGTATTGCGACAACTGTGTGGCAAAAATGAATATTTCGAAGACCTTACGACACAACCATTTTCAAATCTTGGTATTTTCTTTAGGCTACATCACCCAAATCACGGACTAGGGTGCCCTAGGGCACCCCAGTACCCTTCTAGGTGCCTTAGTATAGTCAAAGTCTCAACTTCTACCATTCTCAAAGTTGTCCAATCACACCGTGCCCGGTCCGCACATCATCCTGTTTTAGTCCAGCACACATTGAGTTAAGTTAAATTTAGGTTTGTATCTTACCCTTTCATTTTCATTATTTCGATATTTTAAAACAATAAAATAAAATATTTAGATTCAACATCTTAGTATTTCATTTTGTTTCTATTTAGATTAACTCATAAAATACCATATTTTAGTTAATCATTTTGGTGAACCTTACTTTTAGAATACTTTGCCTTTGGATCCTTTTCAATACCTTAGTGGTTAATCATAGTTCCTCTTCTTCACCCATCATGTCTTGTTTTAGTGTCAATCCTGTTTATGATGAGGCCACTATAGCTAAACTCAAATCTTTATATAGTACCCCAATGGCTACACTGATCATACTCAACAAGAACTCTTGAAGGGCCAACAAAATTTGCCAACTAGTCTTTCAAATTCTCCTATAGGTATCTGCCTCGTTGATGACCCTATTGCATTCACTCGTTGTACACCATGCCATCTAGTCACTTGTGGTCCTTCTTCGATATGCCACCAGATGATTTAGATGACTATATCATTGATTACTTATTAGGAATTGATACTCGAGTCAAGTATACATCATGACTCTTCTTCTATTCCACCTATTGCTATAGTTCCTTCTACATCTTCTACCACTTTTGATAGTACTCCTCCCACATCTCATTCTAGCTTGCATTCTCCTTCATATTACATTGATGACCCTACTGATAGTCTTTTCAATGACAACATTGTTCATAGAAATCCATCTACTAGTGATGATTATCATGAGTCTCCTTCTTTCTATAACACTGAGTGTAACTCTCCTACTCCATTGTTGTCTGTCAAGAGGTTGCATCTACTATTGTGCATGAGTCACCACCATCCGTCACTTCTTCTCCTTCTATTCCCACATCATCTATGGCTCCTAATTCATCTTCACCTATAGAGGTTTCATCCTTGGTCACCTCACCTATGAGGGATATTGCCGGTGTTATTCGTACTATTGCTATCAATATTCCACCTTCATTATCTATTATAGCTCATTCGGCACATCCTAATAATGTGCCTTTAGCATCGGACTCTATTGTATCACCTTTTGACATCCCCATGATCACTCACAATGGAAAAATTTAACCACTTAACACATTTTTTCCATCTTCTTCCATCCCCTCACTGAATATTCTCTCTCTAATGCATGTTGTAGGCCAACTTCAATCTCAAGTTCATACCCTCACTTTAGAAAGTAGGGCCTATTATTCCTCTATCAACAAAAATTATTTGCATGGTAATCCCGTTCCTAAGAAGATTCATAATTCTGCCTTCCCTAAAGACTTTACCATGCCCACTTTCACATGTTTTGATGGTACTAGTGACCCTCATGCTCATCTCCTACACTACCGTATGCTTATGGCCTCTCATTCTAATGATCGATTGTTACTTAAGGCCTTTCGCTATAGTCTTGTTGATGAGGCACTACAATGGTACACCCATTTACCCTTTGGATCCATTAGCACTTTTTATGACATGGAGGATGCTTTCCTCCATCATTTCATTATCAATAATGGCCCTAGAGTTACTTATGACCACATACCTACTTTACATCAAGGCTCCTCTGAACCTATCCAAGATTATATATTACGGTTTAATGCTTGTATACATCAGCTCATATTCCAACCTAGTGACTTAGAGAAGCAATTCATTTTTGTCGTGGCCTCATTTCTCCACTTAAGCAAAGGTTACAATATGATACTTGTGAGTCATTCATCCTCTTATGCTATAAAGTTATTGACCTAGAAAAATATATTCTATCCTTACATATCATAAACCTACACATGTTTCTCCGACCATTCCATCCTCTAGTCTTCCACTCACACCTCCAGTTGAGTAACACAAACAATCTCCATCTTTTCCTAAATTACAACCCAAAAAAGTTTAACCCACTCCTCCACCACCAACCTATACTTTTCCAGCTCCGTAGCAAGCTACTACCTCCACCACTCCACCTAAGTCACGAGCACCTTTATTTTTCTCTCCTCATGCTCGACCACATGATGTGCTGCATATATTAATTAATGAGAAATTAATTCAGATACCCTCCAACTAGCATCATCCACCACACCGATTACAACATCGGTGTGACCAAAATTATTGTAATTATCATCGCATCAACGACCATCGGAAAATTATTGTCTTGTCCTACGTGAGAGGATACAACAACTAGTGGATATTGATATCATCTCCTTCATCTATCATGAGCGGTCATTGTATCCCTTACCCCGTCAACGTAGGAATACCCCACTTGTGTCTTCTCCACTAGGTACTCTATTCATTGGTCATTCACCACCTTTCACATGCACGCTCTCCACCTCATCCATTGATTCCACCATCACATTAATTACATACGCCACATCCATGCTATCCACCGCTTCATGTTGTTGCATCCCATGGGTTTCGTTAGCTTCTACATATCCCTTTTTTACTCCATATTACATTCAATTTGGTTCATACACTCATGAACACGGTTCCATCACCACACGTTGTCTTGGTCTTTGGTAGGTGATTATTATCACCTTACCTCCCGATGATGCACTTGTGTTCTTACGGTTCTTATGCAAATGTTGAGGAATTTTTTCTAAGAACATTTCATCATGTGCACCCTCGTCTCATCTAGCACACCCAATCATTTCCCGATGATGCAATCTTGCGCGTGGCTCATAATCGATCGATGATGGGTCTTGTTTACATGAGCCTATTCATGCACACAATAGGGGCATTGCTAATCCTTCCCCTTTTCATCATACTAACATATTACGGCTACATTAAGTTTTCATACATTCATTACGATATATTCATTTTACTATCATACATTCTCATCTATTATACTATCATCATTATATTAGCTACGCGCTACACATTCCATTCAATAAACATTTCATCACTCACATTCCATTTGATATTTATTCTCATTTACCATACACACGTTATCTACCATTACTAACATTAATATGCGAATTTATATCCATCCAACACAAACAATACACATACTAGGACAATAACCATAGAATTATACAACAACATTCCAACATAGATTTATCATATATCAAAAATAGGTGTCCATACATATATCACTAGTATAATCATCATCACAAAAAAATTTCTCACAAGGTGGGGGCAAGGCCCCCACATCATCTACAATAGGCCATATCAGACCTCATCATCGCTATCACTCTCAGTCGCAAGTTCCCTAGAACTAGATGCCTCACCACTAATGCAATGTCGTAGTTCACGGTGTTAGAACTTCTCCACCTGCCTTTGTAACATAGTAATATTTATAGCCTGCTTCAAAAGACGCTGCAATTCCACATACTACACAAACATGTCTTGGGCAAAGGGACCACCACCTACCACCTCTCGAGCATGTCGAGTCTCCTTGTGTGCCTCATATCTCTCGGCCTAACAACACCGTACATGTCTCATTGCTATGGCCACTGGCTTAAAGAGATGGGCATGCTTGCTTACAATGTCATTAAGATGCCCTAGCATTCCTCCACCTAGAACATCATTTAGCACATTCTGTGTCAAAGTACAGACCGATGTGTCTATTATCAATGACCAATATGCATCCCCTGCAAACATAACATAACACAATGCATTAACCAACCACATATAAAACAACATAGACAATTCGATAAACAAAAATAGGCATACAGATACTTATGCTCGCCACGGGTGTTCTTCTACAAGGTTGGGGACACCTCCATCCCCTCATCCTCCATGCGGTAGCTCCATAGGACCTACAAATAATTAGTCCAATAATACCCATTGATGAGCTTCCCACCATGCGTAATACTCCTCGGTCTGACAACTGCGTCATCCCCATCAATAGTTCATATCGTTGGATCCACCTCATCTAGCCCTAGTGAAACTAACTACTCTGTTGTGGGCCCAAGCCTAACATCATCCCGCCTAGGTGCTCTAATAGCTCTCAACCATATATATGGATTTGAGGGAAAATCTGAGCCATAACAAACCGCCACGATACCCTCTCAACCTGAAAAAATCTCCGCCACACCTAGAAAGTGGTCCTCTAGCCACATAGTCCTCTGGATACATTGTAACTCTGTAGCATCCTCGGGCCATCCCCCATAGTCATGGTATGGCCTCCATATAACTCGCCTCGGGCCCCATCCTATCTATAAGTGCCCTAAAGGTATATGTATCCATCTTCCTACTACAAATGTCCACCCAACATCGAGCATATATCTCGGGCCGAGCCCACTCTCCTCGTGGCACCATGTAACCGGTCTCAATATAGCTATATGCTCATATGCCCACACATGCATCAGTGTGGTGGCTCCTATACCTCCACCATTTGTGCTTATCCTGCGTAAACCGATATAAGTCTTTATATAGATGGGCCAAAACACACCCGCCCATGCGTATCTCATACACTCCTACTATCCGTGACATATGTCATGCATCTTATACAAGATGCTGACACCTCCTCCCTCCACGGCTATACATGAAGCAATCACCACTGCAATAAATTTCACAAGCACGGAACCCTAGATTGCAATATAGCATCCAAACTGATATAGGCCTTGGTAAGTACTCAAGTCCCCCAAAATGCTGCCTCACCGAGCGCATCTGTCACTCCATATACTCCACTGGCATCACTTGTACCCTCTTCCCAAAAACTAGCAATCACAATATGTGATATACATCCTCTAATGTGATAGTCATCTTGCTGTAGGAAACCAAAATGTGCATGTGTCTGCACACCATCTCTCGCACAATGTGGTCAACATGGGCATATTATGGGGCACATCCCCCATCCGTGTTATATGTTGTAGGCTGGCATGGTCCATCACATCCCACTCATCATTCGATAGGCCCAATCTAAGAAATTTTCTCATATGATGGCCACCATGAAACTCCCTCAAATGGATATCCCTCTGCACACCACCAAACGACAACAAACACAACATTAAAACACATTATACAACCTAACACACTCACTTATCATACTAGACACATGTTTTTCATCATTATCCACTTAATGCACACATTCTAGACTAGAGTGCCTAGATACAAGGCGGGGCACTTTAGAGGACACCACACCCGGATTATGGGTACTCCGATCCCTAGGGGTCACTAGTGCCCTCACCGCTCTTGTCCAGGTCTCAAACGCCGAGAAAATTAAAAATCTCAAAATTTCAAAAATTCAACTAAAACAACTATTACACCATACATTTTGTGAAAATTAATGCACTTACCAATTCCGTAGTCGTAAATGCGCGATGCACATGACGGTCGTCACGCTCTCAAAGCCCGACTAGGACGTAATTCTCTCGCTTGAGGCATCTTCACTCACTCCGTGTACAATCTCACACTCACACTGAAAAGACAAATGAGGTAACTAAACACTTTTTCACTTTACTATTTATAGTTACTTTTCATCACTACCTTTACTATGGTCCTTATTTCGCGCTTATTTCCACAACTAATACATGCGTTACACCGTTTCACTCATATCTTGAGCATTTTTACTCGATTTACACCCCATTTGCATGCATTCTTTTTATAATTCCTTTTACCACTATATCATACACATTTGGCACACATTATATCTCTTCACCATTGTCTTCCATTCAATACATACACGTTTTCACCTCTTGTCATTACTTTTGGCTTAACATCTGTTCTTTTCATCACTCCCCTTTCATTGAAAGGGGGCATATTATTGGGGGTCCCCTATAATCCCCCTCACATCACCATGCATTCAAACATTACAAATTCGACACTTACCAATACATCATGTGATATTTCACCATTAATTCCCCCTAATGACCTAATTTGGGGGAAAAATGTTTAAAATCTTCCAAATACGATCACACACCACTTTCTATCGATTCCCCTAATGACCTAACTTGGGGAAATAAGCGATTAAAAATCCTTTATAATACAATTGTTCATCATTCTCTATCGATTCCACCCTAATGATCTAACACGGGGAAACTAGTGTAAAATTTCTCCATGAGTAATCAATTAAAAAATTAATCAACCAATGAAAATCGATGCATTTAGATAGAAAATCACATCGTTCAAACCTACAAGCGGTCTCCTAGATGACCTAACTTGGGAGTTACATTCACCATTCTTTCCCATATGACATAACTTGGGAAGTTATTCTATATTATGTGCTTACTTCCAAATGACCTAACTTGGAAGCCATCATACATTTTTGTGCTCGCTTCAAATGACCTAACTTATAAGCCCTCTCATATTCAACATTTTCTTCCATATGACCTAACTTGGAAGCCATCTCTTTCATCTTGCATTCACTTCCAAATGACCTAACTTGGAAGCCGCCTTGTTCATATCATGTTTGCTTCTAGATGAACCAAATTGGAAGCTTTCACATTGCAGCGACACCCATGGAGTGGGGAAAGATTGAATTTTCTCTATGACTCCTATATGGGTCAACTGTTTAATGAAATCACTTGGATCCAAAAATATCAAAAATTTGATATGAGTCCATCTGTAGCGGCTAGATCTTGAGGATGTAGTTAAAGATTAGAGAATAACACACTTTCCCCCTATAATCTTCCTTTGACACTAGTTGGCCCAAATCCTCTAGTTATTTCATTTGTATATGAGCATTCGGGTTGGGAACTGATCACTCCCTACCCACCTATTCATCATTATACCGCATTTAAAATCATCATACATCCTAATCATCACATTCATTTAGTACATTTCATCATGACATTTACACTTTTTCATTACGTTACATGGATCAACCTTTGATCCATGGTTCGACATACTTTTATAGTTCTATCGGCACGCTTCTACTACACATCTACGCATTCTTCTACAACATGGGCTTCTCTGAATTTTTACTCAGGTACACATCTCTATCTACTTTATGTTACCAAGCTTTCCACTCACCAACATAAAGTGGGGAAAATGTAGTCACAAAATCGCACACTTACTATTACATTTATACCGCCAAGTATGTTATTTCATATATGAATCTTAACATAACATTTACAATGACATAAGCGAAGGTATTGGGACAACTATGTGACAAAGATGAAGATATTATGAAGACCTTGCGACACAAATAGATTTAGAAGCTGAGATTTTCTACAAACTAAAACTCCCAGATCAAAGATCATGGTGCCCTAGGGTGCCCCAATACCCTTTTAGTTTCCCTAGTCTAGTAAAATTCTCAACTTCTGCCATTCTCGAAGCTATCCATTCACACTCTTCCCGATCCGCACATCAACTTGTTTCAGTCTAGCACACATTGAGGTAAGTTAAATTTAGGTTACTATCTTACCCCTTTAATTTTCATTATTCCAATACATTAAAAAAATAAAATAAAATACTTAGATTTAGCATCTTAGTATTTCAATTTTTTTCTATTTAGATTAACTCATAAAATACCATATTTTAGTTAATTATCTTGCTCTTTCTTCACTTGTCTTTACTCTAATAACATGTAATCACACTCCCTAATATTCCTAAAACTGTCATGCTATTCCCCTACCATAAAATAATTCTTTGATACCTTCGAAAAATCTTCCTCTAGGTCACACTTCTTCCCTCCAAGAGCACTAGTTCAAAAATGAACCAAACAAGCACTTAAATATGATTTTCTTCCTTCTAAACCAAAAAGAGGTCGGTACCTCATGATAATTTTAACCCATAAATATCTATAAAATTCATAAATTTGAATTACAATAGTCACTTATGATCCAAGTAGGTCGGCCTAGCTAAAACCTTCATTACATGTGCCAAAAATGGCTCAAAACCCCATGGGCACATTCTTAAAAATTACCTTACATTAAATATATACTTTTTCATGACCAAAAACCCATTAAATATGAATAAAATATCATAAAAAAATTATAAATGGTTGTAATTTTTATCAACAAATCAAATTATTTCATTTACTGGGCCCAGTTCCCTTTACAATTCTCAAAACAACCATTTCCTACACCCTTCAACACCTTGAAAACGTCATAAGGTCAAAAATAAATTAAAATCAACCAAACCATGCCACATGACCACTCAATGGAATTGTAATAACATGTATAAAAATTATAAGAAATTTATAATCCATGGAAAATTCATCTCTTCAAACCAAAACAACGTTTTCTTTCACAAAATCAACTTGCCAAAAAATTTGTTTCTAAAGGTTAGCTCATAAAATAATTTATACGTATATTCAAGACCTCAAAATGGATTAATTTGAAGAAAAATAAATCCCTATTCTATTTCCAGGTGATATCAATAATCACCCAATCCATCTCATGCTTAAAATAACATCAAACTTCCATCGAACACATACTATCTTGAATCGCCAAAATCTTCGTGTCCAAATAATGCCTTGGAAACCATGTCAAATGACCTCATCATGAGACATGAAATATATAAATGAATATATATATATATATATATATATATATGAATTTAATTTCCAACACAAATTTAATCATCTCAAAACTCCACTTATAGCTCAAGTTATGCTCATTTTACTAGGCACTACTATTTGAGATCCCAAAACTACCCTTTGACCAATCAACCTGTTTGGAGCTCAAAGCACCATGTACTGCATGAAATTTCTCGGAACTTCATGGAAATGAATATAAAATCCCATTCACCATGAAAAATAAATTTTTCATGCTACTACTTTGGACCATCTTTTCCTAAAGCCTTCTTTGAAACTTCTATTTTTAGGTGGGGCCCACTCATTACCATGACCTCATCTATACATTTCTGGAAAGATAAAAACTCCTATACAAAATAAAATCATAAATTTTGATGAACCAATAAAAAATTAGTCAATATACTTTCACTTTACGCCAACTACTCCTTTCTAGGGTTTAACTAGGGTTTTATACCTTTTACCTTCTTAACTTTCGTTCATAAAAACTTGACAATAAAATGAACTCATTTTTTTGTGAAACCTTATAAAATCACCTTAGAAGATTACATGAAATTTAAAATGTCCCATGCAAAGCACAATGTTCACAAGAAGCATCATAAGTTACACTTCGAGCTGGAAATACACTTGTTTTTGACCATGTCTTTATAAATTAGTCATATCTGACAATATACCCATCATGGGAACCTAAATTTTTTCTGAGATAAATATGAATCATCCCTATAACATATACCATTATCATAATGTTGATTTTATAGCTCAATATAACTAGTCACTAAGAATTACCTATGCTTGCATGTTAGATCCTCATTGTAGAAGATAGGGTCAATTGAAATAATGCAATAACTAAACAAGAAACCTTTGAAAAACAAAAATATACCTCATATGTCATGATATACCTGAAATCATGCATCCATGAGCTCATATGTCTCCAATACACACTATCAAAAATCTCCAAAGCTGACCCAATAGACCTTCCTCTTCCTACGGTAGTGGTCTCTCTCCTGAACCACTCAGTCTCGCTCCTGCGTGACCACATCCCGTTGATGTAGAGTTGTGTCTCACTCTAACCTCATCTGATCCAGATCAGCACACAAGTGTGCCATCTCCACAAAATCTCCCCTCCATCATCTCCACCTCATCCAAGATCCACCTCAACATCTACCTCCATATCCTCAATATCCTCCTCTCATCCCTCCTCAGCTCCCTGAGCTGCCCATGCTTGTTGTATGCCAATTAGACTACCCTGATCCTACTCCCACATCATCATAATCATCCCATGGTATAACATCCTCCTCCAGTGGGTCCTCCATGGTAGGGCTCGACAAATCTCTGTGCAACTCCTCCCTCCTATACAAAATGGGATCATGTGACACTGAATGAACGACCCCAAACTATCATCTCACTTTATCAAACTGAACAACCGATCATCTCAGGCCTCCATCCCTAGACCCACGGGTTCATCTAATACCCTAAAAATCCTCATCTTCCCTTGTCCATGCGGGGTAATATCAGTATAGTCTCCATCTGATTTGATCTACATCTAGCTCTCTTTAGCAGTCGACATACCAATCGACTCTGCGGTCCCCTTTGTCTCCAAAGGCCTGGTTGGCCCTCCACCTCAAGAATCCAACCTCCAGTTGAATATGGTCCCATATGACCCATGGAATCCTTGGTGGCCTAATCACTACTATATGCTCATAATCCCAATAATGTAGTAAAAATTCGACATCCAGCCCTGATCTCCTACCATCCATGTATCCAACTAACTCATGATAAAATTGAGCCAATAATGCGGTCCCAAATGAAAAAACTGTCCAGTTGTCAATAATGTTGGCTACATTACACTCATCAAATCCCATGGAAACCAAGCTCCTTCTAAGTCCAAAAATCATAGCAGGACACGCCATTATCACCATGCAAGACAATTAGTTTCTTGCCACCCAACCTCATATCTCTACTGATAAGAAAATGCCCCTGAATAAAATGTGATAAGGGGTGCATCAACTCCTAATAGTCATGTCGAACGCGCCAATCTATCATCACTAGTCACATGAACTATCTACCCCCGTATGGAAGCCCGAGAATCCCATACACATTCTCCGGGGTGATAACAATCTCCCCTGTCCTATACCATAATGTACCAATCTTTCTATCCCATCTCTCCACAAGAGCAATCATAAGCCCCACATCTCATGGGATCCTCTGATAGTTTCTAAATCCACCTAATCTGATTGCGGATATATGATCTCACTAAGCATATGTCACGTTCCCTCGATCCGATTGTAAGGGAAAATACTCAATCTATGAGATATAAGGTCTCTTAGGCCTATAATCACAAGAAAACCATACACACATCAAATCCATAATTCAAAAATAATTTAAAATGCATTAGTTTTCATCCAAAATCCAATCATACTCTAATTTTACCCTAGTTGACGCCGATTCAGGTCAGGTCAACATATTTATGCTCAAATCGACAAGCCCTAGGGCCCAATCGATGTTGACACTGCTTGGTCACCACCAAACACCCTTGGCGTCATCAAATTTTTACAAAAAATGCTAAAAATTAAACAAAACATGAAATTAAATTAAAAACAAGTGTGGGTTTTGTTACTCACCATCCTCCACACCCTCAAGCGCTTCCTCGTAGCTCTAGAAACCTCCATCTCATCAATCTCTCTTTCTTCGCTTTATTCTTTCTCGTTAAATTTATGCGTGAAAATGAGTTCTGTCGGTGACCATTAGGCTTATATCCATAATTTGAAAATAATTTAAAATGCATTAGTTTTCATCCAAAATCCAATCATACTCTAATTTTCCCTAGTTGGCCGATTTAGGTCAGTCGATCTATTTATGGTCAAATCGACGAGCCCTAGGGCCCGATTGATGTTGACCTGCTTGGGTCACCACCAAACACCCTTGGCGTCATCAAATTTTTACAAAAAATGCTAAAAATTAAACAAAACATGAAATTAAAATTAAAAACAAGTGTGGGTTTTGTTACTCACCATCCTCCACACCCTTAAGCACTTCCTTGCAGCTCCGGAAACCTCCATCTCATCAATCTCTCTTTCTTGATCTATTCTTTCTCGTTAAATTTATGCGTGAAAATGAGTTCTGTCGGTGACCATTTGGTAGCCCATTGACACCTAGTCATCATCGACTTGATTGGTTCGTCGTTGATTGGACTTAGTCATTATCGAATGGCCTTACCACCAACCATCTAGGGCTTTCTCCCTCCTTTTTGGCATCTCTTTCTAGGGCATTATCTCTTATTGACCTTAAATCAACATTTATGGTCATATCTATTTTCCCCTTTGCGCATTTTTCATACAACATTTTTAATTATTCCTTCCTCCCGACATACATACTCTCTAAGTCCACACCTGCAGCCATAATCTCTCCTCTACTGGGCATTTTATTTTACAATCTTATCCAATCTACACATGAAGTCCTCCTTTGAGGCCATTTTCATCTTCCCATTTGGGCATTACATCCATTATATCAAGTCCTCCTTTGAGGCCATATTATACCAAGTCCACCCTTGTGGCCATATTCATGCCTTCCTCGGGGCACCACTATTGTTTTAATCAAAGTCCACCTTTGTGGCCATATTGTTTCCACACTTAAGGCATATTTTACTTTTTTTTTCCCTTTTTCGCCATGCTTTCCCCTTTGGGGCATATTATTTTATACTCACTTTTTCATTTTGCCTTATCAGTCATTTTTCATGTCTCATTGGGCACCAATTCATCTATCCCCCCTATGGATGCATACCTTTTTCGCTCGATTCCTCGTGTATGAAGGATTTTGCATATTTTTCACATATAGTTATGTATATTTTGATGAATTTCCCATGACCCGTTAGTCATCACATGCCTCCATCCATACATCTGTGGTGGTCTTCACCCACTCACTTATCTATAGAACATTATTTCTGTCTCTGTTGAGACCACAATTATCCTCTACCGATGTGATATTGGAGTCACCTCCATAGTTTTTGTCATTATTGTGATACTTTTTTCTGGGAATTTTACCTTGGTTATGCTTTCACCCATATTTCATCACCCACCCCCTCATCATTCACCTTTTTCAAATGTGCCATCGATTTCCCTTGGCATCATCGATTCCTCGTTTGGGGAGAACTTATCATCAATCTCTTGTCCTCATCCAACCCTTTTTGTTTTTGTCTGGGATTGCTACCATGCAAACCACTCAACAAAAAAAGACAAAATGTAGAAACCTAAAATTGGTATCTATGCCCTCATTCACCTGCGTGTGTATATTTTGATTCAATCATCCTCATCCAATCAAGTGCCCATTCCAATCTGTGTTAATTAATTAAGCGATATTAATTAATCAATCATTTAAATAGTTTACATGCCCAGCTATCCCATCCACATTAATCCTATTAATTAATTAATCCCCTTATCCATTTCCCCAATCAACTTTCTAATTGGGATGATTTTATCCTACAAATAAATCACGTCCCTTTTCTATCTTTCTTCCCATCTATTTTCATGCTCTAACTACATTGACTTTATCTCCAAGTCATCTAATCCCACCAATATGCTTTAAAGCACCCACCCAAGCCTTAAAAGCATCCAATCCCGTCTTAAATAAAAAATCATAGTCATTGGGAAACTTTCCCCATGATGGGTGTCAATCTAGCCTAGTCACCGTCGACCCAATTTAAAACAAGTATTTTCCTTCCATTTTAGACATCGGAGGATGCAATCACTTGGAAATCAAGCAATACGAGGGCAATCGGGAGCTTCCTCGTGACTTCTAGAGCTTCTAGAAACAACTACGAAATCCCATCCATCATCCAACATGTTTGACATCACTCATGATATTCCTTCGTGAACTCTCTTGCTTTTATAATGATTTTATTAAATATTCTATAATATTATCTTTTCTTTCTTACTGATTAACCTTTTAGAGGCCAAGATCAGCATCCAACCAGCACTTAGCAACCTCCTTTTATAGTCCTAGTGCTTTCAGTTTCCATATTCGAGATATTTCTTTTCGGCCTCATCCCAATCCGGCTCTGAGCCGCCACTAATCCTCCCTAGTCACTATCGACTAGGGCCCTATTCATCCACAAATCTACCTAAATCACCCTTTTCTTTCCTTTTCCCCACATTTCTGCCCTTAATTCCTTTTGGAAAATCCTCTTATAGTAGCTTCTGGCTCCTTATCAATTTCTAGATTTCTCCCAAACTTTGTAGGTCTACATATTTCGCCTACTGACTCCAGATTCATCCCTCTCAGTCACCGTCAACCCGCCTATGCGAGTTTGGGTTGCTGGTTGACCCAAACCAGCGAGCTAGGTTTTGGGGTTTGATTAGTCTTAAATCAATCTTAATCCTTCTAGATTCAGTAATTTTCTGTTTCTGCATGTTATTTACAGTTCTTGATCTATTTCTATCTTTCTAAACATGAGGGGTTGACATCCACCAAGGAAGTTAACCACTTCTTGGATCCAACATTGTCCTGGACACCCCCACATACATCTATTTAATCCAATCCATTTCAGTTTTACAGATCTTGTTGTAGTAATAATCCATCATTCAACGCCTGTATCAAGCATCAAGCATCCGAGGTAACATAAACCCTCTATCCTTCTGAGTTGGCTAGTTTCTTTAGTAGCTAGTGCATTCATTTACATTACAAACAAGAAATTTAGACAACAATCTAATCAACCCATTTTATCATCTAGTAGACAATTTAATTTTCATACCATTATTTGATTTCTATTTCCCATTAAGTTTTGCAATCATGACTTCATTTCCTCAATGGAATCATCATTTGCAGCGATTACCATTCAAATCCACCTCCATCCTTACAAAATTCTTCTTCAAAATGTTATAACACACCTTTGAATCAGTTTTATGATGAAAATCAAATGGAGTATGCATGTTCTTATGAGTATGTAGAATTTGGTGGTCATCTTATCCCTTAAAGAGATTGAAGGTAAATTTTTGAGGATGGAGAAAATATTGCAGTATGTCGGGGAAAAATATAAATCTTGCATGCTAAAAACTTGGTTTAGGTAGCCCTATCCATGGGGAGGTCCTATACCTAGTTGGTTTAACGCACAACAAAATATAGAGGTAATGAATGAGTCTTTCTAAGCATAAGAAAGGGGAACCATGTCAATAGGATGTTCCCACTTACCTTCTTTATTAGTATCTAATTCCCATTCCATATCAACCACCTCAACCAAGGTCAAGGTTCCTAGCTTCCTCAAGTTTTCTCTTTCCTTTCCCTCTCCTCCAGAAGATCCTACACCTTCCCTTCCAACAAAACCATTGTTAAAATTAGTTAAGACCCAACCCACCCCTCCTCTTGTATTCCCAAACCCATTTTGGGAAGAAAATAATAAAAAAATTAATCAAGGAGGGCAGAAAACTGAAGATACCAACATAGAAGAACTCATAAAAAAATTGAAGGATTGGGCTTCAAAATTTGAAACCAATCAAATGCCACAACTAGTAAAACATTCAACAGAGGTCAGGGTTGAATAAAAAATGGTGGAGACTGAAAGTGAAGAGTAAGAATAAGAGGAAGATGATGAACAATCTTTATGCTCTGAATGTAGTGTGCATCATGACACCATATTCTTGGAGGTTGTTGATTTATCTTCACAAGAATCAGCCATGGAGGAGGGCAAATTAGATTCATAGGTCTGGATGAAGAAAAGATCATAGAAAGTTTTTTTCTTTCTTTTTTTGGTGATGATTAAGATCTATCTATTCTTTCATACCTTGTTGAATATGATTTTTTGATGAACCTAGCATGGAGGAGAACATCAAAGAAGAACATGCTACACAAAAATGTCATCATGAAGAACAAAAGGATGAGTTTCATCTTTTAAATTTTATGTTGGGTGATAAAGAAAATAATGATGACACCATTGCAAAATCAAAGGTCATCATGGAAGAGACAAAGTTGTTTGAAGAAGTAGGATAGAGTTCCAATCAGCTTACAAGTAGTTATAGTGAAGAAGAAGGTGCTCCTTGTAGCTCCATTCATGGAGTTACATACAAAGAAGATGGGAAGAATTTAAGGATCGGTGTGCCCAATCAAATACTTGTCTTATTTAGAGCCAAAGAAGGAGTTACAACTAGTCATGCTCATTTTAGAGCATGAGGATGATCATCAAAGTACCAAAGGTCAGCTTCAACGCCTCTAACTAAATGCAGAACAACTTGAGGAGGTATTTATCATTTTTGTAGCTGATACTTTGAATAAATATGAAGTGCAAGGTATGTTTTCATTTCCACCATGTGATTTTGTTACCAAATAGATCACATGGCCACATTTTATAAGAAAAGGATGTTATTTCTCATAACCTCTTATAGGTTTTCTCTAACTTCTCTTCCTTTGGTTAGAGTAGAATAGATAGGTTTTCTTTTAGCAAGAGAAGTGAATTATGCACACTCTGTATGTTTCGATTTGGTCATATATGATTTTTAATTTTTTTACATACTTTTTGCATGTTGTACAGTCCAGTTCAGTTCAAAGAAGTGTTCATGGCCAAATCAGATTATGGGGTAGTTTTTAGAGTGTATTATTCATTCCCCAGGATCAATTTTAGTCCAGGGCCCATGGTGCATCTTCCTTGGTGGAATCAGACAGTTGGATTAGTTTCAAAGCTTCATTTAGAGCTTCATAAATCAATTTCAGGTAGTTCCAATTTGTGTTAAGTTCATAACAGCTCAGGGGTAAGAAAATTTCAAAGTTTAGATCAATTTATTCATTTTTTGGGCTTGATTCCATGTCCAATGGATTCATAAGGCTAGTGGTCAAATTTAGCAGGAAAATTACCCCCTGGAGTTCATTAAAGCTGTTATCCCAAAATTTTCCCTGGGTTAATTTGGATAACTTATTAAAAATGGACTTAGCCATTTTTATAGATATGTGACAGATTAAACGACCATCAAGTTTCATTGCCTAAAATCACTAGTCGTTTGGCTTTTAAAAAACACATGGGAGACCAAGTCTTAAAGAATAGCCTTTGAAAATTGAAAAGACATGATACAAAGGGTAAGGCCGCAATGTTGTGTGGAAAATTGGGAACTGTGATGCAAAGGGAGTGTCTCATAGTGTTACACATAAAGGGTTAAAGCCACAAAGACAAAGGAAATAAATGAGGACACACACAACATATCGAAGGCATCGGAGGGACCACATGGTGGAAATTCTTTACATACAATTTTTTAAAAATTCCCTAGACTTAGAAATTACGATGCAAAGAGCTACGTGGCCCCACCCTATTGGTTTTCCTTTCGCAAACTGACAAATGTGAGGGTCCGTCGAATTAGAGATAGGCATGAGGAAGGAAGTATGATAGGTCCCGACATTGTGGGGGTGAGATGGAGCCATTTCATTGGCTCACATTTTTAGTTATTAGAAGGAGTACAAAGAAAAGAATGACAATGCGAAGTGCGTGGAGATTTTTATTGGCTCGCACTTCACGATTGTCATATGAGACTATCAAAAGTCTAACAACGCATAAATGTCTAGAGCTTCCTCATTAGCCAATGGTTCACGAATGTCGTGGCAGAAATCAAAAGGATTGACATGCGAAGTGTGTGGAGCCTTCTCATTGGCTCGTACTTCGCAATGGTCAGTCAAAGGGCTTTGAAAAGGAAAATTGTAAAGAAACGTGGTTGTTTCTTATTGGATTGTGTTTTTAGGGGTTTGAAAAGGTGTAAAATGCAAGAGGCATGGCTATTTCTCATTGGTCCACATGTCATAGGGACTAAAAAGGAAAATAACAGTATGAAATTTCGAAGGAATGTGGCAAAGTTTAATTGGCCCGCATTTTCATGAAGGAAGCTCGAAAAAGGTAAAAGGTGAGGACAGATGGTAAGTAAGGAATCAAAGCCCGATATTGCGAACCAATGGGAGAAACACAATTTGCAAGACAACAACAACCACACATTGGCAGAGCCCAATCCTTGAACCAATAAAAGGCTACCACGTGTCAAAATTTTGTGCCTCTAACTGGTAAGACTTCAAATGGCCATATCTTTTGATCCCGAGCTCCAAATTAGACAAAATTTATATCATTGGAAATATCTCATCAAGATCTTCAACTTGACATCATAAAATGCTTTTGGTGGCTTTATATGGGTAAAAAATGACAAATATGGATTTTGAGGGAAGAGGAGAGCTATTTTAGCACACAATCGATCAAATCAAGTAGTTCAACCACCAGACTTGATGAGGCATGGATTCATTTTCTTATGCAAGACAAAATTGACATATTAAAGGCTTTAAAGAGTGCCCATGTGATTTGCATGTGAGTTAATGAATAATGTTAGTAGTTAAAGTCCAAAAAGTTGTGCCCCTTCTTTTTTTTTCTCTTCTTTCTCTTTCTCTATGCTATATATTGTAAAACCTTTCATTTTGAAAGGGATGGACATTCAAAAACTGTAATGGAACTCTTATCAATTTTTTTCCAAAGAATATCCGAAAGTGGAAAACCTCCATTCTTAGACTTTGCAATGTGTTCTTGTTCCTTTCTCAGAATCGTAATTTTCAGTTCATATTTTTATTGCAATAACGTTTGTTTTTTTGACACATTTGTTTGTCCTAGCTCGTTTTTAGCTGCAACATTGCCTCTCTTTTACTTATTGCATTGTGTTATGCATGCATTTATCCTTTGCAAGTTCATTTTTTGTATGTTTCATGTAAGAACATATGGTAAATGAAGCTTTGTGTCTGTGTCACTTATGTTTGGCCTCTCCCTTCTCCATTTATTTCTCTTTCTCCCTCACTAGAGTGTCTCTCACCCCTTTTCTGGTGCTATCACCACCTTTTAGATTAGGATTTCCATTTTATGCATATTTCTAACCTCTCTCTCTCTCTCTCTCTCTCCTTGGTCCCTTGTCATGGTTAGTTTAGGATTAGTTAGCTAAATTTTCCTTTCCAAGAGTAGTTTAGCATTAGATTTAGGTAGAGGAAGCCAGCCTTATCCGAGGTCTATCTCAAGATGCAAGTCCCACACTTGGAGACAATCCCATGTTAGCAAAAAGTAGAGATCTACATAGCCAAATCTCAGGGTGCTACTTTTTGACATAACAATACACTCACGCAAAGTGGAGCTATCACTACCGATCATTCACATAGGTAGTCACATGGGCATTCTCATAGGTCTACACATGGAGGATATCATGTTGCACCGAACCATTCTCATCATAGAGCCACAACGAAGCCCTTGTCATGACACTCCTACCCCTTCACAGGGATCTAAGAGGGAGGGATATGCCCAATGTATTTATTCCTTTGAGACAATTTTTGACACACATATCTTTTTTTTGTATTTTGGGCTCATGATTGAGCATTTTGACCACACTTACTCTATGGTGTGACGAAATTGTACACAAGAAACTTGACATTACACACACACACACACATATTTTTGGTTTGAAATTCCTTGTAAAAGTTGACTTCATTATGGTTCATTTCATATGTGTACTCTTAGATGGTTTGGAATTTCGATGTTTTTATGTTTTAAATGTATGCTATGGATGATGATGCAATGTGGTAAACAAAATGATTTTATATGATTATGCATATGATAACAAATTGTAACTTAGATACTTTATTTTTCAAGTAATATTTAGCATTTCTATTTCATTGGAAAAATGTGTTGAATGTGGTATGATGAAAATATGAACTCACTTCATTCTTAACCCCACGCAAATAACATGATGTGAGGGATCATCACCGAAGTCAAGAATAATGCGAGTTATATGATTTGAAGATTGTGAATGTGAATGATGAAAAGGAGACAAGAATTTGACAAAGATCCAATTAGAAACTTTTAACTCAACCCTAACCAAGATTAACTACCTAGTTTGAAATGAATTCTGCTTGCAAGTTTGACTAGACTTAGATTCATAGATGGCCTATTGATTGATAAAATCTACTTTTGAGGAACATTTCTCTCTTAACATACACATCTAATTCATTTCACATGAATTTTTAGAATCAATTTTATTTATTTTCTTCTTTGTAATTTGTAATTTTTAATGTGACCCCTACACCTTGCCGCATGCCACTAGTAAGAAGCATGCACTCATCACCGAGGAAAGAAAACAAAGTAGTAAGGGAAATTCCCTCCTTTCCCAATCTCATGCTACCAATAAGAAACATGGGCTCATCACCAAAGGTTGGTGGGGATGAGAAGTGTAGTTTTATTTGTAAATGAAATAATTTTGTGTTTATTGTTTATTTATCTTTTTGAATTGACTTTGGATTGTTCTTTTAGGAGGGAACATTTTCCCTTAGCCTCAACCCCACAAACTAGTAAGATGCGAGGGCTCACCACTGAAGGTTGAGATAGGTGAAAAAATATTTCGAGTGAAATGTTTAGAATGTTTTTGTCATAGAGAGATATTTTTAGGGAATATTTATCATTAAGAAGCTTATAGAGAAAACTATGGGTAAGAAACACTTGAATTGGGAAGAACCATGAAGAAGACTAAGCATACAAGTCCTTGTAGTATCAATGTCAAAATTGTCTCATGAATGGAAATGATAACAAAGATTGGATAATTTGAAGATGTAAAATGGATGTTGAAGAAGTATGATTAATATATTTTCCAATGTTTGAAAGCTTTAAAAGTTACTTGAAAAGTAAGTTTCCAATTTACAATTTCACAAGATGATAATGCAAATGAAAAAGCGATATGAATGTAATAATGTACAATGTGGAAATGTAAGTGACTATACATAGAAGCATTTAAGGTGAAGTGAATTGACGGAATTGCCAAATTCCTCACCCTCTAAAGTACACAAATGATACACAAGATTTTGAAGTTTCCATTTTCTTGACAAGGGCCTACTACCTTGGGTTTAAACTTACAACCCTTGCCTATTATCATATTCATATGAATATTTAGTTTTGGTGCATGACCTTTTGTTTTTATGATGCCTTTGCAAACCTATTTTTCACATTATCGATGTATCATGTTCATGTGACCATGATGACAATGTTCAAATATGCTCCCTACGTAGGGAGTAATGATTACATTTGGCATTTTTTGTGCTATGGGGTCATGTCTTATAGAAACGATGAGATTGGTTTTTGACACGTTTACATATGGACCAAGAACAAGATTAGGAGAATCCCTAGGAATGGATTTGATGGGAATCGTTCTATTCTCAAAATTCTCTTCCTCTTCTCCTATTTCTATTATATGTATTTATAGACCAAGATCATCAACAAGAAGAGAAGATAAAACAATGAGACTACCAATTCCTTGTGGTTCGAAGGGAAGAAAGATCAGATCATCCCTCTTTAAGAGTTTTACAATCTCTGTTGTAGTCTTGGTGGACATGGTTTCCACATATATGGTTTTACCCTTATCCGTATTTTCCACTTCAAATGTTTTTGGGTTATTGACCTCAACTTTTGGAACATTCTCAGTTGTTGCGACCAATTCATTTAAGGGAATTTTTTTGTTTAACTGGTTCATAAGAAGCTCGTATTCTTAAAGGACCCCTAGATTGTTCTTGAGGTTCTCCAGATGTATATTGAAGGGTTTAGGACCCCCTTGAGTGCAAAATAATTTTCCCAAATTGAGGAATCTCACCTCTTGGAACAAAGTGGAAGGAATGGCCTTCATCTGGTGAATCCATGGCCTACCAAGGATAATATTATAGTTCATTTATTTTTTGATGATGTAAAACTTATTCAGAATAGTTTTTGGCTCGAGGGAGAAAGAAAGAACTATAGTTTCGATTGAGGTATCTTTTAGACTGTCATATCCTTGCAACATGTTCCTAGTAGAGGAACAATTAGTCTCCCCATATCAAAAATTTTACAAAATATATAAGGGAACTACATTCACAATGTCCCCATCATCAATCATATCTTTCTTGATGAAATTTTTATAGACCCAACCTTTTAGATATAATGCAAGATATCCTCCTTAAGCTATTTCAACGTTAGATGACATCTTGCTTATATCAAAGAAAAACCATCCATCCATATCATTATATCCTAGAGGATGTATTTCAAAGTTAATATGATTTATTTGAGCCCCATAAGGATACATAACATACATTAAATGACCAAGACCCAATTCATCTAGCAACGCCGAACAATGTGCAAGCAAATTCTTCAGTAAATATAGAAATGAGATGTTGGAAAAGGTCTTGTTTAAATCCAAAATCAAATCATAAGATCCTACATGTTTTGAGACTATAGGAACATCATCCTGGAAGGATGAATGAGTGAGAAAGGGTTGTGAATTGTACTTCATCATCCGGGTTGTTGCGTTAATTTTTGGTTCTAACTCAATTAATCCCAAAATATTTGTATTGTTGTTTGGGTTGAGGCTAGGGAAACTTGAGATTTATGAGAATTTGAGGCCTCATGGTCGTTGTTACAAATGGGAATAACCTTATTTATGTTTGAGGATCTATTTTACTATCGTAAGGAAGTTTAGGGAATGGATCATGATAGATGCCTAGGATCACATTCGAGGTGCAACGGGTCCTGTATAAATCAATTGTGAGGTTGTTTCAGGATTTACTAAGAACATGTTCACAAAGAGATTCCTTTGATTCTCGGGGAGTCTTTATATGAACTTGTTTCAATCCCTAAAACTCCTAGTTTCATGACTGATAACACAATGGAAAATGTAATAAATATTAGGATCGTAATCTCTCTCACCTTTGGTTTGAGTTTTGCTGTTGATTTTAACCTTGATTGTAGTTGTGAAGGTCTAGAACTTTATAGTTCTCGCTAATAAAGTAGAAATAACATCATGAGTCCAGGATTGAGTCTTTTTATAAGGTTCCTATTGCATAGGGTTTCGTTGAGAGGACATGTGATACCCTTTTATAAATTGTTCACTTTTGTCATTCTTGTTTTACTTGAAAATAGGGTTTCAAGATTTATGGCCAATACATTATTGTTGAACATATTAGAGGTATGAGTCTTCATCCTTTACAAGGACTCATCAATTGTATGAAGGGGCTTATAAATTCATGTAAAAATGTCATCTTGTGACGATTGCATGTTAATGCGAGGTCTTGATACGACTCGAGTGTAAGGTATAGTCTCACCTATACAATTCATGTTATTTGAATTGGATTGAATGTATCACATGTTTAAAGGTTGATAAAAATCCTCTATTCTCACGTGACTAGTTGGGTATGAGACATGGCTAGGGTAGGTTTACATGTTATTTTTATAATTCTAAGTCCATCTAGAAAGGAAAGTGATCAACTAAAATGTTCTATGTTAATCTAATATTAAGAACAACAGTAAATAAAATCTAAGTAAAAGAAAGTAACCCAAGACACTAAGAAAGTATAAATGTGAAACCCTAATGAGAAAAGAGGTTTATGAAGAGTTTAGGTAATTTGACAAAGGTGATTGAATGTGTCATAGTGTTAACCAGGAAAAAAGGAGGAAATGATTACATCGAAGCCCGAGAAAGCATAGATTCAAGCTTTTGACCGAGATAGGGGCTTCCGTGGGTACCTTGGTCCGAGATTTGGGAGCCTTGGTTTATGGAAATTAGTTGAAACCCTCTTATGAGGTATCATTGGATGTTCACCCATTTTCTCTTCTTGTCGTAATAACTTCACCGAATCGCGTCACATGTCACTTTGTAATACCTGCAATAAGGAATCACCTGTAAAACCCCAAGATGAGCATCAAATCCCTAAAAAAGAAAGATGCATATGAAGGGGTCAAAATATCCTCAGCAGCCACAATGGTGGACTTACTAACTAAGCACTACACTACATCTTAGACCCAATGTAGTTCTATGTGTGTGTGTGTGTAAATGATGCCCTAGGTTTCTCCCGTGCCAGTCACACTTTTTGAAGTAGTGATAAATAACTAGATGTAGAATGTAATGGAATGATGGATGGATTAAAATAAAATTCCCTCATATGTAGTGTGATACAAATGAACTATCCTTGTGCCTTGTGATGGAGCTAGATGGATGTAAATGGAGACTTTGATGGATGTAACCTTAGGTGATGATAGTAGTGCTTAGTGTTTGGACCCTCATTATGGTCTCATAACTTTATATTTATATGTTCCTCTTGTTCTAATTTTGTAATTAACCATGAAGAGGATGACCAATAAAAAGATGCAAAGTTCAAATGGTTAGAAAGTGCCCAAAAAGTGGCTGGAAAGTGCAAAAAGGATCAGGATGTCCCAAATGACACCACGATGCCTAAGGTGCCCCAAGATCGGCTCCTGGGTGCCCTAGTACTATCTTAGGTGTCCCAGTAGTGTCGTGGGTGTCCTAGTACTATCCTGGGTGCCCTAGTTAGATATAAAACAACGCCAAATGGAAAAACTGACTGGGTGAGTACATGTGGGAGGTTGGTAGTGACGATATCAAACAAAGTAAAATGGCCAAAGGACATGGGTTAATTAGTACTTTCTTCACTCAAAACCATATGAATAATAGTATGAAACTCGGGACTAAATAATGCCTAAAGTGCATGATTTTGTGTCTACATTTTCCACCACTTTATGTTGGTGAGCGAACGCTCGGTAACATAAAGTAAATAGAGATGCGTACCTGATGTCCATGTAGAGTGATGTGGAAATATTTCAATAGACTAGAAAAAGTGTGGAATGAGAAAATAGTGGAGTGTGGAGACTAAAGATGTAAAAGTACAAAAAGTGGTGAGAGTGAACCTAAGGCGGAAACACGTGTGTATATGCCAATGTATGTGAGGTACATGCATGTTAGTATGAGGTACAAACTACCGGATTACATTGTTGTTGTTATTTGTTTGTTGATGCATTTGTTATAGTTTCTTGTTGTTGATTGCTTTCTTCTCATACGGACATACTTGTAAAGGAGAAGATGATCAAGTAGTCAAATACGCATGTATATGTAAAAATTACATGTATATAGTAAAAAGACTATAAATGGAAGTATGAAAAGTAAAAGGAACATGTGCACCTGATCCATGATGAGAGAAAGGGTGTAGAAAAGGATATCTTGTAACTACAAGTTTTTGGGTGATCTCATGCCACTATGGCCGAAGAAGTGAAAGGAGAATTTTTAATTATTCTCCAACTTGTAATTGCTTCCTTGAGAATAGTATGAAGAGATCTCTATACTCGACTAGTTTTTTGGGCGATCCGACGTCGGTGGCCAAAGTAGTGTAGGGAGGAAATCTATTGTATCCTCCAACATGTAACTGCTCCCCAGAATGCTAAGAACAACCTATCCTATAAAATACATTATGTACGGGGTTCATAGATTGGTCCAAACCACTCGCTATATAGCCCACAATGTCAATGACAAAAAACTAAAATGAAATGTACTAGTAGAGAGCGTTGTTTAATGTGAAAAATCCAAAATGATTCCCCCTCTTTAGGGGTGCATGCGACATCATAGATAGAAGGATGCAGCCCCAAAAGAGGATTGAACATGTAAACAATGCCCTATAGGGGAAGAGGGAATGCACTTGGTAGAAACCAAGGCACACACAAACAAGTGGCTATAAACAAGTGTTATTACAAACAAGAACGCATGTAAAAGACAAGTGTATGCTACAAAAATAATGTATAAGCTAAAATGCAAGTAAACACATAAGAAGACAACCATAGACCACCAAAGCAGGTTGCAAACATGGGAAATCACTCATGATGTCACAAGACACTCAAGGGCACAATGGCCAAATACAAAAACAAGTGTGCACACCAAACATAGGGTGAGGCCCACATATAATAGAAATCAATAGACACAAAATAGTAGACAAACAAAATAGATAGCCATGGAAGAAAATAATCCTGTAAACAAATGCTACACATGAAGCACTTGTTAGCATGTTAGAAAGATAACCAATATGTAAAAAGCATGTATAACCAAGTAATAAAAAGTGCTAAATACAAAATGAAATGATAACACCTGTAAAAGATGAATGTGAATGCCCCCAATGACCATTGTAGGAGTGGTAGGAGGTGAGCATTCATGTTGAATGTTGGAGACCTATATTCGTGATCACAACTAGAAAATGATGTGAATGCACATGTTTGTATGATAAAAATAATGACATACAAGATATCTAGCTAGAATGTGTAATAAAGTGAACATATACGATAAAATGTAAGCAAGATTAAAAGTAACCAATATATGCAACATGTTGTGGATGGATGAAACAAAAAACAAGATGGATGATAGGAGCCACGTGCCCCCCGAGTGAATGAAAGTGTATGTAGTGAGGTTCATTTAGAATGCCCCATCAGTAGTCAATAATGAATAGAAAACAAGAGTGCATCATTGGAAAATGGTCATAGTATGTATTCTGTCTAACATGCTTTATGATGAGTGTATATGGGTGTTGATGATATGTGACGTAGAGATGAACATGTGATGATGTAGCCTAAATCGTATATCACTATGAGATGTAGGAATAGGTGACCATTTATCCTATAGGGTATGTCACTAACCTAGTAATGTCACATGATATAAGTTTGAATGATGAATGTGTGAGTATGGTAAGGTCCATTTGACTTATAAACCCTCAAAGCAATATAGTATGGACCGAGGAACTAGAGTCCATCATAGGGTAGTATGTGCAGCGTGTAGAAGAATGTGTGGTATGTGTGATGATAATAAAGGACCATATGATGTGTAAGATGTGTAACATGCAATGTATAGTGTGTAATACAAGATGTGTAGATATCCTAATAATGTTAGATTGCACACAATGTAGGATGAGTAGTATATGATGCTAGACTCGTAAACAATAGGGGTGTGATATATATGTGATGAATACTAGTATAATGTGTAGAGTATGTATGATGTATAGATGCACAAATGTCAAAACACTAATGTGACATATACTGTAAGATATGTAAAGAGATGTAGTGTGTAGTATGTGCAGTGTGTGGGGTTCATGTGTAGCATGTAGCCCTCAATAGTCAAGTGTGAACCGAAGTACAAAAGTGTGTCATTCGGTAATGAAAATGTCACATGCTAGGGGATTGATGAATGATAATGAAAAGATGAGAGATAGGTGATGAAAATATAGGGGGTATGTGTGAAGGTTATGCACCCCAAGTGCATGTGAGTGAATGGACTAGCCAATAATGGTGAAGGATGAGGGTCCTCTATCCGATGCATATGGTGATGAAAGCATATGACCTTGTGCTAGTAATGGTGGTATAATATATAAACGTTGTGTGGGTGAGTGAAGTCTATGTGCATGTGATGGATGAATATATGATGAATGTTGTGGTGTGACAAAATGTGTAGGTGATGGAGATATATGTGAATAAAAGTGTAGAGATGATGGAATCCCACGTGGAATGAAATGAGGTGGTGACCTATGTCGAGATGTAGTAATTGTCTGAGGAATAGGCCTATACCTATGTATAGGACTAGCAGAGTGGTGAGGTCACGTAGATAATGTGCAAGTAGGTGAACTAAGAGTAGATTATGATTTTAGCAACATAGAATGTGATGTGCTAGACGTGTCACTTTGCATGTTCACCCATGTTCTCTTCTTATTGCACTAACTTCACTAAATTTATTCAAATGTTGTTGTAATACCTGTAATAAGGTATCACTTGTAAAACCCTAAGACGAGCATCAAATCCCTAAAAATTAAAGATGGATATGAAGGGTTCGAAATGTCCTCAAAGTGGCCATAATGGTGGAATTGCTAATTGAACACTGGACTACATATCAGACCCAATGTAGTTATGTGTTTGTGTGTGTGTGTGTGTGTGTGTGTGTGTGTGTGTGTGTGTGTGTGTGTGTGTGTGTGTGTGTGTAAATGGTGCCCTAGGTTGGTCTTGTGCGGTTGCACTTTGTGAAGTAGTGAGTAATAACTAGATGTAGAATGTAATGGAATGGTGGATGGAATAAAATAAAATTCCTTCCTTTATAATGTGATTCAGATGAACCATACTTGTGCCTTTTGATGGAGCTAGATGGATGCAAATGGAGCGTTTGATAGATGAAACCTTAGGTGATGATAGTAGTTCTTAGTGTTTGGTCCCTCATTATGGTATCATAACTTTATATTTATATGGTTCTCTTGTTTAAATTTCGTAATTAACCATGAAGAAGTGGAAAACTAAAAATAAAAAGCTTAAACAGCTAGAAAGTTCCTAAGAAGTGGTGGGAAAATGCAAAAAGGATTAGGGCACCCCAAGATCTTGGGTTGGGCACCTCGTTAGAGATAAAACAATGCCAAATGGAAAACCGGGCGAGTACATGTCGGAGGTCGTCAAAGTGACTACAATAAGAAAAGTAAAATAGCCAAAGGACATGGGTTAATCAAGTACTTTCTTCACTCAAAACCATATGAATAATAGTATGGGATTGGGACTAAATAATGCCCAAAGTGCATATTTTAAGTCTACAAGAAGGGAATTATTATAGTTGAACTTTGGTGTAGTATCTATCAAATCCAAATGTCCCACCAAACTCTCTACCAGACATATTTGCGGAAGTACAAAATACCTACCGAAATAGGGGAAGAAATGGAAAGTTGAGATAATAGCAATGAAAGATAATGAAATAAGAAGGAACTAGTCCTTCATGTTAGGTTCACCAAATTTGTATGCCGATAATCAACATGTCATTTGAGATGCACTCGATCTCCCGAGGTCGTGCTAGGACAGCTGATATGTATAGGATTGGGGCAATGTTGATAGGTACTAAAAAGAATAAGGGAATAAGAATGGGTAGTGTGAGTTCCTACAAGCTAAGTTGATCAAAGGGGAATTAGAGGCTATGTACGGGTAGTGTAAGTTCCCTATTGTTTGATTTGTTTGCAAAACCATGTTGAAAGATTTGTTTTAAATAACTAAGAAAAGTAAATCTATCTTAAATAAAAGACAAGTGTGTTTTAATATTTTAATTAGCTAAATTCATTCCTGATTAATTATCCAAAATGAAATGAACAATCTAATCTATTTGTTTGAAAGAAATAAGTTGAAAGTAGCTAATTAAAAAACATTAACATTTATCTACTCTAAATTAATTCAAAAATAATAATTCTATAAATAAAAGAAGTTACTTCTATATTAAATG
This sequence comes from Taxus wallichiana var. yunnanensis, assembly GCA_018340775.1. Taxonomy (NCBI): domain Eukaryota; kingdom Viridiplantae; phylum Streptophyta; class Pinopsida; order Cupressales; family Taxaceae; genus Taxus; species Taxus wallichiana. The sequence continues at coordinate 558,933,806 of CM031234.1, forward strand.
AATCCCACCTCTACACTAAAAAAATAAACAGGGAATAAACAGATGTGGCTATTCCTCTGCTGATGAATTTGAAGTTTAATATAATTTTCCAATTTGTGATTGTGGATTTTCTACTTCTTCTAATTGTCTCACCTCAGAATCATGGGAAGAAACAACACTTCTAAAAAATTTCTTCTTCCCCTAAGACTTCCCAAGAGAGAAATGGATTACAAAGAAACATATTAACAATGAAGAAACACAACAAGAGCATGGATACAAAAGCTTCCTCAAGATTCTTCCTAGCATATATACAATGATAAGCAGGGAAGAAGTTTGTCACTGGAAGATTGTTTGTATGGACGTAAATGTAATTGATAAAGAAGATGAAATCTACGGATGTTCTAAATGAAGAAATAAGGAGACTGATGCACATGAACTTCCTCCAAATCCTTTCTTAGGAAAATAAACAAGGACAAGCCGAGAAGCAAGTATCAACGGAATATTCTTATAGGAAAATGAATAACTATGAATTCTACCCCTTTAAAACAAGCTATATTACTTCTATTGATTTAATGAAAATTGTTGATTCTAGATTAAAATATTTGAAGAAAATTAAAATGACATCCCCAACATGGTTATCGTAGAACTGAGATGATTCCTAAGCATGGTTATGCTTCTCTTTATCCTCTCATCTTTTTTTCTAGAGATGTATCTAATTGGTCCAAGGAGCAAGTATTGGTTGGTTGTAGAAGAAACGGTGAAGACACTCAAGTAGATTGGTTACTTGTGTACTTATTTTCAAGATTTCAGCAGAGTAACAGTGAAATCAAAATAAATAATCTCCAATCAATGCTTTGGGAAAATCTTGGATTTTATAAAAACAATAGGAAGAAGTCCACTGTGCACTAGGAAATCAAGAAATGCCAAATCATCCTAGGAAGGGGAAGTCAACATTATAAGAATAGTAAGGAAGGAAGAACAATCGTACATATTCAACAAGCTTAAAAATTAGGGTAAATGGTCAAGAAATGTGTGATAAAAACACTCGGAAGATTTTAATATGTGTTGAACACAAAGTTTGGAGTCTCAGATTAAAGTGCATGGAGCCATCGATTTAGGCAGATCGGTGGTTATGCAAATGCCATGACGGTTACACAAATATCAAAGAGGTTACATGACTAAAGAGGAAAACACTAAGGAAAAGGGGTGAAAATCATTTGTGAAAGTGATAAAATATAAGAAGCTAAGAAATAATGAATAATAAGTCATATTGCCATGTCTTTGTAGACAAAGAAATGGGATCTAAAATTCATCATTTGTTTTGGAAAAGATAAAATCATCATAGGGGATTTTTACCATGTTTGACAATGTAGCACCATTCAATTTTTGGGTGCGTATAGATACCTAAGAGGATCAAAACCGAGAGAGGAAGTGTGCACAAAAAGGGCCTAGGAGAATATGTATAATTGTAAATAGAGTGTTGGAGGACTATCCTATGGAGTAATGAAAATTTCTAGGGTCATTAGAGACATTGTAAACAATCAAAGATCTATTTATAGAAGGACTAGGAGGAGGAACTATAATGGTGATAACTTGTTGGATGTGGATAAAATTATCACATTGATGCATAAATGAGGGAATATCCCTAAGAATACACTAACTAAGGAAGACATAAATACAAGGCACTTGGGACCGAGATTAGAAGAAACCACAAATGAAACCATTGTAGTGGTAGGGATAAAAATGATGGGTGAAGTTATGTGATGGTAGCGGGAATTGTATGAAGATCAATATTTTACATAGAAATTATCAAATATTGAAGCAAAGTGAGAGAACATACATCGTCCGTATTGTGTGGATCCACCAAAACACTTTATATGGCTTTGTGATTAATAGAAAAATGAATAGAAAATGTATCTCGAAATAGACATAGCATCGATATCGAGAGTCATACAAATTCATGACTGGAGTATAAGATAGTGTATGATTAAATGTGCCAATCATTGCATCCAAATGGTGATCATAAGAGGGCAATCAAGGCACCACATGATAAACATTATGGACATTAGAGGAAGATTTATTATTATCATGATTAGGAAGTGAATCATTGAATGTGTTTAGTTTAAATTTATCATTGATTGGATTTGAGGATTGGTGGGCTCATCCATTTCAATAACTTGAAGATTGATAAGATCTTGAATAATGTGAACAAACTTTAAGAAGTTATCTCAGTAGAGTTTCCTACACACCCATGGTAATCATAATGGGCATTGACATTGCACCGATTGCCTTGAGGTCTACTCATATCAACCTCAAATAGTGGAGGGAGAGATATGAGATTGCACTCAAGCAATTGTTTCAAGACAATGTGAGGAGGACTTGGCAAGTGAGTAAATTGATGACACACGGGTTGCGATTGTAGCTTAATAGGATATGATATAGCATTGAAGGTGTCTTTAGAAGAATATTTGACATTATTAGGTTTGTTGTTAAATATGGGTTTGCTTGAAAACATAGTATTGAATGTGGGAGGAGAGATAAAAAGTACTTGGTAGGACATAAATGATATGACATAAATCATTTGATCTTTTAAGGACATAAATGGTTAAAATATCTAAACTTTTTGAACATGAAAGAATCTCTTGCAAATGAGACAATGCACTTTGTGTCAATAGGTCTTGTAATTCATTATTAGCTAAGATATTATTCATCTTGGTGAGTAGGGTCTTATAACACAATACATAGGAATTAAGAGGATTAGTAGGCCTTTTTTTGTATTTGAGCCAATTATGCATGCTAAATTTTATTGTCAATAGTGATAGATAACTATGCCAAAAATAGATTTGTGAAAGTAATAAATGCATGAAAAAAGTGAGTGGGGATATTTTAGAACCAATGTAATGTATAGTCCTTAAGAATTTGGGAGAAATGTTTAGTAAGTAATATGTCATTAGAATTATAATCAAACAAAGTAACATGGAATGACTGAAGATGATCAATGGGATCCCCTTTTCCATCATATATAGGAAATTAGGAGAAAAAAACCAACAGGTAATAGATAAGAAACCAATTTAGGTGCAAGTGGTTTGTGATGTAAGTTTGTGGAATTATTAGTATTAGAATAAGCAGATCTACATTGTTGCAACTATAAGATTTGTTATCGTAAAGTATAAAAATAGATTCAAGATATTAGGTGATAGAAAAAGATACATGTGAACCATGAGGAGTATATGTGGGATGTGTAGTAACAACTATGTTCATATGAATATACATAGAAATATTTGTAATTGATAGATGAAGTACACCCAAAAGGGGTAGACACCACAAATGTGGAAAAAGAGATGTTAATAAAGATGAAGATTTTTCTTAAAAGGGATTCTTCACTAGACTTTTGATCACAAGTCATCATTACAACACGAAGAATCTTAATGATAGGCTCAATGTGGTGAGGATTATAATGAATTTTTTCATGAAAATTAGACACAAGTTTTACCCGATTAATATCCTTAATGTATTATAATTATAATTCTCACTATGATTTTTGAGATCATATAATGGGACTCATTAGGTTGGTCAATGTTGGAAGGATTGATAATAATATACATTGGAGATGAAGCTTGGAATTATGATGCTTTTGAGCAGGAGGAAAAATCTCAAGATGTTCAATGGTCTTATTGGATAGCTAAGCATCTGTGCCAAATTGGCATAGGAATAAAGCATGTGCACTTTGAAATAATATAAGCCAATGAAGAAGGCACAACAACATTACCCCTAAGGTATTTATGGTTGGTAGATTTGTAGGCCTCACACACAAGGAACTAAGAAGATCCTAGATTAGGTGAAGGGTTTGATCAAAAGAGGGTTCACAAAAATTTTAACCCTTAATTAAATTTTAGGTCAATTTAATTAGGTGTAAATTAGATTAGAGTTGATTAAAAATATTACAAAGATGTTACAATATGAATAATAACTCATATTTAAAACATAGATGATATAGAAAGAAATAACATATACTAATACAAGTAACATGCAATTGAAAGTACAAAATAGATTTATAGAGGCACTTAGCCAATTACAAATGACTTTTGGAGAGTTGTGGGTATGTGTAATAGTGAAAACGAAATATTTGAACTTGAATGACCTTCGATTAGTACCTTGTGCTTATAAATCAACCTCAAAAGGAAATGTACCAAACTTCTAGGACTGTACCATATGGTCTTGACTCTACAGTACAATCTTAAATCTATAATGAATCAACTTTTACAAATTTCTTGGCTATTTTTATTCCTAGATTTATCTCAGAATCAAACCCTAGGTGCACATGCAACAAGGCTATCTCGTATGGACTAATCATCATCTCAAATCTTATCCATAGATGAAGAATCCTACAAAACAAACATTAGAAGGGTTTTGGGAACCCTCATACACCTATGACATTGGAACTAATTTGAAGAGGCCTCAAACCACATGTCATTCTCCACCTAACACGTGATATTTAGATAGATCAATCAAATTTGAAATTTACTTTGGCCTTTCTTGATTTGAGTTACCTCTTGTTAAAATACTTGGAGAGAGCATGTTTGACAACTTATATATAAGAGATATGGTTGTGTTGACCTAGTTTGTAGCTTCGGACCTGATGTGGGTACTACCCTAATGACTTCATATGTGCTATTGTAATATTTAGGAGATTTGTATGCCTTTTAAAAGTATATGAAGTAAGTTCTCTATTACATTTCCTTAAGAGTTCCAAGTTAGCAAAAGAGGTAGTGTTTACTTGTTTATATAGGGTTTTATAGATGATCTATCTAAGAAAGGTTGACCTAGATGAAATATAATACCAAACAAAAGATGTCAATTTGAAATTTTAGTTGGAAGACATGTCGGTCCAAGATTGTACAAATGGGATAGGACCAGATATAAATTCCTAAGAAAATTGTACGATCCACGATTGGGAATATGAAATGTGCTAAATGAAGTTCTAAGCTGATAAACGGATGTTTCTCTATTAATTTTGTGTATTGTATTGTCAGGACGTGTCGAAATGTTAGTGTGCAAGGATAAACAAGTTAAACAATGGATCTCGGAAAGTGCTAAGTGGGAATGGAGAAGTTATACTTATCATAACAAGAGTGCATAGTAAAATCAAGATATATCAAAGTATAAATTATCAAATTTGAGTATCTACATTTATTATCAAGATTTGTAAATGTTTTCTAAATGAAACCAATGAATAGAAACCATGTCAAGGGTAGTGTTTTAAGTTAAACAAAATTTTATCTCTATTGTTTTGAAATAAACATAATAATTTTAATTTTTAACAAGAAAAACTACATTTGTAGCTTGATCAACATGGTTTATAACCCAAATATTTATTCCAATCAAAACTGATTTTATTTATAATTTATTGATATAAAATAATGTTTTACACATATTTGAATTCAATAAGAGAATTCCAAAATTTAACCACTTGGTGAATTATGATGATCAAGGAGGGTGCAAATTGTTTCCAATGAACAATAATCCACTCCTTCTCACTATCCAATCTTACCCACAATATCTATCAATATATTTTGTGGTTAAGAAACAAAACCAAATCCAAACATTTTTCCAAAATATTTTGATGATAAAAATCTTACTGATCTATTATTCCTCATAGGCATTCTTGTACTAAAAATATGGTTTCCTAGATTTAGAGAATGCTAAAAGAGGGATGTGCGAGAATCGATATTTAAACAATGCACCACAATGAAGTTGCACTCCAATGGTAATGTCATAGCTCCAATGCAATAAGCAAGATTCAAACAGTGGAAAGAGTATGCAAATAAGAAAGCAAGTATGCTCATACTCATAGATCGAAAAAGGAAGTACAAATAGGGGTGTTGTGTAACCCCCATGCCTAAACAAGGAAATAACCCCTATGATGCCACTGACACATATGATGCAACTGATGCATATGACACCACTAAAGGAGTAGTTCCAATTATACATAAGGAATGTAACTCCTATGACGCACTGACGCAAAATGACAATGACATAATCTATTTCATTTGACTCCCTATGACCTATGACTCTCGCAAGGTGAGATGACTCACCATGTGATGTGGACGATGACTAGGTAGGTCACACACACCAACACCCCCTTCATCAAGCTGAGGTAGAGGTCATGGTAAGACAAAATAGAAAAGAAGACTCCCCTAGACAACTAAGAAAGATGTGCTAATGGGGCCCAACAACTAAAGGCCTGATAAGGTGCCCATATACAAACAACATATTTCTGGAAGGAAGAAGAGGAGGAGAAAAAGCTATATAGCTTGAAGAAGATGGGTGGCTGCAGCAGACCTCACCCCAAGAAGAGACCGTAAGTGAAGAAATTTCACCTCAGTGAAGGGCTTGGTGAATATGTCTGCAACCTAATCAGCTATCTAAACATATTGTATGTCGATGATGTTTTCATGTATCATCTCCCGATAAAGTGCATGTGAATATCAATTTGCTTTGTCCACCGATGCTAAATTGGATTTTGGAAAATCGAGATAGTGATCATGTTATCATAGTAGATAATGGTAGGCCACCAAAAGTGGATTCTAAACTCACAAGATACCATGTAACCAAACAAATTCTGCAGTAGCATTAACTACTCCTCTATACTGCCTCTACATACATCGATGATATGGAAATAGCATTCTACTTCGCTGGACCAACCGATGGACTCGAGCCAAGAGTGAAATTGTAGCTTGAGGTAGACTTACAATGATCTAGATCACCGACCCACCCGAGTCAGCCAAATCCAATCAAAGTCAATCTCGAGACCCTCCTAAGTAATGAATACCATCTGGTGTGAGTGTCACAAACATAGTGAAGGATCTGATTTACTTATTTTAAATGTAGCTCACAAGGCTCCCCGAATAAATCTTGACATAATCCCGACAACATATGATAGATCTGGTTGAGTGTGAATAAGGTAGATCAAGCTCCCCACCAACTATCGATAAAGGGTACTGTCAACCAAGGGGGAAGAGCAATAAGAAACCAACTTGACCCTAGAAAGAAAAGGAGTAGGTGAGGACTTGCAATCAGACATGTGAAACCGAGAAAGAAAATCAAGAGAGTACTTAGGCTACGAGATCATAATTCTTGAGTCAGATTGTGAAATATGGATCCCAAGAAAGTAATGAAGCAATCCTAAGTCAGACATGGAGAACTTGTTGGCCAAGGAGATCTTCACAAAATCAATGATAGAGGAAGAGCTACCCGTGATCAACAAGTCATCAACATAGAGAACAAGAATAAGCATGGAGTCATCCTACCATAGAATATACACATTTGGGTTAGAGTGACACCGAGTGAACCCTGATGCAAGTAAAAAGGAGTCCATCTTGGCATACCAAGCCCGAGGGGCTTGTTTAAGGCCATAGAGAGACTTATTTAACTTGCAAACGAGGGATGGATCATGGACATAACCCAGAGATTATTCCATGTAGATCTCTTTCTCTAGGTCCCCATGAAGGAAGGCACTCTTAACATCCATCTGGTGGACTTCCCATATGTTAGTGACAGCGATGGAAAGGGTTATTCAAATGGAAGTCATCTTCACAACTAGAGAAAAGGTTTCCGAGTAATCAACCCAGCTACTTAGGAGAAACACTTAGCTAAAATTCGCGCTTAATACTTCTCGACTTCTCCATTGGCTCCATACTTTTTCCAATATACCCACCTAGATCGAACAATTTTTCTTCCTTTCGGAAGAGGGGTAAGATCCCAAGTGTCATTCTTTATGAGTGAGGAATACTCCTCATCCATAGCAGAATCCCACTTAGGAATCCTAAAAGCTTCTTAGAAAGATGGTGGATCAGAAGTAGAGGAGAAGGAGTGGGGTCCAATGAAACTCGAGCAAGTACATCTCTCATCTGAAGGATCTCCAACTAAATCTCTAGCACTCTGTAAAGTTTTCCTAGCCCAAAGAGGTCCCGAAGGATCAAGCTTAGAGTCAGAAGATTATTCACTCGAGTGAGAAGGGACATAATCCTCATCATCACTACTGTTAGAATCAAAAGACTCAGAAGTTTGAGGATCGGGAGGAGCAGGGAGAGGAGGAACTCACTTAACAACATCATCATATGATGAGTCAGAATCTGAATCAGTGGGCAAAAGAACCTCAGTGGAAGTAAAAGTCAAGGATGACTCATCAAACTTCACACTTCTCTCAATATAAAGCTCATGGGTTGTAGGGTTCAACAATCGATATCCCTTCACACCATCAGGATACCTAAAAAGATACAAGGTTTGGATTGTGGATCCAATGCCTTGTGTTTCTTTTTGGGAATCCGAGCCATAGCCTTGGATCCGAAGACACGAAAGTGCTCAACATCAAGCTTGTGTCCAAACTAGGATTTAAAGGGTGTCATCCCTCTTACTACCTTGTGTGGAACACTATTATGAATGTAACAAGAAAAATTCACTGCTTCAGCCCAATACTGCGGAGGAAGGGACTTTGAGTGAACCATACAAGTAACCATATCCTTTAGAGTTTAGTTCTTTCTTTCTGCAAATCCATTTTGGGAAGGGATGTAAGAAACTGTACGCTGCAAAGAAATCCCCTCAGAAGTGTAGAAATCCTCAAACCTATTACTCACATACTTGCCTCCATTGTTGGTTTGAAGAACCTTGATAGACCGTTCGCTTGTTTCTCAGCAAGAGCCTTAAAGTTCTAAAAATGCTCAAAGACTTCAGACTTAAGCTTAAGAAAATATACCCAAGTATAACGTGAAAATTCATCAATGAAGGTTAGTATATATAGAGCTCTAGTGAAAGAAGGAGATGGAAAGGGGCCAGAAACATCACTATGAACAAGATCCAAGGGACGAGTAGCTCTCTAGGATTTTCCCTTATCAAAGTTTTTTTCAAGGTGCTTTCCGAGGGTACAACCCTCACAAAGACCTTTAGAAAACTTAACTCGGGGTAACCTGTTGACCATTTCGTTTTGGCTCAATTGTTCAAGGTAACAATAATTTAGATGCCCAAAATACTCATGCCATAGCTTGCTAACCTCATTTACATGAGTGAGCAAGGCATTGGGCATCGAATAAGAAGAGAAGTGGGAAAAGGTATACAACCGTGAATGGTGATCCATCTTTTCCCACCACAAGTGCGATCGAGTTAAGCTCACGAATGATCACCGAGTTAGGACCGAATTCCACTCACATTTCTTCACCAAGTGGGTGATTTGGTAAAATGATAGGAGATTGGTAGAGAGATTGGGAAAACTAAACACTTGGTTAAATGTTCCACCTTTTATCTCTACCGATCCAATACTAGGAAACTGACACATGAGTGTCATCAGCCAATGTGATTTGGGACATGTCACATGGTTCAATGCTAGAGAATTCAACCTCGAAGAAGCCATATGGTGCGAAGAACCGAAATAGATAATCCAAGTTGATGATGGAGCTGATCTAGCTACAAGGGCCTTACCTTTCTTATTTTCATTTTTAGACTCCTTTGCTTTAGAAGACTTGCCCTTTTGAGCATTTTGTTTGACGGATTCAGAACACTTATTTTATTCTTCTCAAGTAATCTGAGTTAAGTGATCAATTTGTTTCAAAAACATTGATTCTCTTCATGGCCATGATACTTACAATAGGAGCATTTACACTTTTCCTTCTTCGCTTTAGGCTCAGAAGTCGAAGTGTTAGTGTTGGGCTTAGCTGGGGTTTGGTTGGTCTTGGTTTCTTTCTTAGGTTGGTCCTTTGTTTCTTTCTTATTTTCATTTTTCTTTCCCTTATTCACCATAAGGGAATGTGACTTGGATTTTAGAGTCCCCTTTTGAATGAGTTTGTCCTGTTCTCAAATGAGTTGGGACCTTGAAAACTATCAAATGAGGGCATTTCGTGCACTACCCAAGGTGGATTTTGTGGTGTGGAAAGTTGAAACAAAGATAGAGTATTCAAGACCTAACTTATAAAGAATCAACAAGATCAATTGAGAGTATTTCTTCTCCACTTTACATTCCTTTAGAAGCAGTCTAGTGTGGACAAACTTTGAGAAGAAGGCTTGCAGGTTTTCAAATTCACTAGGATTTAACCCTAGTAGTTCGTTCTCCAACTCATGTGCTCTCATGTCATTTTTCTTCCAAAAACTCTCATCAAGAATTTTCCACGCTTCATCGGGTGTCGAGGAAGTTTCGATGTGGAAGAGAAAGTTAGAAGAGACAGACATACAAAGAATACCTAAGGCTTCATCATAATGGTTGAACCATTTAGATCTTTCGGGTTCATCATCAAGTTTTGTCTCTAACCCCATGGTAACATGGTACAACCCTTTACTTCAGCAAAACCAATATAATTTTAGATCTCCATTCAAAGAAATTAAAAGGTGTGAGCACCGTACTTTAGAGATATCCATAATGAAGAGATAGAACCAACAAAGGTAGAAGGAAGGAGAGAGAAAGGAAACAACCACCCCAAAACAATATTACACCCCCAAGTTTGGAAATTTATAGTTTAGTGTGTTGATTACAATCAGATACGACTGTGCGTCAAGAACCAGTCTGTCACTCACCTTGCAATCAGCGTAATAATGCGTAAGAGTGGAGACCACAATCAAGGTTCGTTGGGTGCAAGTTGAACATTGTAAGCAAGAAAAATAACAAGTGAAAACAAGAAGGGGAAGAGAAGGCCTTGTGAGAAATGGCATCTCACGTCACACGAAAAAATCCCTTTTCCATAAGACTGCAGAGGCGTGCTCACAAGTCCACAAGCAATAAAAGGGATAGTACAATGCTCAAGATGATTCAAAATGAGCCGACACAAGCAATATAATGACACCCCCCAGAATGTGGCACTTTATAAAGTAGTGCATTTACAAAACTAATAATCCCATCATGTAGTGTGCAAAAAAACATGCAACTTTGACTAAAGAAGTGCTCAAAATGGAGCAACAAGTCAAAAGTTATAGCAAAAAAATGATTCCCACAATTGATGGAAAAAGCCAATAAGTCCTGCAAATAGATTTAAAAAGTTCCCTAAACACATGCAAAGGGTGTCATATGTGTGCTCGTTGGAAATGACATCAAATTTTAGATAGGGTTTGTTTTTATTGCGAGGGGGATTAGCCTCCTACCAACCCTAGACCTCACCCCTTTGTCTTCGAAACTCGAAGGAAGGACAATAAAACAGAAAATAGAGCCCAAAAAAATGCCAATGAAATAAGTGTTTTTCACCTTACAAAAAGTGTGAACTGGGATGATGATACTAACCAAGCTGAGCAAAGATCGCGTGTCAACCAGGGAAAGGCGGTCAAGCTACATGTGCAGAAAGTAACTTGACTAGGAGATTTGCCAAGCTTACAATATCAAAACGATTGAGTAGAGGTGCCACACGAAGATTCACACCAATAGGCTTCTGGGCATCAAACGGGTCAGAGGCAAATCAAGTTGGAGCTAGGCAAAGCCTACCATGAGCACACAGGTTCGAGACACATCGAGGGAACTCTCCACATAGTAGGGCTAATAAAACTCGACTTTTAATTTGAGCTGAATGGAATGAAACTAGTGCCATGAGCTCAAGCTGAAGGCGGATGCACAACGGCAAAGAGTTGAGTCCAACCGATGCAAATGAAGATGAGCTAATGCAAAAAGTGTCCTTGCAAAAGCACAGAAAATGCAAAAGGAAACAATGTAGGCTCTGAGTTGGATCAAACCCGAGCCCTCAGATGTGTGAAACCAGTGCCGAGAGTGTTGAAAGTAAACCACGACAATGAAAAATATCTCACGAGTATATAATCAACCATGAACAAAACAACCACACAAAAAACCTCATTCTTGCAGAATCTGTTGAAACCTTAATGCAAGGTGAGCAATACGATTCCAAAGTAATAATAAAAAAAACTAGCATGAGGAAATAAAAAGAAACCAAAAGTAATAAGCAAATGATAAACGAAGAGTGCATGTTTTACTGAAACCTCTCGCTCTGATACAATGAAAGAGGGATATGCGAGAACCGATATCGAAACAATGCACCATAACAAAGTTGCACTCCGATGGTAACGTCATAGCTCCAATGCAATAAGCAAGATTCGAACAATGGAAAGAATATGTAAATAAGAAAATAGGTCTGCTCATACTCATAGATCGAAAAAGGAAGTACAAATAGGGGTGTTGTGTAACCCCCATGCCTAAACAAGGAAAGAACCCTATGATGCCACTGACGCATATGACATGATTGACGCATATGATGCCACTAAAGGAGGAGTTACAATTCTAAATAAGGAATGTAACTCCTATGACGCACTAACACAAATGACAATGACAAATTCTATGATAGAATCTGACACTTTTCATTTGAATCCTTATGACCTATGAATCTTACAAGGTGAGATGACTCACCATGTGATGTGGACGATGACTACGTAGGTCACACACACCAACAAATGCAACCCAACAATAATAGACCCCTCATTTTCCAAAATTAAGCTTCAATGATAACAACACAATCCCCCAAAACCTATTTGCCCCCTTTTAAAAATAGTAGACTTATAAAAACAAGTAAAGAATGCACTCTAAAGGGATCCACAATTTCATCCATACAAGAATTTATAATATAATCATAACCAAATCAATAGTAAATTCTCCTCATATCTATAAAGGTGCTAGGGGATTGTCAATAATTTTGTAAAGAATACAACTCGAATATAAAAAAGATGAGCTATATACGGATGCCAAATATAGTAAATGGTACTGTTAGTGCAAATCTACAACACCCCTAGATGAGTTATGGATCTGATTTTCTAAGGAAATGTCATTTGGTGTGATTGCACAACATTGAGCTTTCCCAAAGTGTGGGACCTTTGCAAATGGGGAAAGCTCTCCAGAGAAGGCTGGTTCCTCTTCCTAAACTACCTGCCACAAGCTATTCCAATGCAGACAAGCTAATCTAATCCTAATCTAACTTCCAAGGAGATAGGAGAGAAAGAAAACTGGAAAAAACAAAGCCTACACTAAAACGGTGATACACCAGAGAAGGAAAATGTTGATCATCTATCAAAACTGCCATGGAAACAAAGAGAGGTGAGCAATGGAAGGATGGACAAGTGCATCACAGACCAAAGATGGATTTCACACAAAAATGTTCCAAAACTCCATGAACACAACTCCAAAACCTGCAATGAACATCCAAACATGCAAAAATACCTGTAATGAAGAGAGGCAAGAAGAAAACAACCAAAAACGAGCAAGGATGGACAAATGCATCACAAAACATGTTTTTATTGCTCCATAAGTTTGCACAGAATCATCATTTCATGGGTAAGAGGCAAAAATGCCATTACAGAGTAGGGGAGGAGGTTCAAACTCCATTTTTGACCCTGGGGAAGAAAAGAAGGGAGAGGCAGAGAAGAATGATGAACAACCTTTTATAAATGAGCCAAAACTGGCTTTTATCACTTAAACAGAATAAAAAAATGAGAAAACACGAGAAAATTTGATTTGAAACTTTAACCACCAACAAGATCCATTTAATTGGCCTGCAAAATGATGGTTTTCCATGAAAAAGCCCATACTTCGAAGTACATTGCTTCGTAGAGCGAGAAAGAGGCCCATACTTCATTAATTTTGGTGGTTGGGGTCGTTTTCGTGTTTTTGCATGCTAGAGACGTTTTTCCATTTTTCTCCCACAAATCTCCATCAAAAATCAAAATTTAACTATCCATTGTGTGGAGAATTTCAACAGATTTCCAATGACACCAAAATCATGAAAAACCAAGCTCTGGTGCGAAAGATATGCCTCTCTTAAGATTTAGGGCAAAAAATAGGTTCGCGGGGCAAAATCTTGATTTTTTCCCTCATTTTTCAAATTGGGAAAATTTCCCAAAAATTCTCCACGCCCCACTCCTACGATGACACATGGTGCCCTCTGGTTGATTCATGGCTTCAAAACACATTTTACCCCAATTTGCCCACCTGGGAAAATTTCCCAAAAATTCTCTGTGGCCCCGACCTCCACCGACACGTGGACATGTGGCACCTTCTGATTCTATGCGGAGATGCGGTTCAAATTTTGCCTTTGCAACTTTAACCACTTTGGTGAATTTTCCCAAATTCTCCCGATGCCCCGACTTCGCTGTCGCTGACCGGACATGTGGCATCATTTAATTGCTCGGCAGGGATTGCGCTCTATTTTTGCCTTTGACGCACTTTGACCAAACACCAAAAAACTTGAAGTCCTTCCACCCCCACCGCTCCAACTTGACACATGGCATCATTTCATTTCCTTGTGGGCTTTCGGGCCAAATGTTTCCTTTGATTTTTTTCCCAAAAGGGCTAAGTGCCAAAATGTTTCCTGCGGGTTCACCTAGGGAAAATTTCCCCTCCAAACTCCACCGAGCCATAACTTGCAAAATACAAGGAGATAGGAGGAATTCCTTATTCTGGAAAGGGGAAAAAATTCTCTATCTGATGAAGCAATACCCAAAAAATTTTGAGTGCCTGAAATGTGTAAAAATTTGATTGAGACACAAAAGGAAGCTAGTTAACCCAAAATAAGAGGGAGTTTATTTTGCTTAACAATTTGGCGACTCTTAGGGGTCATCTGCCTACTAGATGAATGATCAGTGGCCTTTTGAAGCAACCATTGGGCATGGAGTCAAGCATGATAACCAACTTTGATCAAAACTATGAAAATTTGACCTTGAGCCACTTGGAAACCCACTGAAACTTGGAGTTGATCTTCACCAAAATGCCACCGAGATGGACTGTAAGAGCAACCAAAACAACACCAAACAACTATGTACAAAATTGGAAATCATACATACCCCATGTGAGATATCTAGAGTGTGCACAAGTACTTATTCTGTTGAAAGCAAACCTACCTACTCTACTCTAACCAAGAGAAAAGGTAAGCTAAACAAACCCCTCGTGAATGGTTGTGCAAAATAGCTTCCTTTCCTCAAAATTGGCAGCCATGCAAATGATTTGGAGCTGATCATGGCTGTTAGGATGAGTGGAAAATCAACAAGAAGCTGGTCTTCAACCCAAATTAGCAATGTGTCAATTGAAAACGAATCCAATACCTCTTTTAGTTGCTCGCATTTGGATTGAAGAGGTATGACAAAGCTGATCCTTGGTGCTTTGATATCATACTCATGCTTAGAAGCAAGCATGACTGGTTTTAACTTCTCCTTTGGCTCCAATAAAGCCAACTACCCGATTGGGCAAGGTATGGTCCTTTGAATGTGCCCATTGCTTTGAAATTTAATCGCAACAATGGAGTCCTCTTGTAGACCTTCTTGAATGGATGGTGTGGAAGCAATGGTGGAACTCTTCTCATTGTTTTCCTTCCTCTTCTAGTGAAGAACATGGAAGATTAATATCTTCCAACCTTGATTCCAAAGAGCTGCTATAAGATGTAGGATGCTGCAATTGAAAGTTCTCCTCCATGATAGTAGGCTCATGTGTTTGGAAGATGGATGATGAAGGAGAAAACAATATGATTTCAATTGGTTCCTCTCCATCAAAACACTCCTCCAAATCGACAGATAAACTACCTCATTGTTGTCCTGCTGCAACTATTTAACTTCTTCCATGGTGTTCTCTTGATCTGCAACTTGCTCACCATGGTTTCCTTCATCTTTAATCATTGAGTTTGAAAGATAAAACTCTTCTTCAACATTGGAGCTTGAGAGAGATGAAGTGGAAGGAAGAACTGAAGGTTCTTCTATAGCCTATTTTGTGCTTAAAGCTTTTAGATATGCACTTTTCTTCTCCATAGCTGGAATGTGCTCCTCTTCTTTTGGATTTGGAGCAGCTTCTCCTTCCTCTGCTGCTTGAAGACAATCTTGCTATTGATTTAAATCTTCCTCTAGTATGAAGTTTGTCAAATCAAACTCTTCAATCTCGCTGCTCTGGAGCACAAGTTGGGGCTACAAGATCTTTTTTAGATATTTCTTCTTCCATGGCTGATTGTGTAACTTCTATTGGATCAACATCTTCTTCCAGCAGAGTGCCAACATGGACACTACATTCGAGTGAGAAAATTTATTGTTGATCTCGCTTCTTATTTTTGCTCTTCTTCGCATTGTAATAAAATCAGTCCTAACCACCATTTGTTCTTCAACCTTTACCTCCTCTGAAGGCTTAACCATCAAGGGGATCTTTGTTATCCCAAATTTGAGAGCCCAAATCTTCAAGTTGTCTATTATTTATTCTCTTTTGGGCTCCACTTCTTGTTTTCCTTGACTAGCATTCTGATTTTCATTTTCCCAACATGGATTTGGGAACACAAGAGGAGTGATGGGTTGGGATTCAACCGGTTTTGTAATTATTTTTGGTGGTGGAAGAGATGAAACTTCTTGTTTCCTTGGAGTGGAAGGTATTTCTTTTAGCTCTTGTGGAGGGGATGACTATTTGGAAGGGAAAAGGACTAGAAGAATTGAGATGAGGTGGAAGACTAGGGAATGGAGAAATGAAATCAACACTTGGGGCAGCATTCAATGGGAAGCTTGGAAATTGAAGCCCAAATTGAGATGGTGTTGCTTGAGGAGTAGAGAGAAAATTACCAGATGATGGTGTAGGATCTACCCATTGACAAGGTTGCTTGAGACCAAGTTTATAGGCCTCTATCTCTATTGTCCATTGTGCAAGTTGGGGCATCATCTCAATCATGAAGTCCAACTTATCTTGAGGGCTAAAGTGTCTTGGAAAAGGGCCTCCCCATGGACAGGGTGCTCTGAAACCAATTCTGAAAGCCTCCATTTGAGTTGTTTCTCTTGATTGCACCATGCCAATCTCCATCTTTTGGATCTTCTCCAAGAAATCTACATTTTCTTCTTGACTTCCCTCACAATCTGCATACCCTTGTGCTTGACGTGCTTCATAGCCAAACTGATTTTGGAATTGCTCATATGGATATGCATACTAATTTTGAATTTGATCAAAATGTTGATTTGAAGGAGTTGTAAAGCATGTTAGATATGGATTGTACTGTTATTGTTGTAAATGTGAATTCCATGATGGAAATGAAGTCATGATTTCATAACTTCATGGAATGGAAAAAGATGGAAGAGATGAAAGGAATAATGGATGAAAAAGGAATGAAAATGAAAGGAAAGAAGGTTTGTAACTTTAGAGATGGGTTGCTGATCAGATGGAGTTGCCAGATGTGTTTGTAATTGCCTCCAAAGGCTGAAATCTTCACAGGAACACATCAACCTGCAAAAATGAAGTGGAAGACCTCTAAGGTCCCACTGGGCATGCCAAAACTGTTAGTGCAAATTTACAACACCCCAAATGAGTTATGGATCTGATTTTCTAAGGCAATTTCATTTGGTGTGATTGCACAACATTGAGCTTTCCCAAAGTGTGGGACCTTTGCAAATGGGGAAAGCTCTCTAGAGAAGGTTGGTTCCTCTTCCTAAACTACCTACCATAAGCTATTCCAGTGCAGGCAAGCTAATCTAATCCTAATCTAACTTCCAAGGAGACAAGGAGAGAAAGAAAATTGAAAAAAAAAGTCCTACACTAAAATGGTGATACACCAGAGAAGGAAAATGTTGATCATCTATAAAAGCGCCATGGAGACAAAGAGGGGTGAGTAATGGAAGGATGGACAAGTGCATCATAGACCAAAGATGGATTTCACACAAAAATGTTCCAAAAATCCATGAACACAACTCCAAAACCTGCAATGAACATCCAAACATGCACAAATACCTGCAATGAAGAGAGGCAAGAAGAAAACAATAAAAAAATGAGCAAGGATGGACATATGCATCACAAAACATGTTTTTATTGTTTCAAAAGTTTGCACAGAAACATCAATTCATAGGAAAGAGGCAAAAAAATCCATTACATAGAAGGGGAGGAGGTTCAAACTCCATTTTCGACCCTAGGGAAGAAAAGAAGGGAGAGACAGAGAAGAATGTTGAACAACCTTTACAAATGAGCCAAAACTAGCTTTTATTGCTCAAACAGAATGAAAGAAATGAGAAAACGCAGAAAATTTGATTTAAAACTTCAACCACCAACAAGATCCATTTAATTGGCCTGCAAAATGATGGGTTTCCATGAAAAATTCCATACTTCGAAGTACATTTCTTCGCAGAGCGAGAAAGAGGCCCATACTTCATTAATTTTGGTGGTTGGGGTCATTTTCTACATTTTTTACATGCCAAAGATGTTTTTCCATCTTTATCCCACAAATCTCCATCAAAAATCAAAATTGAACCATCCATCGTGTGGATAATTTCAACATCTTTCCAATGATACCAAAATCACGAAAACTCGAGCTCTTGGTGCAAAAGATATGCCTCTCTTAAGATTTAGGGCAAAATGGTGAAATTAGGGCAAAAATTGGGTTCACGGGGCAAAATTTTTATTTTTTCCATCTTTTTTCAAATTGGGAAAATTTTTCAAAATTCTTTGCACCCTACTCCTCCCATGACAAGTGGCGCCCTCGGTTGATTCGCGGCTTCAAAACACATTTTACCCTAATTCGCCCGCCCGGGAAAATTTCCCAAAATTCTCCACCGCCCAACCTTCACCGACACGTGGACATGTGGCACCTTCGATTCTATATGGATATGCGGTTCAACTTTTTCCTTTGCACCTTTAACTACTTTGGCAATGTTTCCCAAATTCTCTCGACACCTCGACTTCTGCCGCCGACTGGACACGTGGCATCATTTCATTGGTCGGCGGGGATTGCACTCTATTTTTTCCTTTGATGCACTTTGACCAAACGCCAAAAAACTTGAAGTCCTTCCACCCCCGCTGCTCGACTTGACACGTGGTGTCATTTCATTTCCTTACGGGCTTTCGGGCTGAATGTTTCCTTTGAGTTTTTTCCCCAAAAGGGCTAAGTGCCAAAAATTTCCCTGTGGGTCCGCCTTGGAAAATTTCCCCTCCAAACTCGCAAGCCGAACTTGCAAAATACAAGGAGTTAGGAGGACTTCTTACTTTTCTCGGAAAGGGGAAAAAAATCTCTATCTCGATGAAGCAATATCCAGAAAATTTTAAGAGCCTGAAATGTGTAAAAATTTGACTGAGGCAAAAAAGGAAGCTAGTTAACCCAAAATAAGAGGGAGCTTATTTTGGTTAACAAGTACTAAATGCAACTCATTGTAGTAATTAATTTTTAATTATTTTATCTATTTCCAATACATGGCCATTAAATACATTGTAGTTCAAACAATATTAATAATAAGTTTCGTGCCATGTAGTTTTCTCTATGATAAATCTATATTCTCCCAATTTTATGGGATTGATTCTAATTTATTAAGCAATAACCACCAAAGACATGTAATGGAGAACGAGTTAATAAAAATTTCAATTATATTGGATAAAATTGTTTAATAATAAAAAAACCAAAGTTGTGCCACCACTAAAAGTGGTTAAAAATCATTGGTCGATGCAATCATCCACATTAACATGAATTACTAAGTAAAAATGAGATAAAACAAAATTTTACTCCACTATCGAATAAATGATTTATATACTAGTATCAAAATGTGTAAAATAACATGACAAGATTGTGATCAAATGGTAATGCAAACGATCATAAATTAATTAATTCTCTTTACCACCCTATCAAGTTGAAAATATAACAAGTAGATAACAACAATATATTTCTACCCTTATTATGACATTACTCCAAACTACATTTTATTATTATTTTATAACTTATGCCGAGTGTAAGATTTAAATATGTAATTCATGTCATAAATTGATGTTTATTAAAATCATGTAGAATATAGTCAACGCACAACATCACTTGAGTGCTCATGTGCTCCCAACACATTTAATACATCCATAAGGAAAGATAAAAAAATCATTTATATTGGCATATTAAAACAAAGTGATTAATTAAAATCACCTTAATTAATCATGATAAAATTATTCGACATCAAACATCAATTAATTAAAGTGTTACCCACACACTCAAATAACCATGTACACCGCACGAGCTATCCTAAGTGACTCATCATCACTGACATGGTCTTGGCAAAGGTACAATGTTGTTCATTCTCCAAAACAACCAAAACTTATGAGCATATGAAAGAAAAGAATTGTAATAAATTGTCAAAACATAGACACGTTGTCATCAAAGCAAACAATGCACACACAAACTAATGCAAACTATCCATAAAAGTATAAATATATGCATGTTTGTGCATGTGCACACACACACACACACATGTGTGTGTGTGTGTGTGTGTGTGTGTGTGTGAATTTATGTGTGTGCGTGCATGCACGTGTGTTGGTTTTCAATTTACCTTTTTGTGTTGTGATCTCCACATTGCATCTACATCCCCTCTCCCTAATGATATCCTCCCCGAGCATCCAAGTTTCGGTGAGGATACCGGTTCTCTTGCTTCACAACTCATGCAAACATAAATTTTTATAAGGCCTTATCATCCATAAAATCATTTAATTCACCACTGAAATAATTAACATAATTAATCAACCAAATTTCATAACTAATATTAATTATTAAATTCCAAAAACTTGAAAAATATGCATGTCATAACATAAAAATTATCCATGTATCTTCCCTAGACTTAATCCATCAAGTTTATTTAAATTACATCCAAAATAAATGATATTAAATATCCATTTTGAAATCCAATAATTCATCCCAATTATTATTTTATAGTAATGTTTTCTCAACATTAAATAAAATCAAAATTTTGGGTCATGACATGGTAGATGAAAACTTAGTTTGTCACAAATCAATTTCCCTCTTTCCATGTTATATCCAAATTTATTTTCTTTGTCAAAAGCTAGGTCACTCCTTGTTTATTCAAGAGGTGTGTAATGTACCACTAGGTATTTGGTTGGAGGAAAATAATTTTGATGATAATCTCCCTCTCATATACTAATTTAACAACCTTGGATTATTTCCTAATGGTTCAATATCATGTATCAAATGTCTATACTTGCATTTTTACTATTATAAAGTTTATAATTATTTTAATACCTTTGTGAATAAATATATAGTGGAATTATGTAAATAGTTGTGTAGAAATGTAAGTGACAATGATGGTTTGGAAATGGACTTGAAACCATAGTACATCTTTTCAAATGTGAAAATTATAATTACTTGTTAGTAGTTGACCATGAGTTTATATCCCTTTTATATCATATTCACTTATATTCACAACACTACCTATTTCTATAACCTTGAAAAAACACCACAATTTGTAAGTACTATTGTAACACCTTTAGGCATTCTTCATAAATATTTATCCATTTTCATCCACTCTATCTTTAATCATCCTAGTTATGACATTAGATTGTAGTTTTTATCTCTTGAAAATGAACGTAAGCATTGATTGTGATCATATGCCTTCTTAATGTTTTTTGATCATATCTTATGTTTTTTTCCCATACCTTATATTTCATTTGATATTTATTACACATTATTTAATTTCTTTGATTACCTTCTAATATTTTATTAGATGTCTTATAACCTTATTGTCATACCTTCACATCCCTTTATTAGGTTTTATTAGGTTTCTTGAAATCCTTTAACATATCCTTTCATTTCTTTGATTACCTTCTTAGATTTTATTTGATTTCTTAACACTTTGTTTTCACACTTTATGATTATGTTGATTCATTTCATATGTTTTATTAGGTTTATTATAATCTTTTAGTTTATCTTTGTTATCTCTTTTATTATTTTCTTAGATACTATTCTATCTACCATCTTTTATCACATCTCTTGATTTACAAATTTTCCTATCACTTTTATTAGATTTCTATTTTTCTTAATATAACATTTATCAAGTTTTTTCCTCTTCACTTTTATAGGTCATAGATCTCATCACATTTGTTTAAATATAGAAATGAAAACATAGGTAAAACATAATTAAATCTAAAAACATACAATCACATATGACATGTACACATTACATTAGAAAAAAACATTATAATAGATATCCATATTTCAATGTTTCAAAAGTGGGTGCTTAGTAAATCATATATACAATCTCATGTTTCTCATACACCTCCTTAACCCTGAGAGGAGAATATGTTATTCTCTAATAATATGGGTTTATATTACTTTCATAATAAAAACAAGCCAAGGAGGTTTCTTTAGATTAATCACCTAAAGTTTCAACGTCTACCCAAACAATCCTAACCTCTAATGTACTAATGGTGTTGTAGAGATGCAAAAGAGTGATTAGATGTAAATGTGAGAAAGAAACCAAAAATAACTTGATTCCTAAATATAATCCTCCTAAACAATACCTCAGATTGAGTATGGAGATTTAAAGTGGGGAGAATTAATTCTTTCACCTACCAATAAAATGAAATACTCCTCCTTTGTTGTATTAGATTTGCTCAAGGATGTATTGAGTGCTTCATATTTGAGTAGGCACTTACGCAACACCTCCTTTTGATTTACTTGTATTTCTTGTGAAGGATTACTGGATGATAGATTAGATTAATTATGGATTGATTGATTGAATATTGTAGATGAGATTAGATTAATGATGGATGAGATTTGTTATGGATTTCCTCCTTCTCTCATGGAGGAGGAGAGTTAAATTTATAGTTTGTAATTGGGATAATGGATGGTGAGGATTGATCCAAGTGGGATGAAGATCAATGGATGATAATTGAGGAGAGGATTGAAAGATTATAGATATTTATTGAATGGAGAATTCTAGATTTTTTAGGAAGTCTCTATTGAATATAAAATTCAATGGAGAGCAGAAGAAGTTTAGAGAGGCTTCTAGAAATAAAAGCCTCTATATTTAGAGGTAGGGGATATGATTAGTTTAGGATTATATTAGATTAATAAAATATGATTAGGGATGTGATTACATGGAGAGGCTAGGTATAGGATAGATGTAGAGTAGGTGGGTAGGTAGGTGTAGGAATATTAAATTCCTAGAAAATGATAATAAGGATTAAGGTGGGATAATGGGATATAATAATGAATTAAAGAGATTAATGATGAAATGATGGGATATTAGATAAATGATGAAATTAATTAGGATAAAGGGTATATGTGGTATTTTATAGGAAAGGGATTAATTAGATAATGATGATGTTAGGATATTTGTAGGAAAAATTAATCGGAATTAATTATGTTAACATTTTAGATGTCTACATTTTCCCCCTCTTTGAATGGTTATTGCATAGAAATGACCATTCAAAGAAAAAGAAGAAACGATATTATGATGGTGATATTATGCCCCTCGAGGGGTTAGGCAAGGAAGGAACGAGTCGGGTAACCACTCAAAAAGAGGAGAGGCCTAAGTTAGTAGATGAGAGAGGATTAGAGGATGAGAAGATTGAGGATTATAGGAGAGGAGAGATGATTAGAGGATTAGAATATTTATTGAAGGGGTTGGATTATAGGATGCCCTAGTCAAGGGGTTGAGATTAAGGATATTGTATTTGAGGATTAGAGAATAAAAGGATTGTTTATGTTGATTGGGATATTTATGAGGATGCAAGTGTAGACACTAAATTACACACTTTGGGTATATTTCTAGTTCATGATCACATACAACTATTCATATGATTCCTAAGTGATAAAAGTACTAATTGACCACTATCTTTGGCCTCTTTGTTTTCTTTCTGGTTTCTTTCTTGGTCTTACACACCTTATTTCCTAGTCTGACTTTTGATACTTCAATTTTTTTGATTTTGGACACCGGCGCCCATGTGCCCCCATCCCCTCCCCTCCGAGCTTCCCCGACCCCTTTATATCTTTCTCACATCTTTTAGGTCTCTTCTAGCTATTGGGAATCTTGTTTTCTTATAGGTCAGAATTTTAGTGGTTAATTATGAAATTAAATAAGGGAATCATATAAATATAAATCTATGTGACTATAATAAATGAAAAATCTCTAAACATCTACTACTATCACCTAAGGTTACATCCAAAGGCATTTCAAGAGCATCAAATCATCCATCTAGCAATCATTCAAGGAACAATGGACTAAATTATTCTGCATACACTTCATAGGAGGGGATGTTTAATTTTTCATGCATACATCTACTTACATTTAATACATATAACTACTATTCACTATCAAGTGCATCTCGCACAAGAGCCACCTAGGGTACGATTATACACACATGCGCACATAACTACATGGAGTATGAAATATAGTGCAATGCCTTGATCATAAGTTCACTCAATCGGGTGACCTCCAGGGTTAGTTTGGATCCCCATTTGCATATTTTTCTTTTTTAGGATTTGATGTGTTTTGGGGTTTTGCAGTGCTATTTCTCTTTGTAGGTTTGAAGAAAACTCGAGATCAACCAAAGTGACATACAGTGATTAAAAGTGACATCTAGGAAACATATTGCAACACAAAAATCAATTTCTAACAGTTTTTGCAGTCACAGTGCCCAAAGGATGTCTCGGCACCTAGGTACCCCTAACCTAGTCTAGGAAGATCACAATAGTCACACAATTTTTTGGGTTCATGTTCGACAGCTTTCCTCCTCTTGCTTGTCAGCTTTCTAGTTCGACACAATTCAGGATCGATTGCTAAAATCAACTAAGTACTTCATCCCTTCTCTTGAACCTAGGGTTTAAAATTTAATTGCTTATTACTTATGTCAGATATGTATTTTATTGCTCTATCATTTCTTTGTGACTCTGCAATCAGGCTTTAACATTATTTCAATTATTTTTAAATCATTTGGTGAACCCATCTCATTCAAAAAATCTTAGGGTCCTTATACTTTCATTGCTCTCATTTTCCTAGGATATTCTCATCATGGATATCTCCATTCATGATTTCTTGCTAGCCAATCTTGAGTGTAGAGCTAAAATCATTACTCTCTTGGCTACTACTCGCATTCCTTCTACTACTCATTCGAACATTGTTTATCAAACATTTGTAGATGCATTTTCTCAATAGATTAATTTTCCATGTATTATAGATGACAATATTTCGTGTACAAAAACAATCCTCCTCTTTATATTTGTGTACACACCCATAACTTGGGTGTTAAATAAACTTTAGTCAAAAACAGATTTGAACTCAATATTTTTCCTTTATCATTCATTCAGAATATAGGCTTTTCTATAGCTAATCTTAACCAACATTTATTTCTCTTGCATATGATTCTACTATGTGTCCATGTCTTGGAACTATTGTTTTACATGTCTTAGTTGGAAAAAAATAGTTCTTACAATATTCTTTGTTATTGATTTCCCATGTCATACACTTTCTTACTCAATAGGCCATGGCTTCATAAAATGCAAGTAGTACCTTCTACAATTCACCGGTGCATCAAATTCTTACATGAGTGATTTGAATATTCAGTTCTCGCTTGTATTACCTATTCCTAATTTTGCTACTATACATCCTACTTGCTGATCCATGACCCACGAGAATATCCAGGACACCTTTCCTCCACTCGAGGGAACCATTTTTGTCTTAGACATTGTTCCATCTATTTCAGTCCTATGCCCTCTTACTAATATAATGGTACTATATCGGGGTCTATCCACACATCGATGTCATACCACCTTCATTATCTCCGTATGTGCAACCTACATCTACAATACCTCATTTGACATGAACTCTCTTCATAAATAATTATTTTTGGCCACACATTCCATTTTATCCCACTTACTCTAACACTATTTGCACACATGATGGCTTGGCTCGGCTAGGATTCACATTGGATGATCTCATCCCTCCATCACATGCTCCTCATTTATATATTATGGATATATTTACATTACTGCTAATTATGGCCTCCGAGTATTTCATCTACAAGCATTTGTTACACACACTCTTTTCCCTTCACCACTTACTCTTAGGAAATCTTGGCTTGATTATATTGGTGGTACTTTAGATCCTAACCATATCAACATTTCATTCCATATGCCCTTCAGCCACGTTTTTATTTTTAATTATTTGTTTCTTGGTTATTCACCAAATCTTACTTGTTCATATGCAAATGGATGTCCATTACCAGCTTTCTCTAACGAATAATAGGAAACAAGCATGTATAATTTGCACCATAATGGATCTTTGCATGACCAACCTCATAATATTTCTTATCAGGTCTCTTATGCATATCCATTTAGTTTTTACCATGACAATGATGATATATTAGATGACATTCTTGGATACTTTTACAAGTCATGCACTTGGGGGCATCATGATTCTTCTCCCCTCTTCTATCTTTATCATGTATCTCCCACTTCTACCATTGTACTTTCTAATTTGTATATAGTATTTCACACGCATCTTGCACATCTTGATACATTTGTATCATTATTACCTGATGGTAGACTCTTGTGCTACGGTTCACACTTGACTATTGAGGGCATACTACATACATGAACATCAGATCGTACACATGACACATCCACACTCAGCTCATTTACTACACTTCTTTCTAGCACACATTCATCACAACACACTTACCTATGATGTGCTCTAATTCCATGGTTCATACTCGATTCAAGAGGGTCTAAATCTGAAATTAACCTCACCATAGTCACTCACTCTCAATGCTTTACGATTTTTTGATAATATCTTTCTATCACATAATTCAAACCATTTCCCTATGATGCACTCTTTTTTATGGTTCATTCTTAATTTCCGAGGGGTATTTTAGAAAAAAACCCCATCTCATACATATTCATGCACATATGATCATGGGGCATGTTGTTCCTATCACACTCACACTTCTTTCTAGCACACATTCACCACAACACACTTCCATATGATGTGATCTAATTCCATGGTTCATACTCAAATACAGAGGGTCTAAATCTGAAATTAACCTCACCATAATTATTCACTCTCTATGCTTTACGCTTTGTTGATAATATCTTTCTAGCACTTAATTCAAACCATTTCCCTACGACGCACTCTTGTTCTATGGTTCATTCTTAATTTACGAGGGGTATTTTATAAATGAACCCCATCTCATACATATTCATCCACATATACTCATGGGGCACAACGCTCTATCACACTCACACTTCATTCCATTCCATTTCACATTCACAACATTGTTATCCAAAATTTACCCCTTGGGTTAATTTGGATAAATCATCATAAATGGACTTAGCCATTCATATTATGGATGTGCAGATGACCGTCAAAGTTGAAACCCATTAAGAGAAAGGCATCCCATGTTTTGACTCGGATGATTTGGTCTTTACTCGCGGTGAGCTAGTGAGCCATGATGAATGTTCAAGTTGTTGGTCAGGCACATTGTGAAATCAGAAAAGTTCAACGGGTTGGATGACTAGGTTTGTCAACATCGGTTGGTTGGCTGGGTTGGTTGGACAAGTTGGTCGGTAAGGTTGGTCAATTGGGTTAGGATCGATGGGTCGACATGTGGAGCATCGTACACATGAAAGATGGACGCACCAGGTTGGTCGGTCGGGTTGGTTTGTTGAAATGACGATCGAGGTAGAAGTGACCACGGTAATGTATGACCCATAAAGTTGGACAATGTCCAACCCCTCGGGTTGGGACAATCGAGATGGGTGATACATAAGGTTAGAAAGGTCACTGGGTTGGTTGGGTCACCAGATTGGTCGTCCCCAATGTCGCATGGACATTAGGTTGAACATGTCACTAGGTTGGATGTGTATCGAGGTTAGTCACCATGCGCAGATGGATGACCATTAGGTTGGTTAGGTAGATAATTGTACAAATAGAAATAGATGGCCATCCAACCCCTTTGACTTGAACAACCCACGATGTAGAAATGGTGATTGGGGTTGGTTGGCAACCACGGTAATATACGACCCATATAATTGGACGACGTCCAACCCCCTGTGGTTAGACGATTGAGGTCAAGCGATGCATGGTTAGATAGGTCATGAAGTTGGATGCCTAGGTGTTAGTTCGACGCAGCTTGGATGGGTTACATGGTTGGGCAACCCACGAGTCCTAGGAAAGTGAAGGTAGGTAAACAAATCACATCCCAATAACTTTCATTAATGCATTATGGAGCCCATGTCTTTTTTAACAAAATTACCCTCGAGAAGTGAAATTTTATGGGTGCACATACCTCTTTAATGAGGGTGGGTGAAAATTGGCTATAAAATAAATTGAACTCCTCTTTTTTTAGAGGAGACATTCAGGAGCTCGGGAGACTCTTGCAAAATTTTCCCTTGACTCCATTTGAGATGTGAGCCTTCTCTTGGGCTGAACAATGTAATTATTCCTTTGTGCATCAAATATAATGGTATGTGCATACTTTGAAGTAATAAATTTTTGTTTTGTGGTGTTTCTTCAACCCTAGCTCATTTTTATTTTATTTTATTTCCTCCCCATTATTATTGTTGTATTTTGTGCATGTTCTTTCACTTGCAAGTTTATGATGTTGTGTTCCATGGAGTTTTGATGGCGGATTAGGATCTGGAGTCATGTCACATTTGTCTGGCCTCCCTCACCCCCTTTTTCCCTATTTCATCCTCCCTCAATAGAGTATCTCACCCCTTTTCTTGGTGCTATCACCCCTTAGTACAGATTTCCACTTTTTCATGCACTTCTCTCTCTCTCTCTCTCTCTCTCTCTCTCTCTCTCTCTCTCTCCTTGGAATTGTTAGGATAGGTGTAGTTAGGTGTCTTTTCTACATTAGGAGTAGTTTAACATTAGGATTAGGTAGAGGAAGCTGACCTTCTTTGGAGGTCCATATCAGGTTCGCAAGTCCCACAACTTGAGAAATGGACCCATATTATGTAGATTACACCAGATGTCCTATTCATAATCGGGTTATTCGGGGTGTCTTTGTAATTTTATACTAAATTTTTGACACGCTTGGTGGGATGAGCGGTGAAAGCTCTACATTTCACAAGTGTTTCATTATAGATCTTAGATAGAATACCTTTTTCAAGTTTACAGTTCAACACCGAGAGAATATTTCATTTCGGCGAGTTGATGTGTTCTTGTCGAATTTCAACCTTTGGAGGTACATGCTCAAATACATTTGGCTACTCCATCTGGTCAACAACCCTCTCTTTGAGTTGCATATCTTCCCTCTTTGCATCCATTTCCATGATTTTTCCTTCCACATCTTTCCACTTTCTTCTGTTCATGAAGTTGTGCAATCATGACTTCATTCCCCTCATGGAATTCTATATTGAAGCAAAAAGCAACAATGTCATTTAAACATCCCTCCACATTTTCATCACATATTTTCGTGGTACTATCAACCACATCCAAATCCATAATAAAATGAATATCAACATTATACACAATCCTATGAGAAATATGCGGATCATTTTGGTTATATGCTAGACTATGTGGCTGTTGAAGAGCAAGGGTATGCAGATTATGAAGGTAACTATCCTATGCTTGAAGAGATTTAGTTGCAAAACAAAGTCCAAGAATTAGAGGTAAAAATGGCACATCAAAGGGTTGTGACTCAATTACAAGCATGCAATATTGGTTTTAGGACCCCTTTTCCATGGGTGGGCCCTATTCCAAGTTATTACATCCTGCAGGAGAAACTCAAATTTATTGTTGAGATGTTTCCAAGGCTCATGGAGTGGATCCAGGAGATAGGATCTTTTGTGGACAATTCCAGTCAATCCTGTCAATGGGAGACCCCAACATCATCATCCTACAACTCTTCCCCCAATCCTCAAGTTGTACCATCTTAGATTTGGATTAATAAAATCCCTTGATAAAGAAACCCCTTGAGGAGGCTAAGGTCAAGCCACGAGGTGGTGGAAGCTAATGCTGCAAATAAAGAAGAGAAACATGAAGAAGATGATCAACGATCCACATCCTCAGAATTTAATGTCCATGAGGGAATCCTATTTTTGGAGGTTGTTAACTCATCACCAATTGTAGCACAAGTGAGGGAAGAAGTAGCTACTCCAAATCCAAAAGAGGAGTGCATTCCATCTCGTGGAGGAGAGTCACATAGTTTTAGAGGCTACGAGCACAAAACAGCAATAAAAGACCCTTTAGTACTTCCATTCACATTCACTTGCCTTCTATCCATGAATTTAGGCCTTACACATATCTATTACATGTAGCATAGATGATTGGCACTGTACTATTACAATTCCCACAACGACTCTTGGGGGCATATACTTTCGTACACATCATAGGTGTTATTGTTTCATTTTATATTATTTCTTGTTCATACTAGCACACTACTATATCGGATCATACATGCTTTGACATAATTTTTATCTTGATAACATGCTAACAAGTGCTTCATGTGCAATTTTTATTGGAACAAACATTTGCCACTATGGTTGTTTGTTACTTTATTCACATGTTTGTCATTGTTTTCCACTTTTATGGGTTATGCCCTTTTTCTTATGTGCACATTTTATGATTTTGATCTCTTTCTAGCCTCGAATTTCTTACAAAATTGTGAGCGATGTCCCATGTTTAAAACCCACTTTTCGTGGTCTACATTGTCTTCTTGCTTGCTAGATTACATTTTGTCTTTTATATGCATATTTGTCTTGTTTGTACTAATACATGTTTTTCAGCCACTTTAGTTGCATGTGCCTTGGTTTCTACCAAACACATTCCTTCCCCTACAGGGCATAAATTTTAGATCAAAATTCAGTCCTCTCCTTTGGGTCATATCCTCCTAGTGACATTGCATACACCCCAAACAAGGGGAGTATACATCGGGTGAAACAGTCACCCCATATAGCAGTTCATAATTACAATATCACAAAGTTAAATATAGAATCAACACAGTCTCAAAAATGGCCCAAAATATGACTTGGGTCTTCAACACAACACAGACACCAACACCCAACTCTAGACAATAGTGCCTCGGCACCCCTAACCCTTCCCGGGTGCCTATGACTAGGAGAAGTTACATCACTTTTCTTAGAACAACATAGTTTTGAGCAATCTACACGGTTGATTTTCTCATTACAAGCAAATTCCTCCAACAATCAACATGCATGCTTTCTCCTTTTTTTCTATTCCCATTTGATCAAACTAGATCAAATTCAAATAAATCAGGATCACACCATCGTAGTGGTGTATAAATCGTCAGGAAGCAATTATAGGATGGAGAATAACACTAGACCTTTCTCCCTACACTCTTTGGCTGTGGTGTGAGATCACCCAAAAACTTGCACTTGGTATGAGATCACCCAAAAAACTCGCACTTGGCATAAGATCACCTAAAAAAATTTCTTCTACAACATTTTTAGGATCCTCTCTACTTTTTTCACTCATCACATGATTAGGTGCACATGTTCCTTTTCATATTTTTACATACTTTTTACATGTTTGGATCGAATTTTTCATATACACATTTGAATACTATTTTTCTCTTCTTTTGCAATTCCATCCTTATGGGAAGCAACAATCACATCATCAAGTGACATTGACAACATGTACAATGTGACATATACACATACACTTTTCACCCCTAGGGTCATTTCCTCTTCTCTAGCTTCCACGCTTCATTTTTATCACTCCACACTTTTTCTTATCTCCTTAGCACACTTTTCACCATCGATCTACATGGTTATCAGTACGCATATCTTATCTACTTTATGTTATCAAGAATTCTCTCAACAACATAAAGTGGGGGAAAATGTAGACACTAAATCATGCACTTTGGGTATATTTCTAGGTCTTGATCACATACCACTATTCATATGATTCCTAAGTGAGAAAAGTACTAATTGACCACTGTCTTTAGCCTCTTTGTTTTCTTTCTGGTTTCCTTCTTAGTCTTACACACCCTATTTCCTAGTATGACTTTTGATACTTTATATTTTTAGAGTCTGGACACCAACGCCTGCACCCGAATGCTGCGCACCTAGGTGCCCTCATCCCATCTGGGCACCTCCGACCTCTTTGTATCTTGCTCACATATTTTGGGTCTCTCCTAACTATTGGGCATCTTTTTCTCTTATGGGTTGGCCTTTTAGTGGTTAATTATGAAATTCAAACAAGAGAACATATAAATACAAAGCTATGTGATCATAATAAAATACCACGCTCTAAGCATATACTACTATCACCTAAGGTTGAATCAAAAAGAATTTCAAGAGCATATAAGCATATATCTAGCTATCATTCAAGGAATAAGGAATTTCATTATTATACATACACTTCATAGGAGGGGAAGTTAATTTTTCCATGCACACGTCTACTTACATTTACTATATATAGCTATTGCTCACTATCAAGTGTATCTTGCACAAGAGCCACCTAGGGCACGATTCTACACACAAAAGTGTGTAGAACTACATGGAGTTTGAAATGTAGTACAGTTCCTAGATCATAAGTTCACTCATGAAGGTGAGTGATGAGATTAGTTTGACTCCCCATTTGCATATTTTTTATTTTTAGGATTTGATGTGTTTTGGGGTTTTGTAAGTGATATTTCTCTTTTAAGGTTTCAAAGCGAACTCAACGATCAACCAACAACATACATGCGATTAAAAGAGACATCTAGTGAACATCGTGTGACATAGAAGAAATCACTTTATGAGCGTTTTCAGAGTCACATGATCCCAAAGGAGGTATCTAGCACCTAGAGCCCCTAACCCGGTCCAAGCGCTACTGATCTAGGTAGATATGACAATGCATTTTTCGTGTTCATCTTCAAAAATTTCCTCCTCTTGTTTGTCGACTTTCTAGTTTGTCACAATCCATGATCAATTTCAAAATCAACTAAGTAATTTATCCCTTCTTTTACACTTAGCATTTCAAATTTAATTGTTTATCACTTAGGTCATATCTAAAATTTATTACTTTTATCATTCCAATGTGACTCTGTAAGTAGGGCTTAACATTATTTCAATTATTTTTAAATAAGAAGAATTAGAGGATTAAAATATTAAAAGATTAGGAGA
The DNA here is from genome assembly GCA_018340775.1 of Taxus wallichiana var. yunnanensis. Classification (NCBI taxonomy): domain Eukaryota; kingdom Viridiplantae; phylum Streptophyta; class Pinopsida; order Cupressales; family Taxaceae; genus Taxus; species Taxus wallichiana. The sequence continues at coordinate 558,966,589 of CM031234.1, forward strand.
TATTGAATTTTGGAGTAGAGGATTCCCTAGTCAACAATGTATGACAAGGGTGAAGATTTAGGATTAATGAATTAGAAGATGTTAGATTTGGAGGATTATAATATTGAGGATGTTTAGATGAGAGAATAGAGATTGGTTTTTGGATCGATTTGGATGATAGGAAATTGATTAAGAGAGGATTAGGATGATGATTGATGAGAAATAATGTTTGAATTTAATTGATAAGAGGGTGTTAGAAGATTCCCTGCAAAGGGAAAGGATTGTGGGTGTTGGATGCAAGCCGATAAGATTTAGATGTGGATATTGATTACTTGAATAGGAGGTTAGATAGTTAGTTAGATTATGACAAGGATTAGGTGTGATGATGATAAGGATAAAAGATGATGATAGAAGGGGGTATTTTATAAAGTTCCCAACTGTTATCATCATTAGCAATGTTATGGATGTGGTATAGAGAAAAATGCGTCAAGGTATAAAGACCATGATGATTGAATTTCCAAATGCCCTTTTCCTCATATCATTGGAAATATTAATGTAAAAAACATTGTCCCCATATCATTGGACCATGCTAAAAAAGGGGCCTCATATCATCATCTGAAATGTAAATACAGACAAGCAAGAAAACACACATAAGCAAAAACACACACATTGCATTTTTGGGTATAAATTTGTGATATTTTTATGGATTTTTGGAATGTTTATATTTTGGATTTCGGTTGTTTAGATTATTTGATGTTGGATGTTAATATTTTAGATTTGGGATGGGGGAATGGTTGAGGATAGGTAAGATGAAAGGATTTAGGATGGGATAGCTCATGGGGGATGGGAAGGGATGTAAGGTGGGATGCGACTTTCTCCTATAAGTCCCAAAGCATGTTTGGGTAGGATGAAAGGGAAGGATTGAGGGAAATTGGATAGGTTGGATAGGATAGGGATTGGTTGATAGGTTAGGATTAGATGGGATGTGGGATGAGAGATAGATAAGATGAGGGATGTGGTATAGGATAAGATGGGGGATATGGAAGATGATAAGATATGCCCCTAAGTATAGGGGGATGGATTGAGGGATAGATGTGGTGTGCCCCCAAGTGTAAAGTAGGGTGACCTATGTGGATGGATGGATGGGTTTGATTTTCCCCCAGGTGTAGGGTAGGATGGGAAGTGAGGGGTATCTAAAATGGATAATTCCCCAACGGATGGTAGTAAGGATGCCCCTAGTCATGATGATGATAGTTTAAAAGGGACATGAGGAGGATTGGATGAAAAGGAAAGGATCATCATCTGCCCATGGATGTAGACACTAAATCACGCACTTGGGTACATTTCTAGGTCCTAATCACATACCACTATTCATAGTATTCTTAAGCGAGAAAAATAGTAATCGACATCTATCTTTGGCCTCTTTATTTTTTTTATTGTTCTCTTTGTGGTCTTGCACACCCCATTGCCTAGTCCGAATTTCACTACTTTATCCTTCTTGGCTCAGACACCAATGTAAAGCAAGGACACCAACGATTAGGCAACCTCATCACCTCTCCGGGTGCCCCCACCTATTTATATCTTGTTTTCCCCTTTTGAACCTATTTTATATTTTGGGAATATTTTTTTCTTATAGTTTTGCCTTTTAGTTGTCAATTAAAAATTTAAACAAGGGAATAATATAAATGAAAATCTATGTGATCATAATAAGGTACCAAGCTCTAAACATATATTACTATCACCTAAGGTAACATCCAAAGGAATTCTATAAGCATCAAATCATCCATCTAGCTTCATTCAAGGGAAAAGGCACTACTAATTTTGAATACACGCATAGGAGGGGTAGTTTAATTTTCCATACACACATCTATTTACATTGGTACATCTAAATATTTCTCATTATTCAGTGCATCTTGCATAAGAGATTATTAGGGAACGATTCTACACACACACACACAAATAACTACATGGAGTCTAAGATGTAGTGCGGTTATAGGTCATAAGTTCACTCTGTTGGGTGACCACCGTGTTCAATCCATTTGCATCTTTTTTTAAAAAGGATTTGATGTGTTTTGGTGTTTTACAGGAGGCCATTTTTGTAAGTTACAAGTGAAATCTATGATCAACCAATGACATACCGATGATCAACCACGAATATTAACAAACATCTTATGACATAGTAAAAATCACTTTTTTAGGTTTTTCATCGCGGGCACACAGAAGAAATCTCTAGTGCTTAAGGATCCCTTATCTAGTTTAGGTACCTTGGTCAAGCTTATTCTGGCAGTTCTAAAAATTTTTGGGCTTGGTTGCATGACAATATTCCTTTTGTTTCATCAATTTTCCATCTCGGCATACCTCAATATTTGTTACAAAATCAAATAATTCTTCCATTTGTTCTCTTGCACCTAGGGTTTCATCTTTATTTAGCTTAGTTTTTTGGGGAATATTTGTACTTCATTGCTTATTATTGTGTTGTGGCTCTGCAATATCTAAGGTTTAATGTAATTCAATTTTTATTAAATCATTTGGTGAACCCATCTTTTGAACACTTTGGGATCTTCATTGCACTCATTTTATCTAGTCTTCTTTCATGGCTTTTAAAGCTCCTTAGGCCCCCTATATGAATTAATTCAAATACACAAATATTTCAAACATGATCTCCAAAACTCCATGCAATCTATCCGCCTCCCTCTTGATACACCATCTTCACAAATAAGTTTCATCTTCAATCATATATCCGATGAATCTCTTGGTCTTAATTCTAATCAATCTTTCATAATTCAATTCAATCTTAACATTATATATTTCAAGATAAATTTCAGGCTATGGAATCCACAATTACATCTCTTAAATATGAAATCCAACATCTTAAGAAAAATTATCATGTTCACGCTAGTTCTTCTTTTGATTCTCATTTTTTCTTCTACATGTGTTCATATTAGTGAACCCCAAGTCTTACTACTCCCTGTGCCTCTAAAGTTTTATCTCAATACTAAGCAACAAGATATTCTTCCACAAATCCTCACTCATCAATTGATCATCTTTCCATCTACTCATTATTATCCTCCTTATCAGCTTGCAAAATATCAAGGTTGTCCATATTGTAATTACCATCGAATCAATGGACATAATGAAAATGATTGCTATGCTCTACACCAACAAATTAGAAACCTTAAGCGTTATGTTCTTATCTCATTTGTTACACAAAATAATGCTATATGTTCATCTTCAATTGCTACATCTCATTAGGTTCCTAAATATGATTCATCTATGTCTAATGAGCATCATGCCATCACTTCTAATGTTCCTTCTTGGTCAATCAAGCACTACCTATGCAACCCACTCCAACTAAGAAATCACCTCTCAAAATGAGTCTAACTCTTCTTCCAATCAAGCCATCTACGACATTATACATCCCAAATAAGCAACCACTCACTAAGAAAGACCAACAAACTCTAGATGGCCTTTTTGACTTCTACCATTCAAGGTCCCTCTCCACTCTCCACTTCAGCAATCAATCAATTTTGTCAAGAAAATTATTCCTTACATTGATCCCCTTAGCATCATTGACTAGATCTCCATATTTCATACACTTGAGGGCATCACGCTTACTTCCCCCTCTTAGTGTCATCATGTGTCTAACACTTCTACTCTTACGCTCCATACTTCATATCTAGTATTTCTCATTTATCTTACACAACTTGTATTGTCATTACTCGATGTTGCATTCTTATGCTACATATCACATATTGATTAAGGGCATAATACATATATGAACCTCATAGAATACAAATTTCTACACTTGGCACATTCATGAAAAATATTTCTAGCATCACATTCTTGCACAAAACACTTCCATATGACGCACTATAGCTTCATGGTTCATACTCGAGTCTAAGGTCTAAATATGAAATGAAATTCACCACATTCAAACTCTTAATGCTCTATGCTTCACTGATTTATCTATTTAGTGCACATATTCAAACCATTTCCCGATGACACACTCTTGTTCTATGGTTCATTCTTTACTTCCGAGGGTCATTTATAAATAAACTTCATCTCATATACCTTTGTACATATCCCCTTGGGGGGCACACTCGCTCCTATCATCACACACACATTTCATATCAAGTACATCCTTCTCATTCACAACATACCGCATATCTTAGTCACACATTGTTATTTTTTTCTTATACTCACATGTTACCCTTTCCTTACTATGTTAGACGGTTACATCATATACCATTATCTTTTTATATAAACATGCACGTTCACTTACCTTTCGGTCATGAATTCGGACCTTACATAGATCATTACATGTAACATGGATGTTTGGAAATGTACCTCTTACCAGTCCCATCAACGCTCCTAGGGGAATCTACTTTTGTACACACTATAGGTGTTATTGTTTCATTTTATACTATTTCAAATTCTTACTAGCTCACTACTATACTAGATCATACATGTTTAGGAATACTTTTATCTTTCTAACATGCTAATAGGTGCTTCATGTACAACATTTTATTTGCATGAAATATTTTCCACCATGGTTTTCTGATACTTTGCTTGTCATTATTTGCATTATTTTCCATTGTATGTCATTGTTTTCTATCTTTTCCGTATGTCTCATATGTTCATTTCTTGTATGTTTTTGGCTACTTCAGCCCACGATTGTCTTACAAAATTGTGAACGATGTCCCATGTTTGAAACCCACTTTTTGTGGTCTAAATTTTCTTCTATATGTGTATTTTTCTTGTTTTCTTTAACCCATATTTCCAGCCACTTTGTTTGTGTGTGCCTTGGTTTTTACCAAGCATATTCCCTCCCATGTAGGGCATCGTTTTAAATCAACGTTTTGTTCTCCTTTGGGATGCATCCTCTTAGTGATATTGCATACACACCAAATGAGGGGGGCATATCTTAGGTGAATCAATCACCCCTTACAGTAGTACACATTCACAGTTCAAAGTTGCACTGATAAAACAATAGAATAATATTTAGTTATAGAAAGGGATCATAATCGACTCGGGTCCTCAACATTACACATACGCTAGCGCCCAAATACATACATGAGCACCTTGGTGCTCCTCACTCTTCTTGGGTGCCTATGACTAGGGGGAGTTTATGAAAAATTTCTTAGATTTGCACATTTTATACTAGTATACACAACGGTTTGCACATACTGTGCACAATCCTCCGTAAATCGATTGCATTCTATCTCCTTTTTCAATTTATATTGGATCAAAATGGATCAAATTGGAACAAAGCAGGATCACACCATCTACAATGGTGTATAAATTTTTGGGAAGCAGTCAGGTTAGAGAATAACACTAGACCTTTCTCCCCAACACTTTTTCTATCGTGGCGTGAGATCACTTAAAAACTCGCACTTGGCATGAGATCACCCAAAAACTTACACTTGGCATGAGATCACCAAAAAAATTCATTCTTGGCATAATATCTCCCAAATAAATCATTCTTCTACAACTTTTCAGGACACTTTCTATCCTTATACTCATCATGGATCAGGTGCACATGTTCCTTTTACTAATTTTTCACATTATTACATATTTGGATCAACATTTTCATATACACCTATTTGAATACTCTTATGCTTTTCTCTTTGTAGGTTCTTCCTTATGGGAAGTAGAAGTCACATCATGAAACACATAAAATGACAATGAAAACATGTACAATGCGACATAACACGTGCATTTTCACCCCTAGGATCACTTCCTCTTCTTTAGCTTTCACGCTTCATTTTATCACTCCACACTTTTTCTTGTCTCCTTGGCATGATTTTTCCATCGATCTACATGGTTATTAGGTACACATATCTTATCTAATTTATGTTATCAAGTATTCACTCAACAACATAAAGTGGGGAAAATGGAGACACTAAATCACGCACTTGGGTATGTTACTAGGTCCTAATCACATACCACTATTCATATGATTCATAAGCAAGAAAATTAGTAATTGACATTTAAATTTGGGCTCTTTTTTACTTTATATGTGCTCTTACACACCCCACTACCCAGTATAAATTTCACTACTTTATCCTTCTTAGATCTGGACACCAACACCCAACCAAGATGTCAGTGCCCAGGCACCCTCATCCCCTCTGGGTGCCCCCAAACTCTTTGTATCTTGCTTGCCCCTTTTGGGCCTCTTTCATCTTTTGGGAATATTTTTTCTTATGGATCGACCTTTTAGTTTTCAATTACAAATTTCAAATAAGGGAATTATATAAATACAAAGCTATGTGATCATAATAAGGGACCAAGCTTTAAACATCTATTACTATCACCTATGGTTGCATCTAAAGGCTTTCTATGAGCATAAAAACATCCATCTAGTTTCATTGAAGGGATAAGGGACTGCTAATTCTGAATACACACATAGGAGGGGAAGTTCATTTTTCCATACACACATCTATTTAAATTGCTGCATCTAGATATTTCTCACTATTTGGCTCATCTTGCACAAGAGCTTCCAAGGGCACGATTCTACACACACACACACACACACACACACAAAAGTACATGGAGTCTTAGATGTAGTGTAGAACTCGATAGTAAGTTTACTCTTTTGGGTGATTTCGAGGGTTAGTCATACTCCCCATTTACATCTTTTTATTTTTTGGATTTTATGTGTTTTGGGATTTAAACTCGTGGTCATTTGTTTTCAAGTTACAAGATAACTCTATAATCAATCAATGACATACAAACGATCAACAACGAATATTAGCGAACATCCGACGGCACAAAAAAATAGTTTATGAATTTTTTCACATTTGCGGGTGTCCGAGAAGAAGTCTCCATCGCCTGTGCACCCCCGAATTAGTCCAAGCACCATGTTCTAGCTTATTCCGATAGTTCCACAATTTTCTAGGCTCGGTCATGATAGTATTACTTTCTATTTCATCAATTTTCCAGCTTGACATACCTCAAAATTTATTATGAAATCAACTAAGCCTTTTATCTCTTCACTTGTGCCTAGGGTTTCATTTTTATTTATTTGGGGAAGATCTATATTTCATTTCTTATTATTGTGTTATTACTCTACATTATCTAGGGTTTAATATAATTCAATTTTTAAAATCAACAAATTTTTGATCTAAGGGAAAAAGGATGTGGATGTGATGGATGGAAGGAAAATAACATCAGTGATGAAAAAATATGAGCCTAACGACACATGTTGTAAGGCAAGAGTTAGACTAAAACAAAAGTGTGACCAAGGTCTAAACAATACCTGACAACATGCGAGCCCTATGTCTCTACAAGATCAAAGTGTGTGTGATTGTGATGGTTAATTACCACTTGAAGTGAAGACTTAATGGGTAGTATGTGAAGACAAACTAGCCAATGTATAAGGAGTGATTAATTCAAATAGGTGGATGGAGGGTGAACAGAAGGATAAGTCATGCATTTCTCTACTACCAGTCATGTGTCCAAGGCCCAATGGAGATGCATCTAATTCTTGTTATAACATTTCTCTACTTCTAGCCAAGCATCCATATCCCTGGTAGAGATACTATAGACACCCCTAGAGTGAGTCTTGAGGTGGATTTTATTTATTATTTTTAATTTTGATATTATTTTTTACTTTTTAATATTTGGATTTTTTTAATAAGAGGTTCCACTCTTTTGATAAATCTCAAGGGGTTAAGAATTACTAGTGACTTGATCGGGGGATGGAAATGAGTGTGGAGATGACATTGGATAGAGTGTCAAAAGACACACCCAAGGATTTTCACCATAAGTTGATTAAGTATGTTAAAGTGTGTAGATCTCTAGGAGGACAATTGTGCTTGAATGTTGGAGGTAATGATAGACCAAGGTCACACGGTTGTAGTAGGTACTATTGTCTTACAACATGTGTGAACAAGTTGATTAAGTATTCAAATGAATGAATGGATGTGATGATAAGAATGGATTATATGCAAAGGGATTTGGATTTTGGATGGAAGGGGATGGGTGGGAAGGAAAGAACATCTATGTACATGTGACAAATTATGTGCTCAATCCATTTTTAGGTGTTTGGTATTTGTAGGGGGATTAAATTATTTGTGATTGGGTTGAGTGGTTGGGATGGTAGGATCAACAAGAGGAGTGGTAGAAATGGGTTGTGATGGAGTAGTGGGAGGGACATTGTTAGTGTTAGGTTTATACCCTAAGCCTAAATGACCTGGATTTTGATGAAGGGAGATGGGTTCGTGAATGCCTTGTTCATGGATGCCTAAGCCTTTGCCTTGATGTTTCATATTAGTGAACATATTTTTGGCTATAGGATATGAAGTGGATGGGGAAGATGATTCCATGTGGTCATCATGAGATTGGGGGGTTGTAGTTTTGTCATCCACTAAGAGGTCGACTTAACAAAGAGATGGGAGGTGAGATTTATTTTGGTTTTTGGTTGGTGAAGGATGTTTGGATGTACAATGAGATTTGGATGGTTGACGATGTTTGGATTTTGAGTGGGATTTTTATGGTGGATGATGGTTAGGGAGAGGATTGGGATGGAAAGGTGGTGGATAAAGAGGTACAAGGACAATAATCCCTTGGTTAATGAGGTTTTGGACATAAGACCTAAATTGCATGCAATGATTGGTCAAATGTCCATGGGTGTGATGGAAGTCACAATAATAGTGTTCCCGATACCAAGATGGTTTGGGAAGGTTTTGATCGTGTGATTTTATTAGGGGATGGATGATCATGTTGAAGGTTTTTAGATGATGGAAGATGGTGGTCAAGGATTCTCCTAAAGGAGTGAAGTGGTTTGGGTTAAATGGTTTTGGGGGAGTAGGAAGTAAAGGTGCAAGATTGGGTGGATTATGAGATGTTTTGGTTGATTTGGATTTATGAGTTGGATTATATTGTTGTGGCTTAGAAGATGAAGGGGATGGATTAGGCTTGGGGGTGAAGTGGATGGTTTGGGCTTAGAGGCCGAAGTAGATTTGGTTGATTTTGGATTGGTTGGAGTATGTGGTTTTGAGGTAGATGGTTTTGGCTTAGGATTAGATTGTTTGGGATTAGTAGATGTAGATGAAGGGGATGGGGTAGATTTAGATGAAGGGATGGGTGTGATATGGGGGTCACATTAGATTTGGGTGATGTTGGGGATGAAGGAGATTTGGGAGATGGGTGTGGTGTAGGAACCACATTAGATTTAGTCAATTTAGGGGATGAAGTAGATGAAAGTGGCGTAGGATCCTCATTAGATTGGGTAGGAGATGGGGTGGGGAGAGGATTGGGATTGGATTTGTTAGGTTTAGGAGTTGGTGACTTAGGAGTCACGTTAGATGTTTTAGGATTGGGGGATGATGGAGATGAAATAGGATTAGAGGATAGGATAGTGTTAGGTTTAGGTGATGAAGGGGGTAAGATATGATTATGTGTGGATGAAGAGGATGAGGGAAATTTAGGACCCACATTATATGGTTTAGGATTTTGGATAGAAGAGGATGAGGGTTCTTGAGAAATCACAGTGGATGAGATAGTTTTGAGAGGATTGGGTTTAGGTGATGGAGGGGATGAAATAGGATTACATGCTGAGTTTGATGGTGGATTAGGGAATGTGGGATTATCTAGGAGAAATTTTGTAGGATCAGATTGGGATGATGAAGATGATGAGGATGGAGGACTAAGATGAGATGTGGGTGATAATAATTTTGGGTTAAGTTGTTGGGATTGTTGTGGATATGTGAATGGGACTCGATTATAGGTTTTACAATGATTAGATTTAGGATTTGAGATTTTGGATGGTGGTGGATTATCCGCATGAGTTTTGATGGGAGGAAGGTGTAGGTCATGATGATTGATAGGGGATTTGGAGGTTGGAATTTTGGATGTTTGGGTGGGCTTGGGATTATTTCATAGATTAAAAAGGACATAAAGGATGTCCTCTTGGTCTAGGTAAAATTTAATGAGGTTATCAAATTTGATGTAATTGGCTTGTGGGTATATCTTGGTTTATTTTGATTGCATTGGGGTGTGGATTAAGATGATTTTGGTTCCTCAAAGAATAATTTAATGAAATAACTACAAGATTCTAATACACAATAACAATAATAATCATTCCTTTATCAATATTCAAAATCAATTACACATATATAGGAGATATCAATCCTATAAATAAGGAGTTAACAACTATACATGAGAGTTGTTAAAACAACTCTTCTAATTAACAAATATCCTATTTTTGTGAGTTTGGTGAAACAACCCAACTTCATGTATTAATATCTCACACACAATATAATATTAACGTGAGCACTAATAAATGCATTCATAACATCCCCCCTTAGTGCGAACATGGGGAAAAATTTCCTTTTTACTTGCACCCGCTCATGATATGGTGATTTTCACATGATGATAAAAACCTCAAGAATGGTTTTGAAAATGGTTGACCAAAACCGAGAATGGTGGTTTTGTAATTGGTTTACCAAAAACCACAATTTGATGGTTTTGTGAATGGTTTACCAATAACCAAGAATGGTGGTTTTGCAATTGGTTTACCAAAACCAAAAATGCAAAACCCAAGGTAACCAAAGAGCAGCTTCTGATATACTATGATGTAAGTAGGGCCCAAGTCCATGTTACAAGGATGTTGTCTAAGGTTTGGGTATTGCGACATGGAAGCCCCTCACTTCACATCACTCTTAAAACAAGCAAACACTTAGCCAATAACGAAAAAAATCTCAAAGGATTTATATACCCCATCGAAAAATGGGGTGTGTCTATGTGTGTGGAGGTGAATTCCACGGTTAGGAGACTTTGAGGACTATGGAAAGTGTGTGTATGTCACTTCCATGTCACGTTACCCCTAAAAAAGGAGGAAGGTTAGCCACTTTTTATCCTTAAGATTGTCTAAAACGCGAGAGGAGAGCATACAGTTACACCTTTGGGATATAACAAACACATAAAGACCCCTCATAGACATTTTTGGACTAAAAATATGGTTTCCTATATTTAGAGAATGCAACCCAATAATAATATAACCCTCATTTTCTAAAAATAAGCTTCAAGGAAAATAACACAATCCCCCAAAACCTATTTGTTCCCCCTTTTAAAAATAGTTGACTTATAAAAATAAGTAAAGAGTGCACTCTAAAGGGCTCCACCATTTCATCCATGCAGAATTTATAGTATAATCATAAGTAAATCAAAAGTAACTCTCCTCATATATATAGGTGATGCTAGGGATTTTCAATAGTTTTGCAAAGCATACAACATAAATATAAACAAAAAAGATGAGCTCTATAAGGATGCCAAAGATAGTAAATGGTAATAAATGCAACTCATCAGTAGTAATTAATTTTTTAATTATTTCATCCGTTGTCAATTCATGGCGATTCCATACATTGTAATTCAATGAATATTAACAATAAGTTTCTGCCATCTAGTTTTCTCTATAATCAAGCTATATTCTCCAACTTTTATGGGATTGATTCCACTATATTAAGCAATAACCACCATAAACATGGTATGGAGAAAAAGTTAATAACAACTTTAATTATATCGAGATAAAATTGTTTAATAACAACAAAACCAAAGTTGTGCCACCGGTAAAAAGTGGTTTAAAAAATCAATGTTTAGATGTGATCATCCACATTAACATCGATTACTAAAACCAAATTTTACTCCACCATCAAAATAAAATGAGATAAAACCAAATTTTACTCCACCATCATAATAAATAATTTATATACTAGTATCAAAATGTGTAAAATATCATGACAAAATTGTGATCACATGGTAATGCAAACGCTTAGAAATCAATTGATTCTCTTTACCACCTTATCAAGGTTAAAATATAACGAGCAGTAGATAACAAAAATATATTTCTACCATTATTATAACATTACACAAAGCTTCATTTTATTATTATTTTATGACTTATGCTAAGTGTAAGATTTAAATATGTAATTCATGTCATAAATTGATGTTTATTAAAATCATGTAGAATATAGTCAATGCACAACATCACTTGAGTGCTCATATGCTCCCATTGCATTTAATATCTATAAGGCAAGATAAACAAAATCATTTAAACTAGAATATTAAAACAAAGTCATTAATTAAAATCACCTTAATTAATCATGATAAAATTATTCGGCATTAAACATCAAATTAATTAAAGTGTTACCCACACACTCAACTAACTATGTACGCTACTCGAGCTATCCCGAGTGACTCGTCATCACTTGACATGATCTTGGTAGTGTACAATGATGCCCATTCTCAAAAACAACCAAAAATTGTGAACATAAGAAAGATAACAATTGTAATAAATTGTCAAAACATAGAAAAGTTTTAATCACCTAACAATGCACACACAAACTAATGCAAAATATCCATACAAGTATAATTATATGCATGTGTGTGCAGGTGCATAAACACACACACACACACACACACACACACACACACACACATGTGTGTGTGTGTGTGTGTGTGTGTGTGTGTGTGTGTGTGTGTGTGTGTTGGTTTTCAATTTACCTTTTCATGTTGCACGATGTCCACATTGCATCTACATCCCCTCTCCCTAATGATAGCCTTCATCCTGGGTATCCAAGTTTAAGTGAGGGTACTAGTTCTCTTGCTTCAAAATCACATAAACATAAAATTTGATTAGGCCTTATCATCCATAAAATCATATAATTTTTTTATTGATAAATTTTTTTTTTATCGAGCTATGAACGAGAAAAATTGGTGGGGCCCCACCCTACAACAATGTCCTTCAGACAAGATATTACAATAAAACCAACACAAATTGTGACCATGAAGCCCACACCAACGATGCCATTTTTAGAGCCACTAGTCGTTGCCAATGCCAACGATGTAAATACCACCACCATTGATAACGACTAGGCCAACAATGAAAATATCGCCACCGTTGATAACCATCACCTAAAGCTACGAGCTTTGGATATCGTGATACTGACCCTCGCCACCACCGATAACCACTACAACCTACCATTGATGAAACTCTTTCAAAGGAATGATAACCAGATCGTACCAAGCCAAGAACACATATAGTAATCAAACACCACGGTCATTAAGATGAAAGCAATTCGCCAAAATAGCTTTTCATAAAACCTTTTCAAACAAATGAGCAGCAATATCATATATTATTATAGAACTCAATGCAATACATTAAGAATGGGCCTTGCTTAAATAGGTAAGGAATAACAATCTAAGAACTAGTCAAGGTCGTAGATCAAGCCATAAATCAAGGAAATAACTAGTCATCAAAGAACTAGTCAAGACCATAGATTTAGGAGAGAACTAGACATCAAGGATCTAGTCAATACCATAGATCAAGGAAAGAACTATACCTAACAACTAGATAATATCTCCTAATATCTAAATAAGATAAAAGAAATATCCACACACATAAGTGGGTGAGGATAAATACAATAAAGGTAAATAAAGTACCTAGGTGAACATGAGCTAAGGTAAATACCTACTCTAACACTTGCTACCACCAGGTAAACCACTCTGAAGGGGATTTTGCCTAGTAGGATTTGAACTTTGGTGGATCCGGACATAGCCATACATCTTAAACGATCCACCCAAACCCGATTGGCATAAAATCATATAATTCACCACTGAAATAATTAACAAAATTAATCAACCAAATTTTGTAACTAATATTACTTATTAAATTTCAAAACCTTAAAATTAATCCATCAATTTTTTAAAAATTACATCCATAATTCATGATATTAATTATCCATCTAGAAATCCAATAATTCATCCCAATTATTATTCTATATTAACGTTTTCTCAACATTGAATAAAATAAAAAATTTGGGTCATGCCATGGTAGATGAAAACTTAGTTCATCACAAATCACTTTCCCTCTTGCCATTCTATACCCAAATCTATTTTCTTTGTCATAAGTTAGGTCACTCGTTTATTCAAGAGGCGACAATGTACCACCATGTCTTTGGTTGGAGGAAAATAATTTTGATGATATTTTCCTCTCATATACTAATATAACAACCTTGGATGATATCCTAATAGTTCGATATCATGTATCACATGTTAATATTTGCATATTTACTATTATAAAACTTATAATTGTTGTAATAACTTTGTGAATAAATATATAATGGAAAATATGTAAATATTTGTGTAGAAATGTAAGTGAAAATGATTGTTTGGAAATGTAAACTTGAAATCATAGTATGTCTTTTCAAATGTAAAAATTATAATTATTTGTCAAGAGCTGACCATGAGTTTATATCCCTTTTATATCCTACTCTCTTATATTCACAACACCGCCTATTTATATAACCTTGAAAAAAACCACAAATTTGTAAGTACTATGGTAAGACCTTTAGGCATTCTTCACAAATAATTATGAACATTTTCATCCACTCTATCTTTAATCATCCTAGTTATGATATTAGATTATAGTGCTTTATCTCTTGAAAATCTAACGTAAGCATCAAGATTGTGATCATATTCCTTCTTAATGTTTTTTTATCATATCTTATGTTTTTTTCCATACCTTATATTTCATTTGATATTTATTACACATTCTTTAATTTTTGTGATTAACTTCTCATATTTTATTAGATGTCTTATAACCTTATTTGCTTACCTTCACATCGCTTTATTAGGTTTTGGTAGGTGTCTTACAATCCTTTAACACATCTTTTCATTTATTTGATTACCTTCTTAGATTTTATTAGATTTCCTAACACTTTATTTTTACACTTTTTGATTATGTTTATTCATTTCTTATGTTTTATTAGGTTTCTTACAATCCTTTATTGTATCTTTGTTATCTCTTTGATTATTTTATTAGATACTATTCTATCTACCATCTTTTAGCACATCTCTTGATTTAAAAATTTTCCTATCACTTTCATTAGATTTCTATATTTATTAATATAACATTTATCAATTTTTTTCTTCTTCACTTTTATAGGTCATAGATCTCATCACATTTGTGTAAATATAGAAATGAAAACATAGCTAAAACATAAGTAAATCTAAAAACATACAATCCGATGTGACACATATGCATTAGAAAAAATATTATAATAGATATCCTTATTTCAATGTTTCAAAAATGGGTGCTTAGTAAATCATATATACAATCTAATGTTTCTTGTACACCTCCTTCACCCCTCAGAGGAGAAGATGTTATGCTCTAAGCATATGGGTTTATAATACTTTCCTAATCAAAACAAGCCAAGGAGGTTTCTCTAGATTAAGCACCTAAAGCTTCAACCTCTACCCAAACAAACCTAACCTCTAATATACTAATGGTATTATAGATGTAAATGTGAGCAAGAAACCAAAACTAATTTGATTCATAAATCTAATCCTCCTAAACACTACCTTATATTGAGAAAGGAGATGTAAAGGGGGATAATTAATACCTGCACTTACTAATAAAATGCAATAATCCTCCTTTGTTTTATTTGATTTGGTCAAGGATATATTGATTGCTTCAAATTTGAGTAGGCACTTGGGCAACACCTCATTTTGATTTGCTTGGATTTTTTTATGAAAAACTAATGGATGATAGATTGGATTAATGATGGATTGATTGATTGAAGATTGTGGATGATTGATAGAGGATAATATGGCAAAGATTTGTTATGGATTTCCTCCTCATTTTCTCATGGAGGAGGAGAGCTAAATTTATAGTTTGTGTTTAGGAGAATGGATGGCGAGGATTGATCCAAGTGGGATGAAGATCAATGGATGAGAATTGAGGAGAGGATTAGAAGATTATAGATATTTCTAGAATGGATAATTCTAGATTTTTTGAGAAGCCTCCATTGAATTTAAAATTCAATGGAGAGTAGAAGAAGTTTAGAGAGGCTTCTAGAAATAGAAGCCTCTAGATTTAGAGGTAGGGGATATGATTAGTTTAAGATTATATTAGATTAATAACATATTATTATGGATGTGATTACATGGAGAGGCCAAGTTTAAGGTAGATGCAGAGTAGGTGTAGGAATATTAAATTCCTAGAAAATAATAATAAGGATTAAGGTGGGATAATGAGATATAATAATGAATTAAAGAGATTAATGATGAAATGATGGGATATTAGATAAATGATTAAATTAATTAGGATAAAGGGTATATGTGGTATTTTATAGGAAAGGGATTAATTAGATAATGATGATGTTAGGATATTTGTGGGACAAATTAATCAAAATTAATTATGTTGATATTTTAGATGTCTACAAGTATCGTTAAAGTATGTGAATTAGTTGATCAATTGACCGAATATATAGTTAGGGCCCTGATTCTTCCCTAGTATGAAAAAATGGTACCCGTATCTCTTTTTATGTGTCTATGAGTACCTCAATCCAATGCTCTACCTCTCGATATGCCTCTCGGGCCAACAAACAATTTCCCACATACTCTCTTGTTGAGGGTTTTACTAGATCGACACCAACATCTTGCCCATTCTCTAGAAAAATGGGTCGAAAATATCGTAGTGTGAACCTTCTATCAAGGACTTTATTCAAATATAGGATCCTATTTAAAAAATAAAAAAGAACCCATTGGTATTAATTAGAGAAAAATATAAAAAATCAGCAAATAAAATACAAAATAAATCAACAAACCATTAACTCTACAATATTGATCATGCTTCAAGAGACCATTGGGCACTTAAAAATTATCTTCTCTATCAAGATGACATCGTTAATCTTGCCAAATGGTATCAGCTATGATGAGTTCCTAGATGACATAAAATATTTTAACAAATGGTATCAACCATGTTGTACCTCATTACACACCATAATCCCTCTGCAATATCATTTACCTACCATGGATGATTCTATTTGTATAAAATTTGTGCATTTTCCACCTTTACTTAAAAATCAACCCTAATGAAACCCAAACTCAAAATGCACCCAAACATATCTACATTTAGACCTAATCTATAATTTATATATCTTTGGGGAATTTTTCTCTACCTAAATTTCCTCGAACCATTATTACACTTTTCTACTATCTACCCTTTCCTAATTCAAATACAAAACCTACCGAGGATTCATGATAACTCACCCTCCTTGCTCATCACCTCATATTCAAATACCATTGCCTCTAATTATGGCCATTATATCAAATTTCATCTAAATCAAATAAACTAGAGCTAACAAATTTTAAAAATAGAAAACATAAAACCTTAATGAGTGATTTCACTTTCTATTTATAGAATCAAGTGGAAATTTGATAACCTAATTTTGTGATATCTCGGTTTTGATAAAATGCAATATATTTCCAACCATAACTCTTATTCCAATTCTAAAATAATCATCATGAGTGTATTATGGACAAAAATTCAATGATATATTGAACAATTGTTATGAAAACCTTCAAAATAACCTATTTTTCAAGTCTTTGATCCTTACCCATCCGATTAGTGATTACGCCTTCTATCATAATAATGACCGTATCTAACTTGAGATTATCCTCTCATCCTTCCATGAGATCCCCTCATATCTTAGGGTTCATTTCTTATTTATCTAATTTATATTCTAGTGTTTCTTTTCAATTGTATAGGGGTTCACATAACAATCCTTTCTACACTCTTTTGACTCAATATAGACACACTTGGGGAAGGAAAATATAGAGGTAGGTATGATTTATTCATGTTTTCATAAATTTTTATTCTACTTATCTCTTTCAAGTATTTTTTATTTCAATGCTTCATGTTATTTTCCCATAAACCATCTCATGTACACCTTTTGTGAAATGTAATGATATCTGGTTTGCACATATGTATATACACTTATTTATTCACTTTATTGAATTTTTTTCTTCATGAGAATCATTGGTGCATTGTCTTCTCTACAATGGTTTCATCAAGGATACTCTCAGGAGAGATAAGTAACCAAAAATGGTTACATGCATTCTTTATTGGTTGCATTGGGCTAGTTGGCCATAGTAATTATGAACTAGAGATTTGATGTGTGGCCCAATTGATCACACTTCAAATATTTTCATACTTTATGATAATATTTTACAACCTCTTTAAACACGTATTTCACTGAATTGGGACTTATTCCAGTCCCAACAACTAAAAAATATAGCCAATATCGAAATCTAATATTGCTATTTTCAGATTCCAAAATGTCAAATATTGGAATTATCTGCACTCCAAAATCACACATATTGGATTCCAAAATCGCACATATTGGATTCCAATATTGCATATATTGGAATCCAAAATCACATATATTGGAATCCAAAATCAGCTATATTGGAATTATATGTACTCCAAAGTCCCATATATTGGAATCCATAAAATCAAATATTGGAATCCATTATACGGGCTAGAACCACTAGAAATTTTTTTATTTGTTATGTAAAGAACATGCTTTTGTTTTATAAGGGATAGTGGTCGCTGACCATTATTTATGTTGTGTTATAAGAGATATTGGTGCCAACCATTTTTATGCTATATTATTTATGTTATGCTATACTGCCTTAATTGACACTAGGCATTATTTATGACATGTTATGTACAGTAACATGTTTCTAATTTATACGGGATAGTGAACATATTATCTTGTCCTTCAATGGTTGCAATAAAGGCCACAACGTGGTGTTAAATTTGACACCCGTTTAGACGTCTTTTATCATTTTTATACAAGCTAGCGGCCGCTAGGCTAATGAATTTCAAGATATGTGAGACACTTCTAGGTTCATTTACTATGATGGGATTGAACCTCACTGTAACTAGAGAATGAATGAAGATATTATAAAGAAACTAGCAGAGGGCATCGATCCAGACTATGAGAATATAATTAAATGTAATCCATCTTTTGATGTGCATGGTAGTGGTGTAAACCACCATCTTCTTTGTCTAGCCTGATGATATTCGACGGTGGCAAGAAAAATTCAAGATCTTCATTATCCTCCTATTCAAGCTCCCCGCATCTCACTCTGTCGGATGCCATCACTATCGCCCTAACGGAAGAAACATGAAAAGTAGGGAAATCCTCACGCATTTGGAGTAAATCTTAAGTAAATAAACATCACCATGAGAAAAATGTCAAAATCAATTTAAAAATCAAGATTTGATAGCTTTGTTGTAGTGAAATCAAATAAATCATTATAGTAAACAAGGAAAGTCAAAATAAAAGGAGAATTGTTGCATTCAAGAGAAACACAACTTATCCTATCAACACTAAAAACCCTACAAAACCTTAACCGGAAATAAGTAAAAGACTCCATAGAAAGATCTTCGACAATCTTCTTCATCTAGCCCGATGATATTCGGTGGTGGGAGAAGAAATTTTATATCTTCATTACCCTCCTAGCATCTCACTCTATCTGACGCCATCACTGTCGTCCCTAGCTCAAGAAAAGGGAAAAGTAGTGAAATCCTCACGTGATCTGGAGAAAATTTATCATTGGTTATCGTAGTAAAACCCTACAAATAAAAATAAGCATACTTATGCTCACGTAAACTTCTTGTCAAGGTTTTCAAGTTAATATTTTTAGGGTTTGAGGGGTATGAGGGTTTCTATTCTCTCTACCACAAATATTAAGCAATTTAGGGTTACCGTCCCATCGACTCTTCATATTTTATTTAGATTTAAGTGAATTTAAATAGTAAATTACTATTACAATCCCATTTGGTCAAACACCTCCATAGCCTTAGATTTAACATCATTGAGATCCCAAGGCTCAGTGTAAACCAAATCTTCCCCCATATTCCTATTAATAGCCACGCTATCACGAAGAAAAATCTCTATTAATGTTCTTGTAATACACTAAGTATTACAAGAACATTACGCCCCTTAATGGTTATAAAACCTAACGGCACTCGTACTACAAGAACATTAACATCCCCATAAGATTTATAAACCCCAACAGTGCTCACATTACAAGAACATTAAAATACCTAAACTTGGATTCCAATAGAGGAATAAACCCGGATTACAAGAACATTAACATCCCCTTAATAGTAATAAATGTGTGACATCATTCATCATTAACCCCTCACATCACCTTTCGCCATCCTTTTGTACCTTGAAAGAAGGGACATGAAATCACTATAGACATTTTCCTCACATGCTTGACACTTTAAATGAAAATTAAAATTCTCCTACTCCCCTTGTTAGGAGGATATATTTTCGTAATTAAATATAGATATGAAATAAATTAAAACTCCTTTTCTAAAGGTAGAATTATGGTAAATCATTTTAAGAAGAATTTGAATTTCATTGTAATACTATTCATCATTGGAATCCCAAATTCATAGAATAATTCATTACAAATTAAAATTGTTTTCACAATATCTATGAACACACTTGATTGTTGAAGTGCTTGAATTTTTTTAAATTCTTTATACACCTTAAACCGATGTGAATTTTTTTCAGTAGATAGTTTGAAGTCGAGAGGATAATATGACCTTAAAAAATCAAAGTAAGAGAGTTAATACTTAACGCTCACTAGGTAATGCTAGTGTAGCTTATCGAGGTAAATTAACATTAATCAAATAAGAATTCACCAAAAATAAAAATGTTGTGTACACTTTTTTTTATATATTAAGATATCTATTATCGTTTAAATCATTAACAAGTATCCCACATTTTGATCGATGAAAGGCTACATACAAAAACTAAAAATGAGTATGAAAGATAATGAGGCCAACATGTAACATGAATAATCAGGCCTGTAAAAAACATAGAGTCGTGAATACAAAAATAGAGTAGGAATGATAGAGAAACCCTAGGGTTCCACCTAGCCAAGTATTGCAATCATCTTGAGAAAGGAAAAGGACGTTCCAACAACAGAATTCAAGTACGCCACGTGATCAAGAAGGGGTAGGATTGGTTTTTGCGAGCATGACCAAGTATAGGGATGGAATGATGGAGATAGATTCCCCATATGATTGAAAAATTATTTGAAGAGTGTCGAAAAATTGAAGTAGGACTTGAATTTTCAATTCAGGGCATCAAAAATCCTGTTGTCAACCTAAAAAGGTGATGGATAAGGATTCAAATTTACAAAGAGACAAGGAAGGCATACTTTTTCCAGAGCTTCAACCAAACCCACATGATGATATAGGTAAATGAAATGGGATATGACCGCCATGACCACTTTGTTTTATCTGCACACAACACCAAGAAATTGAACATGAAGATGCATGCAATCTTGGATTTTACACGAGATCTCTTGGTCTTGTAGAGATAATCCTCACCCAGGACGTTCATAATCACAGTCATAACATCTGCGGAGTCTATGCGAGAAGACATTGCGAAGACAAATGTCAGACATAGTAGAGATGAACTCCATTTTCTGCTTGTTGTTGTGTAAGAGGATGAATGGAACATAGGAAGATTCCATGAGAGGAAAGGGGAAAACAATAGACAAAAACAAGAGAAAATGAGTGACGACAGGAGAAATCACAACCCAACAATTAAATAGTCCCATGACTTGTGTGAGGAAGTTCGACACAATAAAAAATGGATGGCATCATCAACTTTTTCCCATGCATTGGCTAGATTATTTAACGAAAAGGATATTATATTATATTAAATGCAACATGATACAATATTCTCTTAAGAAAATAAGTGGGTTCTATAAGAGAAAGCCCCAAATCCACAAACAAGCTAGGCCAAGCCTAGCAAAACAACAAAGCAATAACTATAAGGGAGGTCAGGAACACCAAAAACAAAGGCTAGATTATGAATAAAGGCTACTCTTGATTGATAAACACACATTATACAAAATCGCATTAACAGAGATAGTCACACACATTATGCAATGTGTTATCAATTAAATCTACAACACCACCATTAGAGCCATCCGGGATGAACAATGCATCTCCACTAGATTTTGAATCATCGGCCTTAGATCCTATCAAGAGGGGGAGCTGGAGGAGGATTTATTCTAAGGGGATGCACATAAATTTTTTCGAGGGTTCTTGGTTGGCGAAGTCTTGAGCTTGTGCCAATCATGGTGCTAGAGATTGTGCTTGTTAAGGTGCACTTTGACCACTTTGCGGATGCACGTCGTAGTGGTGTCAATCGCCTTTATTTGTGATCGTTGAAATTGTATTGCACGATCTTATTTAAGGTTTTTTTGTCGGCCCGGTGATATTTGGAGGTGGATGATGAAAATGTAGGTCTTCATTAGCCTCCTCTTTAATCTCCCCCATCACACTCTATCGGACACCATCAATGTTTCTATTTTATACTGCTTAAAGGGTCGCTATGTTCT
Organism: Taxus wallichiana var. yunnanensis; assembly: GCA_018340775.1. Taxonomy (NCBI): domain Eukaryota; kingdom Viridiplantae; phylum Streptophyta; class Pinopsida; order Cupressales; family Taxaceae; genus Taxus; species Taxus wallichiana. Next base: position 558,988,795 of record CM031234.1, read on the forward strand.
ATTTTTATGCCTTGGAATAATGTTTATAACAATTTTAAAATGTCATTAACATTATGTTTTAAAATTTATAACCCGTTTCCTATAAAGGGTGCAATATATAATGCTTGTCTCATTCTCGTTAATCACTCAAATCACTGGTTATTCATAGTTAAACCCTAAAAATAAAAATAAGAATACTTATGCTCGCGTAAACTTCTTCTCAAGGTTTAAGAGGATTGAGGGATCTATATTCTCTCCACCACAAATTTTGAAAAATTTAGGGTTATTGTCCCGTTGACTCTTCATATTTTATTTAGATTTAAGTGAATTTAACTAGTAAATTACTATTACAAATAAAATTAAACAAACGTGTTCATTAAAGTGGATACCTATGAATGTAATCAATAGAGGATAACCTTTTTAAGAGCAACAATGTATTACATTACGGGGAAGGTCGATATCTCTGTGCATGTAAGAAAAACACTCTCTTAGGAGAACATGTTTCTTAGAAGAAAAAAGAAACCAACTCAAATCCTTTGTATCATCATTTACATTAAAGTTGGTGGAAGACATCAAACAGTATAGAACTTCAAGATCTTGCATTGTCTTAAGGGGTAAAAATGTAGAATACAAATCATCTAGAAAAATACCACAGGAGTGGCCCATTCAACTTTGAGAATATGATTATCATAACCATAATCATTGAGCTTATTGATATCTCCATGTCGTCCTCCCTATTGATTTGAATTTAAAAAACAAAACCCCATGCTAACCCTCATCTTTTGATCCATGGCCACATAGGCACACATGATGTTTCCATACAACTTGAAAAGTTTTTGCAGATCATCATCCATTGTGTCTTCAAACAAATTGGTAACTCGATTATAATTTTCATAATTTTTACGGCGCGATGGTGTCATTAGATCGGTCCATGACACCCTTAAGACCGGGAGGTATTTAGGTTGATCTCCCGGTAGTGGAAGAAGTGGCGATTTGCCAACACTACTTCTACTTATGGTGAGGCCCTCAACAACCTTATCCATTGTTAAGGTGTTTATGGTACCAGCGGGGGAGAGATCCTTGTAAGTCCATTTTGATGTCCAGTGATCACCCTTCTTACCATAGATATGGAAACCATGATATTCGGAGGTGGATGATGAAAATCTAGGTCTTCGTTATCCTCCTCTTTAAGCTCCCCCATCACACTCTCTCGACGCCATCACTATTTTTGTTTTATACTAGATATCGGAAGATAGGATCTATATGTTTCCTTGGAATAACATTTATAACAGTTTTAAAATTTCATTAACATTATGTTTTAAAATGTATAGCTCGTTCATGTAAAAGGTAGAATATTTAACGCTTGTCTCATTCTCCTTAATCATAATCCAACATGCGTGTGGGGCATGCGTGGGAATTATTATCCTCTTATTTAAGCTCCCGCATCTCAATTTTCCAGACGCAATCACTATCATCCCTAGCTCAAGAAAAAGACAAACCACTTTGAAATCCTCATGCGTCAGAGAAAATTTATTGCTGGTTTACGAGACACTCAAATATTTGGTTATCGCTTGTAGAAACACTAAAAATAAAAATAAGAATACTTATGCTTGCATAAACTTCTTTTCTAGGGTGGAAAACGTATCTCCACTAAATTTAAGCTTAAGGTTATCATAACCATAATCATTGAGCTTATTGATATCTCCCATGTGCGTCCTCCCTATCACGAATTTAAAAAACAAAACCCCATGCTAACCCTCATCTTTTGATCCATGGCCACATAGGCACACATGATGTTTCCATACAACTTGAAAAGTTTTTGCAGATCAACATCCATTGTGTCCTCAAACAAATTGGTAACTCGATTATAATTTTCATAATTTTTACGGCGCATGGTGTCATTAGATCGGTCCATGACACCCTTAAGACTGGGAGGTATTTAGGTTGATCTCCCGGTAGTGGAAGAAGTGGCAAGACTACCAACACTACTTCTACTTATGGTGAGGCCCTCAACAACCTTATCCATTGTTAAGGTCTCTATGGAAACAATGGGGGCGAGATCCTTGTAAGTCCATTTTGATGTCCAATGATCACCCTTCTTACCATAGATATGGAAAACCATGATATTCGGAGGTGGATGATGAAAATCTAGGTCTTCGTTATCCTTCTCTTTAAGCTCCCCCCATCACACTCTCTCAGACGCCATCACTATTTTTGTTTTATACTAGATATCGGAAGATAGGATCTATATGTTTCCTTGGAATAACATTTATAACAGTTTTAAAATTTCATTAACATTATGTTTTAAAATGTATAGCTCGTTCATGTAAAAGGTAGAATATTTAACGCTTGTCTCATTATCCTTAATCATAATCCAACATGCATGTGGGGCATGCGTGGGAATTATTATCCTCTTATTTAAGCTCCCCGCATCTCAATTTTCCAGACGACGCTGTGATCACTATCATCCCTAGCTCAAGAAAAAGACAAACCACTGAAATCCTCATGCGCCTAGAGAAAATTTATTATTGCTGGTTTGCGAGACACTCAAATAGTCAAGTTATCGCAATTAAAACCCTAAAAATAAAAATAAGAATACTTATGCTTGCATAAACTTCTTTTCTAGGGTGGAAAACGCATCTCCACTAAATTTAAGCTTAAGGTTTTTTTTTCAATAAAAAATAAATGTTTTTTAATTTAGTTTAATCCCCATAGATCTGCCAAATCATCTAGTACCAAACAACATAGAATAACACTTGATAAAGCACAAGTTACTCTCTTAGATGGACATGTTTCTTAGAAGAAAAAAGAAACCAACGCAATTTAAGTCGTGAAGACATCAAACAATATAGAAATTTGACATCTTGCATTGTCTTAAGGGGTAAAAAACTTGAATACAAATCATCTAGAAAAATACAACATGAGCGGTCCATTCGACTCTGAGAATAAGATTATCATAACCATAACCATTGATCTTATTAATAGCTCTTTGTGCGTCCTCCTTATTGATGAAATTAACAAAACCAACTCCCCGCTAACCCTCGTCTTCTTATTCATGGCCACATAGAAAAACATGATATGTCTAAATGGCTTGAAAAGCTCATGTAGATTAGCATCCATTATTTCCTCGAATAGATTGGTAACTCGAATAGAATTTTCATCATTTTTGTGGTGCATGGTGTCACCAGAGCAGTCCACAAAACCCCTAAGACTGGGAGGGACATATGTTGATTTCTCAGAGTGGAATAAGTGGCATGTACTTCCATCACTTTCGCTTCCACTGTGGTGAGGCCCTTGGTGGCCTTATCCATTGTTAAGGTGTATGTGGCATCGGCGGGGAGAGATCCTTGTAAGTCCATTTTGATGTCTAGTGATCACCCTTCTTACCACATATATGGAAAACCATGAGCACCGCACCACCCTTAGAGCCAGCTAGGATGGATAGTGCATCTCCACCATATTTTGAATCATCGGCCTTGGATCCCGCCAAGTGGGGGCACTACAACAGGATTTATTCTAAGGAGATGCCTGTAAAGTTCATTGAGGGTTCTTAGTTATCAGCAACACCAAACTTGCGCCACTCACAACACTAGAGATCACACTTATTAAGGTGCACTTTGGCCACTTTGCGGATGTGCGTCATAGTGGTGTGAACCACCTTCTGGCCATGCTCATTGAACTTGTATTCCATGATCTTCTTCACACTATTTTCATCTGGCCCAATGATATTTGGTGGTGGTTGATGAAAATCCAGGTCTTTGTTATCCTCCTCTTTAAGCTCCCCCATCACACTCTGTTGGACACCATCAATGTTTCTATTTTATACTAGCTAGTGGAAGCTAGGCTTTATTTGTTGCTTTGGAATAACGTTTTTACAGTTTTAAAATGTCATTCCAAACCTTGCTAAGATTTTTGAGAAATCTGTTTTCATTCCTGGATCATCGATAAATGGTTTGTTTGGTCACGATGCAATATTCCTGTATGATCACGATGCAATCTTCCACACAACAATAAACAAATATTTAAAATAATGATATGCAAAACAATAAACAGAAAATGTTTCAGTTTTATACGTGCTAATGAGGCTGTCTTAGGCTTTATTTTTTCTTTGGAACAAGGTTTAATCATTTTCAAACTGTCATTAAGATTAACATATGAAGATCTGGTAAAAAATCATTTTATGATTTCAAGGAAGCCTCCATGGATCTGCAAATCAATAAGCATAGGGGAGAGGGGCTAGTAGTGGCACACCCTAAGTTAAGGGTCCACACAATTAATTGTTTATCGCATGAGATTGTGATTTTTATACTAATATGTAGTTCAGATTTTTGTTAGCTTATATTTTTTCTTTGGAATGTTCAATTGGAGGGAAAGCCATATTTTGAATTGATTTAAAATAATAAATTTGAGTTACACTACAACCAAGGTGGAAACCAATACTTGAATATGGGTGAAAATGCTTGAACATTGAATTTTTTATACTTGTACATGGGTAAAAGGTCTTACATGTCATGATGTGATTGGCTACTCTACATAATTATTATGTCAAAAATAAATAACTACTAGATAATACTATGACAACTATTGGGTATTGTGTGATCAATAGTCATGTCAACTATTGGACCATGTTCATCTATTGGCCCCTCTCCCCTAACATTTTTCTGTTTTATATGGTCTAGCGATCACTAAGATTATTTATTTCTTGCGAATAAGGTTCCTATCAATTTCAAAATTTCTTTAAGATAAAACCATGAATAACTGGGGAAAAAATTGTTATTTATTTCAGAGAAGCCAACATTGATGTATGATTTTTTTTTAAACTATGTAGATTTGGGAAAACTCATTCTTTTATTGGTCCATGATCCACGATTGTCTCTTCACCCAAGTTAGATAAAAATGTTTTTCTTGCCCAAAAAGAATAAAAAAATGATTGTGCACTACAAATCTTTAAGAACCTTAAGGTAGTTACTTTATTCCATAAAAATGCATAATACATTGATGGATTTGGAAGAAAATTATATAATTCAAATGAATTGTGTGTTTGAACGTTTTTAATGATCTACACATGTTTTTTTGCTCTCCTGCATGTTTCAACCATGTACATAATTCAAGTATAGATTTTCGAATCAGTCTTATAGTTTTCATCAAATCTCCAGTATGTTGGGGTTTTGAGATTAATTTCCTCTTTGACCTTGTATGAAAAGAATCTCATGTCATTGATCAAAATTATATTTTTTCACCATAGACATTACCATAAATGTATACTATCTGTTGTCTTGTATTTTTTGAACTTACATTGTTGGCATCCCCAAATGAACCTGAAGTGGGTTTCTCACAACCATTTAAATTTTTGATGAACATGTATTTCACCATTATTGAATCCATAAATGAAGACCATAAGGCAGTGTCAAAATATTTTGATGTAGTACTTATCAAGTCAACACTAAACTCTCGTTAAAAGTATTAAGTATTCATGTATCTAAAAATTGGAACCATATTATCGGTATTTTTTTGCCAATACCAGTAATTCCAAACAACAAACCTTCAACTCCCAAAACTAGTAATTTCTGAGGCTTCCCAATAGGATATATAAAAATAACTTAGAATCAATGTAAGCTTCCAAAAGTGATAAAAACAAGGCATCAAAGTATTTAATCACAAATCAAAAACAACTTATAAAACTATAATATCATCTCAATCATAGTGAAGATATAAATACTGCCTACTTTTAAATTTGTAATCTCAACATATAAAATAAAGAGTGACCATATGAATGTATGAATGAATATCATTGTAAAAAACATTTTGAAATAATTAATAGTTATATATTTTTTGTTTGCTGCAATTTTTGGATGCCCTCCGCAACACTCAAACCCTGACACAATATCTCTTTTATGTTTATGTACAAATCAGTCATCAACCACTTATCTTTGAAAAAATTCTTCATTGGATTTCTTCCCCACCATAAAATTTTCCGAAGGGTTTCCCTTTGGGCCCATTGTAATACACAATGTGTTTCTAAGGCCGAAAAAAATAACTTCTCTACTCCAAAACTTTTACTGCAATTTTGTCTTCTACACAACAATGTTCTTTATCCAAAATAATAAATGGTTTTAAATCAAACACAATTGTTTTTTCAAATCCTTAATCAATTTTTCAACTTCGACGCAAGAGAGATAACTAGACCAAAATCCCACTTCAAATTTACTATCGGTATCTTTAAAATTCCTTGAGCCCACCTTGCAAGTAGATAGTCTCCTTACTGAACTTGTTTGTGAAATATTTGTAGGATTGGTTTTTATCATAGAGAAAACCCTCCAAATCTAAAATAATTAAATAATCCTCTTGGCCAACTACATAGAAGTAATTTTTTCTCAATTGTCCATAATTTGATATTAACCAATTCAAATAATCAAAATTTCAAGTATGTTAACACTTACTGATTGAGACTCCATCTTGGATTCCCTCGCACTCCCCCTCTGCAAGTTCTTGTGATGCTCGTTCTATATTAAAAACAATAATCAATTAAAAATAAATTTTAAGTCGATGTAAAAAATACATGAAACAACTTGCTTTTATACAATATTGCATAGATGTAGTTGTATATTAGCGACCAGTAGGCGTAAAGCTATTAATTCTGGACTATGTTTGGGTTGGCAGTAAATGATGGGCTTAGCAACCACTAATAGCCAACTGTACATAAGTAATTTTTTTGATTGACCACAAATAAATATCAACCAATAAACCAAAAATTTACTCAATTCAAAATAAATCTAATTAAAAGATGCATGTTAGCAACCGCTAGGGTAATACATATTACAAATAAAATACTTCGCTATAGGTTCCTTCAATTATGAGGGTCTTAGAAATATTGTATATGACTATCATACCATTTTCCATCTGCGAGTTCATGCATGACGTGCCAACAACCTCCCCATTTGGCATCAAATCTGAAAAAAATTGAATTTATTATTAAAAATATGTAAACAATGACAATCGAAAACATCTTGTAGAGATAAATTTATAAAACAAGTATTTCCCACTCACCTTTTATAGATTCATTAGATGGAAACCATCCGGGAAACATGTTGAATTGGTTTACGACAAACTAATATCGACATTATGTCCTCTGTTTATATGTGGAGAGGAAGAGATGGTGTCTTCATCTATTTTTTGGTTCCTTGCATAAATATTGTATGTATTAGTTCAAATGAATTAAACTAATAGAATTATTTTATGTGATCTTAATCAATGTAAATTTTTAAAAATGAAAATAGTAATGTTGTAAAGAAATTTCTTGATCATGCGATTCAACAATAAAAACCGCAAATACACCGAGTCAACCAAAACATGTAGTGCAAAAATACCTCCGTGACAACACTAGGACCTGAGAATTATCAGAAACGAGTCTAGTGAACATATGAGACCAAAACAAATAAGATCTCTCGTAAAGAAAAGTATGGATCTTTCCTCATAGGAAAATTTGGTTTGCAGTCACCATTTGTTGTGGAAGTTGATCCATCCAATCCATGGAGATTTATTCTATATCCCCATCATCAACATCATAATTATACACATAAGAGATTGTGTACATAAGACACAAGCTCTTAAAGTTTCCCTTCGCTATCATAAAATCTGTAACATCCTTCCTGTTGATTCCCCCTTGTGTTTGAAATTTTACATGTATTTTTTAATGTGTCTCTTAACATTTTTTAGGAAGTAATGGGTAAGAGAAAAATAATTACATAATTTAATACACTATATCCGAAAACTATAAGCAGGTCCATTATTGCATCGGAAGTGAGTATACTAGACAAATTATAGAAATATACAATCATGCATTCTGCATTGAATGGATTAGTTAATAGAATAGAAGATATTATTGATACGAAATGGAAGGGATATGCACATTGAGAGGTAAAGTATTGGGTGTCTTTCATCCTTGCTGAAATATTTCCTTCCATTGCAATCACGTAGTCATTAATAATTGTTTGAGTTGTCACTGGGAGAACCTCTTCCACTTCAGCAACAATTTTCTTTTGCCGATTTTTCACATCCTTCATAATAAAATTTTCTTTTTCCTTTAGTTTCTTCTCCCAAGAGTACACATAACTAATGGTAGTGACATTCATGCACACCATATTTTTCAACAATATTTTTTAGTGCATTCTACCAATACACGATTACATGGATGTTTACTTTTCATATATTTTAGAAATTTTTCTCTCATCCTTTTGTCAACTTTTACTCTTTGGTAGTAAGTATCTAAATTCTCTCGCTATGATGCATACTTCAATAGAGTGAGTTAGCCATAATTTCCCTACTTTCACTTTATCTAGTAGAATTAATATCTCCTCATCGGTCATTCCTCTTGCAAGCCTGAAGTAATTCACCATGAACCTTGCCAATGAATTTGCTTGAAAGTTAGGATGGTTATCCTTAAAGGAGAACAAGCCAACCCATCGATTTAAATAACTCAATGGTTGTTGTCAATTTTGTCCATATGTCCTCAAGTAAATATAGAAATGTCATTTTTTCATGAAGGGTCTCTATCTTAGACACTTTGAAAATAAACCTTAATATTAAAGCGTTGATTTTAAGGGGCTCTGTTCAATTACTTACAAAATATTAATGTGTTTAATTCCTTTTGTTAGGTGATATGTATTCCATTGGTGGCACTGCTAATGAAAATTACTTTCACACCTTTTTGGTTTCTTTCATGAGATTTCTTTCATACACTTTTCTCGTGAGTATGAGTGAAATGAGATTTTATACCAAAATTTTGTATCGCCGATTGAAATCCATTTTTCTAATTGAAATAGAGCAACACCTAGTTGTTATTGAGGGATTTCTCGGAAATGATTATATTTCTCTAGAGGGACATATGAACTTAAATGCATAAGTTAATTCGACATTTGTTTGTCATCTTCTCATCACACACCTTGTGAAGGATTGGGCTTTGGAGATGGGTCATCACTAGATCAAGCTAGCGTATAAGGTGACATGGAAGAAGAAATGGAAAAAACCTTGAGTGTGTCATGGTCATTGCTTTTTGATGCTATAAGCAGGAAGGTTTGGTGCACACAAACATTTTTAGAGATTTATTCAAATAGTTTAATGTCCAAATTGTTTCTTGTTTAAAGTGGACAAATTGGGCAAGACATTGTTGATGGGAGGTAGGTCGCTCCAATTTCCTGACCTAGATGCTATGTCTAATCCGCTATAATAGGAACCGACACATTGGGATGTTCTTCACAGGAAAGTTCGCGAGGCATACGATTGGTTAAAGAGTCGGGATGATGCTAGAAAAGAGCATCTTTTTCGGAACTACCAACGAAAAACCATTTTCATGCTTGTTAAGGTGGAGGTTACGGAGATGTCATCTGATTCAGATAAATAAGTGGTTCTAAAATCCATTAGGTTGTATCTTTGTTTTGGTTGTTGTATAGCGTTTCCATTTCCATTGTTATCAAATCATCTTTGTCGGCTTACTAGTTTGGGGTTTTTTGTATTCCCAACCACTTCTTTTCTTGGCATTGGCCCTTGCGTTTTTCACCAAAGTATTGTTGTATCATTCGGGTTTTTAGACTAATCCTCTCATTGTATTTGTAACATAAAGTGAAAGATACCCTTCAACCCTCCTTTAATTATAAAATACAAGAAATCAGTAGTATACGTTTATGTTATGCATTGCACTAAGAAATTTAAACAATTACTCACTATTAAATTTGGTTTGTTTCAAGTTGTCAATTTTTGGTAGAAGTGAAGACTAGAGGCTGCTAGCATCTATATATTCTAGGATATCTTTCCATCAATGTAAAAAAATAATCTTTATAGCTTTAGGTTAGAGGGGCCTTAATGCAAGATAAGAATTATCCTAGCAGCCACTAATCTAATAACATATTGAACTCGGTGGTTGTTAATAACATCGCCAATCTTCTTGCCAATGCGGACATCAATGGTCTAGATGTCACATTGATTTTATGTAATCCTAAATATTGGAATGGTTTGGTAGATATCATTTCACACAAAGGAGGCGATGAACTGCATCCATCATTAATGGTGGCTCATGTCTTTTTCATTTTTAGCTTACCATTGTCTCCTCTCTCCTCACTCTTCTATCTTCCCATTTTCGAGTAGGAGAATTATTGTTTTTCTGGGCTTTCCTTTTATTTCTCTTTGCAGAAAGTGGTGGGAATTGGCCTTCTCATAGGCCATCTCCCACAAGCGTCTTCAGGATGTCTTTCTTTATGGACCTATTCATGAAGTTGAAGCGATCGAATATATATTGGGTGACACATATATGCAGGATTATAATAGGGCGTTGGACACTTCTGATATAGTTGTGGATTTTATTTCAACTATCTTTTGCTTCACCCAGATAAGGCATATGTCAAGGTTATAACAGAGTACTTCATTTACCTAGTTAATAGAGGTAACTTGCACGATGAATTGGTTGACTGTCATATCATAGACCCCTTGATTTGGGTGGAAGAGGTTAACGAACAAGCTATCAATCTCAAGACCAGGTTCATTGGCTCGAGGAGCAATACTAGGAACTACTCATTCATGTTGAGAACGTGCATGATTCCCCTTGGCACAACGACTTGTATCTTAATAGTATTCCCCTTGTATCTACTTGTTTCTGTTTCCTATTGATTCAGATATCTATCACCTTAACGAGTTTGATGCCCTTGCTAAGGAGACATTTATTATCTTGTTTGACAAGTCTTCTTAGTAGGTGGGTGTAGCAATGGGTGGTGTGGGTTGGGAAGTGGCTCTCAGGGGCAAAAGGTAGTGGACGTGCTCGGAGAAATGGATGGCTCGCCACGGGTTCTAAATTGGGTTGGTGGCTTCCCCTGGTAGTTCTTTGTGCCACTCTTTTTGCTCACGTTCATGCTTTGTTTTGGTGCTTCTGGTTTGTTTTGGTTCTTTAATATGTTATCTTGGTTTATCTCCCCTTTGTGGTGTTCTTTGTTGTGAAAACTTAGGTTTTTGCATCACTTGGTTTTTGTATTGGTTATATGTTGTATGGGTAGGGTCCATAACCCCACAGTTCAAAGATTTGGTCAAAAGAGTTTTAAAAATAATAAAAATTAAACTTAGTGACTGCTTAGGCTGAATTTTTTTGGAATATGTGTAATCACGAAATTCGTTAAAATATGTTATGTTTCAAAAATGGGGTATAATAAGCTTTGATCTTAGGGGCTATATGTAATTTGGAAAATCATTAATATATGTCATGTCTTCAAATTTTTTAGATGATTCAACACTTTTGACAGGACCTTAGAACATGGGGATTAATAGGATCCCATCCAATTACAAATTCAAAAGATAATCAATAACCCAAAAGAATCAACAAAACAAAACCACAAAAACTAACTGGGTTGTAATCAAGAAAACCCAACATCGACAACAAATAAAATACCCAATCACCGATAACTGTGGAAAGGAACCAAAAATTACACTTGAGAGGCCGAGCTGCTTGGCCATGGAGACATCCTCCCACCCACTGAGACACGATTAGTGTAAGCGATGTGCAACAAGAAGTTATATGTAAATCCCAAGAAAATCTAACTTCTCAAGTTGGCTGCCTTCACCAAGCCCTTCAGAACAAACAACATGAATTCTTGAAGCAAACAACATCAAAACCATGTTCATGGAACATAGCTCGGCTATCACCCTCCTTTCTTCCTCCATGGCCAGCCCCTCACGAAAAATGTTGAAGTGCTGGGGGATTTTGGGAGGGGTCAACCTCTGCCTAAAAAATATTCCTCTAGCACATTTGTAGACACCAAATTTTGGTCACATGCCCTTTAGTCCCCTTTAATTAATTAACATAACACATTTAACTAGTCATGACCCCTTCATCCCATATTAATATTCACCCTCACATTATTAATTTATTTAATTATTTTAATTAAGTTAATTTCATCCTCACACCTCCACCTCATCATTACACCTCACCTTGGACCCATTCCAGGGGCATTTAACTCATAGTGACCAAGTCATCACTCTCAGCACTGAGTCATCACTCTTAGTGCTAAGTCACCACTTGACCTAACTAACTAATAATTCTTCTCAAACCTAATTGGACTTCTTCTATGACCTTCCTACCTTTTCTAACGAGAACTCCACTTCCCTAAGTGGACTCAACTTGGAAAACATGCCAAATCTAGGAAGATCTTCCTATTTTTGGTAAAAGGGACTAATTCACCCTAACCGACGCCGGTTACCTAACCATCATCAGTCACCTTATATACACTTTCACAACTCTTTACATGGGTTGGTCATTCAGTTATTGGAGCCTTATTACATTCAAGTGTGAATCTTCAAGCCCTCATGCATCTAGATGATGAACACACACAACCACAGTGTAAGACAAGCATCCGGTTCTCCTTCTAGAGCATTAGAATACTCATGGGAGCACACAGTCGTATCTCCGTGGCACTAGACTCAAGAACCTCTCCTCCAAAAAATGATCAACCATCTCATCTCACAAAGTCTACAAGACACCAAGTAAGTATTGTGATTTTAATCATTTGGTCTTATCCCATTGTAGATATCTTTCTTCGTTCAGTATGTTATTTCTTCTATTACCCGTACATCACCTTTTTCCCACAAAACCACTATTCAACCACCCCAATCCTTTCCACCCTTCTAAACCTCCTTCTTAGTATTCTTGAGTCTTCTCAGCCATATTACGACCCAAACCATATTACCCTCACTCTCTGTACAATCAAAGAGAGCCTAAAAACCCATTTTAATAGTTTATTACCTATTTCCCTATCGACACTAGTTCCCTAGCCACCATCAATTTAGTCCCCATACAAGCATTAGTCACCAAACCGATATTGGTCTCTATGTCATTTCACATTCTCAGATCAACAAGCTTCCCACTCACCCAAAACCAACCTAGACCTCAACTAATTAGTCCTGAACCCTTACTGGACCTCCGAACGACCTTCCTAACTCCGAACAAACCTTGGTTCTAATTATATTTAGTGTTGCATTTTTATTTAGCATTGAATCTAGTGTATTGTGTGTATGAGAAACCTAAATCATTACATTGCAATAAGACCTATTTATTTTAGTTTCTTATTCACATTAAATTGTTATTGAATAGAGGATTGACAACCATTCAAGGAAGAATCACACTTCTGGATATATCTTTGCTAAGAAGTCCTCGACTCTTTCTATTTAATACTATTTGGTGGTTTCATTGTGTTTTTATATAGGTCATTCCTTCAGCCTAAAGGGAAGCTCACACAATCATCTTGGATCAAAAATATACAACACACGCATTCTACCTTATACCTTCGCCTCACAAGTATTCCTCCTTAACCGTTTTACCTTATGTATGTTTCATCTTAGAAAATGTAAAGATTATTGGTGAAACAATTTAGCCTACCTAGTGGGACCCATCGGGGTTCGTTGCATTGTTCATTCCTAGGGAAAATCTTGTGTCTATTTTCATTTGAAATAAGTTCACATTAAGCTTCTTGCTCGGAAATATTTTTTTCTTCCGATTGAATCGAGACACTTGTTTTTCGAGATTAAAAAGAGTTCTCATTTCTTTTCTTACATTTCCCTTAGTGAAATTCATACCCTTAACCTCTTCATAATTTGTTCTAATCGAATATAATTTGTCGCTATGGGTTTTAAAACTTGGGTGCTTGCATTTTTGATTTTGTTGCATTTTATCTCATCTAAATTGTGGGCAACCTATATGCTGGAAGTCATGCCCAGCTTATGGTTGGAAAATTTAACCGTAGTTCATAATTTGCACACTCTCTGTACCAAATCACTGAAAACAAACTACACAGTTCTTGAAAAACATCTTTCCTAGAAGAAGCTATCAACGATCACACAATCAAAGGATTGACAGTGGGCTCTAGCTAGTTTCTCTGTCAAGTCATCATCTCAGAAGGACCTTCCATGCTAAAACTTACATGAAACTAACCATAGTTGTCATCTTTTTATAGGGCACATTTGTTAACAAAAATTATATCCTCGCTTCACGATCGGTTGTAAATAGCATAAGCCACAACATAGAATCTATAGCTTAGGATTTCATGTTTGTTAGCTTGCTTTGCATTTTGAGGTGTGAGTTGTGTTTCTTCATTCTTTCTTATCCTTTTATGCTCCATATCACGAATTGTGTATTCCAATTTCATTTTGGGTTTATTAGGACTCCTCATAGCCATACTCAGTCTGGGTTGGCCCTTTTATTTGATCTAAATCACCAAAAATTCATTTTTCCTTGTCTTCTCAGATTTCACAAAGAACCAATATCGGTCCAATGATCATGTCATCGGTTACATAATCTCACCATCGGTTTATTGACTGACATCAAATTTATGATTTTTGGGTTATTTTTACCAAAATAATATTCTCCACCTTTTTGTTCTTTTTGTGTCTTGTTCTGTCATTTTATCACACTTTTGGGTCTCTGATATCATCTTCAAATTCTAGGTTGACCCCATTTCACCTTTCATTTCTAGATCTTTGAGTCCCTTATTTTTACAAGAATCAACATCGTATGATCTGACCGGTGGAGGTTACCCTCATACCAAAATTGGTTACCCCAATCGACGTCGGTCTTTGTATTCTAATTTTCCAATCATAATAACGATCTAATCACTCATTTTATACTGATTCTTCTCCATTACTTCTATTTTTCTACATCATCGATTTAAGCTCATAATATATGTTCTATTGTCAGTCACATGGTTTTGACTCATAAACAAGCTAACGCTCTCCTGTTTCATGTTATCTACAATGACCACTCCCACATATCCCATCGCCCCCTTCAATCTCATCACCTATGGACCCCAATCAAGCTCTTTTCATACCCAATGGTGATGAGGAGTTCACAAGACTCCTTAATCACAACCTTGTTGCTCAGTAGTACTATATCACTAATTCATCTACTTGTGATTCATCGAACAACTTATTTACAACATGCATGTGTCCATTCCTCCTACCCTCGCATGCAGACTTCTCGCATAAGCTACTACTAGCTTAGCCTTACCCTCTTCCACCTTACCACCGATGGTTTCTAGCTTGACCATACATCATTGATATCTGTTGCACCTACAAAATCTATCATGCCTTTGACATCCGTCGCTCCTATGATGTCAACCTTGCCTTTATCAACCACCTTGAGTTTAGTTCTATCTACATCCACCACCTCTCATATACCTATTGCATCTCAGCCACTAATGGTGACAAAATCCCATACTCCCTTCCAAAACATTTTCCTCTCCATCCCACAATATCTTCCTATGATTTCTATGAGACTCTTTACATCCACTCCACCTACTTACAATTGTCACCAACCCCCTATTTAATCTATCGCTTATTCAAGATACTTGCCATGTACATCTATTCCAGCCTACATTCCTTCCTCACATTTTTTTGTACTTAGCACCACCACATACTGGGATGCCTCCCATGTCATACCCTCCTCATCTACCCCCTTATACTGTAGGGGGTACCTAGTCATCACAACCTACCAATTATCTTATGAAAATGATGATGGACAAGATGCAGACATTGGAAGAATCTATCTCCGGATCACGTAACTCTATGAAATATGACAAGATTTGTAATGAGCCCATTCACCTGTCCATTCTAATCTATCCATACCCTCCCCATTGGGAAATTCCTAAATTCAACTGATTTAACAATAAAGAAGACCCACAAAAACACTTGCGGTCTTTTAAACATGTGTGTTATCTGATCGCTCATGATGATGCTTTTTCTCTTGTGAACATTCCCAATGTCCTTGACAGGACCGACTTTAGATTGGTATAGTGCTCTACCCATGCACTACATCTTTTCATTCAATCAGGTAGCTCAGGATTTTCTAGACCACTTTTCTATCAAAATTGTCAAGAAGGTCACCATGACCGACTCGTACGTGACACGCCAACATGAAGATGAATCTATTGAAATTTTTTTCGCTCGTTGGCAGATCTTGATCAACCAACTCACATTCCAACTGTGTCAAATCGAGTTAATAAATTTTTTCACAAGATCTTGTTCTAGACACATCTCACCAACTCTCCAAGTTCAAACCTTCTGCACATTTGATGAGGAATTCACCATAGATTGGAAACTTGAAATTTGTGCCATTGAAGAGAAGAAGATACAATTGTGTAACAAGAACATTGTGTTTAAACCAAATGATACCTCTTCTTCTGAAAAACTACAAAATATTTATTCTAAAGAAAAAGGATCTACCAATGTAGTAGTTTTGAAATTCGGCCCATCTTATCCATCCAACTAATCAAAGCCTTCTTCCAATATTTCTCTTATTCAGGATTTTTCAGTTTAAGCGGGAGAAACAAAAATATACTCCCATAGAAGAACCATACTCTTTAGTTTTAGAAAAATTCTAAAATCCAAAGCATTCACTCTTCCACCCGTCAAACCACATAATAGTTTTGACCCCTCTCATCCTGTGCTTGCATGGTACAAAGAAAATGATTACTATAACTATCATCATGTTCGAGGTCATAGCGACGGTAATTACATAACTTCAAAAACATTGTCCAAGAAATGTTAGATAATGGAGATATCGTCTTGGATAATCCTAATGTACAGGATAATCAGAACCTTCACATCTTCAAAAAGTCATTCCCAAATCACACTCCATCGTCTAACCAAACTGATGAAACCTCGACTAGTGACAATAACGTTCATGCGGTGCATGCTATTTTTGAAATCATACAAGCTCTTCCTGCTTAATTTCCTCCTACTCCATCTATCGAGGATATTATTGCATGAGCTCCTTCATCCATGGAGGGACTTATTTCATCTGATCCTTTACCCACAAAGGATTCTCCCTTATCTCTTCCTTCACCCACAGAGGAGTCCATCATATCTGTAGATGCAGTTTCTCCTCTCACCTCTCAACCTGACAAACAACCCATAATACTTACTCTTCGACCCATGGGAGAGTCATACTTACCTTCTTCATCTCCAAAATATGAGCTTACCTCATCCAACTTGCTATCTCCACTACCCATAGGGATCCATTAACAGTCTCCCTTCCTATTGGTTACAATTCTCCATTGGCTTTCAAGGATCCTGTTGATTTACTGTCGTATCTTTTACCCTTAAATTCTAAAGCCAACCATTCCCTTATCTCATAGACATTATTTATAGGGATTACTACCAAATCAACATCATCCCCCTACATCGGTGGTGTTCCCAAGTTTGGATGACCTCTTGGATTATGTTGACAATCCGATGTTTTTGCGGCGTCTTCAACTACTTGTCTCAACTCAAATCAAAATGTTGTCGTTGATACTTCCACGATCTATCCAAAGGTGTTTCAGGCAGCCAAACCCACCATGCCCATGCTAGTTGTAGCATCCCCTTCTTCATCGCCCTTGCTAACACCTAAAACTTTACCATCAAATGAACTTTTTCCTATGCCTAAAACCTTACCTACACCTATATCTTCCTTCGTGTCTAGACCCATTACCACATTGGGAGTCATGCCGACATCAAGGCTATTACATCCTCTGTCAAAATGGATTTAGCCACATCCTCACAAGCCATCACAAAAATTATTCCCTACCTTAGAGGAAGGACCAACCCCTTAGGTGGCATACACCAGCTTCGCCCACTACCCCTCTCGTCACCTTAACCAATTCCATCTATCCTAGGTCCCCACCCATAAACCTTGGCCAAATAGTCTCCTACCTAGAGTAAACTAAAAGCACAATAACCTACCCCATCATGATCCTCTGTTGTACCCAAATTACCTACACAACTTACGTCTTCACCATAACCAACATCCTTTATAACTTCTATACCTACACCACTTCCAATATCCTCATCATTACCTATGTTATTCCCTTCTCTTCAACTAGTACCTTCCACATTGCCTCTTACTACAACCTTCACCACACCTCCATTATCACTTGGGATAACCCGTCCCTTCGCCATCTATCTTCCCTTCTACATCACACACTTATTCTTTGCCTTTACCCAAGAAGGTGTAACTAACACCCAAGAACCCACTACTCTTGTAAAGAGGTAGTTAAACCTACACCACCTTCAACAACTAGTTCACATGTTATATCTTTACCCAAGAAGGTGCAATCCAAACCTAAAGCTGTACTATCTACCAAATAGGTGGTCAAACTTAATCAACTTTCGATTCCACCTCTAGTGATGCCTCTCACACCAAATTCACCCACACTTCTATCCAGACCCACACTTACTTCACATTGTGATCCATTGGTAGGGTCTTACACCAACATCTTAGCTAACCTTTTGGAAACCTCTCGTCATCAATTACCACTTTGCTTAGACCTTATGGTCCACTCAAACCTAAACCAAAAAGGTTTAACAATACCAAAATTTTCGCTTATCATCATGTACTAGGGCATGATGTGGAAATTTGTAAGGCCCTTAAAACTATTCTTCTCCAACTATGCCCTCTTGAAGAAAACTTTTGACGATGATAATCTTTTAGATTGGGACCCTATTCCACCTTCACCTATTCAAAACCTTCATCTCCACCTCCACAACCATTTTATCCCCTCCAACATTTGAAATCAATATGGTCTACGAAGAGAGCTAGCCAAACATATGACAAAATGCCAATGTGCTGCATTGTTTTCACAAAAGTATCATATGCCCTCACCATATTTTTTCCCGTCATGTCATTACACCTATCACAACTCACTTTCTCCTTTTCCATAGATCAATATGGTTCAAATTGCCACTCAATCTCGGAAGGAAAAAGGAAAGGAAAAGAAAAATCTACCAGCTCATCTGCTACTCTTTTACCCAATATTCCATCTACACCTACACCTAAAATCACCATTCGTGGATCCACATACCCTATTTTTGATGGGGTTTCCCATGTAAATTTCTTAAACAATTCCGTTATCCTCTCAAAATCTCTTTGTAGGACCTTTTCCAAACCTTTGAGTCTCGTCATCAGGCCCTTATGGAGGTCCTGTGATCTTTTGAGGTTCTACCTAATGACCATACACTGTTGCATCCATTATCATTCCTCACCAAGTGGCCTCTCTCACCACTTCACCCACTTCCTCTACTCCCACTACCACTCATCAAGTAACCACTCTCAATTTCTCTGACAAAGAGATTGTACCTCTTCAATGGGATGATCCTTCCCCCACCCTATTTAGTTCCATCTATGTTGATAATATACATATTTGACATGTTATGATCGATGTTGGTGCCAGTATTAACATCATTTCCTCCCATGCATATAATCAAATGTGCATCCTTGCTAATTACATGCATAATAACCCAGTTATGATGTGTTCATTCAACGATGCCATGACTTCCACCCTTGACACCATCATTCTCCACATTTGTGTAGGCCCCATGCCATTCCCAAATTATTCTGTCTTAGGGGGAATTCGATACAACATGCTACTTGGTCGACCCTAGATTCATGCCATGGGTTGTGTTTCTTAAACCTTACAAAGTGTTGTTTAAAATTCAAACATGAAGGGCAAAATTATACCATTCAGCTTAACCCTTCACCATTCAATACTTGTAACATGTTGTATTAATCCATATATGTCCTTATACCAATTAAAGCATCTACCACTACTACCACTTCTTCTTCAACCACTACCTCCTCCACCACTTCTCTACATCTTCTACAACTAACTCCTCTATTCCCACTACTTCCCCAACCCAGTGACCCATCGACCAATCCATCTACTTCTCAAACAACTAATGACTCTTCTTCTTAACTACTCGTGATTCACCCATTCCCACTACCACCATATAAACTTATGATCCCTTAGAAGGTATTTTCAACACCTCACTATGGGGAATACCACTTTATACGTACCAAAAATTGTAGGGTACTGTACCACCGGAACGATGTTACACATGCCCTAATGATGATACAGGTCGCCTCGCAAGGTGTTCGGAATCCAGGAAAGCTCGCCAAGTGTATGTTAGCATCCCAAGCACCTTGTCTAAGCTTTGTGTACTTTGCTTTATCCTCTGCCTTTATTTTTCTAGATTTTTGACCTTCAGTGACGAAACCGCCGCCTTGCTAGGGTGGCGGTCCTTTACGCGTTCTCCAGCATGTTCTTTTGATCACGACTTGCGTAATTTTTCAACATTTACTAGCTTTTCTCAACCACCTTAGCTCGTATTAATGTTTTATGTTCCCTAGAATAGTGTTTCTTCATTGTTTAATGGTAAAAGAGTTCTAATAGGAATCACCTTTGGGTGTATGTGAAATCTATAAATAGCTAGCTTGTTTTTAAGCAAATGGCCCCTCAACTTCTCATTTCCATTGTTTAGTCTTTCAATTTATTTCTTAGAATTCATTTTGTTTTCATGTTTGCATCCAAGCTAGTTTTTCCTTTCTTTGTTAAAAGTCATTCAATATTCTTGCTTTAGTCTTGTTTATTTTTGTTCATATAAATTAGTTTCGAACAAAGTAGTGTCATTTGTAGATTGAATTCATTAGAGTTACGGGTTGTGTTTTTCAAAGAAGGTAGATTCGAGAATCTCTCGATACACTTGTGTTGTATTCTATGCAATAAATCCCCGCTAGGAATTGCATACGCCAAGCTCTATCACTTGCGATGTCCCTCTCCTACTCACATTATATTCGGTCTATATCCAAAGCTGCCATTGTTCAAATACCTTCTTCTGGTGATGCTAGCATATACACGCTCTTTTGGACTCATGTGAACATGAAGGAACGAGGAGATCATTCTGAGGGGAAAAATTCATACACAATTGGATTTGCCACTGTTCTACAAATTCCAGGTTTTATCTATCAAAGTTCTAGTTAAAACATATCAAATAGAGTAGTGAATTATTTCATTTCAGTTAAATTCACTTTCGATATTGCCAAGGAAGCTGTGGGGATTGATAGTTTCTGAGAAACTATGATTCATTCCTCACTTCAAGTAGGATTGAGATTCTTTTAATTAAGTTAATCAGTTATTTAGTTGTTTAGGATAAATTCACAATCAGACAGGAAAGTAGCTACACGCGCTACCTTTCTTGTTTTAATTTTGTTATTAGATTAGTTGTCATTTTCTAAATATATTAGATTAATTGCTCTATTAATTCTATCAAAAATACAAAAAAGAGGAATATATATATATATGTTGTAGATATATCTTGCATAATTAGTTTATTTTGTTTTAGTTAGGTTTATATTGATCTTATATGACAATCACGGGACCTAGGGAGCCCAGGGAATACATTTTTGAGCCAATCGTGCCTCAACCAAATCTTGTTGTAGCATTAACTGACATAGACCAAAATCTCAGAATTCTAGGTCTTTCAAACAACAACAGACCTACAAGAAATCAGCACACAACTAAGAGGATTAAACATAGAAGACGACAAAGCACACACGTTCTCGTCAAATCAGCCAAATTATAGACTGTCTTGATAGATATCTGTATGACTGTAGAAGGACCTAAAAGAGAGCAAACATTCAGTTGTGATCCACTAGTCCCACAGCCAGATGCAGGAGACCTCCTCGTTGACATAGACACTAGCTTACGTATCGAAGTTGCCAGAACACCTGTTAGGTACTCTGAGAAAATCATGCAACTTCTAGTTCTAAATGTAGAGGCCAAAAAGGCATACGATTACCGGATACTCGGAATCGTGGATTGTCTCTTCATATGACTCACAACAACCACGAACTTACGGTTTGTGATCCACAGTCCCACAACCCAACGGGCCTATAAATCAATCAAGTATTGACACCGACTTGCGAACATTGGTGTTTAGGTCCTCTCCAATTCCACCGGACATTATCACACAACTATCATTATTAAACTTAGCAGCTAATCAAGCTAAATATTTCTGGACTAGACCAGAGAATCATCCATAAAGCACCAAAAAATCCACTACACATTTAGCCATTCCATTTTCATGACCTTGTCAGGAGATATATACGAAGCATCCATAGGTCATCTTCCATGTATCCCACAACCCATAGATCGGATCACGACAGAGCTCGATATTGATTGGACCCTTCGAGTAGCTATCCTTGCCAAACGATCTATCACACCAATTCAGTCGGGAGGGCCTTCTTTACCTTAGATTCACAGATCCCATTATTACATGTTGAAGAGATAAGATTACCCAATTAGTATGTCTATAGCCTATATATTTCATCCCCACCGGCTGTCTCGGCACGACCTCGGTAGGTTGGGTGCGAGGAAGAGTTACTTGTAGATTCTCATGCTTGCATGTCACTTTTCCATTGTACAAAATTGGTGAACTCGATGCGAAACTTATACCTTCTGATTCAAAGTTAGATTTCTACTTGTTCTCCCAATCAATGCGCTTTTCATCTTTTCCACCTCTTTAGCCTTCACATCAGCTTCACCAACAAAATTGGTGAACCCGACGTGAAAGGAACAATTTCTTCACTTTCACACTCTTCTTTTTAGTTTTATCCACCTTCACTTCTTCCCATTATTCTATGGGTATTTATATACCCCCAAAATATGTTGGGATACGATGCATATGGTAGACCTCTCCTAGGTCTTGAAGCATACTACGATCAATTAAATAGACAACCATCATCCTCGCTCTCAGCATGGGGTGACAACTATTCAACCAACCAATTTTCAACACAAACTCCACCTCAAAGAACTAGATATAGTTCTTCTTTCCAAATAGAGGAGTTGGATCATCTCACTCAAACGCAACAACCAGAGCCTTTAGGCTCCAACAACATGACACTCACTAGAGAATCTGGTTCATCTCCTCGAGTGTTGCTTAGACCACAAATTAGTAGACAGTCAGATCCATATCTGTTTTTAGATGACGAATACTTAGCACATTATGCTAGGAGTGAACAACGCTCTCAAAATATGTACCCACCTATAGGAGGTTTGCAAACACAACCCGAGGTCTCATTCCAAGAAAACACCCCCATTCCTCCACCTCTAGGAAATACCCTCGGTGAAACTTGGCAGGGCACCGATCAATTCATAAAGCAGGTACCATATGCCTATAAAACCACAAGATATACAACAACCACAACTAAGGAAAAATACCTTGTCTTCACCAAATGAGGTCATCTCAGCCTTGGTTGAGAAGGTTAGAGGGTTGGAACTTGCTCAAGCAAATCAAAATTCACAGTTCATGAAAGCAGGAACTTCCAATCCTCCACATCATCCTAGCCAAGTAGACCTCACAGAATAGGCATGTTTGGCATGCCTCCTCAGTATTTACTGTAAAACAACAACTAGAACCACATTTTCTAACGCTGCTCCAATTGAGAATATAATACTCCCGACTTAGTACAAAACAACCCATTCCGATTAATGCTCCTCTATACTTAAACATGTATTCCAAATCACCACAGGGAGATATGTTCTCTTCTCCGGCATGTTTTCTCAAACACAGGGATTTCCTTATGCCCCTACAAATACATATGCTACGCCATATCAACAACCCATTCCACCTCCACCCCCTCAGCAAGCACCATCAATGGTCGAAACCTATGCGATAGGGACTTATTTAGAATATTTGAAAGAACCTTTAGACTTCACTATACGAAGCATAATGCTTCCATGACCTCTCCTTGATCTACCTAAGTACAAAGGGGAGGGAGACCCAAATGCAGATATTAAGGCCTATGCCACAACCATTCAAGAACCGCTCCTTGGGATGGAGTTGTTCTTTAAAATATTCCCAAAAATTTAGAGGGTATCGCCCTCGATTGGTATTACATAATACCTGAAGTCTCAATACATTCATTTAAATAACTCGTTTCAAAGTTCATCAAGGTGTTTGACATGAACAAATTGTTGAGAACAAGAATCAGGGAATTCTTGCATATTAAACAAGAACATAATGAATATGTTTCTCATTTCATCCAAAGATGGCATACAGTCCTCTATTCTTCAACAAGCGCTCCAAACATGGATCAGATGGAACTATGCAATTTATTCCTTCATTCTCTCATCAGAGAGATAAAGGAAGAAGTCCGAGAGAAGTTCCCACTAAGAACTTATGATGAAGTGCTCAAATCACTCTCCGAATAGATCAAGCTGTAATAGATAATGATTGCAAGACATATGGAACAAATGGGAGGTTAATCATCCCTAACCAAAACACTACAACCTATCCTACTACCACAAATGCTAGTCAAGGACCTAAAATCCTTAACAAAAACCACAGAGTGACAACAGATGGAGTGACTGACCAAACTAAAAGAGCAAACGTTGTAAATGTTCCACCACTAGTTAACAATCAACGAAACAACAATTTTACCCCAACAATCAACATAGTGGATTTTAATCATCCCCAATGATGACAACAACAATGGCATATCCGCACCACACTGTGGTCCAAGTCAAAACTCAACTGGATATCAAAACCAAAACCAAAGGCAACAAATGCAAAACTTTAATCCTAATAGTCAACAGTTTAATCAAAGTTTTGGACCACAACACGTGCCAAACCAACAACCTAGGAGTTATAATCCCAACTCGTATTGTGGTTTCCACAAAATTCGAGGCCATGACACTAGGACTTGTTGCGATTACAATAAGTTCATGCAACGTTTTCAGAAGAACAAAGATAACTCTTCATAGATATGTTCTTAACAAATTCTGTGACACCTATGCCAAATACTTTCACAGGGGCAGTTTCCCCTCAAAATGCACCTCTTAAGATCTTTAATGATCCACTTCCAAATCACAATAACAATAATAAATTAAATCCAAATGGGATGAACAAAGGTGTAATGATAGGAAATAACGATCATGAAGCCTCAACTTCACTAAATCCACCTATCACACCGCAATTAGGAAATCAGCCACGAACCAAGATAGTTGGTCTAATGGAGTTAGATACTGAGCTGCATGTAGAAGCCATAACAAGAACATGAGAATATTCTTCTCAACCAAACCCAATCTATCCACTAGAGCTAGATAACATTCAATAAACTTTGGTAAAACCTATGGGTGCTTATGATTTAATTAATGACTTAACAAAGACGTTCTCTCACATCTCCTTTTTAGACTTGTTGAAAAACTCTCCTGCCCATAGGGCTGCTCTTTTAGAAGCACTAGGTCTAGGTCATTTGATTAACATCACTCCACCTCTCAAAACACAAGTAAACCATATAGACTTCGATATCCACCTTCTAGGGAAGCCAGATAGGGATATCGAGTTTATATTCAACATAAACAAAATGCCAACAGATGCTAAAATTACACATAGAGGTGATATGGCCTTGTATTTACAGGTGTGGGTTTGCAATAATTACGTTAAACGTGCAATGGTTGACGATGGGGCAGCAATTAACATTTTCCCCTTCTCTTTCCTTCAAAAGCTAGGATATGGAGAAACAAACTGCTCCACAACAAGAAATATGCTAAGAGGTTATGATAGTCTTAACGCTACTTTAATTGGGACTATAATATTACCAATACCTTAGGACCCAAGAAAATCCTCACCAAGTTTTATATCATAGATCAGAAACCAATTATAATATGATCCTTGGTTAACCATGGATACATCGCATGAAAGCAATCCTTCTACATTATTCCAGAAATAAGATTCTTACACCTAGGAAAGATATTCGTAGCAAAAGGTGACCCAAAACCATTTGACATACACCTAGTAGACTCAAGAAAAGACCGGTGGTCACTCCGAGTTTGAACTACCAACAAACCAACTTAACAAACCAATCAACTCAAAATCGGAAGAAAAATTAATACCTACAACAGAACTATAAATTACGAACCTAGTCAAGGGCATCCCAACCCTCAATGATGAAGCTAAAATTATAGAAACAGTATCATTAGGAACTACTACAATTTTTTTTGAATTACTGGAACAAGATCTACCAATTTTCCTACCATTTGATTCCACAGGTATGAGATGTACCCTAGGAGTTGGTTCTCTTCCAATAGAGGAACTTTGCATGGTAACCAAACAGAAGAAACAAACGTAAAGAATGTCCTAGCATCCATTTTTCCTAGTAAATATTGGACTCTCCACTTCGATGGAGCTAGATGTCACTATGGAGCCAGGGTAGGTGTGATCTTTACTTCCCCTGAGGGAAAGATCCTACCTTTTGCTTTTAAGTTAAACTTTGAATGTACAAATAACAATGCTGAGTACGAAGCCCTCCTCCTTGGCCTCATCATAGCCAAAAGGATTGGTATTAATGACATCAGAGTGTTAGGAGATTTGTAATTAGTTCCAAACCAAGTCTCTGAAGTATATGAGACTAGAGCTGAGCACTTACAACTCTATAAAACAACAAGTATTAGATCTAAGCAAAGGATTCGACTTCATATCCATTGAGGAAATCCCACGAGAACACAACCTTCTCGTAGATTCAATAGCAACCTCAGCTTCACGTTTTACCCCAAGTAATGAGTTGGAAGATACAAGTTTAAAGGTATCACTTCATAATAAACCATTGGTGAAGAAAATATCAACGAACCCTCTTCTAACACATGCGGTGAGAGTGATTCCTCTATCTTACATCATTTTTGATAGTGATAAAGTCACTCTCGAATATCTAAATGCCTATGCGAGCTACACCTTACTCACCGTATAGTTGATCTTTCCCTAATACCACACTCCTCTTCCTACTTTGGAAATCCCACAAGAGAGTCTCCTCCACGAAGGATCTCGATATCTATGAAATAGAAAAAGAGAAAGCTTGGAACTACCTCCATCCCCACCTAAATTTGAAGAAGGTAATGCTTCTTTGATAGAAGAAACCATTGACATAAACATTGGAACGGAGGAAGAACCAAGAATTTTGAAGTTGGGATCCTAGTTAACTCTAGAATAAATAGAAATACACACCCAAATCCTCAAAAAACATCAAAAGGATTTTGCATTTAATTATAAAAAAATGATGGGTATCACACCACAAGTTGTGGTACATAATCTCGTCACTAAACCAGATGCAAAGCCAATTAAACAAAAGTCAAGACCAATGAAGCCAAAAGTGGCTCTCATGGTAAAAGAGGAAGTAGTAAAAATTCTCCAAGTAGGATTCATCAAGCCCGTTGACTATTCACAATGGGTGTCTAATATCATTCTTGTCCTAAAAAAATGGGAAGATACGCATTTGTATAGATTTTCAGGATATTAACAAAGCTTGTCCCAAGGATGATTTCCCATTACCATCCATTGACATTATCGTTGATGCAACAACTGGATTTGAACTACTGTCCCTCATGGATGGGTTCTCATGGTACAATCAGATTAAAATATCTGAACAAGATCAAGCCAAAACCACATTTATAACTCCCTTGGGAACTTATTGTTATGCTGTTATGCCATTTGGTCTTAAGAATGCCGACGCTACATATCAGAAGGCAATGACTTATATATTCCATGATCTTATCCATAAAATTGTGGAATCATATGTGGATGACTTGTTGGTTAAGGCCAATAAATGCTGTGATCATCCGGAAGTGCTCTGTATCATCCTCTCATGACTAATTGAGTATGGTGTCACATTAAACCCAAAGAAGTGTGTGTTCAGTGTAACAGGAGGCAAAATTCTAGGATAAATTATATCTTCATGAGGGATTGAGGTTGATCTAGCCAAAATATAGGCTGTTCTTGAAATGATCCCACCTTGAGATGAGTCGGAATCGGTCATTTCTTGAGAAACTCGGTGCAATCCGAATGTTCATCCCAGATTTAAGCTTTTCCTTTCATCTAATCAACAATCTACTTAAGAAATATTATAGATTCGATTAGATGAAGATTGTAATGAGGCCTTCAAGCAATTAAGTGCTTTGTTGTCACCACCCACACTAATGCCTCCCAAGCCGTAACACCCTTGGATCCTATACTCACGAGCCACTCATGTCTTGTTGGCCTACATGCTTTGGCTCATGAAGATGATGACAAAAGATAATGCGTGATCTATTTCATTAGCTAACGTTGCTTGATTATGAAACACATTACTCACAAGCAGAGAGAGAATTCCTTGCCATAATTTTGCAACAAAATGTTTGAGACATTACATGTTAAACCAGGAAACAAGGGTCATTGTAAAGACAGACCATTTATGAAAATTTCTCACACAAGGATCTTTATCTAAAAAGCTAGTTGTTTCATAACCCTAATGGGAGAATTTGAGTTAACATTCATAAACCAAAATCTGTTAAAGGACAAATCATTACTGATCCTCAAGTTAATGACAACCACTAGATGGAGGTGAGTCGGTAGATCTAGACTTTCCGATGAATGTGTATACTTTGTCAAAACCAGACCCCCCATTTCTACATGTCCCTGGTATACTGATATCATCAATTTTATCATGGACCATACATACCCGAAAAGTGCCATGTCACAACAAAGAAGGTAGTTACGCATTATTACCGCTAAATATGTTGTTTTAGACCAAGTAATCTATCGTAGAGCCTTCGACGACATGCTTCTAAGATGCATCGACATAGAAGAATCCAAGAGGATTCTTCATGAATCCCACAATGGGATATGTGGGGGCCACTTCGGTGGTCACGCCACCGCTCACAAAATACATCGGATGGGCTATTTTTGGCCCACTCTCGAACATGACGCAGTGGAATTTATATGTAAGTGCCACAAATGCCAATAATTCTCCCATGAGATTCACATGCTAGCATAATCCCTATAACCAATAGCAACTTTGTGGCCCTTCTCCACGTGGGGTCTAGACTTGATAGGGAAATTCTCTCCCTCATCAACCAATGGCCATAATTTTATAATCATAGCCATGAAATATTTTACCAAATGGGTGGAGGCCATGCCTCTCACCACTATACCAGGTTCGGTGATTGCCAAATTCATTTTGAACCAAATTATCTCTGGTGTATGGTGTCCCATAAGTCATTATCTCAGATAATGGCACGTCATTTAAGAATGATGAGGTTCATGAGTTATGTAGCAAGTTCAAGATAAACCATCACATAACCTCTCTTTACTACCCTTAAGCCAATGGGTAGGTTGAAGTGACAAACAAAACGTTGAAAGCTATTCTCCTCAAAACAGTCAAGGAGAACAAACGAGATTGGCATTTAAAACTATATCCGGCCTTGTGGGCCCATCAAACCTCAATAAGAACACCAACAAGAGCAACTCCTTTCTCACTGGTATTCGGAGCAGAAGTAGTTCTCCCACTTGAGGTTGAAATACCCAGTCTTTGCATCTCATTACAAGGGATTCTGGATGAAGAAGCTTACAGGGAGGCACGCCTCTCTCAACTAGAAAGCCTTGACGAGGCTAGGGTAAATGCTGAACAATGGCATAGAGCTTATGTTGACCGGATGTGCTAAGAATATAACAAAAATGTCCGAGCGAGAAATATATGAAGGAGATCTAGTTCTAATACTAGACAATTTGGATCGATAAGAAAACCAGCAGAGGAAGAAAGTTCTGGTCCAAATCGTTGGGTCCATACCGAGTCATGAAGGACTACGGAAACAATGCGTATCTCTTGTGTAAACTAGAAGGTGAGGAATTTTGTGAAACGTCAATTCCTTACACCTTAAGTGGTTTTATGCATAAAACATCAAAGTCATTACTAGTACACTATAGCTACCTACATTGCATTAGTCTTTTAGCTGCTTCATTCTGTCCATTTCGTAAAAATGATAGTCCAGGAGCTTACTCTTAAAACAATCTGTTAAAATTTATAAGGATATTGGAAAAGATATTCATATCACATCTCTTCAAACATCATCAAATATTTTCAAATTTTCTCATCAATTTCGACAGACAAACATTGATGGAAACCATACCAAGACTTGCATACTTGGCTTTGCTCTTTCTTTCTACTAGGTGAAGTTGTCCTTGCCCACTGCTGTTCTAGAAGCTTCTTGGTGTCACATCTATCCCTATTAAAATTTCTTGGAACGAAAGGATATCCCAAAGTCATAGATTAGAAATGTCAAAATAAAATGAAATCAAAAGCACCAAGAAAACAAAATATTTTATTTTACACACTTCTTTGCCCCATTAACCTTCGGTGATAAGCCCACATCTCTTACTGGTGATGTGAGGTTGGGAAAGGAAAGAAGTGCCCTTACTCGCCTGTATCTTGCCTTTGGTGACAAACCCATGCTTCTTACTAGTGGCATGAGGCAGGTGTGGGGGGTCTAGTCACACAAACTAACAAATCTTGGTATGCTAAAAACACAAGTCAAATTTTGTTAAGAGAAAGCAAATATCCAAACATCCAAATTCCAAAGAGATCAAATCCTTAAAACTAGATTTTGTCAACCAGGTTGCCATTTATGAATCTAAGTCTAGATAAACTGAAAAGTAAGTGGCCTTCTAAGCTTGGTAGTAGTTTTGAGTAGGGTGGGTGTGTAGGTCCAAATTTGGTTCTTGTTCTTGGTTTGTCTGTCTCTCATCATTCCATTCAATCAAACTCATACAACTTGTGCCCTTCCTAATTCTTGGTGTTGAGCCCTCGCGTCTTACTAGTTGTGTGGATTTGGGATTGGGGCAAGTTCATCTCTTTATCACTATGCATTCATCACATTTTGCCAATATAAGAAGGAATTACAAACATTTCCCAAAGAGTTCAAAAGTTCAGTACTACCATATGTTAGTATCATCTCATATCAGCACTGCAAAAACATATAGAGTAAAACATTCTATTTACTATCATTTGTTGTCCATTGCATACATTCTGGAAACATGAAAAGCAAATATTCTAAAAACATCTAAAAACACATTTAGAAAATGAGTCACAAAATTCAAGATACCAAGAGTCTAGATCTAAATATATATATATATATATATATATATATATATATATATATATATATATATATATATATATATATATATATACAAATCAGGTTTCGTATACAATGCCATCATGCACTAGGCATGGTCAAAATGCTCAATGAGCCCGGAAAGTACAAAAATACTCGTATAAACAACCTAACAAGGTCACTAAAAAAAAGAGCCAAGTGGCCTATCAATCCCTATGGGATCCTCAGAAGGCACATGGTCATGTCAGGACTGCCACGCCGACACTCGAGTGCACCGAGGGCTCGCGGTCCCGAGCAAGTGAGCTGTAGTCTCGCTATGAGAATGGCTCCTCTCATCAGGCGCTCTGCAGTCCTATACTCGGCTACCTCGACACGGAAGGAAGTCATGATCTTGGCCGCATGCCAGATAGGGGCAAAAACATCGATATGCCTACCGGGGCCAAGGCTCTCCTGATCCACGAGATAGCTCAGCATGAGTCTTCTCTGTGGGGAGCAATAGGGTGTCAGTACATACCCGGTGAATCAAATCTCACCACTCATCAATAGTCTCTGCAAGAAAAGGAGAAAACAAATTAGAAAATAATCAAAAGGTGAAACCAAGGATGAACAAAAAGAGAGATAGCAACTAAGGCAATTCTAGCTAAAACAAATATCAAAAGAAGAGTGATAACTCACTCAGATCTTCAGTGCCTCTAAGAAGGATCTCTGGGATCCGCACCTACCATGACGTCACCACTAACTGGTGTCCCCTCCTATGTTTGGAGAAACATGGAGTCCTACCATGGATTCATCCTCTCCGCCTAGGTCCTGAGAAAGTAACTCCTCTAAGACTAGAGTCACCCTCTCTCGTGCTCTACTCTACCCTCTTGGCTGTAGGATCTCCTGAGTGTCATGCCACTCAGGATCACTATCCTCTTCCCCACTTGACTCACTGATCTCCATGTCCTTGGTCTCCTCCTCCATCTCTCCCTTTGTGAACTCCTCAAACTCAGAGTCTATATCAATGGGATCATCACTACTATGGGTAGGACCGACGACAATCCGAAGTAAAGGTGCCTGAGGAGCACCGGCTCTCTCTTGAGCGCGTACCACCCTCTTGGCTGCAATAGGGATGCCAGGAGTAACAACAGTCCAACCCCAGCCTCTAGGACCTCCCCTAGCCTCCCGAACAGATCTGAACACTGGCACCACTAGGGAAGCATATCAATATAAGCAAGGCCGAACTGCTGAGGCACTCGATCGAAGGGGTGTATCTCTACCTTCCCCATCCTGTCCACAAGCTACCCTATAATAGAGCAGAAATCAGGGTGCGTACCTCCTCACCCCACAACCCTGCCATGGCCTGATAAGGTGTGGCCTCCATATCCATAGTGGTCAATGAAGCCACCAGGCTAATGCGGTGCCCTAAGCACCATCATCCTTGTCCATCTAGCTGCCCTGATGGCCCCGAGATCTGCTACATGTATGCCCCTCCCATAAGGGATAATGCACTCATAGACCCAACTCATAACTAAGGTCGGATGGCTCAGTGACTGTCCCTGTAATCAAACCACCCTGTATAAGTCATGATAGGTGGTCTCAAGTATATTGGCTCCCCAGGCATAAATCCAACCATGTGCCTCAATGCATGCGATGATGGGGCCCAAAGAAGAGAGTAAAGTATCCCTCCCTTGTCTCGATCAATCTCAAAGCAAGGATTCCCATAATGGCTTGGTGGATCAAAGGGATGGGAAAGCCGAGAATAGAATGGACCTTCACCCCCTTCTTCAAACCAGTGGAAACAACTGTGTCTCCCATATAGGTGGCCCACTGAGTCACCTGAGCTCTGGATACTATTGTATCAAATGAAATCCTCCTCCCAATAATTAGGACTCCCAAAATGCGGTAGACATCCTCTTGGGTGATGGTCCACTCACCCCCAACACCTGGAAATCGGAAGGTGTTCCAATCTACATCCCAAGAAAAAATAAGACACATAGTATGTGTGGCGGAGGTGTGCAAACATGGGGAACCCGTGTGATCCTCAATATACCTACCCTTTGTAGAGTATCCCGCTTAGCCCGAGAGAGTGCATCTAACACTGTCAAAGCCAATCACACTACCTCTCTCGGCTCCATCTAATGTACTCTTCCTTATTTTGCAAAACACCCAAAAACACGTAAAAATAGGCAAGTTAGTGTCAAGATTACATTGGAGAAAATCATTAAAGCAAGTAGGAACACTAAAAATGTAAAAATAAATTCAAAATAGTGTTGTTTTAACACTCTGTAGAGGACCGCCACCTTGAGCAGGGTAGTGGTTCCATAACCGCCACCTTGAAAGGCGGCGGTTGCATAATCGCCACCTTGCTCAGTGGTGGTGGTCTTGTCGTGACTACGGGCAGACGGGTCGCATGCCCTAGAAATGCTCAAAAACGCAAAAATTGACCATTTTAGCTAAAATGAAAGCCTACCCATTAGGTGTCCCCACCAAGAGACACATTTAAAACTAACATTTCTAAAAATGACCCCCACAACAAAGATTTCATCATTTTAACATTTTGGGTGCAAAAACATTAAATCGAGAACAACTAACTCGAGATCTTCGGGTCGAGGTTCTCGCTCACGGAGGCATGATCACTATCTCAATACGAACATTTCGACTATACTCTCGTTGAAAACCGTCACGATGGGTCCCAGAGCTCAAAAACTATCAAATCAACATGCACAAGTGAATAGGAAAATAAGAACATTATATATATATTTTGAATGCCCCTTTCTTAGGTTTAGAGCGTCGATGGAGGTAAGTTATTATCCTCGTGCAAATGGTAAGTCCTCATTTCATACTAATTTAGTATTTATTTTTCAATTTATTTTATCTATCTGCACTTGAGTCCTCTTTCCATTTTGCAGGTAGTGGAAACTTGAATGGCGACATTTCGACACACGGGCATGTCAGGTATAATTTCTAGCTTCCCATTTTGGGACCGCCATACTCGGACCCATCATTTTATGCCTCTTCATGGTTAAAACACTTCTCCGAGGGGGCAATATGTACGTACCCAAAATTATAGGGTACTATACCACCGAATGATGTTACACATGCCCCAATGATGATATAGGTCACCTCGCAAGGTGTTCGGAATCTAGGAAAGATTGCCAAGTGTATGTCAGCATCCCAAGCACCTTGTCTAAGCTTTGTGTACTTCGTTTTATCCTCTGCCTTTCTTTTTCTAGATTTTTGACCTTAAGTGATGAAACCGCTACCCGCCAGGTGGCATCCTCAGAATCGCGCCTGCTCAGGGCGGCGGTCCTTTACGTGTTCTCCAACACATTCTTTTGATCGCGACTTGCGTAATTTTTCAACATTTACCAACTTTTCTCAACTGCCTTAGCTTGTATTAATGTTTTATGTTCCCTGGAATAGTGTTTCTTCATTGTTTAATGGTAAAAGAGTTCTAATAGGAATCACCTTTGGGTGAATGTGAAATCTATAAATAGCCAAGCTTGTTTTCAAGAAAATGGCCCCTCAACTTCTCATTTCCATTATTTAGTCTTTCAATTTCTTGCTTAGAATTCATTTTGTTTTCATATTTGCATCGATGCTAGTTTTTCCTTTGCATTGTTAGGAGCCATTCGATCTTCTTTCTTCAGTTTTGTTAATTGTTATTCATATAAATTAGTTTAGAGTAGAGTAGTGTCATTTGTAGATTGAATTCATTAGAGTTGTAGGTTGTGTTCTTCATGCATTGTAGATTCTAGAATCTCTTGGTACACTTGTGTTTTATTCCTCGCAATAAATCTGCTAGGAATTACATACGGCAAGCTCTGTCACTTGCGATGTCCCTCTCTTACTCGCATTATATTCGGTCTATATCCAAATCTGCCATTGTTCAAATACCTTCTACGTTGATGCTAGCATTCTTCTCGGACTCACATGAACACAAAGGAATGAGGAGATCATTCTGAGGGGACAAATTCATACACAACTAGATTCGCCACTATTATGCAAATTCCAGGTTTTATCTGTCAAAGTTCTAGTTAAAACATATCAAATAGAGTAGTGAATTATTTCATTTTAGTTAAATTTCACTTTCAATATTGCCGGGGAAGCTGTGGGGATTGATAGTTAAAAATATGATTCATTCCTCACTTCTGAGGTAAGATCGAGAGTCTTTTAATTAAGTTAATCAACTATTTAGTTGTTTAGGATAAATTCACAACTACATAGGCAAGTAGCTACACCATGCTACCTTGTTTGTTTTGATTTTGTTATCGATTAGTTGTCATTTTCTGAATATATTAGATTAATTGCTCTTTTAATTTATTAAAAATTATATCAAAAATACAAAAAATAGAGGAATATTTATATATTTTGTAGATATATCTTGCATAATTAGTTTATTTTGTTTTATTTAGGGTTATATTGATCTTGTATGAAAATCACGGGACCTGGGAGCCCTGGGAATATGTTTTGAGCCAATCACGCCTCAACCAAATCTTGTTATATCATTAATCGACATAGACCAAAATCTCAAGATTCAGGTCTTCCAAACAACAAAGCAGACCTACAAGAAATCAGCACTAACTAAGAGGATTAAACATAGAAGATGACAAAGCACACATGTTCTGGTCAAATCAACCAAATTATAGACTTCCTTGATAGATATTCGTATGACTGTAGAAGGACCTGAAAGAGAGAAAACATTTGGTTGTGATCCACTAGTCCCATAGCCAGACGCAGGAGACCTCCTCGTTGATATAGACACTAGCTTACGTATCCAAGTTGCCAGAACACCTGTTAGGTACTCCAAGAAAATCATGCAACTTCTAGTTCTAAACGTAGAGGCTGAAAAGGCATATGATTACTGGATACTCAGAATTAGGGATTGACTCTTCATATGACCATAGGAGGTCCATATTAACCACAAACTTACGGTTAGGTCCCACAAACGAACGGGCCTACAAATCAATCAATTATTGACACCAGCTTGCGAATGCTGGTGTTTAGGTCCTCTCCACTTCCACCAGACATTATCACACAACTATCATTATTAAACGTAGTAGCTAATCAAGCTAAAGATTTCTGGACTAGACCAGAGAATCATCCATAAAGCACCAAAAGATCCACTACACATTTAGCCATTCCATTTTCATGACCTTGTCAAGAGATATATACGAAGCATCCATAGGTCATCTTCCACGTATCCCACAACCCATAGATCAGATCACGACAGAGCTTGATATTGATTGGAGCCTTTGAGTAGCTATCCTCACCGAACGATCTATCACATCGATTCAGGTCAAGAGGGCCTTCTTTGCCTTAGATTCACGAGATCTCATTATTGAGTGTGAAGACATAAGATTACCCAATTAGTCTATCTCGTAGCCCATATATTCCATCCCTACCATTGCCCTCGGCATGACCTCGGGAAGTCGGGTGTGAGGAAGAGTTACTTGTAGATTCCCATGCTCGCATGTCACTTTTCATGTTTCTTCTAGGCCCTTCTAACTTGAATTGGCATAATGGATTGCTCAGATATAATACCTGTTTGGAGGCTCCAGTCAATGTCGAGCTCTACCGAGATCCTATTTATTGGCTGTTGGATACGTGGGAAGTGACCTATAGGTGTTTCATGTATATTTCTAGACAAGTTCATGAAAATGGTGATGGGAGGTGTAGTGGATCCTCCGGGGTTTTATGGACGATTCTCTAGTCTAGTCTAGAAATCCTTAGCTTGATTGGCTGCTACGTTTAATACAGAGAATTGTGTAATGATGTCTAGTGGGAGTGGTGAGGACCTGAATATTAGTGTTCGTAAACTAGTGTCAATGTCTGATTGATCAGTAGGCCCATTGGGTTATGGGACCTATGGATCACAACCGTAAGTTCGTGGTTGTGGCGGACCTCCTATGGTCATATGAGGAGTTAATTTCTCCTTCGATTATCCAATAATCATACGCCTTTTTCAACCTCTATGTTTAGAACTAGAAGTTGTGTAATTTTCTCATAATACCTTGCAGGTGTTTTGGCAACTTGAATGTGTAAGCTAGTATCTATGTCAATGAGGAGGTCTCATGTGTTAGGTTGTGGAACTAAAGGATCACAACCAAATACTTGTTCTCTTTCGAGTCCTTGTATAGTCATGCGGACATCCTATCAAGGCAATGTCTATAATTAGGGTGATTTGACCAAAATGTGTATGCTTTGTTGTCTTCAATATTTAACTCTCTCAATTGTTCACTAATTGTTCACTACTTGTTCATAGGTCTATCATTGTTCGAAAACCTGAATCCTAAGGTCTTGATCTATATCAGCTAGTGTTGTGGGGAGATTTGGTTGAGGCACTATTGGTTCAAACACATATTCCCTAAATTCCCTAGGTCCCGTGATTGTCATGCAAAAATGATTCAACTTTAACTAAAACTAGTAAACTAATTATGAAAGATGTATCTACACTATGCATGTATTCTTTTATCTTTGTATTTTTGATGAAGTGTTTTAAAGGAATTAAAAGAGCATCTATTCTAATATATTCAGAAAATGGACAATTAATCTAGTAACAGAATCAAAACAAACAAAGTAGCCTGGTGTAGCTATTTGCCTGTGCAGTTGTGAATTTATCCTAAATATCTAAACAACTAATTAATTTAAATCGAAAGACTCTCGATCCTACCTCAGAAGTGAGGAATGAATCATAGTTTCTCAGAAACTATCAATCCCCACAGACTTCCCTGGTGATATCGAGAGTGAGCTTTGACTGAAATGAAATAATTTACTACTCTATTTGATATGTTATAACTAGAATTTTGACAACTCAAACCTGGAGTTTACAAAATAGTGGTAAATCTAGTTGTGTGTGACTTTGTCCCCTCAGTGTGATCTCCTCATTCCTTCGTGTTCTCGTGAATCCAGAAAAGTGTGTATATGATAGTATCAACAAAAGAAGGTACTCAAACAATGGCAGCTTTGGATATAGACCGAATACAATTTGAGTAAGAGAGGGATAGTGCAAGTGAACAAAGCTTGACTATGTAATTCCTAGTGGGAATACAACACAAATATGTCGAGAGTTCTAGAAACTATCTTTTGTGACCAAACAAGACCTGCAACTCTAAATGGATTTCAACCTAAGAATGAAACTATCTTATTCTAAACTGATTTGCATGGAACAACAATGAAGCAAGATTGAAACAAGAAGATCAAATGACCTATAGACAACAAGAGAAAGCTAACAATGGATGCAAAACATGAAACTATTAGAATTCTAAGAAAGAAACTCAAAATACCGAATGGTTAAACTCTCCTTTGAAAATAAGCTAGCTATTTATAACAAATGCATTCACTAGAAGGTAACTTGGAATGGAACTCTTTTACCATTAAACAAAGAGAAAACACTATTCACAGGGTGGCCAAAACATAAATGCAAAGAAAAGTAGCTGAAGAATGTAGATAGAAATTTGAATTTTACGTTTGACGAGATCATCGGAACATTATGGAAAACGTGCATAGGACCGCCGCCTGTGTAGGGTGGCGGTTCTGAGACCACGCCTTGTCACGGGCGGCGGTCACGGGACCGCCACCCAGGCAGGGTGGTGGTCTTGTCACTTAAGACCAAAATGTAAGGAAAAAGGGGGGAGAGGGTAGAACAAAGCACGTGGAGGCGGATGAGGCATACGGGATACAAACGTATACTTGGTGAGCTTTTCTGGATCCCGAACACCTTGCGAGGAGACCTGTATCATCATTGGGGTATGTGTAACAACTTTCGCAGCATTCTATAATTTTTGGTACGTCACTGGGAACTTCTACTATCGCGTCATGCCCTTTGGCCTTAAAAACACCGGTGCTACATATCAACGGGTTATGACTTATATTTTTCATGACATCATGCATATCATATTGGAAGATTACATTGATGATCTTCTTGCAAATCTAAACATCGGGCTAAGCACCTGTTGTCCTTAAAGTTTTATTTGACCATCTCATCAAATATTGTGTTCATCTTCAACCTAAGAAGCGTGTCTTTATTGTTATCTCTAGCAACTCTCGACTTATTGTGAACCAAGTTAATGGTATCTGCAGTCGTAACGAGATACTTCAAAAGTATAAGCATCATGTTGACATGATTTTTGACTACCTTTGACCATTATAAACTTCAAACCACCTCGCGTTAAAATAATAAATTTGTAGACACCATAGCATGTCTTGCTTCTCAAATCCCTACTTTGCCCTCTGTCTCAAAAATATTTATCATGCTTAAAATCTTGTAATCACCTTCTTATCTAATCGAGACATGAACCTTGTTGGAAACATTGAAATTGACCCACGTGACCTTTGGTATAAGAATTTTTGACTACCTTTCCCTTTCAATTCTTCCTTCAAATCTTACTCATGCAATGGACAACGAGCCTTTCTCAAAAGTTTCTCTCACTATGTCATCATGGGTGGTATTCTCTATAAACGTGGATTTGACGGTATCCTCTTACAATGCCTTACAAGTTCTAAAATTCTATACACCATAAAGGAAGTTCACAACAGGATTTGTGGGGATCACCTCAGTGGCTTAGCTATCGCTAAGTGCATCCTTCATTTGGGATATTATTGGCCAACCCTAAACCATGATTTTTGGACTATGTTAAGAGTTGTGTGAAGTGTCGAAACATGCTAATCTTCATCACACCCTAGTCACGCCTTCTGATTCACACAAGACCTTTGGTCTTTCTCTTAATGGGAGTTGGATCTTGTTGGATGAATTAACCCCAATTCTTCCCAACGCCATCAATGGATTATTACTGCTACCAAATATTAAACTAAATGGGTGGAAGTCGTACCTCTTATTTCCAGAAAATTTGAGAACATCTATGAATTTATCAACCATCACATCATTTATCGCTTTGGTGTTCCTCTCTGCATCATCACTGATAACGGAAAACAATTAAAAAATAATACACTACAGAAACTCTATGATGCCTTCATTATTCAACTCAATTCTTCTTCACCTTATTGTCCTCAAAAAAATTTCCAAGCTAGATTGACTAACAAAACTCTAAATAAAATTCTAATGAAAGTGGTTGACGATACTGGTAAGGATTGGCACACGCACATTATTTTTCCCTTATGGGCTTATCACACTAGTATTCGCACCTCAACTACTGCCACACCCTTCTCTTTGGTCTATAGTACGAAGGATGTCTTTCCTCTTGAAGTCCAAATTCCATCTCTTCGTATCTCACTCAAAGATATCCTCAACGATGATGATTTTCTCTAGGATTATTCGGCACATCTTTAGTTATTAGACAAACACCGTCTAAATTATCTCGATCACCTCCAAATCTAACAAAAAGTATGAAACGTGCATATGACTCTATGATACATTCAATATTCAACTCAATTATTCTTCACCTTATTGTCCTCAAAAAAATTGCCAAGCTAGATCGACTAACAAAACTCTAAATAAAATTCTAATGAAAGTGGTTGACGATACTGGTAAGGATTGGCACACGCACATTATTTTTCCCTTATGGGCTTATCACACTAGTATTCACACCTCAACTACTGCCACACCCTTCTCTTTGGTCTATAGTACGAAGGATGTCTTTCCTCTTGAAGTCCAAATTCCATCTCTTCGTATCTCACTCAAAGATATCCTCAACGATGATGATTTTCTCTAGGATTATTCGGCACATCTTTAGTTATTAGACAAACACCGTCTAAATTATCTCGATCACCTCCAAATCTAACAAAAAGTATGAAACATGCATATGACTCTATGATACATTCAATATTCAACTCAATTATTCTTCACCTTATTGTCCTCAAAAAATTGCCAAGCTAGATCGACTAACAAAACTCTAAATAAAATTCTAATGAAAGTGGTTGACGATCTTTGGTAAGGATTGGCACACGCACATTATTTTTCCCTTATGGGCTTATCACAATAGTATTCACACCTCAACTATTGCCACACCCTTCTCTTTGGTCTATAGTACAAAGGATGTCTTTCCTCTCTAAGTCCAAATTCCATCTCTTCGTATCTCACTCAAAGATATCCTCAACGATGATGATTTTCTCTAGGATTATTTGGCACATCTTTAGTTATTAGACGAACACTTTTGTCTAAATTATCTCGATCACCTCCAAATCTAACAAAAATGTATGAAATGTGCATAAGATAAATGTGTCCAAGAATGAACCTTCCAGTCTGTGAACTCGTCATGAAGGAAAATCAACATGTAACAAATGTGGAGAAAAGTAAGTGGGGAAAGTTCACTCTTAATTGGCTTGGACCCTATATCGTTACTCATGCCTATGGATTAAGTGCTTATTGTTTATCTTCACTTGAACATAAACCCAAACCTAAGCCCCTCAATGCATTGCATCTTCGACCATTATATTGTTGAATGATTTCTTGTATCATCTTATATCTATTAAATGATTATCCCTTGATAAACCTTCACCTTCCATTTACCTATTTTAAGGATTAACGACTAAAAAAGGATAATGTGATTACCCGTCACCTTTTCGGCCTTATCTTCAATATGAGTAACACAGTTCTTACTCATGGCATGATTCTCATGGATAATTTTCATCCTTTTCAAGATGGAATCCCATGGTCATTTTTCACTTAAAACCTATCTTTCATAGCTAACCACTATGTGCTATGGTTTTGTCTTCATAAAAGAAGTCGATACTTCTCTATAGTCTTGTACATGACCTAAAAGTCCAAATAAAATTCAAAAGTAATATACATGATTTTCAAATTCAAACTCCTTAAGTCAAAATTCTAACAAAAAAATGACCCCTCAAAAGGACATCTATCTTTCTATCTTTCCTTTATAAATATACTTCTCCCTCGAAGGATAGCTACTACTACGGAATTAGAATTCACTAGAAAGCCCAAGCGCCTTTGGCACATCACTCAGCCTAGACTGAGTGCTCACCTGAAGTGTGCAAAGGTACCAAGCCCCTCTTTAGGGTTGTTATTATAGGATGTTAGCATGATGAATACTTAAAGCATTCAGATCTATGACTAATATATCATTCTACGTTTATATGCATATCTAGATCTTAAAGACTCATGAATCACATGATAAACATAGCGAGATCATTCATGTAGTAATAAACTATAACCATGATTAACACCTTGATTCATTCAATAACCTCCATTATATTAAATGCAGTAATACAAAGAATCTTCTTACAATAATGACATCATATGCTCATGCGCGTACATATCTGATCTCACAAGAATCCACTCCTTACATACTATATTTATGTTATGCCATTTACTACATATTTATAAGGGTGGGGACTTGTCCTTCACCACTCATCTAATCCCAAAATAGGTCACATGCTATTATTAGCCACACACCATTAAAAAAATAGCCTCACATGTAAGTGCGATAACAATAGACTTCTTCTAGTTAATTGTTAGTAGTAAATCTATTCTCAGCCTGTACTCATGCAAAGCGCTTCGTAGCCGATCCTCCAAAAATAGCTAATGTGTGTTGTGCAAGCCTTTAACTAGTTTGTGTGCTCCGCACACCATCTTTCAAAAATATATCCTCATCGTGAAAATTGCTTAGTTTTGAATCTGCATCATGTCCTTAGCGCATGATTCCTTCCCGATCCTCTCGCACTTTTAAATGTGACCTTCTCTTCCATGCGAAACTTTTGTATGTTTTTCGCTAAGTGCCAGATTTTTTCTGACCAACATTACCCCACACCAATTGCATTTCCACCCTAGATATGGTTGTCTCCAAAATGAATCAAAGAATGTGAATAGAGAGATAGAAAGAATTTTATGAATAAAATAATGATTTTACCCTACAAAGATCATAAATCTGCCTCAACTTGAAGAATTAATTCTGGATATTCTTCTTTTATTTCTACCTCTAAAGTCTGCCAATCATTGAGCTCAACCTCTTCCTTTTCTGGGATATCCATTACAATTAACAACAACTCATCTTTTTACAATCTCTCCTTTCTCATTCTCGCAAGACCAACACAATGCTGGACATGGTAGTCATTCTTCCTTCTAATAAGGGCCTCACATTTATAATTGACAAGCGCTAATAATTTTGCATTTATAATTGACAAGCACTAATCATTCTCGCATGGCATAGGGTCTCATATTTCATGGCTTTAGGAATTCATTGTCCTCTACAATGGTCTTGGTTCTTATAATGGCTTCGGGCTGTACAAATATTTAGTGCTTGATCTTCTTTCTTCAACTCCTCCCGTAATCTCGAAACAACCCCTCATATGATGCAATATTTCTCATCATCGAAGCCTTTTCTCGATCTTCTTCTTGCTCGAGGATTCTTTGGTTGTCACATGTGCAGAGGTTCATCTCAAGCACCAAGTCTACCAAGGTTTGTACATAATGTATTGCCGAAGGAAACGTTTTGGGTACCTTAGGCTCTAAATGTGGCTTTGATTTCATGATATTGTCACCAAATTCCTCCGCCACGCTGATGAAAATAGTGGTCTTCTTATGTTCCAAGTATTTTTATTTCTTTAGGTGCGCCATTTCTACATCCTTGTCCTTGATGTCTTCCTCATAACCCTAATTGTTTTGCAGCCTTATCCATATTTTTCCATCCCACCTTTTCAAGACTTTCACCAAAGAATTGCTCACTTCATTTGACATAAAAATAGGCTTTTTGTTATATTTTTGGCCCGAGGTGTTTTCTTCAACCTCCTTAATACACATGACTCTTCACATACATCAAAGTCTGGTTCATCCATATGCATGTGCATAGACCATGGCAGTTACTTCCTTGTGCACATGGTTACCATATCTTCATCCATCAGCTCCCACCCATACAACTCCTTTAGTGTCACTGTGATTTGAAAATGGGCACGGATAATTTTACATGTGTCCTCAAAGATAGCCCATGATCGGTGAAACATATTCTCCACTTTTTCTTTTCGATCTTGGCCCCTTAGGAACTTGAGCTTCAAGATTCAGAGCTTTTTCTATTGTACCCTGAGTAGTTCTTGTGCTATCTCATCTGTCTCCTTTTCTCCTTCTTCTCCATCCTTCATTTCTTTGTCCTTTGGTTCTTCCACATCCTCTAGAGGTGTAGGAGATTCAAGTGCACTCTCCTCAGACTCTTCCACCTCCTCGTTCAACTTCAAATTCCTTCTTATATTCTTAGTTTTCTCCTTCGTGGAGAGAGTCTAGTGATCTATGCATTGATTGTGGAGTAGACCCTTGGGTCCTTGTTCTCCGAATACCCTTTTGAAGCGGTGCTCTCTTTGTATTGCATCTAGATCCTCATCTTCTCCTTCCTGCCCCTAAGGTGGCATAGTCACGCAATCATTTTCTACCTTATCCAGGAGGTGCATCTTGCCTTTGTGCTCCAAACCACCACTATCTTCATGCTCATCTTCTTCATCTTCTATTTCTATTGTCTTTGTGGGCTTAGGTGCTGGAACATTTTCCATTGTATGCTTACCTTTTGGTGGCCCTGAGAACGTGAACTCATTCTCCACATACTTATTATTCTCCAGCTTAGGCTTGAGTTACAAGTACACAAGCACTATTCCAATGTCTCCAATGGCCAAGATTATAGGCTTCATGCTTATAATATCTGAGATTAGCCTCTCAATGTAGGTAGTCCATCTTGGATATACATATGTCTTTCTCAGTGTATGGTAGTCACAATCTACCTTGTCTACATTGAAGCTTAGGCGGCGCGCATCTGAAAATCGGTGAACTGATGCCTAAAAATATCGTTCTGTGAAGGCATATGGTAATTTGCACCATGGGATCCAAGCCCCATCTTTCATGGTAAACCGCGTGATGCAAAAGTGTTAGTA
This sequence comes from Taxus wallichiana var. yunnanensis, assembly GCA_018340775.1. Taxonomy (NCBI): domain Eukaryota; kingdom Viridiplantae; phylum Streptophyta; class Pinopsida; order Cupressales; family Taxaceae; genus Taxus; species Taxus wallichiana. The sequence continues at coordinate 559,033,344 of CM031234.1, forward strand.
TACCACGAACTACACTGCCTTCCCTACTACCGAAGGTAACTCCTTGGGTATGCACCATTCTTCTTCGAACACTATGTAGAGCCTATCATACCATTTCTCTACCCTCTTCTTGAATGGTCCACTCATTGATCCCTCACACAAGTACTTGCCAAATCTTTCCACAAGTGACTTGTTCTCCATAGGGTATTCCCAAATTTTCTCCTTTGGCCCATCAGGCACCCCAATTTCCATAAACACCAGAGATAATAGAACAACCCCGAAACTGATTTTCTCTCCTGTGTGTGCTTCTTCAATGATAGTTTCCATGATGTAACTGGAGATGTTGTAAATCACTCCCTGTGACATCTTCTTCGCAATGTGTAGCCACATTGTGTTTACCTACGACCACCTTTCTTGGTCATTCAACTTTATTATAAGAATACTAGGTACTTCTTCAATTTGTTGATGTCCATGCAGTGAGGACCCTTGGTATACCCCAACTCCTTCCTTATCTCTAGGATTGTGGCCTTACTCGGTTACATCACAATTTAGAACTACCCATTTTCCTTTCAACCCCATTCTTTGTTGTGATCAATGTGGCTGTTATTCTAACCCTCCATTCGGCGAAGTAGAAGAAGTCCTCATAGACTCTGCTCATCAACCATCGATACAATGGTTCATACTTTCCAAAGTATGGAAGCTCATACAACTGGTATACTCCAATCTATTTTAGTAACTTCTCACCAGCGTCATCGTACACTGACATATCTTCTACGGTGTGCTTGTTTTTTTTGTGCTCAAGAACAAGCACACCATAGAAGATATGTCGTGTACACCGACATATCACAAGCGTCATCGTACACCGACATATCTGATGTACGATGGTTATAATTACTGATTTTACATTGACAGATGTGGGAATCCCATTCTTGTCCCATGATCATGCCCTTTGGATACTACATTTATGAGAAATTACTCTCGGGAGAAATTTATTCTTCCACTTTGACCTTCTTCTTCCCTTTTACTCTTGCTCCAGGTGCTTGCTTCTGTGCCATTTGAAAAATCTCTCTTTTCTACCCTCTATAATCGAGCCAGTTGAAACCCTAGTTCAAATCTTCGTGCCCTAGTGGAAATTGTGTGACCTAGCTTGTTTGTAATGCGTCTACTTCACTCAAACCCTTCACCTATGGGAACACAAGCTTATCTTGTGCACAAACCTTCTCTCCACGTCTGGTTTCACACTCTTCGCACCTCAACATGATTGCTCGGCTTGTTTCCACTTAGCTCTTTTCAAATTCTCTCAATTGCAATGGTAAAAATGAACTTGCATCCCTTCCTTATATAGACTTTCAAAATGTTAGGGCCTTTATTGCTTCTCCATCTATCAACAATCCTCACATTAATTAACTCATTTTTACATTATTTATACATGGTACATCTTCCGCCAAAGCTATAACCTTCTAGCGTGCCTTCCTACCATCTAGCCGTAGACTTCTCTTCAACGCGCCTCCATGCACTCGGTACGTCACTAATAAAAATTCCCTTGGTAGTTCCCATGGCCTCTATTTACCTTGCGATATACTTGTTTCTTCATTCACCTCCACATATGGTCCTCATTTCCGAAGAAATCTCTTTCTTTCAATTGTTGAACTTGAGTAACACCGTAGCAGTTAGTTCCTTTCATTTGTACTTATTTTCACTCAGTCTTATACCTAGATATAAATAACCACCCAAACTAAGGGTATGTGGAGTCCTCTATGCATATAAATTCTTAAAATAGTAATTAGCTTTTGGCGCATAACCATGCTTATTACAAAAAAACCAACTAAATTGACAAAGCTTAGTGACAAAGAAGGAAATTCATGAAGGAAAATACAGATTGAAACCCTAATCTAAATGGAAACACATTTGCCTTATTAAAAACACCAAGAAGACTTATTTATAGTAAGGTTTCAACCTACTCCCATTGAAGTAATCGGTTAACTGTGTGCCATCAAGCAACTCTAATTGGAAAGAAATTGTTTCATGTATGTGAGTGATAACATACGGCCCCAACCAATGTACTTTGAGTTTTCTTGGATGGTGTAAAAACTTAAAATCATAAAGGAGCACCATCTCGTCCAATTGTGAAATTTTTATCCTTGATGTTCCTATCATGCCATGCTTTCTACCTGGCCTTTTCTTGTTTTTGAATCCAACTTGTTATTACTCGTCTCTCATACAACTTAATTAACTATTCAATCTGTCCTTCTATTGCTTGCTCATTAGCTAGACCCCAAATACATGTAATACACAAAGATGGTAACATGAATTCTATAAGAAGAAGTGATTTTGCTCCAAACAATAATTAAAATGGTGTGGATTTTTGAATCTTTTATATGTTTTTCGATATGCCTAAAGTACTGCGAGATACTTTATCACTCCCAATCCTTTCTTCCAACATCACATAATTTTGACAATGTTTGGCTCAAGTTTTGTTGAAATCCTTAGAGTCCCATTTGTTTGAGGATGATATGGTGTAGTCTTATGGTGTGCAATCATGAATTGATCCAATAAAATTCTAATTGTTTCATTCAAAAATGTGTGCCCTTATCATTGGTCAAACTCAAAGGACATCCATAACTTATAATATTTTCCCATCAAAACTTGGTGATGTACCTATTGTACAATCCTTTGTAGGTGTTGATTTTCCCACCTTGTCGATAATGCATGTAAGTTATGATATAGTGCGATCCAGTCATGCGCACCGATGGTGAAATAGACGCACAAAATTTATAGCCCCTTTCTCAAACAGTTATACACTAGTAATAGGTCTCGAGGCATTTCATCTCGTTGTTCTAGTTTCCCAAGACGTTGATAATGATCACAAGCGTTGCAATAATCCTTACAATATTTTTACGGGGTCTCTTACACAATCCGGTGAGTAGAATCTTGCATGCGGTGGCATCACTGTATAGTGGCCACCTATAATACCATCATTTGCTTCTTCCATGATATCTATGTACTCATGTTCTAGTACACAACGCTGTAATACTTCATCCCCAACTATTTTTACAGTCACCACTAATCAACATATAGGGTGTCGCGTCTATAACAAGTTATTTATTCTCTAAGGATTTCATTTTTTTGGCGTCATGCTGTTGTTCGTAGAAAGACAAGAATGTCCTCTAATTCTGATGGTGCATGTTGTAACCTGTATAACTTTGCATCAGGCATGGTATCTTTAATGGCTTGTGCTTCTTCTCCCAACTGTATTCTGGATAAATGGTCTGGTCCAAAATTACTTTTCCCTAGTTTTATCACAACTATAAAATCAAATTATTGAAATAAGAGTACCCATCTACATATGTGCCCCTGTAAAACAAGATTTTTTACCAAATACTTCAATGTGATATGATCTGTATAAAAGACAAATGGTGTAGCTAGTAGGTACTATCTGAATTTATGTAGTGTATAGATCATTGACAAAGATTTGCGCTCTGTAGTTTTGTAATTCTATTAAGTAGGAGTCAAATTTATGCTAGAAAAATAGATAGGATGATCTATAATACCTTCTCCTAGTTGAGCCAACACCATGCCAATGGTTTTTCTAGAGGCGTTCACATGTACATGAAATGGTTGGTCCCACAAAGGAAAATGTAGAATAGGCACGGTAGTAAGTTTCTCCTTTAATGTCTCGAAATGCGCGTTCCTACGGTTATCCCAAGATACAACGTACCTTTTCCTTTCAAAGTAACTCCTCCAAATGTGTGGAAACAACCTTGGCATATCATTTAATAAACTTCTATAATATCTCGTGACCCAAGAATCGCACACCTCACTTTGACTGGTAGGCTCTTTTAGGCCTATAATGACTGCAACCTTAGCTGGATCAACCAACAAACCTTCCTTGCAGATTATGTGTCCTAACAGTATTCCAAATGGTGTAGAAAATATACACTTCTTGCTAAATTATGTGTCATAATGATCTTTAACAAGTCCATATATTTTCCAACCGTCTAAATAAACCTGTAGGAAGTTGTGAATAAATTCCTTGAACGCTTGAACAACCATGCACAAAAATACAACAGGCACATTTTTAGAGAAAAAGGCATCACAATATAGGTGAAGCTACCCCATTCAATAGTAAAAGTAGTCTTTTCCTGATCCTCCTAGGTAATCCTAACCTGATGATACCCAGAGAACCCATCTATAAATGAATAGATTTCACACCCTGCAACGCCTTCTAGTATTTCCTCAGTGAATGGCATAGGAAAGGGATTAGTCACACATGTAGCATTCAGCTCCATGTAGTCCACACAGATCCTAATCCAACCATCCTTCTTGATACTGATCACCATTGGACTAACCCATTCTGACTTGTCGAGGGGCTTGATGATTCCAGACTTCAACATTTTTTCAATTTCTTCTTTGAAATTTTCACGCAAGTTGGGGTTCATCATGTTGGGTCTCTTTCTAACTGGGCGCACACCCTATTTAAGCTTTATCCTCATCTCCCCTAATGATACATGCATGCCTTTAAGCTCATGGTACCCTTGACGGAATAAGTCTTGATAATCCTGTAGAAGAACTCTATGATTTTTTCAAATCGAGTTTGACCAATAGTCTCCAATTATTGCCTCCTTAGGCTCAAAGCATATGATCCAATAATCACTTAATTTGTCTTCATAGGTTCATGATATGCACGCGTGGTCTTATCTCGCATTGTCCAACACCTCACGCCTACTGTTAAATGGTTTATATCTAGATTTTCTACTTCTTTGTCACCCACTAAGTAGACCATTTTCCCTTTTTCTTTCTCAAGGTAAGCACATCAAGTAGTGTGGCATCAACCTCTGTTTCTTCAACATAACGTGATCCCGAGTTCCTTCATCCAATAACTTCTTAAGGAGTTCTTCATCCTTGGCATTGTCTCCCATAGTTAAGTGCTTTATGAATTTTTATGCTTTCTTCCTCCGAGGCTTGGTAGAGAAGAAGTCAAATGTCCAGGTCATTCCGTAATTAAATCCCGCCAATTTGTAATCTCTCTATGAAGTTCTCCATATACATACCAAGCACGTACTCAACCATATAAAGTGGAATAAAACTTGTGCACCCAGAGCGAAGGTGGTAAAGCTTCCTACCGCTCTATCTAGAGTCTCTCATACTTTTGAACGTAGCCTTTGAACGGGTTGATTACCATGATAAGTACTGATTTGATTAGATGCATTACTCCTAAAGAACCTAGTAGTAAGAGCAATCCTAATTTCATTCCATCCTACAAGATTATTCTTGTGGACCACCCACCAAAGGTCTTATGTCCCGCATAGTGTATATGCTAGCATATTTCTTCTTTCCAAATGGATCTATCCACTATTCTTACATGACACACGGGAACACCATAGGGTCTCCTTCTTGAGTGTACCAAGGTACCGAGTTGTTACCTATTCTCCGATATAACATGGTTTACTCGCCCTTAGGAAATATTCTCTTTACCGCATGCCCTACCAATTCATAAGTGCTATGAGACCAATTATCACAAGCAACACTTGTAGTGTCGCTAATAGGTGTGTATCCTCCCACTAAAGGATTCCTTCTTTACATGGATAAAGCACCTTTGGATCTCGGATGACGCATACATAAATCCTATTCAGTCTTCTTCACTCAAGGGCTCAACATAGGGATTTTCCATCTGCGGTAAAGGGATAAAACTCTTTCCTCCTTCTTTTCAAAACTGATATACCCCTTGTAGAACCGAAGATCAACATTATTTTCATAAAACCAAGGATGCCCCAATAGAGATGGGAAGTTATCGACTCTACCAAAGCACTAAAACCTCAAAATCTCCAGTGAACTTGGCTCCTTGTATGGTAATGGATGCATATTTTAAAACTCGATGGGAGTGGCCTTAGTCTCGATTGACCATGAAAATACATTAGAGGATGGATGCAATGGGGGTTTCCCCATTTGTACCCATGCATCTAAGGTAACAACATTGACTTCTGTGCCAGTATCAATCAGTATATTACTCAATATCCACCCATCCACAACAACATTCGAGTTATTTCCTTGTCATAATCTAGGCTATAAGGGGGAAGATTTTCATGTAGGACCTTTTGTCCAGTCTCAAGATTACTAGCATGGAGTGTTTCCTTTTAAATAATTCCCCAATAGTGGAATGATATTCTCTCGTGCAACAATTGGCACACTTCTCTCAAGTCATCTATATCAATTTGGAGCATCTCGATGCTTTCTTTTACTCCATATTCTATGATTTCTCCTTTAAATATTGTATTTTAAAGATTCCTGAGTACCTCCATGGTTTCTTGGTAAACCTTCTTCTGATGGGTAGGATCTAGGTATCGTGCATGTAGAAACTCCTTCTTAATGATGGTAGGCCTATGATATAATGCTTCTTTGTTTCCGTTGCTTCAATGTGGGTCATGATCTTTACCTGCAATGCCTCAGATTCTGCTTCTAACTTGGGCATCCACTGATTTTCCACAACATGTTATATCCTAACCATCCCTGTGCCTTTGTTTTCTGTTTATGCTACTTGCTAAGATGCTCATATAAGTCTAAGCACTCCTCATAACTATGATTCTTTCCACAAAAAGAACATGTAATATTCTGAGGACATTCACCCATATAGTCGTAAGGATATCCACATGTATAACACATTTCGCAAGGGAACTCACCTCATCCGCCACTACTGACCTCATCCTCCATATCCACCACAATATCCTCAACCTTTGCCACAACCTCCAAAACGTGATTCATTTTGATCATACAAGCATGCCCGATTACGATCGCGATCCCGATGCTCCTTCTTTCCTTAGAGTTATTTGAAACTCCTATCTGTCATAGACCGATATATATATATATATATATAACATTATGGATCTCGACCAATCAACTATTAGTATTCCGTGTCATGAGTCATGGACCTATAGATTTTGCAGTAACATGAAATATTCTTCCTTATCACGCATTGTAGTAATGGGCAGTGACTAGCATCATGGTTTAGATGGCATATCTCATAGTCCAATAACAATGAGTGCACCAATCTTCGGGGAAAATATCCTTTGTGTGACCTTCCACTTCACAACTGTGTACCGCATCCCTGTGCACATCTCATGTGTTGAATTTTTGTTAGTTTCTCCAATTGCTTCACCATAGCTGCAATCTGTGCTTCTAAAAATGGGCTCACCCCAGTGTCTATACTTCTAGCTACCTCAACGTGTAAGGCTGATTCAAGTTCTTCATACAGATTAGTGTATGTTTTATGTGATAGTGCCCTCCTAAAAGGTGTAATCATACCTCCAACAAACCATTGTAAATGTTGGCTTGCATGAATATCATAAGATAGCTTAAATAGCAACATTTGTAAACATGCATCATACTCTCAAGATTTGGTAGTGCCTTGCTTAATATCCTTGAGCACACATATACTCTTGTTCTCGAACTCAGAGATGTGAAACTCTATAAAGAAAACATCTTTTAAAGCTACATAGTCTACACAAGTCTAATCAAGGTAAAAATTTCCATACCAACCGTGTGTGTGCACCCTTATAATTTATTAGTAAATTGACTTTCCCTACACTCTCGAAGCCATGATTCCTTTCGCGACAACAATATTTCACACATGTGTACATGTTCAACAACATCTTCTATGCCCCTATACTCTCTGGAGACAAAGAGTCATATCCATGTAAATATTATGGGGTTGGTGCGGACCTTGCCCACCTGATCCAGAACCTCCTATGTTTCCTCTACCTCTAGAGAGACCAGATCCATCGAAGCTAGAGCCACCTATACCTCCTGATCTGAAACTTATAGCTGGGGTCAAACTAGAATATGTACTTCCCTGTGTCCCAACCATAGTACTAACCTACACCCCAACAGTTTGCAAAGTGTTACTACTCTAAGAGGAGATTCCAAAAATCATGCACTTGAATTCTATGTGGATGATATGCCTGAAAAGGTACTCCCATATAACAATGAATCCATTTGCACCGCCATCACTATGATTTTTATATGACTTAATCCTCGCTCTCCCATTTCCTAAATTAGCTTCACTGACTATTTGTTGTACTAGATACTAGAAAACCAAGCATATGGGAAAGGTTGTCGTGTGTATTTAGATGTGCACTCACGGCCCTCAAGTTGTCTCTGCTGGCGCACTTCTAAGCGAGGCCGAGGAGGGTTACCTATCATGCTTTACCAAATGGGGGATTTCATAATGCTCAAGTTCCACGTCTTCTGCATGAACTTCAACTCCTTCCCGAACTATCTTTCTCCACAACATCATTTTCTCTGCAACCTCCCACTGCTTCTCTACCTCCTTCTCATGTGCCTCATTATACTTAAGCCCCTTTCCTCTCTCTTCCTCTCTACCGCTAGGTCTGCCATCTTTCACCAAGCCTTTTCCTACCCCGCGCATGGTGGGGTTTAGTTCACCATCAGTTTTTTCTCCAAGTTCAGGGTTACCATCAAAATTTTGATCGCCAAAGTGAAATGCCTTGTAAGTTAGTTTGCCTAGGATATCGTAAATTTTTTAATTTAGCTACCTCTCTGGGCATAAATAAGTGGAAATTAAGTACTCAAGATATAGTTGTTCAAACACCATGGAACCACGTATCCACAACGCGAGTCAAATCAAATCAGCATCATAAACAACCTGAAATTATTCCTATGTCTAGAAAAGTGTGTGATACCTCCAATTTCATTTAGACGCATAAGCAACCAGCCACTTGTATAGTTCTACCGGAAAGATAGTGAATAAGCTCTCATACAAATAGTCATAAATATTCTGCTCCACTCATGCGCGTGTGTCAAAATCAGATCCAGTGCTAAACCTCTGTGTGTATTCTTCTTCCGATTGTGTATCCACTCCTCAACACTGCTAGGGTCAATCTGGTACATCTTCATTATGAACCATCTTGAAAACAATCGAAAAGAGGTCTCGTAAACAGAACCAATGCTACAGCCTAGAATTCACCAATACAAGCCCAGATACTGTGACACATCACTTAGCCTATACTGAGTGATCACCCAAAGCACGTAAAGGTACCAAGCCCCTCTTTAGGGTTGCTATTATAGGATGTTAGCATGATGAAGACTTAAATCATTCATATCTATGACTAATATATCATTCTATAGTGCATATTCAGATCTAGATCTTAAAGAATCATGAATCAAATGATAAACATAGCGAGATCATTTATGCAGTAATAAACTATAACCATGATTAACACCTTGATTTAGTCAATAACCTCCATTATATTAAATGCAGTAATACATAGAAGCTTCTTACAATAATGGCATCATATGCTCATGCGTGTATAGATCTAATAGTATAATCTCACAAAGAATCTATTCCTTACATACTATATTTATGCTACGTAGTCTACTATATATTTATAAGGGTGGGGACTTTCCCTTCACCACTTATCTAATCCCAAAATAGCTATTATTAGCCATGTGTCATTACAAAAATAGCCTCACATACAATTTTGCTAATAATAGAATTCTTCTAGTTAACTATTAGTATTAAATCTATTCTCGCATGTAATCTTGCAAAGTGTTTTGTAGTCTATCCTCTAAAAAAAGCCAATACCTGTCACGCAAGCCTTTAACTAGTTTGTGTGCTCCACATGCCATCTTCCAAAAATAGATCCTCATCATGAAAATAGATAAGTCCCAAATCTATCTTTGTCCTCAGCACGTGATTCATTCCCAATCCTCTTGCGCTTTTGAATGCAATTTACTCTTATGTGCAAACCTTCCGTATGTTTTCTCTAAGTGTCGATTTTGTCGAACAACAAAACTATACAAAACTAGCCATATTGTATGTACTCTAGCAAAATAGAAGAATATTTCTACAAAATAAAATAAAAATATTCTAAAGCTTCCCACATCGATCAACTTCATGAAGACCTTAAGGAGATATTCTATTCATCCCACATATACTTCCGCATCGATCAGTCTATAAAACAAAAGCAAAAAGAAAAAGATAAATTTTTCGTCATGGACTTTCCTATTTTGATCTTGGGTATCTTGCAAAAGAGGCATGTTGTCTCACACCAAGGTTACGATAAAACAAACTCTTTCACCTCACCATCTTTCCTTTATAATATTCTACCTACTCAAGGGACATGCCAAAATGTGACATTTCATGATCATGTGACCTTATTCACCCTTAGAACATTTGATTATGCAACACCTTTAGGGTCTTATGTTTATAGGCCAATCTTTGATATGATAGACTCATAATGGTTCTTACCACTTAGGTGGATTTTCGTATCTTCTTACCATTCACATCTTTTCTTACTTATTGATCCTCCTTCACAGGACCAAACCTTCAACACCTACATTCTGGGAATTCCTCTTCCATCAAAATCACCCATATCTATTCAACATAGAAAAAAACCATGCCTATTCAACCTATACTCAACCATCCCTATTCAACCTATACTCAACCATGCCTACATGACCTAGACTCAACCATTCCTATTCAACCTATACTCAACCATGCATAAATGACCTAGACTTAATCATGCCTAAAACCTACTCGACCCATTCATCTCCCCTATCATATTATTCCCTAGCCTATGGGAGAACTACATTGGTCGGAGGCCTCTTTTTTCGCTGCTATGCGGGGAAGCACTCCAAGGGCATGGGTCCCTTAGAGGTTAACTCAACCACTTTTACCCCTATCCAATTTTCCCCTTTTACATTCACATTCTACCCTAGTTAGTTTCCATTTACATAAAAATGGAAATTAATATATCATAGAAACATACATACCTACCATTTTATCACCACAACCATATTCTACTTAATTCATTTCATATTTCCAGGATATTAATTACTTGGAAATTTTAACACAACATACATACAACACATTATTTCCATAAGAACAATAAATTAGAAATTTCCTAGACTCCACCATGCCTATACTTTGACCAAACCATGCCTATATACCGACCAAACCATGCCTATGCATGACTCTACCATGCCTACACCTGAACCAATCACGCCTATACCTAACTCCACCATGCCTACACCGACTTAATCATGCATATATCCGACTCCACCATGCCTATACATGACCAAACCATGGTTATACATAACTCCACTATGCCTATACTTGATTCAACCACGCCTACACACCGAATCATGCCTATACCTAACTCCACCATGCGTACACCTGACTTAATCATTCCTATACCTAAATCCATCATGGTTACATGACCTCACCTCAATTATTCCTAATAAAACTAGTTTCCATAATACATAATAATAATGGAAATTAAAACAAGTCCATCATCCATCCAACAAACATCATCAACTATATAATGGGAGTGTCTATGTATCAATACATATATACACATATAAATAAGTATTAGTATCTCAAAACTCTCATGTACAATCTCACATCTTCGGCATGTAGGCCGGTATATATAAAAAAAATCAAAATGATAGTACAATATACACTATGGATATCAATCACCCCCACTTGATGACCTCCTCCATGGTCTCACCTATCTCCTCCTCCTCCCTACCATTCAAGCATCCTACCATCATCTCACCACCCTCTACTAGTCCCGCGTGGCCTTCATCTCCTCCTCTTTTCCTCTATAGGGCCTCATCTCCAGAACTAGTAACCTCACCCTGGCCCTATCTCTGGGGCCGATGACCCACTATACTACTTGAGTGCGAGTCCTAGATATAGTATGCTCACCGGCTTCCTATTGGGATTAGTGATCGGTGTAAGAGGGAACATCAATGCATGTAATCGCTAGCTGGTTCCGATAAGAATGAGCCTCATTCGTGGCATCCTCGAACCTTGTTATAGATATGGTCTCGTGGTGGTTCCATCAGCCTAACTACCACCTAAGAACTCTACCCTACCAAAATAGGACCATGTCTTGGTGTAGGAGCTTGTACTTATAGGACCTTATCATGGTGTAGGAGTCTATGGTGGTACTTGTGAACTGTATAGGCTTGTAAGGCTACAACCTATGCTTGTGTTGTGGCCAATCGACCCCGTAATCTAGCCACATATTCCTGTAAGGCGGTTACCTATCCTCCATCCCCATCTCCACCTTGTGTGGGAGCTTGTGTCTGGCATACCTATGCCTCTGCAGGTCATCACCTATGCCTACAGGTGGTCGCCAGGTTCGTGCCCCCGTCGTTTTCCATGCAACCTTGTAATATGTGCTTGTAGGGCATCCACCTACCCATGTAATGCATTTTCTAAACTATGACCATCACTAAATCGATCGCCATGGTCTCGAAGGTGCCACACATAATCGCATTATCCACCACCGTATGTATGTAGCCGTCAGTAGTACCTATGTTGTCAATCCTTCTATATGCTACCCTCTCCTCCTACATGGCTGGATCTACTAGATGTGGTGGAGATAATGGTCTCTCCACATCATCTTTACAGTATAATGGAAAAGGCAGAGGCACATCTGTTGGATCTTGAAGCCGCCGCGACTCTTTACACAGAATCATCTCATGGTCAGTTTGCACATCTCGCCTCAGTATCCACATAACTAGCTATAATCCTTTAGACTCATATGTCATCACTTTATAAGATGGAAACCCTATATAAGGTATCCACAATATATCAATGGCTGATATGCCATCAAGAAGTCATTTATAATTGGTCACATCTCGGCCGCCTTTGCAACCCTAGGATGGGCTCCCACTAGTACCCACCACCAGAAACCAAATCGAAATAATCCTCCAAACCAATCCTACCTTAGAATTCGGATGGTCATATGATTACTATATGCTCATATGCCCAACAATGTAATAAGAAGGTACACCACACTCCAAACCCGCGTAACCACTAATACATCCAAAGCTCGTGTATAACTACACTAGAAATATTGGTGCCCATAAGAACCATACTCATTACTCTACCATATCCTTAAAACCACCCATCAATACTAGAGGAAACCAACCACTCTCTGAATCTGGGAGGTTAAAACAACTAATCACAACCATCATCAACACTACCAAATGGGTCTCATCAAGATGTGCCACATACATGTCTGCATACTTGACACTTGCATTGCGGTATGTCAACTCTACCAAAACATCACCAAATACTGTACCCATGGGTTCCAAAACCTCACCGGATTTAATATGATATATATGTGCCCCTACAATGGGCAACCTCAAGATCTTATATATGTCCTCCAGGGTGATAGTCATCTCCCTAGTTGGAAAATGGAAGGTATTGGTCATATAATCCCATCTATCGATGAGAGTGACCATCATAATGTGATCCCTAACAATCCATTTATTTCTCCTGATGGAACTAAGACCAACATCTCGAATGTGGTCCCACTCATCCCCTGTGATGATGGGTCTCGATCTCTGTCAACAATTATTGATGGCTATCATGCATCGTGAGCTGTTGCCATGTCTGCATTCATACAACTTAACAATACTAAGTAATGAACTACTTTTTTCCATTTCTTTAAAACTAATTAACTCACCCCTACCTACACCACATACCCACATTTGTTTACCTACCTATCTATTGCCTAAACTACCTCCCTAACCTATTATTCATTCTAATCCAGCCTACTATGTTCCCATACTAATTTCATCACCTATTACCTACCTATATTTACCTAAATTTATGCAAACCCACCTAATTCTATACCTCATCCATCTAGGTTTCCTTCGTTATTTTTATAAACCACCTCCCACTTGATTTTTAACCCATTTGGACCCAGTCACTTTTCTCTATAACCAACATCAGTCACCTTGACTGATACCGGTCACCCTCAATCGACGTTGGTAGACTAATTTCCCCACAAATTTCGGCATTCGAACAATGTTAGTTGAGACCTAACCAACTTCGGTCACTTGTTCAACTTCATAGTTGAAACCCCACATCCCCAATTTTCCAAAAAATTACCTAAAAACTATCCAAACTCCACCCATTTCCACTTTACACCTAATTCACCTATCTTTCCCCACCACTTACCCACATTTTTACTTTTTTCACTACATTTTGAAATTTTATTTCCCGTCCTATTTTTTTCTTTTCATTTTTTACCTACAATTCCATTCAAAACAATAAGAAATGATCAAATCCTACCTCTACACGCTATCGCCATTGTTTGGAATCTTTGGGATGGGTGCTTGCTCCCATCCCACACCTCCTTTATTGCTTCCATGTCCGAATAACACCCTCACTCTCCACCAATCAAATCAATCGTCTCAATCTTGTGGGCCCAGAAAATGGAATGGAATCTAGTCGACCAATGATTCCTCACCAAGTCAGTTGAGTATAATACCTCATCTCTTTCTCCACAGAAAACTCAAAATAATCTTCACTATATCATTTTCTCTAGTGTCAACAGGTGAAATCAATCCATATTATATGTATTTTTGCTTTTTTACCACACCAACGACCTTACCAAAGATGTTTTTCTTGGCTTACATCGGTCACGTGTGTAGTTTACCGTGATCGGTTAAATTTAGCCAACTTTAGTTTCATATAACCAATATTGATTATCCTTTTACCCCATTTCCCAATCCTGCACTAAATCGCTTTCCCGCCACCTTTTCTGCCCACCCCATAATTGACCCTACCCTTACCCATTACCCTAATGGCCTTATAACCTCCCACCGACCTCATCGCCAATTTGGGAATATTTTTTCCCCTAACGTGGCATTATCTAAATCACCCAACCCAACCTCGCTCATTATGACACTCAATTCATGTACTCGCTTATACCTTGTGATGTGATACTTGTGTTGTTCCACCTAATGACCTTACCTTATCGAAATCATGTTTTTATTCCAACCATACCTTTGGTTCCTTGGAACAAAACCTATTTCCCATTCCTACACTGGCCTAGTGGTGTTTCAGGACCATATCCTATACCTTGGATACTTGAACCACTTCAACCTTGTTTGGATAAACCTATCGACCTTTGATTTACGAAGAGTTTGTGATGGATCCTAGAATCTACGGTGAATAACCCGGGCGTGATGACACATCACCCAACATCAAATGGGTGCTCACTGAAGTTTGTAAAGGTATCGGGTCCCTCTTTAGAGTTGTTTGTGCATGATTTTAGTGTGATGAAGATAATACATGTTTAGATCCATAATTAAACATGAACATAACATAGTGCATAATCTAGATCTAGACCTCGAGAGAATCATGAACTAAAAACAATCGTAATAAGATTAACCATACATGAACCGGTATCAATTATATATAACAACATTATCTTGTAGTCGTAGTAGATAATATCATCCATTATATTAAACACTCAGTAAAACACATAATTTTCTTACATTTTAAAGTATCACCATAAGTCGTGCACGTATTAGATCCAAACACCATAACTCTACAATAATTCACACACACACACACACACACACACACACACACACACACACACACACCTATCTATATCTCTCTCTCAAACTAAATATTTCAATACATATTTATATGGGTGGGGAATTTCCCTCCACCACCTATGCACTTCTCAAAATAGGTCGCATGGTGATAATAACCATGTGCCTTTACAATCACATGCACTCATGCAAGTGCGCTAACAATAGATGTCCTATAGTTAACTAGAAGAAGTAATCCTAATATTAACTATAACCATACATGGTGATTATTAGCCGCTCGTTCCCAAAATACCATTCACATTTTGTGCAAGTCTCCATCCCGATGTGTGCTCCGTATACAATCTCCAAAAATACCAGATCCATAAAAAGACTAAGTCCAAAACAAATTGTTCTAGTGCACATTTCTTTCATTTCGTGCCTTCAAATGCACCTTGTTCCCGTACACATATTATTTATGTGTCTTATCTCTAGAATAATATTATGTATACTCAATAGTTTGCAAGCTCTTCAACTTGGTACCTTATCGTAATATATACATGTGCGTGCATTGGATTGACCCTACCTATTACCTGACTAAAATCACCCTTACCTATGACCAACCTACCCTCATTTTCATCACTTACCCATTTATCAAACCATTCACCGACTCTATTTCACACATCATCGATTCCGGGTTTGAGGGGATCACCTCCACCCACACTTGGGGCAACCTAATCTTCACTCATACCTGGGGCACGGAATTCCTGTTTTTGTTAGCATCACTTATCAATACAAGCTACATGAAAAAGGGGAAAATGTAGACACAAAATTTGGGTCACACGCCCTTTAGTCCCCTTCAATTAATTAACGTAACACATTTAACTAATCATGACCCCTTCATCCCATATTAATATTCATCCTCACATTATTAATTGATTTAATTATTTTAATTAAGTTAATTTCATCCTCACACCTCCACCTCATCATTACACCTCACCTGGACCCATTCTAGGGGAATTTAACTCACAATGACCAAGTCATCACTCTCAACATTGATTCATCACTCTCAGTGTTGAGTCACCACTTGACCTAATTAACTAAGAATTATTCTTAAACCTAATTGGACTTCTTGTATGACCTTCCTACCTTTTCTAATGATAAGTCCACTTCCCTAAGCAGACTCAACTTGGAAAACATTCCAAATCTGGGAAGATCTTCCTATTTTTGGTAAAAGGGACTATTCCACCCTAACCGACGTCGTTTTTACCTCGGTGCACCGGTTACCTAATTGCCATCGATCACCTTATATACACTTTCACAAATCTTTACATGGGTTGGTCATTCCATTATTTGAGCCTTATTGTATTCAAGCGTGGATCTTCAAACCCTCCTACATCTAGATGATGAGCACACACAACCACAGTGCAAGACAAGCATCCAGTTCTCCTTCCAGAGCATTGGAATACTCATGGGATTACACAAGTTGTATTGCCATGGCATAGGACTCAAGCACCTCTCCTCTAATCAACCATCAACCATCTCAACTCACAAGGTCTACAAGACACCAAGTAAGTACTATGATTTTAATCATTCGAGATTATCCCATTGTAGATCTCTTTCTTCATTCAAGTATTTTATTTCTTCTATTACCCATACATCACCTTCTTCCCACCAACCCACTATTCAACCACCCCAAGCCTTTCCACCCTTCTAAACCTCCTTCTTAGTATTCTTGAGTCTTCTCAGCCATATTACGACCCAAACCATACTACCCTCACTCTTTGTGCAATCATAAAGAGCCTAAAAACCCATTTTTAATAGTTTATTACCTATTGCCCCTACCGACGTCGGTTCCTAACCGCTATCGGTTTAGTCCCCAAACCAGCATTGGTCACCAGATTGATATCAGTCTCTATGTCATATCACATTCTCAGACCAACAAGATTCCCACTCACCCAAAACCATCCCGAGCTCAACTAATCAGCCCGGACCCTTACTGCACCTTTGTGAGATGTGCTTGACCTGAACAAACCTTGGTTCTAATTAGATTTAGTGTTACATTTTTATTTAGCATTGAATCTAGTGTATTGTGTGTATGAGAAACCTAAATCATTACATTACAATAGGACTTATTTATTTTAGTTTCTTATTCACATTAAATTTTTATTAAACAAAGGATTGACAACCATTCGAGGAAGCATCATGCTTCTCGGATCTAGCCTTGCTAGGTATTCCTCTAACTCTTTCTATTTAACACTATTTGGTGGTTTTGTTGTGTTTCATATATAGGTCGTTCCTCCTAGCCAAATGGGAGCTCACATAATCAACTTAGAACAAAATTCTACAATGCGCACATTCTACCTTCCACCTTTGCCTCACAGGTGATCCTACTTAACCATTTTACCTTTTATTTGTTTCATCTTAGAAATCGTAAAACTTATTGGTGAAAAGTGTCAACCAAGTTGACTTGCCAAAATATTCCTCCTCCAAAATCCTCATAATTTCCTCACAGATAGAACCTAACGCCACCCTAAAGATAATCCTAATATGAGCCTGAGAAACACTCCAAAAAAATGACATCTCATGCTTTGCACCTTTCGAGAAAAGGAAAGGAAGAGGAGGGCACTCCATACTCGTCTATTAGAACTCCACACCACAAGTAGCAAAAGAAAATGAAAGAATGAAAAGGAAGCCAGGACACCAAAAATTAATAACACCTTACTCCCCCTTCCCGAGATATGATATATGGGAATGTGTTATCTCACCCTGATTTCATCAGTCATCTCTCTTAATGATGCCTTGGTTAGCCAAGAAATCAATGACACAATTTTCTTCTCTATAATTATGGTTTAAAACCCACTTAGGGATTTTTCTCAACCAATGCAAAATGTTGGTGATATAATAATCCAACTTCTAGGAAAAAGCTTTTCCCTTTCAAACATCATTTATTACCACCTGGGAATTTCCTTCAATTTCCAACAATTCACAGCCAATGTTGACTGCCAGTTTGAGACCTACAAGCAAATCTTGAGCCTCTGCCTCATTACACATGTTGTCCTTTAAAGGAAAGGACCCAAATATTACTAAACTTCCATCCACATCTCTAATTAAACACCCTACTCCTGATAGGTTTGGGTTTCCTTTCGAGGCTCCATCAAAGGTAAGTTCTTGAAAAGTGGGAGGGGGTGGAAAATTTTGGATGGTAAATTATTTTATTATACCAAAGCTATGAACTAGAGTGGTGGAGGAGCACTTTCTCTAAGTGGGACATGGGGGTGGGATTAGGTCCTTAATGTCCATCGAGCGTTCAAAATTCAAAGCACCCCACTATGTTCTGCTTAGTCCATTTGGAGAATTTTTACCCCTACCTCAAGGTGTCCTCATGACCACTTATTAAAAGCATCCTATGAACTCAATGGGAATGAAACTTTGGGTGATGAATACAAAATAATTGTAACCCACCAATAGCCCAAGAACTTGAGTTCATTTTGTCTTCAAATATTTGTCATCTAGTCGTGTATTTGAATATCCATCATGTCATTACTAATTTTCTTGTATACAAGACAACAATTGTCTTAGTGGGCTGCTAACCTCAAGCATCCGTGATGTTGCAATAACACGAATTCAAATATACTATTGGGATCGGAGAGGTCTTAGGCTTAAATTTTTGTTAAGAATTCATGTGATAGACTTCAAATATACTATTAAGCTCATAATTTTTATGCTTAAATTTTCATTTGGAATTACGCATATTCATGAAATAAATGTAGTGAGTAACCACCCTAGTGGTCATTAGTTGTTAAAAATAGTCTTTTGAAATTGAAATATAATTGTGAGGAGTATTAGAAGCACTCCACTATGTTCCTCTTGGTCCATATGAAGAAGTTTGAACCCTACCTCAAGGTGCCCCCAAGGCCACTTGTTGAAAGCATCCAATGAACACAATGTGAATGTAACTTGGGTTGATCATTACAAACTATTTGTATATTTTGGATGGTAAACACTTTTTATTATACCAGATCTATAAACTGGAGTGGTGGAGGAGCACTTTCTCTAAGAGGGACAGGGCTATGGGCTTGATTCCTTAATGTTTTCTTAGTGATCTGCATTAGAAGTGCTCCACTATGTTCTGCTTGGTCCATATGGAGAATTTCAACCCCTACCTCAAGGTCTCTCCATGGCCACTTATTAAAAGCATCCATTGAAATCAATGGGAATGGAACTTGGGTTGATGATTACAAAATACTTGTAACTCATCAATAACCCAAGAAATTTATTTAATCTTGTCTTCAAATATTTTTTTGTGTAGTCATGTATTAGATATCTGTCAAGTCATTACTAATTGTCTTGTATGCAAGACAAAAACTATCCTAGTGATCGCTAACCTCAAGCCTTTGTGATGTTCCATCAATCCTGATTTGAATCACATATTAAACCCAATGGCCACTAGGCTTAAAATTGAACATAGTGGCCACTAGGATTAAATTTTCATTTGGAATTCATGTGATAGAATATTAATATACTATTGAGCTCAACGACCACTAGGCTTATTTTTTTTTCGAATCATGAGTATTTAGGAAAGAAATGTAGTGAGAAACCACCCTAGTGGTTGTCAGTCATTAAAAATAGTCTTTTAAAATTGAAATATAATTGTGGGGAGCATTCAAAGCACCCGTTATGTTCCACTTGGTCCATATGGAGAAGTTAGACCCCTACCTCAAGGTGTCCCCATGGCCACTTATTAAAAGCTTCAAGTGAACACAATGGGAATGGAACTTGGGTTGATGATTACAAACTATTTGTATCTTTTGGATGGTAAATGCTTTTATTATACCAGATCTATGAACTAGAGTGGTAGAGGAGAAATTTCTCTAAGCGAGACATGGAGAAGGGCTTGGGTCCTTAAAGTTTGCCAAGGGATTCACATTCGAAGTGACTGTTATGTTTTACTTAATCCATATGGAGAATTTTGACCCCTACTTGAAAGTGTTCCCATGGCTAGTTATTGAAAGCATCCAATGAACTCAATGGGAATGGAACTTGGGTTGATGATTACAAACTACTTGTAACTCATTAATAGCCCAAGAAATTGAGTTCATCTTGTCTTCAAATATTTTTGTCTAGTCATGTATTTGAATATCCGTCAAGTCATTACTATGAAAGGCAAAAACTATCCTAGCAACCACTAACATCAAGCCTCTGTGATGTTCCAACAATGCTGATTCGAATAACATATTGAACCCAGGGGCCACTAGGCTTAAAATTGAACACAACGGCTGCTAGGATTATATTTTCATTTAGAATTCATGTGAAAGAATTTGAATATTCTAGTGAGATCAAATGATCGCTTAGGCTTAAAATTTTATTTTGAATCATGAGTATTCATGAAAGAAATGTAGTGAAAGACCACCCTAGCCATCACTGGTTGTTAAAAATAGTATTTTAAAATTGAAATATAATTCATGGGAACATTCGAAACGCCCCACTATGTTCCGCTTAGTCCATATGGATAAGTTTGACCCCTACCTCAAGTTGTCCCAATGGTCACTTATTGAAAGCTAGGGTTGATGATTACAAACTACTTGTAACTCACCAATAGCCTAAGAACTTGGGTTCATCTCGTCTTTAATTTTTTTTTTTCTAGTTGTGTATCCTAGAGGTCGCTAACCTCAAGCCTCGTGATGTTGCAAAAACTACTATCCTAGCATTCACTAACCTCAAGCCTCTGTGATGTTACAATAATGCTGATTCAAATATACTATTGAGCTTAGTGGCCACTAGGTTTAAATTTTCATTTGGAATTCATGCGATAGACTTTGAATATACCATTGAGCTCAGCAGCCGCTAGGCTTAAATTTTGTTTGGAATCATGAGTATTCAGAAATAAATGTAGTGAGAAACCACCCTAGCAAATCCATTCGTTAAAAATAGTCTTTTAAAATTTAAATATAATTGTAGGGAGCATAGTTAGATTTTCAATCGATTTGTTATAAATTATCCTGAATGCAAGACAAAAATATCCTAGTGGCTGCTAGGAATATCATGTAATACAATTTTAATAGCATGTTGTACTTAGAGGCCTCCTTCCGAAACAATCGGTGTTGGAGTTTAGTTTAGTTTTTAGTTTTTACTTAGGTCATGTTAATCATTATATTGAATGAAAACACAAAAATTATCCTAGCGGACGATAATCTTAAATCTTTATTATGTTACACAAACACAGTGGAATAATCTACAACATTAGCGACCGGTAGGCTCCAAATATCATGTGATAGGCTTTGAATTAATCATATTTGACTTTTTTTGTCTTGGAATATCAAAGAAATAAATTAAACATCCACCCTAGCGCTCACTAGTCTTAGAAGGTAGTAATGTAACATCCAAATATAATAAAGGAGCTAATTAATTTTTCATTCAGGTCATTACTAATTTTCCTTTCTACAAGGAAACAAATATCCTAGTGGCTGCTAATCTCAAGTCTTTGTTATTTTGCACCAATGCTATTTACTAATCTTCGACATTAACGACCTCTAGGTTTCAAATATTATGGTAGGATTCTGAGAAATTAATATGGAAATCTAAATATAATAATGATGCTTAGCTTGGTTTTCAAGTGATCCATCCTAGTTATATTGTATGCAAGTCAACCAGAATCTTAACGGCCGCTAGTCTCCGTTCTTATTTGAAAAATGTATTTATGAAACTCTTTAATATTTGTCTTTTCTTGGAATATTTTTTTCCTTGTGTTGTCTTGTAATAGCTAGGCAATGTCGTAAACATCAAGCTTAATAGCCTCTAGTCTTGGAATATGTTATTTTAGAATTTAAATATTGTTACTTTATATTGGCTCATTTATCAAGTAAGTTGTTACTAACTGTAAATGAAATATATGTTTGTAAATAGAATGATTAACATTTATATTTAATAATATTTATGATAACATATAATGTGCTTACCTTTTTTCTAAACATAAAAAAATTGTAAAGACAATGCATTTAATTATTTCTATGGGAAAAAAATATAAAAACTATGTATATTAATGCGGAAATCAAGTGAGAATTGAATATTGAAGAATTAGTCACGACTATTCTTTCATATTAAAAAAATCATTAAAGGAAGTCAAAATGATTACCTAAACTAAACAAAAGCAAACCATTACTATTTATAAAAAAGAATATGTGACTTGTGTTTTTCTTCTAGAGATAAATGTCATCTCTTATGGGAAAAGATAAATAGATGAAGAAGAATGAAAAATCATCAAAAAAACAGAGAGAGATAGAAGGGCTGAAAAGGGACCCGTTTAACAGACATGAATACTTGAGCTACGAATGAACATAAAAAATGGGTTTTTGAAAGGAATAAATATTTTAAAAGGGATTACAAAATCTTCGATCATGGGCGGACTAAAATGTGGTTTCAAATAGAGAAATGCATTTTGACAAGAAGTATAGAACAAAACTGCAAAGGTGCCAAAGGGAAAGGCAAGGGACGGGTTGTGGTGTAAAACACAAGAACTAGGTGAATACAGAGTTGCTACAAGTTCCCGCCATCAACTATAGTACACATACAATAACATAGATGATTTTGATAAATACCTATTTTAGTTGTATCTGATATTTTGATGTGATTGATAATGTCTATTAAAGATCCATATCTCTCTAAAACACAGTATCAATGCAAGATTCTATCTCTACAACTTGTTTTGCTTATCTCTTTTGATTTCGTGGGCCTCTGATATCACACTCCATGATCTATCATTATTTTCTGTCTTGTTTGTGTGCCCTCAAACATGATTACGATCACTACCTCGACTTACCATTCAAAAAAACTTCAGGAATGGAGCACTCGGACTAGTAAATTAGTGTTTACGCATGTTGTATTCGATTTTAAGAGCCCCTTTCTACGCTTACAAAAAAAAAAGAAACCCTAATATATATTTCTTTGGTTTATTTAGTTTTTTCCAAATGCATTCAATGAAAGAAATTTGAAAAATTAAAAAAAGTGGGAATAGGAAATTTCAAAATTTTGAATTTCCCCTTCTTAAAGCAAAAGTGTGGGATTTTGATATTTCAAATATTAGAATTTAATGTGGGGGATTTTACATATCATACTTTGAATTAACCCATCATTAATATTTGCATTTAATTTGGGGCATATGGTGGGATACGAGGAAATCAAATTGATTAATTTTACCTACTTTAGAAACAAGTGGGACAATGACAAAATTTCTTTGTGATCACTGGGAAAACCACAAATATTAATTTAAGCATAATAAAAAACCATTTAGAAAATAGAAGTGAACATTAGGAAAAAAAAAATTAAATTTTAATAGAGCGATATATGCCTCGTTAATTATTATTTTTTTTTTATCTAGTGTGAATTTGGTATTTTATAAATTAATGCACATGTACATTAATTCGAGGGGATACCATGGGATTTAAGAGAGAAATCAAATTTATTAATACTACCTACTTTAGAAACAAGTGGGACATCGACAAAAGTTTCTTTGTGGACTCAAGAAAAATGACAAATTGTTAATTTCAACATAATAAAAAACCATTTAGAAAACATAAGTGAACATTAGAAAAAAAAAATTTAAATTTTAAGAGAGCGATATACACCTAGTTAATTATTAATTTTTATCTAGTGTGAATTCGGTATTTTATAAATATAATTCGCATTAATTTGGGAATAGCGTGGGATATGAGGAAATCAAATTTATTAATACTACCTACTTTAGAAACTATTAGGATAGTGTCAAAAGTTTCTTTTTGAACTCATGGGAAAATGACAAATATTAATTTAAGCATAATAAAAAACCATTTAGAAAATAGAAGTGAACGTTACGAAAAAAAAAATTAAATTTTAAGAGAGCGACTTACGCCTCATTTATTATTAATTTTTATTGAGTGTGAATTCGATATTTTTAGTATATCGTCACGTTAATTAAAAAAAATTAAAAAAATGTGGCATCTTGCAAGTTTGAACCAATTAATTACACAATTATATAATTGACACATTTATTAAGAAATTTTTAATTAGTGATAGAATTAACAAATATTTTTTACATATAAAAATCCACATTATTAAGTTGTAACTGTAATCCATTAAAATGTTGCCACGTGGCATGAAATTTATAATATATCTCGTGATTGTCGATATTTTGGAGTTATTAACACTTTACTATAGAAAAACTAAAACATAATTTTACGCTTCACCAAAATTTGAGAGTACCTTATAGATAGGAAAGAAAATAGTGACCACTAAGCTCCATTAGAATGATATTTTTGCAACACCGAATTCAAAATAATAAATACTTACATTTTATAGGGGATCAGGGTATTCTCTTCAACACGTGTTAATGAACAACTTGTCATATGTTGTCTGTCTATTTGTTGAGAGAAAAGCCTAGCGGTCACTAGCCTCTACAACTCCTAGGTTTCATTTCCAACAATGTAAATAAATATCTTTATAGTTTTCAATCACTAGTATTTTCATTAACTATAATCTTATCTTATTGACTATACATTCCTTCCACAACCAAGTGTGGCACTACATACCATTGAAGGATTTCTCAACTTCTATATTACTCATAATTTCTTTTGTGTCTAACACATAATTTATATCGGTTTGTATCAAGTAAAATACTTAGTGACCGCTAAGCTCCATTACTTGAACAAGATCAATCAAATAGTGGGTGTGAAAGAAAATGCTTAGTGGTCGCTAAGCTACAATACTTACCAAAAGGAATGATTATGCGGAAAATAGGCTAAATAATTTCTTGATAACATAAATGCTTTATGAAAAAATCATACTTGATAGATATTAACGATTTTAGGCATTTTCCATAATATATTTTGATGGCAGATAAGTGAGATATGGACAATTTTTAATGTCGAAAGCTATGGAGGTATTTACATAGTCGGGAAGAAAGATGATTACTAAAAATTTTTAGGGTGCTCATATAACACCATAGGGATTGTTAGGCACACACCTTTGCATCTTTTCTTTTTTAACACATCGGTGTGCATCAATGAAAATGATTAGCAACCGCTAAGCTCCGCTACTTGTCAAGAGGAGTAGATTAGTGACCACTAGGCTCAACTGATTTTTTAATTTGAATATAGAGATCAAACAAAAATTGTATTAAAGAAAATCTTAGCAACCGCTAAGCTCAATTACTTTCAGGAAGGAATGATTTTCCGGAAGCTAGGCTAAACAATATCTTATTTCGAACATAGCGCTCTAATAACATATCATAGTAATAGATATTATTGGGTGCTAGGCATTTTTGTGAAATTTTTAGATGAAAAATATGTGAGATATAAAAAAAAATTACTATTGTCGAAAGCTACAGAGGTCTTTTGAGAAAGTAATAGATTAGCGGCCTCAAGGCTAAACTATTTATTAATTTCAAAAATAGAGATAAAAAATAGTTCGTATAAAAGAAATGCCTAGCAACCACTAAGCTCGAATACTTACAAAACATAACACTCTATGCTTATTGTTTATTGTTAAATGAGAAAGGAATAAATTAGTCCTCTAGGCTAAATTGTTTCTTAATTAAGAAAATAGAAATCAAAAAAAAGTTCGTATTACAAAAAATGCTTAGTGACCACTAAGCTATGATACTTACATAACATAGTGCTCGGATAACATATCATATGAATGGATGAAATAGTTGCAACATTTTTCATGTCGGTTATATCAAAGAAAATGCATAATGACCGCTAAGATACATTACTTACTGAAAGGAGTGGTTTGGTGCTCACTAGGCTCTATTGTTTCTATTTTAAAAAATATTGAGCTAATTAAATTCATTGTCTTTCTTTTGACAAAGATAAGAGTTAGAGAATAATAATATAAGTACATATTTTGAATGTGAAGATGTATCTTGATCATCTTGGCCCTGTATATTTCAGAAATAACCCATTAAACAAAATAGTCCTTTTTTACTAAAAATTTAAGGAAAAGATGAACATGGGTCTTGCTCAAGAATGAATGATCGATCTGAGTCATGAAGAGCAATGCATGTTTTATGTTTGTCAATTATTCATTGATGAGAAGGCTATCGGCCATTATCCTATATATTGTCAACGAATCTATTTTAACCATGCAAAAAAATAATCTCAATAGGTTTGAAGTCAATATTTGTAATTATATTATATTGATGGACTATCCTTGAATACAAATCTTCGAGAAGGATGACTAATGACTAGAATTTTTACAACCGATAAGCATTGTTAGTTAGTGAAAGGGAAGGCTTTCTTTATTGCTATGATCGATAATTTCTTGTAATTAACATAGCCACATAGTGTGGAAATGTTAGATCATCGTAACAAATGTACATCAATTAAACCTGAGACATGTTTTGTCCATCTTGGCCTTGCATATTTTCTTAAAATCATCCTTCAAAGAAAATATACCTAAAGGATCAACCACACATACATAGGCAAAGGTGAACAAGATTATGGCGTAGTATTAAATGACAGAATTATATTGCATTGATCAAATATTTCTGATATATTATGCATAATAGTGTGTTTGATAAAATAAACATACTTTTGTGGGCTAAGGAAAATAAAAAAATTGGTCTAAGTGTTATATGAGCATGTCAGAATCTCTCCAATCCTCGAAGCTAGTTTGGCAAGATACCATGCAAAAAAAAGGGTGACCTTCTTCCAGATGCTAATCACATAATTAATAACATGACTAATGACTAGAATTTTTATTGGAATGTGTTTGTTGGATTGATAGAAGTTGATAATGTTGATTGATGTAAGAGAAGTGTGGTTATGTAGATATGTAGTAAATTTCAAGAATTCATTTCATAAATGCAGAAAGTTTTATTATAGAGAATGATGAAGAGGGTATTGAGAAAATAATGTTAGTGGAAATCATGTTGTGTATAATTTGTGTAGAAGGAATTGTCTTTAACCAACCCTGTTGATACAATATTGTATCGATCAATTTTTTCAATATACTGGTTCATATTGCCTAGCTATATGATTTGTATCATGAAACAAGATGAAGTATGGAAGTTTTAGACTATTTTCATTAAATTTTAAGTAATGAGTTTTTTTTTCAAGACCACACCAATATTTGTTATTTTGAAGGAAAGCAAATAGGGAATTGTCTATCCTCAAGACTTGTCTGGATCTTGATGGCATGATCAAGATTTGCACTTGTTGGTCAATAATTCATAGTTGATGCTTAATTTTTTTGCTTTTCTATCTTGTGATGTTTTGTAATCAGATGTACTCCTAGGCTTTTTGTTTGCCTAGTTTGAACTCGTGGCTTTTGGGCATGCTTCCATACTGCCAAATGTTTTGGTGAATATTATTATATCATTTTACTTGTTAATAGAATATAAGATGTTATTCATAAATAAAACACACCATCAACCCCAAATTACTAAATTAAAAGTAAATGTAAAAATTATTGAGATTACTCGAAGGATCAAATATAGAATTTTTATTTTTAATGATTATTAATAGTTTGAAGATTAAATTTTGTAGTATCATGATATTGATTAGCGAGGTTTTTACTGACTTTAGATTACAGACCTTGATCCCACCCAATATAGATTAATAAATGTATGAATCAATAAATTAAAGTTTTGGTACATTGTTGGTCCTTCATTTATTGAATTGAATAGTAATGATTTAATTATTGGAGGTGACTCTCATATTATTGCTAATGCCGCCATCAAAAAAACTTGTGTGAATAAAAATCCTTTTGTACTCTTTCATTAATTATAGATTGGACCTTAAATGTTATATATGGGGAGGCTACTAAAAAGGTAGATTTTATAGAAAATCGCGTGATAAGATTGGAAATAAATATGTTGATCACCCGGACTCATCACCTTTTCAATAAAGGTTGATATTAAAGCCCCTAACAAGCTTGTATTAATTACAAGCATGCGATGACATAGTCACTCCACATATTTACCGATCCTCTTATCCCTATTTTCACTAGATTTCATTTAATCTGTCATGGCCTTTCCAATGTTTCCTTTCATGCAATTTTCCGTGTCGGTGAGTGAAATGGCATTTTATACCAAAATTTTTGTGTCACACTTTGAAATCCATTTTTGAATTGAAACATAGAGCAAGACCTGGTTTCTATTGAGGGAGTTATTAGAGATGATTATCTTTCTCTAGAGGGATGTCAAGGGTAAATTTGGAAGTTGCTTTTGACATTCGTTTGTCATCTTCTTATCATACACCCGACGAAGGATTAGGCTTTGAAGATGGGTCATCATTGGATCAAGCCAGCATATAGGGTTGGCATGGAAGCGGAAATGGAAAAACCATGAGTTCTTCATGGCCCTTGCTATCTAAGGCTCATTATAAACAAAAAGGTTTTTTGGACATGTCTATTTTGCAAAGTTGTACAAATGGTTTGACATCCTAATGTGATTTGTGTTGGTGTGTTCAAATGGGGTGAGACACCGAGGGGGAGATAGTTCACTCCCCTTGCCTGACCTAGATGATATTTTTTTCTATTGCAAGAGGAACTGACACATTGGGATCTTCTTCACCGAGAAGGTCGTGAGGCATACGATTGGTTAAAGAGTCGGGTTGCTATTGGAAAAGATCATCTTTTTCTAAAACTTCCTATGGAAACCATTTTTAGGCCCGTTAAGGTGGAGGTTATGGAGGTGTCATCTGATTCAAATAAATAAGTGCTTCTAAAATCCATCAGGTTGTAACTTTTTTTGGTTGTTATATATCCTTTTCAGTTGCATTGTTACCAAATCATCATGTCTGTCTTATTGGTCTGGGGTTTTTGTATTCCCAATCACTTGTGTTTTTGGCATAGGCCCTTAAGCATTTTTTTCACCAAAGTATTGTTGGATCATTTGGGTTTTTTATGATCCTCTCATTGTATCTGTAATGTAAAGGGAAAGGGACCCTTCAACCCTCCTTTAGTTATAAAAATCAAGAAATCATTAATAAATTTTTGTTCTACATTGTGTTATGATATGTAATTTAAATAATTAATCACTATTAAATTTTGTTTGTTTGAAGATGTCAATTCATTGCTAGAAGTGTAGACTAGTGGCCACTAGCATCAATATATTATAGAATATATTTCCGTTAATGTAAAAAACAATTTGTACAACTTTAGGATAAAGGAGCTAATAGTGGATTGATGGCTATCTTCCCATCACTTTAAAAAAAAATTAGTTACACTACATCATTGTGGAAACATGGAGGTATTTGAGAAAGGAATAAATTTAATTCTCTTGCAATAATAATAGAATATACTATGTAAATGGCTCTATTTCTTTTACAGAAACCTCTCCTACAACAATCTATCTGGGGAAATTCCTGTCATTAATAACTTTTCATGTTTTCCTCCATACAGTTGTAGATATAAACACAAATTTTCTCTACGTACCAATTCAGTTTTGTTTCTTATGGTTTTGGATATCACTAATTAACTGATGCAAGAAATAGTAATTGTCTTTTAAATAGTGTGGGTTATAGATACATTCTTCTATTGTTATAAAAATTTGGAAAACTTGGATATGTTTGATGTTGTCTAACAAAATTGTGGCCTAATGCAATGAATAACATCCATGTCAAAACTAGCAATTATTTGCATATGTTAGGGTTCAAGTACTATATATTGTGCATAATAATATCTTTGTACCATTCAAATCATTCAAAGGTATTTATAAAAGGATTTATAAACAACATGGTGCAAGGTGTTAAAACTGACATGGCAAGACATGATTTCATATTGTATAGATTATAAGATGACAAATCAAAAAGAAATATCATATTACAATTTCTTTATTGACATGTCTATTTGTTAATTTAGGTTCCCCAAGGTTGGTCATATACACACATGAACATATCTCTTTACATGTAGGATGACACATAATGACAATAAAAAAATCTTAAAGATAAATATGTAATTGCATATGGTGCTACAAGCAATCTTTATAAATGTGATCTAAAGAATTATAAGCCAATTGCTATAAAGAGAATGTACAATTACTACACTAACTAAGATTGCATTTGAAACTGATGTGGAAATAGATGTGGAAACAATGGAAGCATCAAACATTGGAATGGATGTTCACTTTCTCCACTTGGAAACAGAAGTTTGTGAGACATCCTACATGGTGAGTAAAATGATTATGTTATGAAGAAAAATGAATATGTACATTGTAGATTCAATTTTTGAAATATAAGTGTCCAATCAACCTCTAACCTTCATAGTAAAATGGATATTTGGAAAATCTAACAAGTGTTTTATTAATTTTTATTTTCATATAGGATCATCAAAGAAGATTAAGATAGAATAAAATGATCGGCTAAATATTTCTCGTGGTGCTGAAGAAGGATAGCCATATCTTCATTATGACTGTAACCCACACATTTTTTATAGGATGTGAAGACTTCTAACATTCTTTTGGATTATAATTTGGAATCAAACATCTCAGACTTTAATTTGTATAGCCAAACACCACATCTACATTTCCTGGGTACCATTTGTTACATTGACCCAGAATATACAAGAACATCAAGGCTAAATAAGAAATTTGTAGTACACTCTTTTGTTGTTTATTGCTCATAAATACTAGTCTCTACTTTGATAAGCACCTCCACTGCTACTTTACTCAACACTTGTATTTATGTTTTAGAGGCAACAAATGTATTCATGTTTTGTGCAAATAAAATTGTCCACAAAAGGTGACGACTCCTCATATAAGATTTACAATTGTATATGTATGAATTTGTAACAAATTTAAAATGTACAGATAGAACCTTTCAATGTAAAGATGATGACAAATTAGTTTTATTATTTCTTGACTCAGAAAAATACAATTGTGACACAATGAGTGTTTTGATTGATGTAAACTATAAAATAATGGTTCAATGTATCTCCGAGGGTGTAAGAAAGTTTTTCTCACAAAAATTTACTTGCATTGTGTTAAGGATTATTTCATTTTCTTGCTCATGGAAGTGACTCATTGTTTATACGGAGAATGGAACAATTTACAAGCATAAATTCTACTATCTTTCAAAGTAATAGAATTTGTGATATACATAAACTCCCAACTTTATTGTTTAATTTTAATGATTACTCACGAGATATAGTTTATAATAATAAACACTAGTGAACTTGTACAATCTAAAAAACAATAATTGAGTTGTTACAAGGTATATTTCAGGTGAGAACATAATTTTATTGTGAGTTCCACTAGAAGTCAAAATAACACCACTAGCATTTACGACCCATGTAAATTTAAGGATATGTGCATACTAAACATTAAAAGTATATGCCTTGTGCTTTCAAAGTTTGAGATTCACACTCTAAAGGTGTAAGTGCAAGACTTTACAATTTCAAGATGTGAATCTCAAACTTTGAAAGTACAGTGCTTGAACTTTTAGAGGGTGGGGATTACACTTTTAGAGTACAAGGCTCAGATTATTCATAGTGTGGGGATATCACTTAAAAAGTGAAATTCTTGTAATTTTAATAGTGTGGAGCTCACACTTTGAAAGTTACGGGGATCTCAAATTTTCAAGAGCATGGGGCTCACACTTTGAAATTGCGAGGCTATCAAACTTTATAAGTGTGATCCCCACACTTTTAGAGTGTGAGGTTCACACTTTTAGAGTGTGGGCCTCACACTTAAATACAACGTGATCAGGACTTATAATAGTTACCAAAATCTAACCTTACATCGAGGATTTTTCACTTTCATTTAATACAATGGGCTCATGACTTATAAGAGTTAGCGGCCACTCATCTTAGATCGATATTCATGACTTATAAGAGTTAGTGATCACTCACCTTACATTGATGCTAATGACTTATAAGATTTAGCAACTTCTCACCTTACATCGAGGCTCATGACTTAGAATAGTTATCAATTCCTATCATTACATACTCTCAACATTGAAAATCTAAAAATGGTGAAATTGGAATCCGATAATAGTGAAATTGGAACTAGAATAACTCCAATAATGACATTATTGGAATCCAATATTGCTCTTTGTTAGATTCCAATAATAGTAACAATGAAATCCAATATAAAAAAAAACGGAATCCAATATACACAAAAAGCAGAGAGATGGATTTCTTCCAATACTTGAAATATTGGAGTCTCAATTCACTTTGGAATATGTCCCAATTTAGTGAAATAAGTGTTCTTATGAAATCACCTTACTATCCTTCCACAGTCATCCACATACCTACGTTTAACACACATGGTTCATTTTCATGTCACTCCTTTTATCAAGTATGGCCTACTTTTTGAATTCTCCTTGACTTTGATTATTCCTATTTGATGATATTGACCATGTTCATTACTATTAAGTGAGTAGATTTGTCAGAACCGATAGTTTATACTATGGTTGGTAGTGCAAGTGATATGTTTTTCATAGTCAATGTTATCAACCATAGTCACTACTATTATCTAGCATAAATTATAAATGCTATCATATGGCTATTTAATCTTTGTAGATGAGTAATCATTACAAAAAACATTCATCTCTCATTCATTTTGTTAGAACTCTCTAATCCTACCTTAATACCTTAGAGGTATTAAAGTTGGTCTTATTTTTCTTCTTTATTGTTCACACTTGGAGCATTGAGTCCTTAGGATCTTCAAGCATATGAGTTACATGGTTTTTGTAACTTTTTGAGTCTTAAAATAGAGGTATTATTATGTATTATTTTATTATTATTTTGTACCGCATCAACTCTCTCATAAGGTTTTTCTAAACCAAGGTGAAGTTAATGTGTCAATGGTGTCTTTAAGAAGGTAAGTACCTCTAACATCTCTTTTCCTTTTTCATATTTAAATTTTTTTATGTGGTCATGCATATATTACGATAGGGAACAATGTTATTTATGTATCAAGTATTGCCTTGAAATCCCTATTTTTGAATTATAACCTCATACAATCCTTGTTCCTTTTTAAATTTTGTTTTTAGCCTCGTAGATTCCTTTCTTTGATATTATCTAATTTACAAGTATATTATCACCGACTTATTATCGGGAGCTATTTAGATGTCACTACCCTATTCTAAAACTAGGATTTGGAAGCATATATCTCATATAGAGTGTGGAGTATCGTATTCCTCGATCTAGATCCCTAGAATTTTATAACATCAAGGTGTGAATATTTACCATGAAACCTCTCATCATCCTAGTTTATATTACCCCTTATTGAGAGAAAAAAATCTATTATTGGTCCATTCATTATTTTCATATAACATCTACCCTTATAACTATGAAATTGGGGAAGTACTAATAATATCACATTGTGCTTAGGCTTCTCCTTATTTATTCTACTAGCTTGTGTATAGGTTTCTCTATGAATTGGGATATATTGTAGGATACATAAAAGAGTTATGTATAGAATACATAACATGTACCTTTGGATATATATAATTGAGAAAATGCCTCATGTACTAGGGTTCTCGAAATGAGGATCCATGTAGGGATGTGAGGAAATTAGATTGTAGAAAAAATTGTATCCACTCTAAATTACTAGGCGAAATAAAGAAACTTGTTTCCAAAAATGCATGGATTTTACCTTTTGCTATAATTAGGGAAAGTAATAGGATCCATAACTGATTGACATAGGTAATGGTTGGCATCCTAGATATATTACTCAAGTCCATAGTTATTATAATCTTAGGCTCCTGTATATTTTGATGGGAATATAATCTCTATTTTGACTAATAATAAACTAGATAGGGTTGTGTGTCAATAGCTATAATTTTTCTTCTATGGAAGTGCCCTTATTAATGTAGTATAAATTATATTTTTATTATAGATGGTATTAGGTTGGGGAAACCAATACTATTTCTAAAAATAAGGCCCGCAACATAGACAATATTTCTCCTCCATAATCAATAACTTAGAAAATAGGAAAAATGAGGTCTACATAAAGAGATGCCTTTGGTTTGGTTGTTTGGATATTTTGATGGATACCAAGTCATTTTCATATCCATCCATACTCTTGACTGAGTCAATTTCTTTTAATACCATTGAATATTGCTTGATCTAAAGTCCCAAGGAATTAAGGACAAATTGTGTTTATTTGAACAACTAGCTTGTCCCAAATATAAAAATGATATACATTGTACTCACTCACTTCCATGTCTACAAATATAGATAGATTTATTATAATGATTATGAAACTGGTTCATTAAGATCAAGATTGAAATTCATTGATTAAGAAAAAAAAGGATTGAGATTTTATAATTGGAAATTATTTCAAGTGCAAAAATGACAAGCAATATTTGTAACGCCCACATTTTACACACACATAATAACAGGATAATAGTTTTTGGCTTACATTTCTCGATATATATAATGTATAACACATAAGGAGTTTGTGTAACCATGGATCCACATAAACAACATGATAACATCATATATACATCGAATTCACAAGTCAAAAACAACAAAGTACAACCACGACCCACTACAATATCCACTTAATCACATGAACTTCCCACAACACATCATTGTTCATGGTGAAATATTTATTACAATCCTATTTTGTTTATTAGTTTGATATAATTTTCTTAAGAACACAAGATATGGGACCCTTCATTCCTTTAAAACTAGGTTGCATGTTTTTTTGTTTAACATTTCACCTATAGTGGTTCCTTTAGAATTTGATTGTTTCTCTTGTGGAAATAACTTTATATAGCATGATTGTGATTAGGAATGTATATACACACATGCATCTTCTAATATTTGACTTAAGGATTTGTTTGAGAAAGCCATGTTTACTTGGTTTGAAAAATACTCATTACAAGGAGGAAAATTCACAAGAAGAAAAAGGAAGGTTACTAGATCAATAGAAAACCTATCCGAGTTCATTTCATAGCATTTTTAATACTAACAATACACTCTTTTAATCTTCAAGTTATTACAACCAACTACATAGGTTAACTAATTAAGTTGTATCATTCTTGATTCATAATCCATTTGCTCTAATTAGGAATTCATATTTTCACAATCATATTACGCATGGAAGGGTACATTACACCTGTGTTCCCATTATAGATATTTTTATTTGAATTTAAGTGATGAATTTCACATTTCAAACTACTTTTGTTTCATCATCTTAAGGATTTACTCTCAATAGAAACGGGTTAATTACATGTTTTGACCATAAATTCTACTTCTAAGTGATCCTAGGTTTAATATATTCCTATCTATGCCAAGGGTTCTACTAACTTTTACAAGTCCAACTAGAGTGCAATTTCCTTAACTCGCAAGACCTTGGCTACAACTGAAGTTATCCCATTCTCAAGGCTACATTTTATTATTTCATTAGCATCGTTGTTTTTAATCCACATTTATGCAAATAAAGCATGTGATCATGCATCATATTTGGTTTTTCATTTATTAGGTTGTTGTATTAGTCATGGAGATCTCTACTTTATTACATTCATTTTATGATCACATTTGACATTTTAGTTGGTTTTGACATCATTCAATGGTGTACCATTTTTCGTAGCGGTCATTCCTTAGTTTAATCTTATTTACCCATTTTACTAACTACATTTACGTGGTTACTTTGGTCCTATTAACATCATTTTGGAAAAAATGAAATTCCTATAACAACTTACATAACACTTAGGATTTAAGACTACAAGGAGTATGACCTCACACAAGACAACTCATTTCATTGCTCTTAGACACACAAGTATAAGTGTATATTGAAAGAGAGATATCCCAAATAATCTTATGCATTACAAAAGCCTCCTAAGGACCTATTTCAATTGTTGGGTAAATATGTAAGTAATTTGACATGTAGTCTCCACTCACATAATTTAGATCTCACAAGAGATCAATCATAGGTACAACCACCAACTATCTTGTAAGGCTTTGGCCACCCACTAGGGTACCAAGGAAAATTACGCACAAGGGGTTAACTTATTCATGATATGGTCAGACCTACAACACCTAGACATGATCACCTCACTCATCCCAATATGATAGGTTTCACAACATATATGCACCACATCATAAAATATCAAGGAAATGGTCCTTAATAAGACGTCTTAGGTGTGAAACATGAAGATGATTAATGAGATTAGAGTATTTTATTAACACGATCAATGTTTTATACCCTGGAAAAAGACTCAAATGGGAGGAGGAAGTACAATAGGCATTATAACTCGTTCTTTTATTTTTGTTAGTTTTGATGAGAGGAGATTCTACCTAGCATTGTGGGTGTTAAGGAAATAAACCAATAATTAACATAACAAAATATTAGTTTAATATCTTTATAACATAGGTACAACATTGAGTACAACTTCACATCTAATTTGACACTATAAAATATAGCCACATTGGTATTTCTTTTCAAAATATACAAAGAACAATTCTTGAACAACAATACATATCATTATTCTATGGTAATACATGTATTGTAAGATGAATATAACTTTACAATGACAACTCATTAATTACAACATATCACATCCAAAAATTCCTCTTGTTCGGAGTACCTGCAACCAACATTGTTGTGTCGGCCCCAGGAATGAGTATGGAAATCCCTACACTCAAGCATAAATCCACACATTCATCATTTCAAACAATCGAAAAAAAAAGAGAGAGATAGAGATAGAGAGAGAGAGAGAGAGAGAGAGAGAGAGAAGTTTCTTCACACATTCACACTTCCATATTCTATTGGTTTTTTTAGATATAAGAGTAAGGAAAGGAGGGAGAAAGTCTAGGATTCATTTCTTTTCAAATCACCACAACATCTCATATACAATTTTCATTCCCTTTCAAACTCTTGTAAATTTGACCCATTTACGTTTTTAAAACTCATATTTTCATAAGAGAGAAAGGGAAGAGAGAAATTATGAAATTCATTTTATTTTCTATTCATCATATCATAACCACATACATTATCCAATTTTCATTTCATTTCCAACCCATAAACATTTATAACTCATTTACATTTTTAAAACCAGTCAAAATATCATAGTTACTTCTAGAAGAGAAAAGGGAAGAGAGAGAAACATCATAATTTCCAAAAAAATCATTCATACAATAATTTGATCAATTCATACTCTATAACTGTGTAGAAATGATATCTACAAGGTTCCATGGTTAGTTAGGAGTCAACAAAACCCTTAGAAGGTGTGTTTAGCTAAAGTTGTAATTTTGGTGCAAGTTGGTGAAACATCTAAAGTGCTCACAAATTGGGCCTTGAAAACACTTGTTTTAAGTTTGAACACAAATTTTGATGATTCTACTTACTCTCCCATATACATAGAATTCATCAGTGTCTAATGAAAGTTTATTATGATGAGTAAGCTCAAGTTATAAGGGAAACTCGGGGCTAGTTATCGTAATTGTGTCAACAACTCTTGTCACACAACGACTAGTGGGCCCCAAAACCCACTTAGTAAAACTAGTTTTGGAAGGTTTTTCATTAAATGAAGGTGGGTTATGATTATCTTGTTGGTAAGTATAGAGGTAGGAGGTAGTGGTTTTTAGTTTCTCTCAAACTAAGTAGCAACCGTAAGACAAAACCAATCGTGTTTTATTAAAATGACCATGTCACCATAAGTGACTGATAAGCTAAGAGGGTTTAGGAATATGACTTGCAAGAGCATTAAATAATTTCAAAAACTTGGTTAAGGTTCCCTAAGGTGTTCCATGTTACCAAGGGTCATGCAAAGAGTTTTAGGTTTTGCGTATGTTTGGGTGTGGCGCTCCATGTAACATAACTTTTGAGATAAGTTTTTTTTTTTTTAAGAGTTCAAATGAAGTAAGATTTTGTCATTTGTTGGAGTTACGTCAAGGAATCTTCAACATTTAATTTTGAAAAATCTAGAAATGATGAAGCGAAATTTAATGCAAGTGAAAAGGGGAAAACCATACCTTTTTCCGAAACTCGTGATTCCACATTTGGAGACATAAGCTTAGGCATTATTTTCATCATGGATCTTGGTTATTCATGAATTCATTAGTTGAAAGTTTTTTATTCCTTTTTTTCCACAAATCCATTTTTTGAATATCCAACAATCATGGCATTCGATGAACATAAATTCATTCTTTGAGAACTTTTACAAACAAATTGCATGTTTAATGTGCTTATTTCCTTCAAATCTAGATTTTTGTCAAACAACTCACAACCATGCATTTTTATCAATCCACATTTTGAATAAATCCTAGTTGGATAACTTCAAAATGACAAATTTTTACATGGAGTTCCAAAAAATATTTTGATGGATGTGTGTTCTATTTAATTATTTATTTTCATGTGGTATAGGTTGGGAAGATAACAACAAGGGTTATGGGGTGAAGCTTATCAAAACACACACATGCACCAAACTTTTGGATTTTCCAATGCTATTTTTTTTACCAAACCCATTTTGCATGGATAACAAAGTTTATCAATAGAAATCCATTTTTAGGCTAAAAAGAGAACATTTCATATAAAAATATGCACATTTATCAATGTTTTTTTATTTCAACTTTTTCATCTAGGCACAAAATTTTTAGATTCTTTAGTGAATTTCATGGTGTTGCTTTACACTATCCTATCTATTCTTTAAAATCTCCAAGGTGACAGGGACAACTCATTCAAATAATTCATGTATCCCTCATGATCCTAAATGAGGATACTATGTTGCTTTGTGGTATTTTGTTTAACATATCAAGCACCTCACAAGCTTCTATACATGGATTTTAACTAAAAAAACTACTATTTGTCCTAGACCCTCCTAAAACAACACCATATATTCTTGTTTCTACCATATACTCAAAAGTGAAAGAGATCCATTCCAAATCATAGTGGCATGCAGAGAGAAGTGTGTAATAGGAAGGAGTTTTTCTTTGAGGAGTTTGTTAAGCTTCCCACATTCCTTTTAAATAATAGATCCACTCAACTACCATGGGTTGAGATCATTGGGAAAAAAAAAGTTTCCTAGAGATATACATGCATCCATGATAAAAAATTCTAATGTCTTAAATATAAATATTTGAAATGAACCCATATTAGGAAATATGTCCACGAAAGTGCATTTTCTTTAAGCTTCCAAGTCCCTACTCCCATGGTGGCATCATTAACTAGAAGTAGGGGAAATCAAAAACTAGTCAAATTTTCAAACATTAATCCATTTAAACGCATACATTTCCTCTTCTCTTTCATGATCAAAAAGATCAAATAAATGAATAGTTTAATATCTCCAAGCATAATGAATACTTTACACAAGAGATCAGATCTCAATCATCTTTTAGATGTCCATGAGAGAATTAGGTTTTTTATCCTTTCGAATAAGGTCCATTTATTCCTTTTCATGTTGAATCCATTTTCAGTATTGCATGATATCCAAGCTAATATTTTTGACTTAGATTGGAAGGATAACCAATGCATATACAAGATTGGAGTTCAGAAAATATGACATCTAGATTCCCGTTAAGTTGTTTCTAAAAAGCTCGGGTTTTGAACAATGTGAGGAAGAAAATTTAAACATCAAAACTCAAAGGTTCCAACTTGCATAAAAATCCATTCTAGACATTTTCTTTAGTTATTTGGAATGAAAAATATATGTTTAAATATATTTATATATATATATATATATATATATTATTTTATATCTTAGCTTAATACAAATTATTTGAAAAAGGTTAAAGACTTTTAATCGAGGGGCATTACATCTCCCTCCCCTTATAAGAGCATTGTCCTCGATGTGACACAACACCAAAGCTCGAAGGATACGTAGGCAAGAAAGTCAATAATGACACATGTCATTTAACAAAACAACTTGTTATGTACAATGCGACCACAAGGAAGCAAACTAATTTTGGAAATATCTTAAATTTTAATGTTATGTGAAGATTGGTAGTTAGTTATCTTTTACTTTATTACTTAATTTGTATTTTTCCTTTATAGTATTTCTTAATCTCAAGCTCTTAATATTCATTGTTTAGAATTTCAATTGTCTTATGTTTGTGGGTGCCCAACAAGTAATTGGCCTCAAGATGTCACACAAAACTCAACACAACACAAACGACCCATGAGACATCTTGTTACATACTTTCACGACTATATCACATCACAAGACCTCTAATTCCACCATGGAAAGACAAACAAGTAGTCCACATAACAAATAATTTCCAACAATTATGTCATAGGCATAAATCCAACACACACATGTGACTGACAAACAAAATCATCATGTTGATACATATACAACTGGTATCACATGACCCAAAGACCATGAAGAACCTACACAATGCAAGTCAATATCCAATAGTACATAGTAACTAAGAGGAGCATCAAACCTCAATCATAAACAATGTCTAACAAGACTCACAAGAGTACACATAACTCATAATACCAACTCCACACATCACAAAACATCACAAAACAACTCATATATCTCCCAAAGCATCACAAATAACTCCATATACCTCCCAAAGCATCACAAAAAAATCCATATACCTCCAAAGAGAAAGAATCATAGTGCAAAATCAAACTCAAGCCATAGATCCCCATCTCCTTATTTCTCACCATGGGTCACTCAACCATAGATCTCCTTATTTCACTCCATAGAGCCCCATAAAGAATATCAAGTCACTCAACCATAGAGCCCCATAAAGAATATTGGGTCACAACCATAGAGCCCCATAAAGAATATCAGGTCACTCAACCATAGAGCCCCATCTCCTTTCTCCATTTAATGAGGTCGGGTCACCCTATGGCCCTGGGCACATAGAGCCCCATCACCCCCACCCAAGTGGTGTAGTAACCTTGTAGTTCAAAAAACTACATGGTGTTATGACCCCTTGGGGCGTACCCCCATACAATGAAGTGGGTCCATAGGTCCAACCACTCCATGGTTAATCCCATGACCCTATTCCAACACATTACGACATTAGAACCAACCATAACAATCCATTTCAAATTCCAAGTGGAAAAAATCTCAAGCCTTGGGCTAGGATATAAAAAATTTAAACATGAAAAGAAAATTTAAAACTAAGAAAAACAAAATGGCTAATTAGCCATAGTTAGTGAAAAAATCTGCATGTTAGTGTAACAACCAAATAAAATGCCCAAAATATAAGAACATCAATCAAGAAAATCTGTTGGTTCTAACAAGAAAAGAGATAATGATCAATTTACGAATAAAATATGTATATAGAAATAACACATTACAATCACTATGTGGCCTTATACGACCACCAAAGGGGTACTCATTGAGTTCTTTGGCACTGGATATCGAGCCTCAGCTCACAAAATAACATGTCAAATAATATAACTGTCATCATCTCTGCCATGAATCATCCCTCCATACTCCCACAAGGCTCAACATAGTCTCAACATAGTCTGAGAGGGGGTGTATAGGTTTCATTCACTGAGCCTAAGGTGTTCACAAAACACAATATACATGGTGGCCATGCATACCAAATGAATAGAAGTGGGTTTTCAATCTATGTAAGACTCCACTCCCTATCTCATACTCGACTCGAGTGAATGGTCAATGGTACACCAATGCTAAGGTACACATAGGTCATCTATATGAAAACCATATAGGGAGAGAGAAAAAGGTATATGTTGCCATCTACTGAGCCTAAGGTGTTTGTGAAACACAATATATATGGTGCCCATTGGGAAATGTTCCATACATACCAAACAAACAGAGGTGGATTTTTAGTCTATGTAAGACTCCACCTCCTATCTCATACTCGGCTTGAGTGATTGGTCAATGGTACTCATTTCCTCTCTCCAACATACACTTTTACCAATTTCTTCCCTTAGGGTTGGTTAGTGTAAGGTTCACAACATAACACATAACTACATTACTAAACATGATGGTGATTCACACACATTAACCATAACATCTTACGCATGGTATATATATATGGTATAGCACAATCATTACTTTCACGGGTTACAATACATCATGTTTCCACATAATGCACCCAAGTGCAAGTACTATACAATAGGGGTCATACGATCACCATATGCCCTAATTCATGACATGAACCATCACATATTACATGAATTATATGTATAATGAACACAATGTCTAACATTACAACATATAGTCAATTTACAATTACAACATGGTGACACACATGATTCATCACAACATGTTGGCAACATCATGATACAATCTAATTCACTATACACCAATTTTTTTATCATAACCCATCAAACACCTACATATCACATAATAACAAAACACTCCAACACCACAATTCACAATAACATTATTTTCACACACAACAAGGTGGTACATCACACGTGAAATCCTCATTGAATCCATGAAAAGAGAGATTGAATACTCTCATCACAAGCACATCAACATGATAACAAATACACACTAAGTGACATGCACAACATGTGTGTTCATAATATCACAATTACAACATTGTTCACATCACAACATATATCACATTACTCTTCCCATCTCCACCACCACCATGCAAAGATCATCACAACTCCAATCTATCCCAGAGGTTTGAGAGCATGAACCTCCACTCTGATACCATATGTAATGCCCACATTTTACACACACAAATACAACACACATAATAACAAGATAAATTTTTTTGGCTTACATTGCTTGATACATAACATCACATAGGATCACTTAGGATAATGTATAACACATGAGACATTTGTGTAACCATGGACCCACATATATAACATGAAACACATGATGCACATCAAAGCCACATTTCCAAAAATGACAAAGTACAACAACATGACCCACTACAATATACACTTACTCACATAGCACTTCCCACAACACATCATTGTTCATGGTGAAATATTTATTACAATCCTATTTTTATTAGTTGACTATAATTGTCTAAAGAACACATAACATGGGACCCTTCGTTCCTTTACAACTAGGCTACATGTTTTTGTTTAACATTTCACCTATAGTGGTTCCTTTAGAATTTGATCATTTCTCTTGTGGAAATAACTTTATATAGCATGATTGTGATTAGGAACATATATACACACATGTGTCTTCTAATATTTGACTTAAGGATTTGTTTGAGAGAGCTATGTTTACTTGGTTTGGAAAAATACTCTCGTTACAAGGAGGAAAATTCACAAGAAGAAAAAGGAAGGTTACTAGATCAATAGAAAACCTATCCCGAGTTCATTTCATAGCATTGTTTAATACTAACAATACACTCTTTTAATCTTCAAGTTATTACAACCAACTATGTAGGTTAACTAATTAAGTTGTATCATTCTTGATTCACAATCCATTGCTCCAATTAGGAATTCATATTTTCACAATCATATTATGCATGGAAGGGTACATTACACATGTGTTCCCATTATAGAATATTTTTTTGAATTTAAGTGATGAATTTCACATTTCAAACTACTTCTATTTCATCATCTTAAGGATTTACTCTCAATAGCAACAGGTTAATTACATGTTTCGACCATAAATTCTACTTCCGAGTGATCCTAGGTTTAATATATTCCTATCTACGCTAAGGGTTCTACTAACTTTTACAAGTCCAACTAGAGTGCAATTTCCTTAACTCGCAAGACCTTGGCTACAACTGAAGTTATCCCATTCTCAAGGCTACATTTTATTATTTCATTAGCATCATTGTTTAATCCACATTTATGCAAACAAAGCATGTGATCATGCATCATATTTGGTTTTCAATTTATTAGGTTGTTGTATT
The DNA here is from genome assembly GCA_018340775.1 of Taxus wallichiana var. yunnanensis. NCBI lineage: Eukaryota > Viridiplantae > Streptophyta > Pinopsida > Cupressales > Taxaceae > Taxus > Taxus wallichiana. The sequence continues at coordinate 559,077,378 of CM031234.1, forward strand.
ATTCATGGAGCTCTACTTTATCACATTCATTTTATGATCACATTTGACATTTTAGTTGGTTTTGACATCATTCAATGGTGTACCATTTTTGTAGTGGTCATTCCTTAGTTTAATCTTATTTACCCTTTTTACTAACTACATTTACGTGGTTACTTTGGTTGTATTAACATCATTTTGGAACAAATGAAATTCCTATAACACTTACATAACACTGAGGGATTTAAGACTACAAGGAGTACAACCTCACACAAGAAAACTCATTTCATTTCTCTTAGACATGGAAGTATTAAGTGTATATTGAAAGAGAGATATCCCAAATAATCTTATGCATTACAAAAGCCTCCTAAGGACCTATTTCAATTGTTGGGTAAATACACAAGTAATTCGACACGTAGTCTCCACTCACATAATTTAAATCTCACAAGAGATCAATCGTAGGTACAACCACAAACTATCTTGCAAGGCTTTGGCCACCCACTAGGTACTAAGGAAAATTACGGACAAAGTGGTTAACTTATTCATGATATGGTCAGACCTACAACACCTAGACATGATCACCTCACTTTTCCCAATATGATAGGTTTCACAACATATATGCACCACATCATAAAATATCAAGGAAATGGTCTTAATAAGATGTCTTAGGTGTAAGCATGAAGATGATTAATGAGATCAGAGTATTTTATTAACACGATCAATGTTTTATACCCTAAAAAGACTCAAATGGGAGGAGGAAGTACAATAGGAATTATAACTCATTCTTTTATTTTCATTAGTTTTGATGAGAGGATATTCTACCTAGCATTGTGGTTGTTAAGGAAATAAACCAATAATTAACATAGCAAAATATTAGTTTAATATCTTTTATAACATAGGTACAACATTGAGCACAACTTCACATCAATTTAACACTATAAAATATAGCCACATTGGCATTCCCTTTTCAAAATATACAAAGAACAATTCTTTGAACACAATACATATCATTATTCTATGGTAATACATGTATTACAAGATGAATATAACTTTACAATGACAACTCATTAATTACAACATATCACATCTAGAAAATTCCTCTTGTTTGGAGTACCTGCAACCAACGTTGTGTCAGTCCTAGGACTGAGTATGGAAATCCCCTACACTCAAGCATAAATCCACACATTTGGTAAATATAATTGACTCTATGGGTGATTTTTCGGCCTAGTCCAAAACTCCTTAGCTTCGTTAGCTGCTATGTCTAATAAGGATAAATGTTCGATGATGATAGGTGGAAGTGGAGTAGATCTGAATATTAATGTGCGTAGGCCAACATCAACGTAGATTGACTTTGTGGGCTCATTGGGTTGTGGGATTTGTGGGTCACAACCATAGATTCGTGGTTGTTGTAGACCTGCTATGGTCATGTGCGGAATCAATTTCTAATCCCTAGTATCCAATAGTCGTATGCTTTTTCAGCCTCTATATTTAGAATTAATAGTTTCTTGACTTTTTTAGAGTATCTCAGGCGTTCGTGCAACTTGAATTCTTAAGCTAGTATCTATGTCTGTGAGAGTATCTCCTGTGTCTGGTTGTGGGACCAAAGGATCACAACCAAATGTTTGCTCTCTTTCAAGCCCTTCCACAGTCATGTGGGTATGTATCTAGGGTAATCTGTAGTTTGGCTGACTTGACCAAAACGTATACGCTTGGTCATCCTCTATATTCAACCCACTCAACTGTGAGCTGATCTGTTGTAAGTTTGTCGTTGTTTGGAAGATTTGGATCCTAAGACTTTGATCAATATCAGTTATCGTTGTGATGAGATTGGGTTGGGGCACGATTGGCTCGAATACGTATTCCCTGGGCTCTCTAGGGCCCGTGATTGTCATACAAAAGCAACAATATAAACTAAAAGCAGCAAAGTAAAATTAACTATGTGAAATATATCTATAACATATATAACTTCTATATTTTTTTGTTTTTTTCTGATGAACTTTTTGAATGAAATTGAAAGAGTAACCTTTTAATACATCTAGAAATTAACAATTGACACTAATAACAGACTAAAACAAACAAAGTAACCGAGTGTGGCTACTTGTCTATGTAATTTGTAGATCTACTCTAAACAATGAAATAATTGATCTAATCTATTTGTAAGACTATCGATCCTACCTCAGAAGTGAGGAATGAATCATAGTTTCTCAGAAACTATCAATCCCCACAGCTTCCCCGGCAATATCGAAAGTAAAATTAACTGAAATGAAATGATTAGCTATTCTATTTGATATGCTTCTAACTAGAACTTTGAAAGCTAGAACCTGGATTCTGTAGAACAGTGGCGAATCGATGGTGTGTGTGGCTTTGTCCCCTCAGTGTGATCTCCTCATTCCTTCGTGCTCACGTGGATCCAGAAAAGCATGTAATGCTAGCATCAATAGGAGTAGATATTGGAATAAAGACAGCTTTAAGATACAGACTGAATACAATGTGAGTAGGAGAGGGATAGCGCAAGAGTACAGAGCTTGGCTTATGCAATTCCTAGTGGGATTTATTATGAGTCATGCAGAATAAAATGTCCAGAACCTGAAACTATCTGTTTGAAGAACAAAACCTGCAACTTTAATGGCTTCCTATTGATGAACAAACTATCTTACTCCAATGGATTGGATGAAATAACAACAACATTTGCACAAGATGGATATGTGGCTTTCAAACAGCATAACAATGCTAACTAAGCATGCAAATGAACTAAACTATGACTTCTAAGCAAAATAAAAGACTGAACTACTTGAAATGAGAAATTGAGAGGTAAATTTGAGGGGCCATTTGCTTGAGCACAAGCCAACTATTTATAGCATTTGCATTCACCCAAGGTAAAAACCAAATTGAACTCTTAAACTATAAACAATGGCAAAACACTATTCAGGGGACCAAAATCATTAATGCAAGCTCAAGGCGGTGAAAAAAGCTGGTGAATCATTGATTTTTACGTGAGTCACATTAAAAGAGCATTCTAGAAACACGTAAAGGACCGCCACCCTGAGCAGGGTGGCGGTTATAGGACTGCCGCCCTATTTAGGGCGGTGGTCACGAGACCGCCACCCAGGCAGGGCGGTGGTTTCAGTAACTGAAGAGCAAAAGGCCAAAAAAAAGGGGAAAAGAGAAAAACAAAGCATGCAGGAGCTAAGTGGGGGATGTGGGATGTTAACGCATGTTTAGAGGGCTTTTTCGGATCCCGAACACCTTGCGAGGAGACCTGTATCATCATTGGGGCACATGTTATGTTGTTCGGCGGTGTGCAATACCCTCCAATTTTGGGTACGTACATATTGCCCCCTTAGAGAAGCATTTTAGCCATGAAGAGGCGTAAAATGGTGGGTCTAAGTATGGCGGTCCCGAAATGGGAAGTTAGAAATTATACCTGATACGTCCGTGTGTCGAAATGACGCCATCCAAAATTCCCACTACCTGCAAAATGAAAAGAGGAATCAAGTGCAGATAGACAAAATAGATCGGAAAATAAATGCTAAAATAATGGGAAATGAGGACGTACCATTTGTGTGAGGATAAAACTTACCTTCGTAGATGCACTCCAAACCTGCTGAAACAGGACATTCAAAACAAGTCAAGTTACTATATATGTAAAAGTGGGCCCATTTTCCTATTCATTTGCGCGTGTTGATTTGGTTGGTTTTGAGCTCTGGGACCCACGGTGATGGTTTCTTGAGAGTAGAGTCAAAACGTTCGTGATGGGATAGTGATCATGCCTCCACGAGCGGAACATCGACCCGCGAGATCACAAGTTAGTTTTCCTCAATTTATCATTTTCCCCCTCAATTTTAAAATGCTAAAATCTTTGTCGTGGGGGTTAATTTTAAAATGTTAGGTTCAAAAGGTCCATCTAGGGGGGGCGCCTACTGGGTAGGCTTTGTTTTTAGTTAAAATGGTCCTTTTTTGGTGTTTTTAGGCTTCTTTTTAGGATATAAAACCCGCGTGGGTTTTTGGGACACGACCGCCCGCCCAGGGGTGGCGATTACATGACCACCACCTTTAGGGTGGCGGTTCACATGACCGCCACCTTTAGGGTGGCGATTCTTGAAACCGCCTCCCTGCTCAGGGCGGCGGTTTTGCACAAAATGCCAAAAGAACACTCTATTTGAGATTGTTTTTGCATTTTTAGCATTTCTATGTGTTTTCATGATCTTTCCAGTATCACTTGGATGCTAACTTGCTCTATTTTGTGTGTTTTTGGGTGTATGCAGGCGAGGAGGAGTACATTCGGTGGAGCCGAGAGAGAGAGTGTGACTGGCTCCCAGTCAGTACTAGATGCACTTTCACAGGATGAGGAGGACACTCTTCAGAGGGCCAGGATACTACGTATCTCACGTGTTCCACATGTTGCACCATCCAGTCACATTCTTTGTGACTTATTCTCCTATTGGGATGCTGATCGGAACACCTTCCGATTACCAGGGGTCCGAGGTGAGTGGACCATCACTTTGGAGGATGTTTATCATATTCTGGGGGTCCCGATCATCGGGAGACGTCTTACCCTTGAGACAACAGGTTCGCGGGCCCAGATAGCACAGTGGGCCACTTATATGGGAGATGTAGTTATCTCCACGGGTTCAAAGAAGGGGGTCAGAGTTCGGTCTATTCCTAGCTTGCCCATCCCCTTGATTCGTCAGGCTATTATGGGGATCCTTGCCTCGAGACTGATCGGGGACAAGGGAGGAGACACATTGCTATATTGTTGGTCCCCCATCATTGCACAGATCGAGGGACATGGCCGGATTTACGCCTGGGGAGTAGATATACTTGGGACTACCTACCATGACTTGTACAGGGTAGTCCATTTACAGGGGTAGTCCTTGAGCCACCCGACCCTGGTCATGAGTTGGGTTTATGAGCACTTCATTCCTTATGGTAGAGGTGTAGAGGTGATAGATCCCGGAGCTGTGAGGGTAGCCAGATGGACAGATATGTCGGTGCTTAGAGCACCTCATCAGCCAGTTGCTTCTCTGACCACCGATGACATGGAGGCCACACCATATCAGACCATGGCAGGTATATGGGGTGAGGAGGCTCTTACTTTGATCTCCTGCTCCACCACAGGGCAGCTTATTGATGAGTGGGGCGAGTGGAGATACACCCCTTTGGCCGAGTTCCTCAGTAGTTTGGCCTACCTTACATGGGCATGCTTCCCCTAGTAGTGCCAGTATACAGGTCAGTTTGAGAGGCTAGAGGGGGTCCTAGAGGCCGGGGTTGGACAGTTGTTACTCCCTGGCATTCCTATTATGGCCAGGAGGGTAGTACGTGCCCGAGGGAGAGCCGGTGCTCCTCAGGCACCCTTGCTTGGATTGCCGTGGGTCCTGCCCATAGCAGTGATGACCCCATCGACATAGACTCCGAGTCCGAGGAGTTCACAGGGGGAGAGACAGAGGAGGAGACTGAGGAGGATAGTGATCCTGAGTGGCATGACACTCAGGATATCATGCAGGCAGAGAGGGCCGAGCAGAGTGCGAGAGAGAGTTACTCTGGTTTCAGAGGAGCCACTCTCCCAGGGCCATGGTGGGGAGGATGAGTCCATTTGCAGGACACTACGTTGCTCCAGCCATGGGAGGAGCACCTCAGTCAGCGGCGGCATCTGTGGTAGGTGTGGACCCTAGAGATCCATCCTGGAGGCCTGGTGATCCGAGTAAGTTACCATCCTTCCTTTTAATGTTTGTTTTTAGTTAGGATTTCCTTAGTTACTATCTCTCCTTTTGTTTGCACTTGTGTTTTATCTCTTGTTTCATTTCTAATTTTTTTTCTCCTCCTTTTTACAGAGACCGCCGATGAGTGGTGGGACCTGATTCGCAGGGTATGCACCGATACCCTGATGATTCCCATGGAGAGGACCCATGCAGAGCTATCTGTGGATGTCGGGGAGCCCTCAGCAGCTGGTAGACATACTGACGTCTTTCCCCTATCTGGCATGTGGCCAGGATGGTATCGACTCTCCGTATGGAGCTAGCGGGGTATAGGATAGCCGAGCGCCTGATGAGGAGTCATTCTCGTGGTGAGACTGTGGCTGCCCCTCGGGATCCTGAGCCCTCCGTGCACTCAGAGCGCCGGCGTAGCCGGAGTCCTAGGCATGGGTGTGCACCTTCAGAGGGGTCTCATAGGGATTGAGAAGCCACTTGGCTCTCCTAGATTTTTGCATGATATTTTTGTATATCTCGGGCTCTTTGAGCATTTTGACCATGCTTAGCGCATGATGGCATTGTATAGGAATTTTGATCATTATATATATATATATATATATATATATTCTTTTGGATCAGACCTTTGGTATTTATGGCTTTGTTTCCATTTCTGTTTCTCATGTGAACTGTGATATTATGCTTATATGCTTTTTAGAATGTATGCAATGGAGAACAAATGATACAAATGTTTACTTTCCTTTTGTATTTCATGATGCTGATATATGATAATGTAGATACAATGTGATTTTGAATCTTAGTTTCTTTAAGCAATTTTGGATACTTCATGTTTGTTTTGGCAAAGTGGTGAAGACAAACCGGTATGATGAGCAGATAGACTTGCCCCTCTCCTAACTCCACACAACTAGTAAGATGCGAGGGCTCATCACCGAGAGCTAGAAAGGGCACAAGTTATGAAATGTGTTGAAATGGTAGTGATGAGAGATAGACAAAGCTTTAGCGGAACCAAATTAGGATGCTACTAGCCTACTCCACTCGAGTGACTTCGTAGTTTTGGGATGCAACTTGCTTTGCGGTTTATCTAGACTTAGATCCGTAGATGGCCACATGGTAGACAAAATCTGGGTTTTAGGATTTTTAATTCTCTTGGAATTTTGGACATCTGATTCATTTGTTTTTGACTCAAGACTTCAAGATTTGAATTGTTTGTCTATGACCTTTTACGTTTGTTTGTCAAGAGGACCCCCTACACCTTGCCCCATGCTACTAGTAAGAAGTATGGGCTTATCACCATAGGCAAGATATAGGTGAGTAAGGGCATTTCCATCCTTTCCCAACCCTACGTCACTAGTAAGAGACGCAAGCTCATCACCGAAGGTTGGTGGGGCAAGGAAATGTGTAAATTTAAAATTTTCTGTTTGATTCTATATTTGACTTGTTTACTTGAGCAAAATGTCAGTATGTGCTTATTTCCAAAGAGATATACATATGGGATAGATGTGACATGATGAAGCTTCTAGAACAGACCATAGGCAAGACACCTATTCTAAGAAGAAACCAAAAGTGAGAACAAGCATGCAGATCTTGGTATGGTTACCAGTAAGACTTTGTCATTTCTAGCTTTATTTGATGAAATGATTCCAAAATAGCTGATGATATCATGGAAATGAAGAGGTATGATTAGAATGTTTATGCCAATACAATCAGAAGTTTGTAATGAATTGCTTTAAGAATAAATTCCTTGATCACAAGATTTATATGAAACAAATGACAAAATGAACCTGACTATATGAAGATGCAATGTAGATATAATTATATAAATAATGTTGGGTGCTTACGCGTAGAATCGTTTAAGGTGCAGGGAATTGACTGTTTCACCAAATTCCTCACCTTCTAGCGTACATAAGAGGTATGCACCATTTCCATAGTCTTTTGTGACTCGGTATGGGCCCAACCATTTGGGCCGGAACTTCCTTCCTTCACCGGTCTTTTTGTCGATCCGGTTGTCTAGCCTTAGAACTAGATCACCTTCATATATGTCACGTTCATAGACCTTCTTGTTATACTGCCGGCACATCTCGGTCAGCATAGACTCTGTGCCATTATTCAACATCTAACCTAGCTTCATCTAGGCTTTCTAGTTGGGAGAGACGTGCTTCTCTATAAGCATCTTCATCTAGAATCCCTTGTAATGAAATACGGAGACTGGGTATTTCAACCTCAAGTGGGAGAACTGCCTCTACCCCGAATACTAGTGAGAAAGGAGTCGCTCCTGTTGGTGTTCTTATTGAGGTTTGGTGGGCCCATAAGGCCGGATATAACTTCAAATGCCAATCTCGTTTGTTTTCTTTTACCATTTTAAGAAGAATGGATTTTAATATTTTGTTTGTGGCTTCAGCCTGTCCGTTGGCTTGAGGGTAATACAGAGAGGCTGTATGATGGCTTATTCTAAATTTATTACACAATTCGTGAACTTCGTCATTCTTAAAAGAAGTCCCATTATCTGAGATAATGATTTGCGGGACACCGTACCTGTAAATGATTTGGTTCAAAATGAACTTGGCGATTATAGAACCCAGTACAGTAGTAAGAGGCATGGCCTCTACCCACTTGGTAAAATATTCGGTGGCCGTGATTATAAAATTATGGCCATCTGTAGATGAGGGAGAGAATTTCCCTATTAAATCTAGGCCCCACGTAGAAAAGGGCCATGGAGTAGCAATTGGTTGTAGAGCTTGTGCTGGCATATGGATCTCGTGGGAGAACTCCTGGCACTTATGACACCTTCGTACAAACTCTACTGCGTCGTGTTCTAGAGTAGGCTAGAAATAGCCCATCCGATGTATTTTATGAGTGGTGGCATGGCCACCAAAGTGGCCTCCACACATTCCACTGTGAGATTCATGGAGAATCTTCTTGGATTCTTCTGTGTCGACACATCTTAGAAGCATTCCATCGAATGCTTTTCGATAGAGGACTTGCTCTATAATGACGTATTTCGCTATGATAATGTGTAACCACCTTCTTTGTTGTGGTGTGGCACCTTCTGGATATGTATGGTCCATGATATAATTAATAATATCAGTATACCAAAGACACTCAAAGATAGGAGGTCTGGTTTCGATGTAATATACGCATTCATCAGGAAAGTCCAGATCTACTAGATCGCCTCCATTTAATGGGTTATCAGCTAACCAATCCATGATGATTTGTCCTTTAACGGACTTCTGATTTACGAATGTTAATTCAAATTCACCCATTAAGGTTATAAAGCGTCCAACCTTTTTAGACAAGGACCCTGCGTGAGGAAAGTTTGTAAATGCTCTGTCTTTACAATGACTTTTGTTTCTTGATTTAGCATGTAATGTCTTAAGCATTTGGTTGCAAAGACTATGGTGAGGCATTCTCATTCTGCTTGTGTGTAGCGTGTTTCATAGTCGAGCAATGTTTGGCTAATGAAATAGATCACACGTTCTCTCTTGTCATCGTCTTCTTGAGCCAGCATACAGGCTAGCGAGACATTGGTGGCCCGCGAATATAAAATTAACGGGTGATCTGGCTTAGGTGGCATTAACGTAGGTGGTGATAACAAGAAATGCTTAACTGCGTTGAAAGCTTCATTGCAGTCTTTGGTCCAATCAATGCTATAATCTTTCTTGAGTAGATTGTTGATTGGATGGATGGTGAAACTTAAATCTGGGATGAATCTCTCGGATTGCACCAAGTCTTCCAAGAAATGACCTGATTCCAGATTCATCCGAAGGTGGCACCATTTCGAGAATAGCCTTAATTTTGGTTGGGTCAACATCGATCCCACGTGATGATATAATGTAACCTAGGAGTTTCCCTCCTGTTACGCCAAAAGACATTTTTCTGGATTTAGCGTGACTCCATATTCTATTAAACGTGAAAGAATGACGTGAAGCACTTCCGGATGGTCACAATGCTTCTTGGCCTTGGCCAACAAGTCATCTACGTAGGATTCCACAATTTTATGAATAAGATCATGAAATATATATGTCATAGCCCGTTGGTATGTAGCACCAGCGTTCTTGAGACCAAATGGCATAACAACATAGCAATAAGTTCCCCAAGGAGTTATAAACGTGGTTTTAGCTTGATCTTGTTCGGATATTCTGATTTGATTGTATCCGGAGAATCCATCCATGAGGGATAAAAGCTCAAATCCAGCAAAGTTGCGTCAACAATGACGTCTATGGATGGTAACGGGAAGTCATCCTTAGGACATGCTTTGTTAATGTCCCGAAGTCTATGCAGATGCATATCTTCCCATTCTTTTTTGAGGATGGGAATGATATTAGATACCCATTGAGAGTAATCGACTGGTTTGATGAATCCTACTTGGAGGAGTTTCATTACCTCCTCTTTCACCATGAGAGCTACCTTGGGTTTCATTGGTCTCGATTTTTGTTTAATCGGTTTTGCATCTGATTTAGTGATGAGGTTGTGTACCGCAATGTGGGGTGCAACTCCTGTCATTTCCTTATAATTAAATGCAAATGCCTTCTGATGTTCCTTGAGGATCCGAGTGTGTATTTCTACTTCTGATGGAGTTAACGAGGATCCTAACTTCAATATCCTTGGTTCATCTTCCGTTCGATGTTAATATCAATTGTTTCTTCGATTAGAGAAGTGTTACCTTCTTCAAACTCAGGCGGGGCTGGAGGTAGTTCAGCTCATCTCCATTCTCGACTGTGTATATGTTGAGTTCCTTTTGTGGGGGAAGCTCTGTCATGGGATTCCCGTAATAGGAAGATGAATGTGGGATCAAGGATAAATCTACTGTGTGATGGGTGAGATGTAACGCTGCATAGGCATTTAAGTAATCAAGAGTGGTTGTCTCACTATCAATGTGGTCTAGGATAGTAGATTTGTTCTCATCTCTGTTCATTAAACGAGGGCTTGACATTTGTTTTACTAATGGTTTGGTACGAAGGGATACCATAAAATGGGTATTTTCCAACTCATTGTTTGGAGTGAAGCGTGATGCTGAGGTTGCTATTGAATCAGCAAGGAGATTTTGTTCTCGTGGGATTGCTTCAATCGATATGAAGTCAAACTCCTTGCTTAAATTCAATACAGCTGTTTTGTAGAGCTGTAAGTGCTCGGCTTTGGTTTCATATACCTCAGCGACTTGGTTTGCTATCAATTGTGAGTCTCCTAACACCCTGATATTATTAGCACCAATCCTCTTAGCTAAGATGAGGCCAAGGAGGAGGGCTTCGTATTCAGCATCCGTTGTTTGTACATTCGAAGTTTAGTTTAAAGGAAAATGGTAGGACCTTTCCCTCGGGAGAAGTAAAGATTACACCCGCCCCAGCTCCATAACGACATCTAGCTCCATCAAAATGGAGAGTCCAATATTTCACTGGGAATATGGATGTTGGGACATTTGTTGTGTTAATATCTTCTACTTCCACCATGCAGAGATCTTCTGCTGGGAGAGAACCGACACCTAGGGTGTGTCCCATGCCTACCGAATCAAATGGTAGGAACATTGGTAGATCCTGTTCTAGCAATTCAACAATTTTTGTAGTAGTTCCTAATGATACTATTTCTATGATCTTAACTTCATCCTTGAGGGCTGGGATATTCTTGACTAGGTTCATAACTTCTAACTCGGTTGTAGGTATCAAATTTTCTTCTGGTTTCACGTCGGTTGGTTTATTAAGTTGGTTTGTTGGGAGTTCAAACTCAGAGTGAATGCCTGGCCTTTTCTTCAGGTCTTCTAGGTGTATATCGAATGGTTTTGGATCACCCTTGGCTATGAATATCTTTCCTAAGTGTAAAAACCTTACTTCTTGAAATAGCGTAGAAGGAATTGCCTTCATACGGTGTATCCATGGTCGGCCGAGGATCATATTATAGTTAGTTTCCGATCTATAATATAAAACTCAGTCAGGATTGTTTTGGGTCCTAAGGTGACCGGTAGTATTATAGTTCCAATCGAGGTGGCTTTAAGGCTATCATAGCCTCTTAGTGTATTTCGCGTCGTGGAGCAATTCGTTTCTCCATACCCTAGCTTTTGGAGAAAAGAAAAAGGGACTATGTTAACTGCTGCCCCATCATCAACCATCACGCACGTTTCACATAATTGTTATAAACCCATACTTGCAAGTGTAAGGCTGGATCACCTCGGCGTGCAATCTCAGTGTCTGTTGGCATTTTGTTTATTTTGAATATGAATTCGGTGTCCCTATCCGGCTGCCCGGAGGGTGGATATCAAAGTCTATATGGTTTACCTGTGTTTCGGGAGGTGGAGTGATGTTGATTAGATGACTTAAACCCAATGCTTCTAAAAGAGCAGCCCTGTGAGTAGGGGAGTTCTTCAATAAATCCAAAAAGGAGATGTGTGAGAAGGTTTTTGTTAAATCACTAATTAAATCATAGGCACCCACGGGTTTTATTAATACTTGTTGGATATTATCTGTTTCTAGTGGGTAGCTTGGACTTGGCTGAGAGGAATACTCTCGTGTCCTTGTTACAGACTTCTACGGGTAGTTTCGGCATCTAACTCCACTAAACCAACTATCTTGGGTCGTGGCTGACTTCCTAATTGTGGCACAACTAATGGATTTAGTGAAGTTGAGGCTTCATGATCGTTGTTTCCTATCATTACACCCTTGTTTGTCCCATTTGGATTTAACCTGTTGTTGTTGTGATTTGGGAGCGGATCATTGAAGATTTTAAGGGGTGCATTCTGAGGGGAAACTGCCCCTGTAAAAGTATTTGGTGCTGGTGAGCGTAGGATCTGCCAAGAACATATCTATGAAAAGTTGTCTTTGTTCTTCTGGCAAGCGTTGCATGAATTTATTGTAGTCACGACACGTTCTAGTGTCATGGCCTCGAATTTTGTGGAAACCACAATACGAGTTAGGATTGTAATTCCTAGTCTGCTGGTTTGGTGCATATTGTGGCCCAAAACCTTGATCAAACCGTTGCTTATTAGGATTAAAGTTTTGCATTTGTTGTCTTTGGTTTGAATTCTGGTTTTGATACCTAGTTGAATTTTGGCTTGAACCCTGTGCAAGGTTTCACCGTTGTTGTTGTTGTTGTGGATGATTAAAATCCACTGCATTGATTGTTGGGGTAAAGTTGTTGTTTCGTTGGTTGTTTATTAGTGGTGGCGTATTCACAACATTTACCTTTTTAGCCTGATCAGTTACTCCATCTGTTGTCACTCCATGATTTTTATTGAGGATTTTAGGTCCTTGATTGATATTTGTGGTAGTTGGATAAGTCGTAGTATTCTGGTTGGAGGTGATTAACCTCCCATTTGTTCCATACATCTTACGACCGCTATCTATTGCCGCTTGATCTATTCAGAGAGCGCTCTCAAGTACTTCATCGTAAGTCCTTAGTGGGAACTTCTGGACTTCTTCCTTCACTTCTCTGCTGAGAGAATGAAGGAATAAATCACATAGTTCCATTTGGTCCATATTTGGAGCACTGGCTAAAGAATAAAGAACTGTACGCCACCTCTGGATGAAATGAGCAACAGATTCATTGTGTTCCTGCTTAATATGCAAGAATTCCCTGATTCCTATTCTTAATAGTTTGTTCATGTCAAATGCCTTAATGAACTCTGAAATGAGTTGTTTAAACAAATGGATGGAAGCCTCAGGTATTCTATAATACCAATCGAGAGCGATGCCTTCCAAAGTTTTGGGGAATATTTTAGCAACAACCCCATCCCAAGGGAGTAGTTCTCGAATAGCTGTGGCGTAAGCCTTGATATGTGCATTCGGATCTCCCTCACCTTTGTACTTGGGAAAATCGGGAAGAGGTCTTGGAAGCATGATGCTCCGTATGGTAAAATCTAAAGGCTCTTTCAAGTATTCTGAATATGTCCCTATCGCATAGGTTTCGACCATTGATGGTGCCTGCTGAGGGGGTGGTGGTGGAATGGGTTGTTGATATGGCATAGCATATGTTGGTGGGAGCATAAGGAAACCCCTGTGGTTGAGTAAAAATACCGGGAGAGGAGAACATATCCCCTTGTGGTGACTTGGAATACATGTTTAAGTATGAAGGGGTATTGTCCAAGAATGGATTATTTTGTACTAGACCGGGAGGTATCAGAATGGTGTTAGAAATGACGGTTCTTGCTGGGGTTTGTTGTGAATACTGAGGAGTCACACCTAACGTACCTATTCCTGTGAGGAGGTCTATTTGGCTAGGATTAGAATTTCCTGCCTGCATGAGTTGGGAATTTTGATTTGCTTGAGCAAGTTCTAACCCCCTCACTTTTTCTACTAACGTTGAAATGACTTCATTTGGGGAAGTCACGGTATTTTGCTTTAGTGGTGTTTGTTGTATATCTTGGTGTTGTATAGGCATGTGATATCCTGCTATGAATTGATTGTTGCCTTGCCAAGTTTCCCCAAGGGCATTCCCTATATGTAGTGGCATGGAGGTATTTTCTTGAAAAGAGACCTCGGGTTGCGTTTGTAAACTCCCTATGGGTGGGTACATACTCCGAGAGCGTTGTTCATTCCTGGCATAACGTACCGAATGTTCATTATCTAAAACCAGGTATGGGTCTGATTGCCTACTAATTTGTGGTCTCAGTAGTATTTGAGGAGATGAACTAGATTCTCCTGTGAGCGTCATATTGTTTGAGCCTGAAGGCTCTATTTGTTGTGTTTGAGCGAGCTGATCCCACTCCTCTGTTTGGAAAGATGAGCCATATCTGATCTTTGGAGATGGAGTTTGTGTTGATAATTGGTTATCTGAATAGTTGTCACCCCATACGGAGAGTGAGGGCGATGATTGTCTATTCAGTTGAGCGTAGTATGCCTCAAGACCTAAGAGAGGTCTACCGTATGCATCGAATCCCGACATATTCGGGGGGTATATGAATACCCGCAGAATAATGGGAAAGAGCGAAGATGGATGAAAGAAGATGAGACACTAAGAGAGAAGGTGAAAAGAGTCAGTTTAATTTAAAAGAACAGAGTTCACCAATTTTGTTGGTGAATGATTGAAAGGTAAGAAAAGGTTCACGTCGGGTTCACCAATTTTGTACGATGGAAAAGTGACAAGCGAGTGGAAATCTACAAGTAACTTTTCCTCGCACCCGACCTCCCGAGGTCATGCCGAGACAGCCGGTGGGGATTGAATATGCATGGGATGCAGACAAACTAGTTAGGAAATCTGATGTCTTCGACGCGCACTAGTGGAATTTGTGAATCTAAGGCAAAGAAGGCCCTCCTAACTGAACTGGCATGATAGATCGATCAGCAAGGATGACTGCTCGAAGGCTCCAATCAATATCGAGCTCTGGCGTGATTCGGTCTATGGGTTGTGGAATACGTGGAAAATGACCTGGGATAGTTTCGTGTATGTCTCCCGATAAGGTCATAGGGTGGATGGTAAATATAATTGACTCTATGGGTGATTCTCTGGCCTAGTCCAGAACTCCTTAGCTTCATTAGCTGCTATGTCTAATAAGGATAACTGTTTGATGATGATAGGTGGAAGTGGAGTAGATCTGAATATTAATGTGCGTAGGCCAACATCAACGTCAGATTGACCTATGGGCTCGTTGGGTTGTGGGATTTGTGGGTCACAACCGTAGATTCGTGGTTGTTGTAGACCTGCTATGGTCATGTGTGGAATCAATCTCTAATCCCTAGTATCCAATAGTCATATGCTTTTTCAGCCTCTATATTTAGAATTAACAGTTGCTTGACTTTTTCAGAGTATCTCACAGGTGTTCGTGCAACTTGAATTCTTAAGCTGGTATCTATGTCTGTGAGAGTATCTCCTGCGTCTGGTTGTGGGACCAAAGGATCACAACCGAACGTTTCTCTCTTTCAAGCCCTTCCACAGTCATGTGGGTATGTATCTAGGTAATATGTAGTTTGGCTGATCTTGACCAAAATGTAT
The DNA here is from genome assembly GCA_018340775.1 of Taxus wallichiana var. yunnanensis. Lineage (NCBI taxonomy): Eukaryota > Viridiplantae > Streptophyta > Pinopsida > Cupressales > Taxaceae > Taxus > Taxus wallichiana. Next base: position 559,092,974 of record CM031234.1, read on the forward strand.
ATACTTGGTCATCCTCTATATTCAACCCACTCAACTGTGAGCTGATCTGTTGTAAGTTTGTCCTTGTTTTGAAGATTTGGATCCTAAGATTTTGATCAATATCAGTTATCATTGTGACGAGATTGGGTTGGGGCACGATTGGCTCAAATACGTATTCCCTGGGCTCTCTAGGGCCCGTGATTGTCATACAAAAGCAACAATATAAACTAAATGCAGCAAAGCAAAATTAACTATATGAAATATATCTAGAACATATATAACTTCTATATTTTTGTGTTTTCCTGATGAAATTTTTGAACGAAATTGAAAGAGTAACCTTTTAATACATCTAGAAATTAACAATTGACACTAATAACAGACTAAAACAAACAAAGTAACCGAGTGTGGCTACTTGTCTGTGTAATTTGTAGATCTACTCTAAACAATGAAATAACTGATCTAATCTATTTGTAAGACTATCGATCCTACCTCAGAAGTGAGGAATGAATCATAGTTTCTCAGAAACTATCAATCCCCATAGCTTCCCGGCAATATCGAAAGTAAAATTAACTGAAATGAAATGATTAGCTATTCTATTTGATATGCTTCTAACTAGAACTTTGAAAGCTAGAACCTGGATTCTACAAAATAGTGGCGAATCCGATGGTGTGTGTGGCTTTGTCCCCTCAGTGTGATCTCCTCGTTCCTTCGTGCTCACGTGGATCCAGAAAAGCGTGTAATGCTAGCATCAATAGGAGTAGATATTGGAATAAAGACAGCTTTAAGATACAGACTGAATACAATGTGAGTAGGAGAGGGATAGCGCAAGAGTATAGAGCTTGGCTTATGCAATTCCTAGCGGGATTTATTGCGAGTCATGTAGAATAAAACATCTAGAACCTGAAACTATCTTGTTTGAAGAACAAAACCTGCAACTTTAATGGCTTCCTATTGATGAACAAACTATCTTACTCCAATGGATTGGATGAAATAACAAAAACATTTGCACAAGATGGATATGTGGCTTTCAAATAGCATAACAATGCTAACTAAGCATGCAAATGAACTAAACTATGACTTCTAAAAAATAAAAGACTGAACTACTGAAATGAGAAATTGAGAGGTAAATTTTGAGGGGCCATTTGCTTGAGCACAAGCCAACTATTTATAGCATTTGCATTTACCCAAGGTAAAAACCAAATTGAACTCTTAAACTATAAACAATGGCAAAACACTATTCCAGGGACCAAAATCATTAATGCAAGCTCAAGGCGGTGAAAAAAGCTAGTGAATCATTGATTTTTACGTGAGTCAGAAGAGAAAAAGGCCAAAAAAAGGGGAAAAGAGAAAAATAAAGCATGCAGGAGTTAAGCGGGGGATGCGTGATGTTAACGCATGTTTAGAGGGCTTTTCCAGATCCCAAACACCTTGCGAAGAGACTTGTATCATCATTGGGGCACGTGTTATCTTTTGTTTCGGTGGTGCAAGTACCCTCCAATTTTGGGTACGTACAAACACGAGATGCTAATCAAACATCACGATCAATAAGATGAAAGCAATTCACCGAATAACTTTACATAAACCTTTTGCAACCAAATGAGCAACAATATCATATATTATTATGGAACTCAATGCAATACATTGAGAATGGGCCTTCTTAAATAGTAAAGGAATAACAATCTAAGAATCGGTCAAGGTCGTAGATCAAGCCATAAATCAAAGAAATAACTAGTCATCAAAGAACTAGTTAAGACCATAGATTTATGAGAGAACTAGACATCGAGTGATCTAGTCAATACCATAGGTCTAGGAAATAACTAGTCAATACCATAGATCAAGGAAAGAACTATACCTAACAACTAGATAATATCTCCTATTATCTAAATAAATAAAAAGAAATATCCACACACATAAGTGGGTGAAGATAAATATAATAAAGGTAAATAATGTACCTAGGTGAACATGAGCAAAGGTAAATACCTACTCTAACACCCCCTCAAGTGAAGCTAGGGGCCAAAATAGAAGTGGCATGTCCACAAAGATGAGTCCCAAAGAACTAGGCACGATAAGGTACTCATGTACAATATATCCATGAAGAAATCTCAAACCAAAAGAAAGAAATAATCCTGCTATAAGGAAAAGAAAGAAGAAGAAGAAGGAAGATGTTATCACGAACATCCCCAAGAACAATTTCCAAAACCCCAATCATTCCACGCAACTCAAGGTAGCGAGGTGATGTAAAAGTCTTCGTAAAGATGTCGAAAACTCCGCTACTAAGTGGAAGGTACTCCAAGAAAAGAACTCCATCCTGAATGTGTTGCCAAATGAAGTGGATGTGTATCTCGATATGCTTGGTCCGCTGGTGCTCAGCTAGGTTATGAGAAATGTGAATTGCACTTTGGTTATCACACCAAAGTACAATTGGTGAATCCTGTAGGAATCCAAACTCTATCAATAACTGGTGAAGCCAAAGAATCTGTTGATTCGTTGTAATTGTTGCCTTGTACTCTGCCTCTGAAGATGAAAGTGCAATAGCCTATTACTTTTTACATGCCCAAGCAATTAGAGAAGAACCAAGACAGAAAAAGATAGCCAAAAGTAGAACACCTGTCATCAATAGAACCTACCCAATCTGAATCTGTATACCCAACCAACTGAGTAGAACCCCTAGTGTAGTGTAGGCCAAAGTGGGAAGTGCCCTGTAAATAGCATAAAATCCTTTTAGCAGCCCGGTGACTACTATGAGGAGAATGTGCAAACCAAGATACAAGCCCTACTGCAAATGAAATATCAGGGCAAGTATGGGTCAAGTACATGAGACTCCCAACCAATTACCTATACAATGTAGGATCACAAAGTGGTGTGGTACATGTGGATGTAAGAGTAACTCAGACATGAAAAGGAGATGGACTTGGTTTGCAATCAGCCATATCAAAGCACCTAAGAAGATCATGGGTGTACTTTTGCCGACTCAAATGAATCTCTACGAACTGCATCGAGAAATCTACAAACCAAGGAAATAATGTAATAGCCTAAGATATGTCATGTCAAACTGTGTAGAAAGATCCCTCTAAATACTTTGACTATGGGAAGAAGAGCTGCCAGTAAGTAACATATCATCAACATACAAGACAAGTATCACAATATCCTCACCAACATGCTGGAGATACATTGTATGATTGAAATGGCAATGAACAAAACCAGTAGATAGAAGAAAAAAATCCATCTTCTCATACCAAGCCCGAGGGGCTTGTTTGAGACCGTATAGAGACCTTCAGAGCCTACAAACAAGAGAAGAATCCTGAACAAATCTAGTCAGCTGCTCCATATATATTTCCTCTTATAGATCTCCATATAAGAAGGCACTCTTCACGTCCATCCGGTATATGGGCCACCCCGTGATACTGAGTAATATAACAAGTACAAGGCATACAGAATCCATCTTGACAATGGGTGTAAAAGTCTCAGAGTAATCAATACCTTCTACTTGTGAAAAACCCTTTGTAACAAGACAAGCCTTATACTTGACAATGGACCCATCAGCTACATATTTGGTTGGTATACCCACTTACACCTAACCATATTTCTTCCTTCAGGAAAAGATACAAATCCCAAGCATGATTCTTCATCAAAGAAGAATACTCATTTTGTCATCACATCATCCCACTCTAGTATCCCATGAGACTTTGAAAAGGAATGTGGATCCTCGAAATTGCCTCGACACAAAATTCCAGAACATGTAGAATGTGCATGATGATGCCTAGTGGGTGGAAGATCCTCTATGAAAGGTGTTTCCTCAGAAACTGTAGTATGAGCACACTTAGGCATAGTGACAACATCAGTGGGAATAGGATCCTCAATGACATCGATAACCTCCTCATTAATCTCCTCAAAGAAAGGATCCTCAAGATGAGATGAATAAGAAGAAGGAATGGAAGAAGATGAAGAATCATGAGGAGTGAAATGCTCATCAAACTGAACATGTGTTTGAAAAATAATATCATGTGTATCAGGATCTAAAAGATGATAAGCTCTCATGTCCTCATAATACCATACAAAGATCAAGGGTTTACTCTTCTTATCTAAAGCTTTCCTTTTCTTCTTTAGCACAAAGGCCCAAGCATGGCTCCCAAAGACTCAAAAAAATGAGACATTTGGCTTAGTGTTGGACCAAGCTTCCTCATGGATTCAAATGCTCAAGTGCTTTGTGTGGTGTGTGATTCTGAATATAGTTAGCACAATTAACTACTTCCGCCCAATAGATCGGAGGTATATCTCTAGAATGCATCATACGATTAGCCATTTCCTTCAAAGTTCTATTTTTCCTTTCGCAATCCATTATATTGTGGAGTATGAGGAAAAAATGCTGGTGAATAATGCCTTGAGTTGCCAAAAATTCAGAAAACTCATTCTTGAGTACTCCCCCATTATTAGTGTGAAGGTTCTTTATGCTACTAGAAGATTGTTTCTCAACCAAAGCCTTGAAGACTTTGAAGTGTGAAAAAACATCACTTTTGTACTTGAGAAAATAAACCCAAGTACGCCTTGAGAAATTATCAATAAATGTAAGTGCATACTTAGCTCCATTGAAAGATGGGGTAGGAAAAACCATCAAGTCACTATGCACAAGCTCAAGTGGTGAAGAAGATCTCTTAGAAAAATTCTTAGGAAAAGGATCTTGGTATTGTTTCCTAATGCACAACCATTAAAAACTCCCTCAAGACAAGAAACTCTAGGAAGACCATCTACCATACCATGAGTGCTCAACTCCTTCAAATATCTGTAATTGAGATGTCCAAATCTTTCATGCCAAAGTTTACTCTCTAAATCTGAATGAGAAACCAATCCTGTCCCTATAGAAGAAGTGTCATCAAAACCCTCAAAGTGATATAGTCTTGAAATATGATAAACAATACCCTGAGCAATAAGTGAATAAGGCTCCAAAGAAAGTTCTTACTTCTACCCCATATGTGTAAAAGTCATTGTTTTCCATTGACCAGAATGACAAATTTGATATACATAAAGCAAATTTGTAGTGATGTCAAGAACATATAGTACATCTTGGATATTGTCACCATCAATTTGTATATCACATTTTCCCTTAATAGAAAGAAAGGAAGAATCTTCAACCTCAATTTTGGAAGTAGAACTCAAACCTAGAGAAATAAAAGACTCCTTGGAAGAAGTCATGTGATGAGAAGCACTAGAATCTATAACCCAATTGTCTGTAAGTGGTGACTGAGATCTTCCAACAACATTAAGTACTTTTCCATGCTGATTAGAAGGAGGTGGAGTGGAGATAGAAATTTTGTGTTTCTTGACTACATCCTCTAAGGCTTGCATTTTCTTATAACACCTATTTTCTTCATGATTACCACTCCCACAAAAAGAGCATGAGCAACTAGACTTATTCTTGTATTTTATATATATATATAGGAAAATATATATATATATATATATATATATATATATATATATATATATATGGCTCCATATATATTTCCTTATTTTTTTGTGGGGAGCGATAAGAATATTGTTCCAAGCCGCGATCTCGGATGATAATAGCACACCACATTAGATTTACAAAGTAGAAGAGCTAAATTACCATATATGGAGATCCATCATAATCCATAATGCTCAATACATTACAATAGAATGACTTGAATTATTCAATAAGAAAGATGTACATATAGGAGGAGGAAAGTCCAACTACTACCTAAATCAATGGTGAAGAACTCCCACTAACTGATATTAGTAGTTAAGTTAACTCTCAAAGACCAGTAAGCTCATTCAACATAACTGAGAAGCTAACTCCACACAACTAGTACACCTAAGCAAGCTAACCCAACAAGTGTAGGGCTAACACAAATGTAAGAATTATCCTAATAAATAAATAAAAGGATAAATAATAACCTACACTAACACTCTCCGTTAGCATAGCTTAGGTAGGTGAAAAAGAAGGTGGGTCCCGGCAACAATGCACGATGAGGTAACCACATATAACAACTGGGAAAAATGGACACCGCAAGGTACCCAAAACCAGTAATAACAAAGTAGAGAGAAAAATTCTTGCTGCAAGATATCCTCAGAAGCTCAACTCAAAAACTTGTACAATGTTGAAGAAGTGTGGTGCACACTATGGTCTGAATCCACTACTCGATCATATAACTCAAAAACAACTGACATTGGGCTTCACCAAAATAGCTCCATGTAAGGAGACTATCAATGGAGTGATGTTGAAAAGTGAAAAAAAAACACCAAACATAATTTGATCAATTGCTACAAATAGGTGTGCCACGATCCAAGAAAAACCAAGGTAACAAGGCAAGGACATGAGATCCAAATAAATAGGAGTGCCACGATCTAAGAAAAAGCCAAGGTAACAAGGCAAGGGCACAAAACCCGAAGAAGCAGTATCAACACCACACCCTCCCATACTGCAAAATGGGTAGAGTGACACCACAGATCTGTATGAGTTGTCAAAATCAACTACTCAAACACTGACAAACTAACATTGGGCTCCACCAGAATAGCTCCCCCACAAGAGAGACTGTCAACATGCCAAAAAAGTGTCAAAAATACAGATCCAAAATATCTCAACAAACAAGAGAGAGATATAAATGTATACACCCAAAGATACAAGAATGAAATACCCAAAACACCCTCCCGAATTTGGCACTTTATAATTGAGTGCATGTCAATATTACAATGAGTAACAATACCTTTTACATTTGAAATATGTGTATAAAAATGTCACCAATGCGTAGATCTCGAAAAAATACACAATTTCAAAAAAAGATCACCTTAATCCGAGCTACGGATCAAAAGTTATGAGCTCTACAAGGTTTTGCTATTAAAATAATATTTTAATGCTGATCTTTTAAAAGGTACACGTGACACCCAAATGTCCAAAGGGTAAAAGAGTGCATCCACATGATACATGCTTGCGACCAAAGGATAAAAGCTTACACCCAAAACCTAAAATGTTTAGAGGGTAAATCATTGCATCTAGAGGGTACACGTTAATATCCAATGGATAAAAGAATGCACCCGAGGGGCATGCGGATCTATGTCTAGTGGATAAAAGACTGCATCTAAAACCAAAATACCCAGAGGGTAAAATAATGCATCTCGAAAGCTACACGCTTATATCCAATGGATAAAAGAATGCACCCATAGGGTACATATCTGCATCCAGTGGATAAAAGACTACATCTAAAACTAAAATATCCAGAGGGTAAAAGAATGCATCCAAAAGGTACACGCTTATATCTAATGGATAAAAGAATGCACCCATAGGGTACAGATCTGCGTCCAGTGGATAAAATACTACATCCAAAACTGAAATACCCAGAGGGTAAAAGAATGCATCTCGAAAGGTACATGCTTATATCCAATGGATAAAAGAATGCACCCATAGGGTACAGATCGCATCCAGGGATAAAGATCGCATCCAAAACTGAAATACCCAGAGGGTAAAAGAATGCATCCAGAAGGTACACACTTATATCCAATGGATAAAAGAATGCACCCAAATTTGACTATCTCAAAACATGGTCGAGTTTACAATCGATTCTATGGTTTTGGCACCTTCCAAATCCAATGGCGCACTTTGTTTTACATAAAAATGCATGTTGTAGAAAAGTGCTAACAAAATCTGAATACATGAAAAAATAAACTCTTACTTATAAAGAAAAACTTACTGGATGTTTACATCATCTATCGTTCGATACCATGAAAGCAACGATAAGAATATTGTTCCAAGCTATGATCTCGAGATGATAATAGCACACCACATTAGATTTGCAAAATGAAGAGCTAAAATACCATATATGGACCTGCAGAAGGTGGCAAAACCTTAAGATCGACTATAAAGTCGACCATTTTGGGAGGCGATCATTTTTGGTTTTTATTGTGTAGAGAAACATATTGGATTCACCTCGGGATTCATGCCACACAAAAAGGAAATCTATAAATATTTTTCGGGTTTCTTTGGGCTTCTTGAGATCCGATCTAGGTTTTTTTTGTTGTGGCATAGCATTTTCAGTTTTCGCATAGGAGGTCTTTTTCAAAAAGACATTTCTTTCATTTTTTGGTAGGGGTCCACGGATGATGTGCACTACTAATACTTTTTCAGGAAAATCCGTAGACTACTATTTTGGGCAGCTAGACTTATTCTTGAAGTGGCATGCTGCAAAAAATTGATAACAAATTCCATATACATGAAAAAATAAACCCTTGCTTGCAAAGAAAAACTTATTGGATGTCTACATCATCTATCGCTCTGATACCATGAAAGGAATGATAACTAGATCATGCTAAGCCAAGAACACATATGTTAATCAAACATCACGATCACTAAGATGAAATCAATTCACCAGAATAACTTTACATAAACATTTGCAAACAAATGAGCAGCAATATCATATATTATTATGGAACTCAATGCAATACATTGAGAATGGGCCTTGCTTAAATAGGCAAGGAATAACAATCTAAGAACCAGTCAAGGTCATAGATCAAGCCATAAATCAAGGAAATAACTAGTCATCAAAGAACTAGTCCATTGATCTATGAGAGAACTAGACATCAATGATCTAGTCAATACCATAGATCTAGGAAAGAACTAGTCAATACCATAGATCAAGGAAAGAACTATACCTAACAACTAGATAATATCTCCTAATATCTAAATAAATAAAAGAAATATCCACACACATAAGTGGGTGAGGATAAATACAATAAAGGTAAATAAAGTACCTAGGTGAACATGAGCTAAGGTAAATACCTACTCTAACAAAAAGAGAGAGATAGCGATAGGAGAGAGAGAGGTTGTTTCTTCACACATTCACACTTCCATATTCTATTAGTTTTTAGATATAAGAGTAAGGAAAGGAGGGAGAAAGTCTAGGATTCATTTTCTTTTCAAATCACCATAACATCTCATATCCAATTTTCATTCCCTTTCAAACTCATGTACATTTGACCCATTTACATTTTCAAAACTCTAGAGAGAGAAAGGGGAAGAGAGAGAAAGTATGGAATTCATTTTATTTTCTATTCATCATATCATAACCACATACATTATCCAATTTTAATTTCATTTCAACCCATAAACATTTATAACTTATTTACATTTTTATAACCAATTAAAATATCATAGTTACTTCTAGAAAGAGAAAAGGAAGAGAGAGAAACATCATGATTTCTGAAAAAAAAATATTCATACAATAATTTGATCAATTCATACTCTATAAAGTGTGGAAATGATATCTACAAGGTTCTGAGTTAGTTAGGAGTCAACAAAACCCTTAGAAGGTGTGTTTAGCTAAAGTTGTAATTTTGGTGCAAGTTGGTGAAACATCTAAAGTGCTCACAAATTGGGCCTTGAAAACACTTGTTTTAAGGTTGAACAAAAAATTTATGATTCATGTGTACTCTCCCATATACATAGAATTCATTGTGTCTAATGAAATTTTACTATGACGATCGACGCCCAAGTTATAAGGGATACTGCTGGGACCGAGTTATCATAATTGCGTCAACAACTCTTGTCGCATAAAGTGACAGTGGGATCTAAAACCCACTTGTAAAACTAGTTTCCAAAGGTGTTTTCAATGGAATTAAAGTGGTTTATGATTCTCTTGTTGGTAATCTTGAGGTAGGTGGTAGGGGTTTTTAATTTCTCTCAAACTAAGTGGCAACCGTAAGATGAAACCAATCATGTTTTATTAAAACAAACACGTCACACAAGTGACTGTTAAGCTAAGTGGCTTAGAAATTTGACTTTCAAGGATGCTAAATAAATTCAAACGACTTGGCTAAGTAACCCCATGGTATCCCATGTTACCAAGGGTCATACTAGGAGTTTTGAGTTTGCGGTATACTTGGGTGTAGTGTTCCATACGCGTGACTTTCAAGATCATAGTTTTATTCTTTCTTTTTTTTGTTGATGTTTTGAGAGTTCACATCAAGGAAAATATTTTGTCATTTTTTGAAATTATGCTCCTATCATTCAAAATTTAATTTTGAAAAAGTTGGAAATGATGAAGTGAAATTTAATGCAAGCGAAAAGGGAAAAAGCGTATACGTACCCAAAATTGTAAGGTATTGTACTACCGGAATAGTGTAACAAGTGCCCCAATGATGATACAGGTCTCCTCGCAAGGTGTTCGGGATCCGAAAAAGCCCTCGGAGTATGCGTTAACATCCGCATGCCCCGCTTAGCCCCCACGTCCTTTGTTTTTCCCTTTTTCCCTCTTTTCTTGGCCTTTTGCCCTTCAGTTACGAAACCGCCGCCCTGCCTGGGTGGTAGTCTCGTGACCGCCGCCCTGATCAGGGCGGTGGTCCTGTAACCGCCACCCTGCTTAGAGCGGTGGTCTTGCACGCATTTTCTCAGAAAGCGCTTTGACGCAACTCACGTAAAATATCAACGTTTCGCTATCTTTTCTTTGCCGACTTGGGCTTGCATTTATGTTTTTGGTCCCCTGGAATAGTGTTTGGCCATTGTTTATGGTTTTTAGAGTTCAGTTTGGTTTTGATCTTTGGGTGAATGAAAGCTATAAATAAATGGTTTGTGCATAAGCAAATGGTCTGCCCCTCATTCACTTTCATGCTCTGATTTTCATAGTTCAGTCTTTTATTTTGTTTAGAAGCCATAAGTTTTAATTCCTTGCATGCTTAGTTAGCATTGTTCAGCTGTTGGTAAGCCACATACCCATCTTGTGCAGGCAGTACTGTTATTTCACCCAATCTGGCCCTAAAGTTTGTCTTTGAATTTCTCTTTGCATTAGATTTAGCTTTCATCTTGCTTACAGTGCTTGGTTTAGTTCATTATATGTCTAGTTAGCATTGTTCAATTGTTGGTAAGCCACATATCCAGCTTGTGCAAACGGTGTTGTTGTTTTATCCAATCCATTGGAGTAGAATAGCTTAGGAAGCCATTAAAGTTGCAGGTTTTCTCTTCAAACAAGATAGTTTCAGGTTATGGTCGCTTTATGTTACATGACTCGCAAAGTAAAATCCCGCTAGGAATTGCATAAGCCAAGCTCGTACACTTGCGCTATCCCTCTCCTACTCGCATTTTCAGTCTACATTCTGAGCTGTCCTTGTCCCAATATCTATTTTTGCCGATACTAGCATTACACGCTTTTCCGGATCCATGTGAACACGAAGCAACGAGGAGATCACACTGAGGGGACAAGATCACATACACCATCGGATTCGCCACTGTTCTGCGGAATCCAGGTTCTAGATTTCAAAGTTTTAGTTAGAATCATATCAAATAAAGTAGTTAAAATTGCTTCATTTCAGTAGATTCTATTCTCGACATTGCCAGGGAAGCTGTGGGGATTGATAGTTTCTGAGAAACTATGATTCACTCTTCACTTCTGAGGTAGGATCGAGAATTTCACAAATAGATCAAGCAAGTTATTTCATTATTTAGAATAAGTCTACAAATCGCACAGGCAAATAACTACACTCGGTTATCTTGTTTGTTTTAAATTGTTATTTAGTTGTTATTTCTAGATACATTTAAATAGCTGCTTTTCTTCTCATAAAGTTAAATGCAAAAATAGAAGTTATATATGTTTTAGTTTTATTCCACGTAGTTAGAATTTGCTTTATTACAGTTAGATTTACATTTTATTTTGTATGACAATCACGGGACCCCGGGAGCCCAGGGAATACATATTTGAGCCAATCGTGCCTCAACCAAACCTCATCACAACAATAGTTGACATAGACCAAAATCTCATAATACAAGTCTTCCAAACAACAACAGATTTACAACTGATCAGTTCTCAGTTGAGAGGGTTAAATATAGAAGACGACCAACCATACACGTTTTGGTCAAATCAATCGAACTATAGATTACCCTAGGCAAACATTCACATGACTGTAGAGGGTTCGAAGAGAACAAACCTTTGGTTGTGATCCTTTGGTCCCATGACCGAGATGCAGGAGACACTCGACAAACATAGATACTAGTTTAAGGATCCAAGTTGCACGAATGCCCGTGAGATATTCTGAGAAAATCATGCGGTTATTGGTCCTAAATATAGAAGCTAAGAAAGCATATGATTACTCGGATACTAAGAATTAGGAATTGATTTCGTATATGACCATAACAGACCGCAACAACCAAGAGTCTACGGTTGTGACCCACAAGTCCCCATGACCTAACAAATCCATAAGTCAATCAGATATAAATACTAGCCTACGCACACACTAGTGTTCCAATCCACTCCACTTCCACCCATCATCATCGAACAATTGTCCTTACTAGATATAATGGCTAACGAAGCTAGAGAATTCTCGGACTAGGCCCAGAGAATCGTCCTTAGAGTCAATTGTTTCCACCATCCACCATATGACCTTATCGGAGACATACACAAAACTATCCCGTGTCATTTCCACGTATTCCACAACCCATAGATGAATCACGCCGAGCTTGATATTGATATGAGCCTTCGAGCAGTCATCCTTGCCGATCGATCTATCACACCAATCCAAGTTAAAAGGGCCTTCTTTGCCTTAGATTTGTAAATTCCATTAGTACGTATCGAAGACATTAGATTACCTAACTAGTTTGTCTGCATCCCACGCATATTCCATCCCCACCGGCTGTCTCGGCACGACCTCAGGAGGTCGGGTATGCGGAAGAGTTGCCTGTAGATTCCCACGCTCGCTTGTCACTTTTCCGGCGTACAAAATTGGTGAACCCGACTTGAAGCAAAAAAATTAGTGAAGCTGACGTAAACTTCCTACTTTCTCGTTCGGAGTCATAGTATCACGTGTTCTTTCACAAATCACCTTCGCTCCTTCCCATTATTTTGCGGGTATTCATATACCCCCGAATATGTCGGGATTTGATGCATATGACAGACCCCTCTTGGGTCTCAAAGCATATTATGCCCAATGTAATGCACAATCATCACCCTCACTCTCAGTATGGGGCGACAACTATTCAACTAATCAGTTGTCAACACAAGCCCCAAGAAACAGATATAACTCATCTTTTCAAACAGGGGAGTTAGATCAACCCCCTCGAATGCAACAAACAGAGCCTTCAGGCTCGAACAATATGACGTTTACCGGAGAATCTGGTTCGTCTCCTCAGATGCTACTTAGACCACAAATTAGTAGACAATCTGACCCATACCTAGTCTTAGATGATGAACAATCAATATGTTATCCTAGGAGTGAACAACATTCTCGGGGTATGTACCCACCTATAGGAGGTTTACAAATACAACCCGAGATCTCTTTTCAAGAAAATACCTCTATGCCACTGCATATAGGAAATAATCTCGGAGAAACTTGGCAAGATAATGATCAGTTTATAGCAGGATATCACATGCCTATACAACACTAGGGTATACAACAAGCGTCGCTCAGTGCAAAGCACCATGACTTCACCAAATGAAGTCATTTCAACGTTAGCAGAAAAAGTGAGAGGGTTAGAACTTGCTCAAGCAAGTCAAAATCCTCAGTTCATGCAAGCAGGAAGTTCCAATCCTCCATATCACTCTGGCCAAGTAGATCTCCTCACAGGAGTAGGCACGTTAGGCATGCCTCCTCAGTATCCACAACAAACACCAACAAGGCCTGTCATCTCTAACATTATTTCTCCTAGTCTAGTATCAAACAACCCATTACTAGACAATATCCCGTCATACTTAAACATGTACTCCAAATCACCACAAGGAGATATGTTCTCCTCTCCGGCCCTTTTCTCAAACACAGGGACTTCCCTATGCCCCTGCCAATGCATACGCTGCGCCATATCAACAACCCATCCCACCACCACTCCATCAGCAACCACCATCAATGGTCGAAAACTATGCGATAGGGACTTATTCGAGAATATCGAAAGAGCCTTAGACTTCAACATACGAAGCATCATGCTTCCAAGACCTCTTCCCGATTTACCCAAGTACAAAGGCAAGGGAGATCCAAATACGTATATCAAAGCTTACGCTATGACCATACGTGAATTACTCCTGGGACGGGGTTGTTGCTAAAATATTCCCCAAAACCTTGGAAGGCATTGCTCTCGACTGGTATTATAGAATACCTGAAGCCTCCATCCATTCATTTAAACAACTCGTATCAGAGTTCATTAAGGCGTTCGACATGAACAAACTGTTGAGAACAGGAATCAGGGAATTCTTGCACATCAAACAAGAACACAACGAATCTATCACCCATTTCATCCAGAGGTGGCGTACAGTTCTTTATTCTTCAGCAAGTGCTCCAAACATGGATCAGATGGAACTATGCGATTTATTCCTTCATTCTCTCAGCAAAGAGGTGAAGGAAGAAGTCCAGAAGTTCCCACTAAGAACTTACAATGAAGTACTTGAGAGCGCTCTTCGAATAGACCAAGCAGTGATAGATAGTGGTCGTAAGACATATGGAGCAAACGGGAGGTTAATCACCTCCAGCCAGAACACTACAAATTATCCCGCTACCACAAATGTCAACCAAGGACCCAAAATCCTTAACAAAAATCAGGGTGTAACAACGGATGGAGTAACCAACCAGCCTAAGAAGGTAAATATTGTTAATAATCCATCAAAACAAACAACCAACGAAATAACAACTTTACCCCGACAATCAATACAGAGGATTTTAACCATCCACAACAACAACAACAATGGTGAAATCCTATACAAGGGCCAAGCCAAAACTCATTTGGTTATCAAAACCAAAACCAAAGCCAGAAACAACAAATGCAAAATTTTAATCTTAATAGGCAATAGTTTGATCAGAATTTCAGGCCATAATATACACCAAATCAACAAAATAGGAATTACAACCCCAATTTTTATTGTGGTTTCCACAAAATTCAGGGTCATGATACTAGAACGTTCCGGGACTACAATAAATTCATGCAATGTTTTCCAGAAGAACAAAGACAGTTCTTCACAGATTTGTTTTTGGCAGATCCCATGTCACCACCACCAAATACACTCGCAGGGGCAGTTTCCCCTCAGAATGCTCCCCTCAAGATCTTCAACGATCCACTCCCAAATCATGATAGCAATAGGCTGAATCCAACTGGAACAAACAAAAGTGCAATGACAGGAAACAATGATCATGAAGCCTCAACTTCACTAAATCCATCAGTTGCGCCACAGTTAGGAAGTCAACCGAGACCCAAGATAGTCAGTTTGGTAGAATTAGACGTTGAACTACCTATCGAAGCTATAACAAGAACACGAGAATATTCCTCTCAACCGAGCCCAAGTCATCTGCCAGAAACGGATAAGAGTCAACAAATAGTAGAAAAACCCGTGGGTGCCTATGATTTAATTAGTGACCTAACAAAGACCTTCTCGCACATTTCATTTTTGGATTTACTAAAGAACTCTCCTCCTCACAGAGCTACTCTTTTAGAAGCATTAGGTCTAGGTCATCTAATTAACATCACTCCACCTCCTGAAACACAAGTAAATCACGTAGATTTTGATATCCACCCTCTGGGGCAGCCAGATAAGGATGTCGAATTCATATTCGAAATAAGTAAAATGCCTACAGATGCTGAGATCACACGCCGAGGTGATCCAGCCTTACACTTACAAGTATGGGTTTATAATAACTATGTAAAACGGGCAATGGTTGACGATGGGGCCGCAATTAACATAGTTCCTTTCTCTTTCCTCCAAAAACTAGGATATGGGGAAACAAACTGTTCCACCACTCGAAATACATTGAGAGGCTATGATAGCCTTAAAGCCACTTCGATAGGAACTATAATACTGCCGGTCACCTTAGGACCCAAAACAATCCTGACTGAGTTTTATATTATAGATCGGGAAACTAATTATAATATGATACTCGGCCGACCATGGATACACCGAATGAAGGCAATCCCTTCTACGTTATTTCAAGAAGTAAGATTCTTGCATCTAGGAAAGGTATTTGTAGCCAAAGGTGATCCAAAACCTTTTGATTTACATCTACCCGATTTAAATAAAAGACCAGTGTGCACTCGGAATTTGAACTTCCAACAAACCAACTTAATAAACCCATTGACCCAAAACCAGAGGAGAAGTTGGTACCTACAACGGATCTTAAAACTATCAGCATAGCCAAAACAACCCCAACCCCCAACGATAAAGCTAAAGAAATGGTATCATTAGGACTACCGCAAAAATCATTGAATTAATAGAACAAGATTTACCAATGTTCTTACCATTTGATTCAGTAGGCATAGGATATTCCCTAAGTGTTGGTTCCCTTCCAATAGAGGACCTCTACATGGTAGAAGTAGAGTGCGCAAACGTAATAGATGCCCCAACATCTATACTCCCGGCTAAGTATTGGACTCTCCATTTCGATGGAGCTAAATGCCATTATGGAGCGGGGGCAGGTATAATTCTTACTTCGCTCAAGAGAAAGTCCTCCCATTTTCCTTTAAGTTAAACTTTGAATGCACAAATAACGACACTGAGTACGAAGCCCTCCTCCTTGGCCTCACCTTAGCCAAGAGAATTGGTGTTGATAACATCAAAGTCTTAGGAGACTCGCAATTAGTGGCAAACCAAGTTTCTGAGGTATATGAAACCAAAGCCGAACACTTGCAGCTTTACAAAAATGCCGTATTAGATTTAAGCAAGGCATTTAACTTCATATCCATTGAAGCAATCCCGCGAGAGAAATATCTTCTCGCCAATTCAATAGGAACTTCAAGCATCACATTTTACTCCAAGCAATGAGTTAGAAGATACCCATTTCACGGTGTCCATTCGTGATGAACCATTGATAAAAACAATGACAAATCCCCTTGCAAGCGGAAGTGAATCTACCACCCCAGACCATGTCGATAATGATATGGCCACTTTGGACTACTTAAATGCCTATGCAGCATTACATCTCTCCTATCATATGCTAGATTTGTCCTTAGTTCCACATTCGTCTTCCTATTTCGGAAATCCCGTGATAGATCTTCCCTCACAAATGGAACCTAGCATATACGCAGTAGAAAATGGGGATGATTTGGATTTACCTCCAGCACCACCTGAGTTCGAAGAGGGTAATGCCTCTTTGATCGAAGAAACAATCGATGTCAACATCGAGGAGAAGACGAACCAAAAATCTTGAAATTAGGATCATCCTTAACCCCAGAAGAAGTGGAAATACATACGCGGATCCTCAAAGAACATCAGAAGGCGTTTGCATTTAATTATAAGGAAATGACAGGAGTTGCACCCCACATTGCGGTGCACAACCTCGTCACTAAATCAGATGCAAAGCCAGTTAAGCAAAAATCAAGACCTATGAAACCCAAAGTAGCTCTCATGGTAAAGGAAGAGGTAATAAAACTCCTTCAGGTAGGATTCATCAAGCCAGTCGACTACTCCCAATGGGTATCTAACATCGTTCCTGTTCTCAAGAAGAATGGAAAGATACGCATCTGCATAGATTTTCGAGACATCAACAAAGCATGTCCTAAGGATGACTTCCCATTACCATCCATAGATGTCATTGTTGATGCAACAACTAGATTTGAACTTTTGTCTCTCATGGATGGATTCTCGGGATACAATCAAATCAAAATATCTGAGCAAGATCAAGCTAAAACTATGTTTATAACTCCTTGGGGAACCTATTGCTACGTTGTTATGCCATTCGGTCTCAAGAACGCTGGTGCTACCTACCAGCGAGCTATGACATATATATTCCATGATTTAATTCATAAAATCATGGAGTCCTATGTAGATGACTTATTGGCTAAGGCCAAGAAGCGTTGTGACCATCCAAAAGTACTCCACGTCATTCTTTCACGCCTAATAGAATACGGAGTCACACTAAACCCAGAGAAATGCGTCTTTGGTGTAATAGGAGGAAAACTCCTAGGTTACATCATATCATCACGGGGGATAGATGTTGATCCAACCAAAATTTGAGTTGTCCTCGAAATGGTCCCACCTGCGAGTGAATTTGGAATCGAGATCATTTCTCAGAAAAATGGGTGCAATCAAGATTCATCCCGGACTTAAGCTTCACCATTCATCCAATCAACAATTTACTCAAGAAAGACTATAGCATTGATTGGACCAAAGACTGTAATGAAGCCTTTGAAGCAGTTAAGCATTTCCTATTATCACCACCTACGCTAATGCCACCTAAGTTAGATCGCCCGTTAATTCTATATTCACGAGCTACCGGTGTCTCGCTGGCCTGTATGTTGGCCCAAGAGGACGATGACAAGAAGGAACACGTGATTTATTTCATCAGCCCGAACGCTGCTCGACAATGAAACACGCTATACACACAAAGTAACGAGAATGCCTTGCCATAGTCTTTACTACTAAACACCTAAGACATTATATGTCAGTATCAAGAAACGAGGGTCATGGTAAAAAGGACCATTTACGGACTTTCCTCACACAAGGATCATTGTCTAAAAAGGCTGGACGTTTTATAACCTTAATGGGAAAATTTGAATTAACGTTTGTAAATCAGAAGTCAGTTAAGGGACAAATCATTGCGGATTGGTTAGCTGACAACCCATTAGACGGAGGTGATTTAGTAGATTTAGACTTTCTAGATGAGTGCGTATACTACATCAAAGCCCGACCCTCTATCTCTGAGTGTCCTTCGTACACTGATATCATTAATTATATCATGGACCATACATACCTAGAAGGAGTTACACCGCAACAAAGAAGGTGGTTACGCATAATCGTAGCTAAATATGTCATTATAGAGCAGGTGCTCTATCGAAAAGCATTCGATGGAATTCTCCTAAGATGTGTCAACATGAAGGAATCCAAGAATATTCTCCATGAATCTCACAATGGAATATGTGGAGGCCACTTCGGTGGCCATGCCATCGCTTGAAAGATACACCGAATGGGCTATTTCTAGCCCACTCTAGAACATGATGCGATAGAGTTTGTACGTAGGTGTCATAATTGCCAAGAATTCTCCCATGAGATTCATATGTCGGCACAAGCTCTGCAACCAATCGCTACTCCATGGCCCTTTTCTACATGGGGTCCTGGAATTAATAGGGAAGTTCTCTCCCTCATCCATAGATGGCCATAATTTCATAATCACGGCCATCGAATATTTTACCAAATGGGTAGAGGCTATGCCTCTTACCACCTATGCACTGTTCTCAGTAATCGCCAAGTTCATTTTGAACCAAATCATTATCTCGATAATGGAACTTCTTTAAGAATGAAGAGGTTCATGAACTATGCAATAAATTTTACATAAGCCATCATACGGCTTCCTTGTATTATCCCCAAGCCAACGGACAAGCTGAAGCGACAAACAAGACACTGAAAGCCATTCTCCTTAAAACGGTAAAAGAAAACAAACGAGATTGGCATTTGAAGTTATATCCGGCCTTGTGGGCCCACCGAACCTCAATAAGAACACCAATAGGAGCAACTCCTTTCTCGCTGGTATTTGGGGCAGAAGCAGTTCTCCCACTTAAGGTCGAAATACCCAGTCTCCGCATTTCACTACAAGGGATTCTGGATGAAGACACTTACAGAGAAGCACGTCTTTCCCAACTAGAAAGCCTAGATGAAACTAGGTTAGATGCTGAACAACGGCATAGAGCTTATGCTGACCGAATGTGCCGGCAGTATAACAAGAAGGTCTATGAACGCGACATATACGAAGGTGATCTAGTTCTAAGGCTAGACAGCCGGATCGACAAGAAGACCGGCGAAGGAAGGAAATTCGGCCCAAATGGTTGGGCCCATACCGAGTCATGAAGGACTATGGAAATGGTGCTTACCTCTTATGTACGCTAGAAGGTGAGGAATTTGGTGAAACAGTCAATTCCCTGCACCTCAAGCGGTTCTACGCATAAGCAACTAGCACTACTTGTATAATTATCTACATTACATCTTCATATAGATTAAGATCATTTTGTCCACTTGTTTCTTACATAAATTGTGATCAAGGAATCTATTCTCAAAGCAATTCATTACAAACTCATGATGTTGTTGGCATAAAACTCTTTAATCATACCTCTCCATCTTCATGATATCATCAAATCATCTCGGAATCTTTTATCAAATAAAGCTAGATATGACAAAGTCTTAACGGTAACCATACCAAGATCTGCAAGTTTATTCTCACTTTGATTTCTTCTTAGGATAGGTGTCTTACCTATGGTCTGTTCTAGAAGCTTCATGGTGTCACATCTATCCCATATGTATATCTCTTTGGAAATAAGCACATGCTGACATTTTTCTCAAGAAAACAAGTCAACAACTGATTAAACATAAAATTTTAATTTTACACATTTCCTTGCCCCACTAACCTTCGGTGATGAGCTTGCGTCTCTTACTAGTGACGTAGGGTTGGGAAAGGATGGAAATGCCCTTACTCGCCTATACCTTGCCCACGGTGATAAACCCACGCTTCTTACTAGTAGCATGGGGCAAAGTGTAGGGCGTCCTCTTGACAAATAAATGCAAATAGTCATAAACAAACAATTCAAACTTTGAGTCAAAAACGAATGAATCAGATGTCCAAAATTCCAAGAGATTTAAAATCCTAAAAACCCAGATTTTGTCTACTATGTGGCCATCTACGGATCTAAGTCTAGATAAACCGTAAAGTAAGTTGCATTCTAAACTATGAAGTCACTCGGGTGGAGTAAGCTTGTAGTTTCCTATTTGGTTCCACCAAAGCTTTGTCTGTCTTTCATCGCTATCATTTCAGCTACACCTCATAACTTGTGCCCTTTCTAGCTCTCGGTGATGAGCCCTCGCATCTTACTAGTTGCATGGAGTTAGGAGTGGGGTAAGTTTATCTGTTCATCATACTAGTTATATTCATCACTTTGCAAAACAAGCATGAGGTATCCAAAATTGCTTACGGAAGCTAAGGTTCAAAATCACATTACATCTACATATATCAGCATCATGAAATACACAAAAGGAAACAAACATTTGCATCATCTGTTCTCCATTGCATACATTCTAAAAAGCATATAAACATACATCGTAGTATATACAAAGAAATTGGAAATAGAAAGGAAACCATGAGTGCCAAGATTTTGATCCAAAACGAATGCATATATATAAATGATCAACATTTATATACAATGCCATCATGCACTAAGCATGGTCAAAACGCTCAAAGAGCCCGTGATATACAAAGAAATATATAATACAAAATACACGAGAGCCAAGTGGCCTCTCAATCCCTACGCGACCCCTCCGAAGGTGCACGCCCACGCCTAGGACTCGGCTACGCCGGTGCTCAATGTATGGAGGGCTCAGGGTCTCGAGGAGCAGCTGTAGTCTCACCACGAGAATGGCTCCTCATAAGGCGCTCAGCCGTCCTATAGCCCGCTAGCTCGGTGCGAAGGGTCGACACCATCCTGGCCACGTGCCAGACAGGAGCAAAAACATCGGTATGCCTACCGGCTGCTGAAGGCTCCCCAACATCCACAGACAGCTCCGCGTGGGTCCTATCCATGGGGATCATCAGGGAATCAGTACATACCCTGCGGATCAAATCCCACCACTCATCAACAGTCTCTGCAAACAAAGGAGAAAACGAATTAGAAACTAAGCAAGAAACTAAAAGATACAAAATAACAACTAAGGAGAGCCTACAAATAAACATTAAAAGGGAGAAAGGGTAACTTACTCGGATCCCCAGGCCTCCAAGATGGGTCGCTGGGACCAGCACCTGCCACGGATGCCACTACCGACTGAGGGGCTGCTCCTGTGGCAGGGGCAACATGTCACCCTGCAACTGACTCATCCTCTCCACCATGGCCCTGAGAGAGTGGCTCCTCTGAAACTAGAGTGTCCTTCTCTGCGCTCTGCTCAGCCCTCTCTGCCTGCATAATATCCTGAGTGTCATGCCACTCAGGATCACTATCCTCGGTCTCCTCCTCTGACCCTCCCTCTGTGAACTCCTCGGACTCGGAGTCAATATCAATAGGGTCATCGCTGCTATGAGCAGGACCCGTGGCTATCTGAAGCAAAGGTGCCCGAGGTGCACCGGCTCTCCCTCTAGCATGAACTATCCTCTTGGCTGCAATAGGAATGCCAGGAGTAATCACTGTCCAACCTCGGCCTCTAGGCCCCCCTCTGGCCTCGCGAACTGATCTATAAACTGGTGCCACTGGGGGAAGCATACCCGCGTATGGAAGACCAAACTGCTGAGGAACTCGGCCAAAGGGGTGCACCTCCACTCGTCCCACTCGATCGATAAGCTGCCCTGTGGTGGAGCAGGAAATCAAGGTAAGGGCCTCCTCGCCCCATATACCGGCCATGGTCTGGTATGGTGTCACCTCCATATCGGTGGTAGTCAGAGAAGCAACTGGCTGATGAGGTGCTCTAAGCACCGACATGTCTGTCCATCTGGCTGCCCTAACAGCTCCAGGATCTGCTACCTCCACACCCCTGCCATAAGGGATGAAGCGCTCATAAACCCAACTCATGACTAGAGTCGGGTGGCTCAACGACTGCCCCTGTAAACGGACCACCCTGTATAGATCATGGTAGGTGGTCCCAAGAATATCTGCTCCCCAAGCGTATATCCGGCCGTGGCCCTCTATCTGTGCAATAATGGGGCCCCAGTAGTATAATAACGTGTCACCTCCCTTGTCCCCGATCAATCTCGAGGCAAGGATCCCCATGATGGCCTGGCGAAGTAAGGGGATAGGCAAAGAAGGAATGGATCAAACCCTCACCCCCTTCTTCGACCACGTGGAGATGACTGCATCTCCCATATATGCTGCCCACTGTGCAATCTGTGCCCGTGAGCCTGCTGTCTCTAATGTAAGTCGCCTCCCGATGATCGGGACCCCCAGAATGCGGTAGACGTCCTCTAATGTAATGGTCCACTCACCACGGACCCCTGGCAATCGGAAGGTGTTCCGATCTACATCCCAGTAAGAGAATAAGTCACAAAGGATGTGACTAGATGGTGCAACATGGGGCACGCGCGATATGCGCAATATGCCGGCTCTCTGTAGTGTGTCCTCCTCATCCTGTGAGAGGGCATCTAGTACCCCTGAGAGCCAATCACACTCTCTCTCTACTCCATCTGATGTACTCCTCTCTCGCCTACGTACACCCAAAAACACACAAAATAGAGCAAGTTAGCATCCAGGCAATGCTGAGAAAGTCATAAAAACACGTAGAAATGCTAAAAATACAAGTGCAATCTCAAATATAAGTTCCTTTTGCATTCTGTGCAAAACCGCCGCCCTGAGCAGGGAGGCGGTTTTGTAACCGCCGCCTTAAAGGTGGCGGTCGTGTAACCGCCGCCCTGAACAAGGCGGCGGTCATGTAACCGCCGCCACCCTGGCTAGGGCGGCGGTCGTGGTCCGAAAACCCACGCGGGTTTTTAATCTAAAAAGCCTAATACATGCAAAAAACAACCATTTAACATAAAAATGGAGCCTACCCAAGTGGCGCCCCCTAGATGGACCTTTTAACACTAGCATTTTCAAAAATGACCCCCCCATTACAACAAATTTAGCATTTCAAATTTAAGGGGGGAAAAACACAAAATTGAAGAAAACCAACCTGTGATCTAGAGGGGTGGTGTTCCGCATGTGGAGGCATGATCACTATCTTCTTTGCATGGACGATTCGACTATACTCACGCAAGAAACCGTCACTATGGGTCCCGAGCTCAAAATCAATCAAACCAACTCGCACAAATGAATAGGAAAATGGGCCCACTTTTTATATATAGCGCCCGATTCGCTTTTACATGACTTTTTCACAGGTTTGGAGCACTGATGGAGGTAAGTTCCTATCCCCACACAAATGGTACATTCTCATTTCCCGTTGTTCTTAGCGTTTATTTTTCAAACTATTGTATCTATCTCGCACTTGAGTTCTCTTTTCATTTTCAGTAGCGGGAATTTTGGATGGCATCACTTCAACACATGGACGTGTCGTATAACTTCTAACTTCACATTTCGGGACTGCCATACTCTGACCCACCGCTTTACGCCTCTTCATGGCTAAAACGCTTCTCCAAGGGGGCAATATATGTACGTACCCAAAATTGTAAGGTATTGTACTACCGGAATAGTGTAACAAGTGCCCCAATGATGATACAGGTCTCCTCGCAAGGTGTTCGAGGATTTGAAAAATCCCTCTGAGTATGCGTTAACATCCCACATGCCCCGCTTAGCCCCCGTGTCCTTGTTTTTCCCTCTTTCCCTCTTTCCTTGGCCTTTTGCCCTTGATTCTGAAACCGCCGCCCGCTCGGGCGGCGGTCTCATGACCGCCGCGCCCGATCGTGGCGGCGGTCCCAGAACTACCACCCGCTCGAGTGGCGGTCCTGCACACATTTTCTAGAAAGCGCTTTGATGCGACTCACGTAAAATATCAACGTTTAACCAGCTTTTCTTTTCCGACTTGGGCTTGCATTTATGTTTTTGGTCCCCTGGAATAGTGTTTGGCCATTGTTTATGGTTTTTAGAGTTCAGTTTGGTTTTGATCTTTGGGTGAATGAAAGCTATAAATAAATGGTTTGTGCACAAGCAAATGGTCTGCCCCTCATTCACTTTCATGCTCTGATTTTCATAGTTGGTATTTTATTCTGTTTAGAAGCCATAAGTTTTAATTCCTCGCATGTTTAGTTAGCATTGTTCAATTGTTTGTAAGCCACATACCCATCTTGTGCAGTAGTACTATTATTTCACCCAATCCATTACGAAGTTTGTCTTTGAATTTCTCTTTGCATTAGATTTAGCTTTCATTTTGCTTACAAAGTGCTTGGTTTAGTTCATTATATGTCTAGTTAGCATTGTTCAACTGTTGGTAAGCCACATATCCAGCTTATGCAAATGGTGTTGTTGTTTTATCCAATCCATTGGAGTAGAATAGCTTAGGAAGCCATTAAAGTTGCAGGTTTTGCTCTTCAAACAAGATAGTTTCAGGTTATGGTCGCTTTATGTTGCATGACTCACAGTAAAATCCCGCTAGGAATTGCATAAGCCAAGCTCTGTACTCTTGCGCTACCCCTCTCCTACTCGCATTTTCAGTCTACATTCTGAGCTGTCCTTGTCCCAATATCTATTTTTGCCGATACTAGCATTACACGCTTTTCCGGATCCATGTGAACACGAAGCAACGAGGAGATCACACTGAGGGGACAAGATCACATACACCATCGGATTTGCCACTGTTCTGCGGAATCCAGGTTCTAGCTTTCAAAGTTTTAGTTAGAATCATATCAAATAAAGTAGTTAAAATTGCTTCATTTCAGTAGATTCTATTCTTGATATTGCCAAGGAAGATGTGGGGATTGATAATTTCTAAGAAACTATGATTCACTCTTCACTTCTGAGGTAGGATCGAGAATTTCACAAATAGATCAAGCAAGTTATTTCATTATTTAGAAAAGTCTAAAATTGCACAGCAAATAACTACACTCGGTTATCTTGTTTTTTTAAATTGTTACTTAGTTATTATTTCTAGATACATTTAAATAGCTACTTTTCTTCTCATAAAGTTAAATGCAAAAATAGAAGTTATATATGTTTTAGTTTTATTCCACGTAGTTAGAATTTGCTTTATTATGGTTAGATTTACATTTTATTTTGTATGACAATCATGGGACCCCGGGAGCCCAGGGAATACATATTTGAGCCAATCATGCCTCAAACAAACCTCGTCACACCAATAGTTGACATTAACCAAAATCTCAGAATACAAGTCTTTCAAACAACAACAGATTTACAACTGATCAGTTCTCAGTTGAGAGGGTTAAATATAGAAGACGACCAAGCATACACATTTTGGTCAAATCAATCAAACTACAGATTACCCTAGGCAAACATTCACATGATTGTAGAGGGTTCAAAGAGAACAAACCTTTGGTTGTGATCCTTTGGTCCCACCCATGACCGAGATGCGCAGGAGACACTCGGCTGCACATAGATACTAGTTTAAGGATCCGGGTTGCACAAATGCCCGTGAGATATTCCGAGAAAATCATGCAGCTTATTGGTCCTAAACATAGAAGCTGAGAAAGCATATGATTCGGATACAAAGAATCAGGACTTGATTTCGTATATGACCATAACAGACCGCAACAACCAAGAGTCTACGGTTGTGACCCACAAGTCCCACAGCCTAACGAATCCATAAGTCAATCAGATATAAATATTGGCCTACGCACACTAGTGTTCCAATCCACTCCACTTCCACCCATCATCATCGAACAATTGTCCTTACTAGATATAACGACTAATGAAGCTAGAGAATTCTGGACTAGGCCAGAGAATCGTCCGTAGAGTCAATTGTTTCCACCATCCACCATATGACCTTATCTGGAGACATACACGAAACTATCCCAGGTCATTTCCCACGTATTCCACAACCCATAGATCGAATCACGCCAGAGCTCGATATTGATTGGAGCCTTCGAGCAGTCATCCTTGCCGATCGATCTATCACACCAGTCCAAGTTAGAAGGGCCTTCTTTGCCTTAGATTCGTAAATTCCATTAGTACGTATCGAAGACATTAGATTGCCTAACTAGTTTGTCTGCATCCCACGCATATTCCATCCCCACCGGCTGTCTCGGCACGACCTCGGGAGGTCAGTGCACGCGGAAGACTTACTCGTAGATTCCCACGCCGCTTGTCACTTTTCCGGCATACGAAACCCATACCTTTTCCTAACGCACACACTTTAGAAACATAAGCTAGGGAATTTTCACCATGGCTCTTGACCGGAGAAAAGAATTTAGTTGAATTTGTTTTTTTCCATTTTTTCCATGAATCCATTTCGTGCATATCCAACAATCATGGCATTCTATGAACACAAAGCTCCTTCAAACATTTTTACAAACAAATCACATGTTTTGTGCTTGTTTCCTCCAAATCTAGCATTTTTTCAAATAGCTCACAGACAATGCATTTT
Organism: Taxus wallichiana var. yunnanensis; assembly: GCA_018340775.1. Taxonomy (NCBI): domain Eukaryota; kingdom Viridiplantae; phylum Streptophyta; class Pinopsida; order Cupressales; family Taxaceae; genus Taxus; species Taxus wallichiana. Next base: position 559,119,847 of record CM031234.1, read on the forward strand.
CTTCCACATTTTGAGTAAATCATATTGGGATCTGCAACAACTAAAAAAATTTGTTTTCGAAAATACTTTGATGGATTTTTGTGTGTTCTATTTATTTATTTATTTTTCTTTATGGTGTAGGTTGGGAAGATAGCAGTAAGGGTTATGAGGGTGAAGGTTTACACATGTTACCTTTGCACCAAGGTTAGATTTTCCAATGCTTTTTGTTACCAAAGAATTTTTTCATAGATAGCAAAACATTAAAATTTGCACACCATGTTTCCTTTTTTTTCTAGAGTTCTCATTTAGGCAAAAATGAGTATATTGCTAGTGAGGGCATGGTGTTGTTCTTACACCATTTGTCTACATATTCTTCAAAATATCCAACGTAAAGGGACACCTCATTCAAAAAATTCATGTAACTATCCAAATGAGGAGACTATGCTCCTTTGTGGCATTTTTTTAACATATCAAGCACCTCACGAGCTTCTATACATGGATTTTGGTAAAAATAAAACTGCTATTTGGCCTAGATCCTCCTAACAATATCACCATATATTCTTATTTCTACCATATAATCAAAAGTGAGAAAGAGATCCATGCCAAAACCTAGTGAATGGCCTAAGAGAAGTGTAAGCAAGACAAAGTGTTTTTCGAGGAGTTTTGTTAAGATTCCCACGTTCGTTTCAAGCCAACGGATCCATGCAACTACCGTGAGTTGAGTGACATGGGAATAAAAAAAGAGTTTCCTAGATATAGATATGCATCTAGGATAAATTAAATCCCTTATTCTATAAATATTTGTGAAGGCCCATGTAACATTCCCATTTTAAGACATTAGAACAAAGGAGAAAAAAATAAAAATTGATAACGTTCTCTACATGTTTCTAAATTATGTAATTCAGAACACACGACCAAGTTTTAATAATTGTTCTCTGTCGAAATAACGTAATTTAGAGCACACAATGCTTTTAAAACCAATGTTCTCTATTCACATATTTATAATATGGAACACACATTCAATGGCATTCAATCATATAACAGATACCATATGCTATTGTAATGACTCGAAGAACTACTAATCTCCCATTTCATGGCTCGGAGTTTCATCAATCTCTCATCTCATGACTTGGCTACTTACCGATCCTTCATGTTAATCCATGCATTCTATAATAAGTATACTTGGTTCTCTTTAAAATTTTAAGTTATTGAAGTGTTCCATTTAAGGGGCCTATCGAATATTTGTTACCGATATTCATCTCGAAATCCCGCTTCTTAAACCAGTGATTAGGACAAGGCAACCAGCACGGGTGCTTTGCGATACTTTGGCCGAGAGATTTTCACATGCTTAGCATGATCATATTCCTAGACATCCTACTCGTCAATGGAATATGTACTTCACCCCACTTCATCTATTATCTAGAATGGTCTTTTCTAACTTCTATCAGTCCTCTTGTCCAAGGTTGAACTTTAACCCAAGGTAGCAGTATGAAGGAGTATAGAGAGGCACTTGTGATGACTAAAGATACGCAGACATACCTCGTCGACCCTATTCAACCGCGTGTGTCTAGTTAACTTTAGTCTACACGATTCACTCCGTAGACAAAGTCACATTCCTAGCTTGGTCCAAAGTAAAACTCAAAGCCAAGTCTTAGCTTATGTAGACCTCAATGATTTGATTGAGGAAGGGTGTTGTAACATGTCATTTATGCAACATTATGTCATCATGAAGGCCTAGCCTTCATGAAGACACCATATTGCAGCTGGTGTGTGCCAACATCCTACGGGATCCTCCCATCAAGGGTTTCACATCAAGCTAAAAGTTTGATTAGATTCTTATCTTTAGTATTTTAAGAATAAGTTTCAGCAACCGTGTTGATCCTCTAACCTCACTGTTCATTACAGTTGCATAGCTAAGAAATATTTAAATTGTCTCATAGCTTAATATACATTCACCCCTCCTTATCGAAGGATTGCATATTTCCATCTTAGTTCTTTAATTAAAGCTTCAGACTTACAGTCCACTACAACTTAACGAAGTAAGATCAACTTACTAAGCTTAACCAAGTTTATTCACAACTGATTTTAAATTCAGGTTTCCATTTCATTAGACGTCATTTGAATGAGGTCTATTCCCAATTGAATGTATTCATTTATTCACAATAACCTTACTTAAATTAAGGTTTGTTATGAGGAGATATGATTCCTCTTACCGAATATCCTTTTGACAAGACATCCCAAAGAATATTAGTTTATAATCTAATTCTGAATATTATTTATTCAAGAGTTCATATTTATTTTACTCTTTTACTAAGGTCGATTTAAAATCCATATTGACCTAAGTATTAAATAATTGCACATTCCAACTTAAAAGTTGTATTCAAGTGAAGAATAGACATTATGTCCCTTTAAATCTAACAGCCATCATTTGAATAAGTACAAATTCGATGAACAAAATATTTCAATCATATTTCAATAGTTCCAAAGTGGTACAACAATTAAAATAACGCACCTTTCCCTTTTACTCATTCCTCAAGATTAAAATTTATACATTTTACAAGTCCACACAACCAGATTTCATACATGCCAATCAGCATTAATTAATCAAAAAGAAAGAAGAATACAACTTATTCTCTTTTTCCATTTCCCCGGAGAAGAATAATAAAATTCTATAAAAGATCCATTCCTTAGTTAATCAGAAGAAGCATCATAAGACAACATGCCTTCCTTTTTACTCTCGAAATCCATCTCGCAAAATTTACTTGCACGGTCGGTTCATCGAACCGAGCATGTTAAGCACTTAACAATAAAATGAAATGCTCTTGATTAACTGTCTCAATAAAAGAACTCTGCTTTTATGAAACATCTCGTAATTGAGATGGACATCACCTAAGAGTTAAATTCGATAAGGATGAACCATTTAAACAATAGAGTCTCACTAAACAATACCAAAATCGACAATGCTATTAATTAATAACTCCTCGAGATAATCACAACAAACCGACAATAATAAATCATCATTTCCTTAACTGTTTCCTTTAAAAACGAAAAGAGTTTATTCCAAATTTAGACAATGTTACAAAGAATCATTGTTTCTAAATAATCTCTTATTAGAAACATTTATAAGAACTGATATAAATATAGATAAATTGTTTTTCTAATGCAATCACTACCAGTTCCTTTCCATCATTATAAATGAGATTCAAAGAAAAGAATTGGCTAAAATTTATGCAGGACTCCTTCACCCTTATATCACTCACTTAATTTCAACCAACTCAAATGCAGAAGAAGAAGGCAGTCATTCATCATAATAATAACCTATGTTACCTTCCAAAATTCAATAACCAGTATAGTATTCCTTTAGTTCAGAGAGGGAAAAATAGCAGGTAATTGCAATCACTTACACCCGAAGGTAGTTGCAAATTAATTTCAATATTCCTTATCAGAAATTTAAATAGGATAAGAAAAGAAATGAAGTATTACTTCTCGTTACCCACTCAATAATCTCTTTCATCAAATCACCACCGAATCGAAATATTTATGCAGGGAAAAATAACAATCAGAGATAACAGTCACGGGAGAACGATTAAAATCAATAATCAAATCAAGGGAAGAAAGAGATTTGCACTACTTCCTTCCACTGTATGTAATTATAATTGCATAGAAAACTATAATGAGTAGACTGGTTGTTATCACAAGGAAAAATTCTCCCACATAGATCAAAATGTTACTGTGACTTATCAACTTTCAAATTCTTATTAAAGGAGAAATAGCCAGAATTCCTTTTGCAGTTTAAATGTCTTAAGTAAGTAACAACTGAAATTTCAATTAAAATTGTTTCCATTAATTATTCACCAAAAATAAACACAACCCTCTGGGTCATGAAACTCAGTAAGTGTATTCGGAAGAAGGCAACATGACATTTTTGTATTAAATAAAGAAATCCTTTTTAGCCAAGTAAGTAAGAAAAAGTCAAAGTTTTTCAATAAAAATAATGAAGAAATTTAATTCCACAAAATATATATATATATATTGTATATATTTTCACCATTGAGTTTCAAGAAGAAATAAAATTTTGTACCCCATTAGTGTAAGTTATTCTGCTCTGGTTTGATAAAAATTGTTTGCAAGATCATACATGGGTATCAAGAATAGAATTAGGAAGAACATCGCCGAGAGAAATCAAGTATAAATATGTGTTGTACCTCAAAATTCCCGCTCGTCAAAAGTAAAAATTGCAAAATTTTGACTAAATTCTTGTCCCAAATTGTCCCAATTTCAAAAGTGCGTTTAAATGTCTCTGCTCCATTTTCGAAGTCGAAAAATCTAAGTTTTGGGTCGCAAGTATTTCGGGACCTCGAACATTTTTGTCTCAAATGTCCCAATCAAGTCATTTTGTTCCCGATCGGTGAAACTCCGAATTTGTCCCATTTTCGGCCGTCACCCGAAGTTTTTGTCCCAAGTGTCCCGAGTTCTTGTTGAGATGTTCCAATTTCGGCCAAACCCTGAACCATTTGTGACCGCAAAAGTCCCAAATGTCCCAATTTCAAAAAGTACGCTCTGTTCCAATTTCACCCATCGGCCGGTCAAGATCGCGAACTCCGAACTTTTGTCTCAAATTTCTCAAGTTCAACTTAAAGTGCACTCTGTTCCATTTTCGGCCGATTCACCCGATTTCGCCCCAACTGTCCCAAGTCAAATTGTTCACATTTTGTTCCATTTGCGGCCAAATCACCCGAACCGCGATTGCACTTCGCACATTTTTGTTCCAATGTCCCAAAGCCAAAAGTGTGAGCTGTTCCACGTTTTCGCGTCCTTCGCGCATTTTCTTCCCAAATGTCCCAAAATGCATTTGTGCGTCTTCTCCCTGTTTTGCCCGAATCGCCGAGCCTCGTGTTTCGCGCATTCGCGTCTCACATGTCCCAAGTGAACCTAATGCAATTCATACTTAGTTTTTCCCGCTCGACCCGAATGTGCTAAATTTGAATTTAAGTTGCGAAGATCAAATTTCAAGGACAGCTGGCAGAAGGACGAAGCTTTCAAGACGCCGTTTACATCAGTTTTCAAAGATATCCATTGTCATCTTCAAGATGAAACGTCTGGTGTGTCCCTCGTGGCAAAGACATAGCTGAGACGTTAAAGAAATTCAAGAAGCGGTTTCTGAAGTTGATGGGTCCTCTCAGTGACCAGCTACTTGTCTTCTTCCCCATACGTTTCTCTTCTTCCCTTTCTTTTTCGGTTTTCTTTGTAATAGTTGAGGTATTGCGATTTGGTAGTCCTTAACTATTCTTGATTAAAAGAAACGGTTACTTAAGAGTAACCGATCTGCAAACTATATAATGGCATTTCTACGCCATTTAAGAGGAGGAAGAACTTGGCATATTTTCTGCAAGTGTAAATAGATTATAGAGAAATCAATACGAAGGACTTTCCTTTCTTTGTCTATCTCGATCTCTCGTCTCTCTCTAAGCTTTCATTTGTTTTCTTTGAAGATCATTTATCTCAAATTCGTTAGTCTCATCGATTGCATACTCTTCAACTTTGCAAGCTCGGTGATCTTGTATAACCAAGAAGGAACTTTGTGTCCTTGATTAATGAATTTGTGTTACGTTAAGAAACTTTGCGTTCGCAGATGTTATTTAGAACTTTGTGTCTTTAAATTCCATCTTACTTGTTCTATACGAATGATCTTGTTTTCAATTCACGGTGACTTCGCATACATAAAGAATTACTCTGATATCTATAATTCTGTATGTTTGCCTTTCTGCTCTTTTCTATGCTCTCATTTCCTCAGTCCTTTTGTAATTGATGACCTTCATAGAAAACACTTTCGTGGTATCCAAGTTTAACCAACAAATCATGTCCTGTACATTTGTAAATAGGTTTGTTTCTGAATAAGGGAACCTCTCCCATTAAAGAGGAGGGACTTCTTGTCCCCTGACTGTTGCTCTTCTAAAAAGTCCTATTTGAAAACCAACAGTTTTTGGCGACTCCTGGGAAAATCACATTCCAGTTCTGTATTTTTGATCATCCTTTGATCTGGCGACTCCGCGTTTCACTCGAGGGAGAAGGGCCCTTGGTATCGAAGATTCTCAGTTTCAGCTTTTAGAACAACAAGGTTTTCCTTTCCCTTCAAATTCAACAAGAAATAGAAGGACCCGTTCGACAAGCACTCCACCTGTTCAAGATAGAAGTCCTACGGGTGGTATTCCTTCAGAGCCTGCTAGTCCCAATCTACGAGCTTTGATCCTTGCCGGTGTTACAGTTCCTCTCCAAGCCGTTTTTCCAAGAATGGCAGCGCCATTACCATGGGGTCATCGTGTCGGGCCTCTGGCCCTTGCTCAGCCTTTGCATGAGTTACCCAGAGGAAACCGGAAGAACTTCCCCAAATTCAAAGGTGATGGCAAAGTGCACCCTGACGAACACATCGCAGCCTTCGTTGTTGCATGTGGAGTTCTGGGAGTCGAATATGAAGACGTCTCCGTAAGGCTGTTTGTTGAGACGTTACAAGATAATGCTGCTGATTGGTTCTATCACCTTCCGGCCGGTGCTATAACCGACTGGGACACAATGAGAACTCAGTTCGAGAACCGTTTCAAGCCGGCAGAAGATGTGCATGCCTTGCTTGCCCAGGTCTCTCAGATAAAGAAAGATTCACAAGAGCCCATGAGGGAATTTGTGGCCCGGTTCAACAGGTTGGTAAATAAAATTCCAACGCCTACCCGACCTGTCGACCAAATTCAAAAGTGTTTCTTCCTAAATGCTCAATCGCCCAAAGTTAGTTATGCACTAAGAAGGGCTAATCTCGGAACACTAGCTCTGGATCAAGAATCGGTCGTTAGTATCGAAGATGACTTGATCATGTCAGGGAAGTTGAGAAGAGACCCTCCCAAATCTAAGTCTGCTGCTTCTTCCTCTTCCACCCCTGGACCTAGTACTGATCCATTAGTCCAGAAACTCGCAAATGATCTTGTCGCTATAAAGAAACAGTTGGCTCAGCATGCCCCGTATGCAGATGTTCCAAGAAGAAATTTTCAGCCCAGAAATCATTTGCCTGCTCCTCACACAAGACTAGCACTCAAGGACCTCCCGTTAAGGTTCCCGTGAACGCAACCCGTGAAGTGAAGAGCCGATGATGATGAAACTTGCGAGGAGTTTGTGGAGGAATTTGATGATGAAGCAGAGGAACTTGAGGGATCTCGAGTGAATTTCTTTACCACTGAGGGCATTGATGATTATGATGAAGTGGTAGCAGACATGAACAACGAATCTTTTGTTGTCATGACTCGAGAATGATAAAGTAGAGGGAGAAGGTGACCACCTGCCCACCTAAAGAAATCAAGGAGCAATGGCAACTATCCCTCGTAATTGCAAGAAGAGGATCTCCTATCCCTACTTGTCTACACGTAAGGTGAGTCCTATCAATCCAGCTTACCAAAGTTGCTTCTTCTTTTTCTCCTAAAGTTGATAAGCCTAGAATTCCAAATGATGATGGCCCGTCCACTTCGGATCCTTTGATATTGTTGATCACCTAAAAAGACCAAGGTACAAATCTCGTAAGCCGAGTACTATCAAACCCATCCCAAAGCCTTTGCCAAAATGATCCACTTTGTTAATTCCAACTCTAAGACCACTTCTAAAGGCCTTTACCTACCTACTCCTCCCTCTCGCGCGCCACACTCTTGCCTCTCAGTAGCTGTTTGTCACCTCCCCGGTGACAAAATTAAACCATTTTATGTAACACTTCTCATAGCTGGCCATAGGCTCGCAGAATTGTGTCATGACTCAGAGCCTCGATAATGTAATGCCTGCTAAAGTAGCTCATGCTTTAGGCTTGACCTCACTCGCACTTATGGATCCTCGCTACTCCATGGAAAGTAAAGAAGTGCCTTTGGTTGGAAGGATTAAAGATGCACAAGTGGCCTTTGCTGCTTTGCCTGAAAAGAAAGTCTTGGCTACCATCCTAGTAGCAGACATTCCTCCTTCTTATGGAATGTTGCTAAGTAGGAACTTCTGCAAAGATGTGGGTGGGGAAATCCAGATGGACTGGTCACATGCACTCATACCTGTCAATGGACAAATGAAGAAACTATTGCCTGAGAAACAATCTGAGTATATTGTGCAGAAAACGGATGATCCTAAGGCACAAATACTCTATGAAGATATAGGTCATGGCAATTACATGATTATGTCCCCTGATGAAATCCAACCCCCCAAAGTGTCTCCTAAAGATCCCAATGGTGTTTGGATTTTAGAATTTGATGGAAGTTGTTCCTCAGCTGGTTCTGGAGCTGGTGTCCTGCTAGTGTCACCTGAAGGATGCCTACATCCTTTTTCATTTAAGTTGCAGTTTGAAAACACTAATAATACAGCAGAGTATGAGGCTCTCATTCTTGGACTGCAAGTGGCCAAAGAACGAGGTGTGAAGAACCTTCTGGCTCGTGGTGATGCAGAGTTGATTGTGAAGCAGGTCAGAAACCTCTTTCAGGTAAAAAATGGGAGGCTGAAGCATTACCGGAATCAGGTTTGGGATTCCATTGAATTCCTTGATGCTTTCTCTAATGAAGCAATACCTAGAGAAAAGAAAAAGCAGGCTGATTCACCGGCCGTCTCGTGGTCACTATCGATTCCCCATCCCGAATTCTCTCAGATAAGTTCACTATCAAATGGTCCACCGCCTAGTGTACCGACAATACCAATAACTGGCAAGTTTTCAACGATGACCAACATTTGCTTTCCTTCCTGGAACTCAAGGGTAATTTCAAACAACTGTATTTTGAGGGAAGTGACAACCTGCCTCGTGAGAGGGTGTCCTCTGACCAAGCCGTCACCCAAGGAGAAGAAACAGATCAAGATGGATGCATCAATCTCAAAGGAAACAAGATTCCTAAAGGGTTGGTGAGTTTGGAGGAACTATTTGATAAGCATGACAGGTATGTGAAATCTAAAGCTTTGATCTTTGGACCTCAAAGAATCACCGAGTATGATAAGATTGATATTGGGAGTCCTACTGACCCTAAGCTAGTGAACATTGGGAAATGTTGCACAACAGATGAGAGGAGAAAAGCAATTGATCTTCTAAAAAGGTATAAAGATGTTCTCGCTTACTCTTATGAAGATTTGAAAGCTTTCAAACCAAAAGATATGCAGCACTCTATTCCCTCAAACCGGAATTAAGCCTTCAAGCAAGTAAACAAAGACAATACAACCCCAAAATAGCTGACACCATCTTTCAGGAGATTCAAAAGTTGTTGAAGGCTAAAATTATTTTTCCTATTCACCATTCGACATGGATTGCAAATATTGTGCCTGTCAGGAAGAAAAATGGTGAGATCCGCATCTGTGTTGATTTCAGAACCGAATCAGGCTTCTCTCGAAAAAGATAATTACCCTTTGCCTATGATGGATCAAATATTGCAAGCAGTAACAGGATCTGAAATGTTATCTATGCTTGATGGATTCTCTGGATACAATCAGGTAGAGGTTGATACTGCAGATCAACACAAGACAGCCTTCACCACTCCTTGGGGTACCTTTGCCTACAAGAGAATGCCTTTTGGGCTTATTAATGCCGGTGCCACTTTCCAGAGCTATGGATCCGCTTTTGGAAGCTTGAAAGGGAAGTGTATTGTCATATACCTTGATGACTCGACAAAGTTGTTTTCCAAGACAAGAGCGGATCATTTTGATCACCTGGAGACAGTTCTGCTGAGATGCAGAGAGCATGGAATCTCTCTGAACCCTAAAAAATCTGTCTTCTGTGTTACAGAGGGAAAACTATTAGGGCACATTGTCTCCAAGGATGGTATTAAGATTGATCCTGAACGAGTTCAAGCCATCCAGCAAATTCCTCTCCCAACCAGTAAAAAGGGCGTGCACTCTTCTTCGGTAAGATCAATTTTTTAAGAAGATTCATCCCTGATTTTGCTGAATTAACTTTGAATATTTCTCAGATGATGAAAGGGAAGCAAACATTTGGTTGGTCTTCTGAAGGAAAGGAATCCTTTGAGGGTATCAAGAAAGCTATCGCTAAAACTCCAGTTTTGGCCTGTCCCGATTTCAGCAAAGATTTCATCATCTATTGCTATGCTACAGATAATACCCTGGCTGCTGTCTTAACTCAAGAAGACTCCGATAAACATGAGCTACCAATTGCCTTCATGAGCTATATCCTGAAGAATCATGAGCTAAAATACACCATGATGGAGAAGCATGCTGCATAGCAAAGAGTCAAAGCCGTTAAGGCCGCTTTCTATATCCTCAACTCTCACTCTATGGTGCTGGTTCCAGATACAACTGTTAAGTCAATTCTTACACAGCAAGAATTTGGATCCAAGAGAGGGAACTGGGTGGCTAAGGTCCAAGAGTATGACATTGATATCAAACCAACCAAGCTGGTTCGTGGAAAAGGTCTTTGTGAGCTCATTGCTGAAGGGGCCAAACATGAGTTGCTGGAGGAGAAAGCTGACCTTCCTACTGTTCTGTTCCTGAGTTCGGTTGATGAATGGTATGCTGACATCGCCCATTTTCTCACCTATGGGGAATGCCCCTCTCATTTAACTGCCAAAGAAAAGAGGACTGTTAAATTGAGGTCAGCACAATATGTATTGTGGGAAAATGCCTTGTTCAAGCGTGGCTTAGATGGGAGATTTTTGAAGTGTGTGGACAAGGAACAGCAGAGAAAATTGCTCTCAGCTTTTCATGATCAGGCATGTGGAGGGCACTATTCATCAACGGTCACTGCTCACAAGATACTCCGGGAGGATACTACTGGCCTTCTTTGTTCAGAGATGCATCCAAGTGGGTGGATAAATGTGAGGCCTGCCAGACCTTTGTGGGAAGACCTAAATTGGCTTCTTTGCCTCTCAAGCCAGTTGTGATTGAGGAACCATTTCAACAGTGGGGTTTGGACTTCATTGGTGCACTCAATCCTGCTTCTAGTGCTGGTCACACTCATGTGCTAACTGCCACTGACTACTTCACCAAATGGGTGGAAGCTATTCCAGTCAAGAGCACTACTTCTGAAGTGGTATGCAACTTCATCAAAGAGAACATCTTGGTAAGGTATGGTGTACCTAACAAGATCAGAATGATAATGCTTCAAACTTCTCCTCAACTGAGATAATGGATTTCTGCTACATGGGTATGGCATCTCTCTGGCTCATTCTTCAGATTATTACCCCCAGGGAAATGGGCAAGCAGAATCCACAAACAAGAACCTGGTGACTATCATAAGGAAGTTGGTCAATGAGTCTCAACGAAACTGGCACAAGAAGCTCTATGATGCTCTTTGGGCAGACATGATTACACCAAAGAGAGCTATTGGAATGTCTCCTTTTCAAGTGGTATATGGAGTAGAAGCTCAATTGCCAGTGACAGTGGAACTGCCGGCCTTGCATCTAATGAAGGCCATCGAGGATACTAGTTTCAAGTGATGCCCCTGACAAGAGAATTATGTACCGCAAGCCGAATGAAGACAGATTGTGGTCACGATAGGATATCTCGTTCACCACAGAAGGTAAAGGTCCTGTTTGACAAGAAAGCTAGGTTCGTAGATTTCCAAGTTGGAGACATCGTATCTATTATGGGATAAAAGACATGAACCTCGTGGGGTAGCCATGGAAAGTTTGATTCCCTCGTGGCTCTGACCCTTCAAGATCGACATTTTACTGGTGAGAATTCTTTCTATCTTGATTACATGGATGGTTCGCCCCTCCCACTTCCTTATAGGCGTGATCTCAAGTTGTTCAAGTCCTAGGTGACTAGGAGTCCCTTTGTATATTCGTGCATGTGTTTTCCTTTCGTTGTTTTGGTGTGTTTCCTCTCGTTGTTTTGTGTGTTGCCCTCTCGTGTTGGTCTGTTTTTGACTCCGTTGCCCAAGGGATAAGGCACTGGTCTGCTTCACCAAGTTTGTCTAAGTTCTTGCCTTGTCTCATTCCTTGAATTTATGCCAAGTCATCCCCAGAAGGAGCCAGCTGTTGTCCACTCAAAATTCCCCGCTCTGTCAAAAGTAAAAATTTCAAAATTTTGAGTTTAAATGTCTTTTCTGTCGAGCTGGTGGTGTGAAAAAAGTCTTGAAGTCGAAAAAATCTAAGTTTTGGGTCATTCTGTAAGTATTTCGGGCCTGTCGGACATTTTTGTCCCGCCTGTCCCAAGTACGAAAGTGCATTTTGTTCCCCGATCGGCCGAAACCTCCGAATTTGTCCCATTTTCGGGCCCGTCGGAAGTTTTTGTCCCAAGTGTCCCGAAGTTACTGTGCGAGATGTTCCAATTTCGGCCGAACCGCCCGAACCGCGTACTTCGCACTTTCTTGTCCCAAATGTCCCAATTTCAAAAGTGCGCTCTGTTCCAATTTCACCCGAACCGGCCGAGTCGCGTACTCCGGAACTTTTTGTCTCAAATTTCTCAAGTTCAAACTTAAAGTGCACTCTGTTCCATTTTCGGCCGATTCACCCGATTTCGTCCCAACTGTCCCAAGTCAAATTGTGCACGCTGTTCCATTTTCGGCCGAATCACCCGAACCGCGTACTTCGCACATTTTTGTTCCAAGTGTCCCAAAGTCAAAAGTGCAAGTTGTTCCAATATCGGCCGATCCGCCCGAACCGCGCTTTCATGTTCCAACTGTCCCGAAGCCAAAAGTGCGAGCTGTTCCATTTTCGGCCGGTTCGCCCGGACCGCGTCCTTCGCGCATTTTCGTCCCAAATGTCCCAAAATGCATTTGTGCGTCTTCTCCCTGTTTCGTCCGAATCGGCCGAGCCTCGTGTTTCGCGCATTCGCGTCTCACATGTCCCAAGTGAACCTAATGCAATTCATACTTAGTTTTTCCCGCTCGACCCGAATGTGCTAAATTTGAATTTAAGTTGCGAAGATCAAATTTCAAGGACAGCTGGCATAAGGACGAAGCTTTCAAGACGCCGTTTACATCAGTTTTCAAAGATATCCATTGTCATCTTCAAGATGAAACGTCTGGTGTGTCCCTCGTGGCAAAGACATAGCTGAGACGTTAAAGAAATTCAAGAAGCGGTTTCTGAAGTTGATGGGTCCCTCTCAGTGACCGGCCACCTGTCTTCTTCCCCATACGTTTCTCTTCTTCCCTTTCTTTTTCAGTTTTCTTTGTAATAGGTTGAGGTATTGCGGTTGGCAGTCCTTAACGGTTCTTGATTAAAGAAACGGTTACGAAGAGTAACTGATCTGCAAACTATATAATGGCATTTCTACGCCATTCTAAAAAGGAGGAAGAACTTGGCATATTTTCTGCAAGTGTAAATAGATTATAGAGAAATCAATACAGAAGGACTTTCCTTTCTTTGTCTATCTGATCTCTGTCTGTTCTAAGCTTTCATTTGTTTTCTTTGTGAAGATCATTTATCTCAAATTCGTTAGTCTCATCGATTGCATACTCTTCAACTTTGCAAGCTCGGTGATCTTGTATAACCAAGAAGGAACTTTGTGTCCTTGATTAATGAATCTGTGTTACGTTAAGAAACTTTGTGTTCTGGCAGATGTTATTTACAGAACTTTGTGTCTTTAAATTCCATCTTACTTGTTCTATACGAATGATCTTGTTTTCAATTCACGGTGACTTCGCATACATAAAGAATTACTCTGATATCTATAATTCTGTATGTTTGCCTTTCTGCTCTTTTCTATGCTCTCATTTCCTCAGTCCTTTTGTAATTGATGACCTTCATAGAAAACACTTTCGTGGTATCCAAGTTTAACCAACAAATCATGTCCTGTACATTTGTAAATAGGTTTGTTTCAGAATAAGGAAACCTCTTCCTTGTTTCCACAGGCTCAAAAACAGCCGTGGGTAATCAAAATAACTACAACAATGGCCAAAAATTAATTTGCAAGTTCGAAAGAACCACAATTGCAGAGCAAAAACTAGAAAACCAAATGAACACAATAACCCACAAAAATTCCTCTTTCCTCTTTCGAAGGCAAGTTGGTCACCAAGATTAATAAGTGCATTGAATGCATTACTTTTTCCTCTTTCCCCATGCCACCACCGACCCAGGTTTGGCGGGATTTTTCTCACAAGTTTACTTGTAAGTTGAATTTAGTAGTATGGTTAAATTAGGAGCCTCCAACTTCTCTGCTCCCACCAAACTTGGCGTTTAAAACTTCAAGGACAGAATTTAATGTCCTTCATTAAGTTTAAACCTTCCCTCCTTATCCTTTCATTGACATGTATCCATAGGCCCCTCTTAGGGCTAACAATAGTTTAGGTTACATTGTCATAGTTAGATTTCCATCTAGGTCATAAGTCATAAGGGTCGGTAATAATTTGCATCCTTTTTAATTTAGAAAATCCACATAGGATATTTTTTAGATCATAGGTTAAAATATAACCCGTAGTATTTTAATCAAGAGGTTCCAAGTAGGTTTTACTAACTTACATTCAAAACCAGTATAATGCAGGATGTTCCATCTAATGCTTAACATATACCTTGCCAACTTTATATCGAACCCCTTTCTATCTTACACTTTCCAGTGTTGCACTCGTATGTATTCAGAAAATCAAACCTTACCATTGGCTACATGGTGCCTAGTAAGCATACTCATAACTCGATTCTTTTAAAATTTGCAACAATCTCCTGTTTGGTTCCAGACTTCATTTTATCTAGGAAGTCAATCAACAAGACGATATTAAAGAAGGCTGAAGCATACCTTGGATCAATGGAATTGATTCAAGGTGTGCTATCTCATGATTATGAGTTCATCAAGTACAAAAGTAATTTTGTTAGTTCACAACTTTGCAAACACAAGTTATAATGACCTCAGTCCCAAGTAAACAAGGTTACAGTAAGCAAGGGTTCAGATTAGTAACACATGATTTTTTTTTTTAAGATTAAAAGATATATCTTAACATAATAATCCTCATTTCCACAGTTGCAACATCATGAAAAGAGGTTATCGTAGTAGCTTCTAAAAATCAAGACGTTACATACCTCCCTTCTTAAAAGAATCATCGTCCGATGATCAAATTAGCCAATTCATAGAGTTTTTAGGACAAAAATTCAGTTATCATCCTTCCATTCATAAGTTCATATCAAAAACAAATTTAAATCTTCAAAATAGTGTTTTAAGATAACCATAAAATAGATCAGTAACTGTCCATGTTTGGCAGAATTATCAGTTTTTTTAATTCAATTTTGATCAAACAAGTATGGAAAAGCATATCTCATTTCTTCGAGATTCTCCCAAGTTGCACTTTCTTCGCTAAACTGGTCCCACTGAACCTTACATTGATTCACTTCCCGATTTCTTAAGTACAACTGGTGAGTTCTCCAGCACTCGAATGGGCTTAACCACGATTATTCCTGGGTCTTGGACCTACAAGGAATCCCAATTCAGCACATGTGATAAATCTGATATGTATTTCTTAAGCAAAGAAATATGGAAAACATCATGCATTTGTGATAAAGTAGGAGGTAAAGCTAAATGATAAGCTACAGGGTTGATTATTTCAACAATTTCAAAAGGTCTCACATAACGAGGTGATAACTTGGTAGCCTTGCCAAAAGTTATAGAACTCTTTTTAGCTTGACCCGAAGAAAGGCCTTCTCACCAAGTTTATAATTCCTATCAACCCGCTTTAAGTTTGCATAACTCTTTTGCCTATTGACGAAGCATCCTTTAAACGTTCACGAATAATTTTAATTTGTTGTTCCATTTCCGTAAGGATTTTTGGCCCAATTACCTCTCTATTAAAAAGAACGATAACCAGATCGTACCAAGCCAAGAACACAGATGCTGATCAAACACCACGATCAATAAAATGAAAGCAATTCACTAGAATAACTTTACACAAAACCTTTGCAAACAAATGAGAAGCAATATCATATATTATTATGGAACTCAATGAAATACAATGAGAATGGGCCTTGCTTATATAGCCAAGGAATAACAATCTAAGAACCAGTCAATGTCATAGATCAAGCCATAAATCATGGAAAGAAATAGTCATCAAAGAACTAGTCAAGTCCATAGATTTATGAGAGAACTAGACATCAAGGATCTAGTCAATACCATAGATCTAGGAAAGAACTAGTCAATACCATAGATCAAGGAAAGAACTATACCTAACAACTAGATAATAACTCCTAATATCTAAATAAATAAAAATAAATATCCACACACATAAGTGGGTGAGGATAAATATAATAAAGGTAAATAATGTACCTAGGTGAACATGAGCTAAGGTAAATACCTACTCTAACACCCCCCTCAAGTGAAGCTAGGGGGCAAAATAGAAGTGGCATGTCCACGTATGAGTCCCTGCAACTAGGCTCCGACGAGGTACTCATATACAATATATCCATGAAGAAATATCAAACCTAAAGAAGGAAAGAGAAAGAAGAAGAAGAAGGAAGATGTTCTCACGAACATGGTGCCTCCATAAAAGGAATGATAACCAGATCATACCAAGCCAATAACACAGATACTAATCAAACACCACAATCAATAAGATGAAAGTAATTCACCAGAATAACTTTACACAAAACCTTTGCAAACAAATGAGCAGCAATATCATATATTATTATGGAACTCAATGAAATACAATGAGAATGAGCCTTGCTTATATAGGCAAGGAATAACAATCTAAGAACTAGTCAAGGTCGTAGATCAAGCCATAAATCATGGAAAGAACTAGTCATCAAAGAACTAGTCAAGTCCATAGATTTATGAGAGACCTAGACATCAAGGATCTAGTCAATACCATAGATCTAGGAAAGAACAAGTAAATACCATAGATCAAGGAAAGAACTATACCTAACAACTAGATAATATCTCTTAATATCTAAATAAATAAAAAGAAATATCAACACACATAAGTGGGTGAGGATAAATATAATAAAGGTAAATAATGGACCTAAGTGAACAGGAGCTAAGGTAAATACCTACTCTAACATCTATCCTCCACGTTATCCCGATTAATGGGGTTATGCATTTTCTTCCATACAATGCTTCAAAAGGTGTCATCTTTAAAGAGGCGTGGTATGTATTATTATAGGCAAATTCAACCAGTGGAAGGTATTCCTCCCATTTATACTACTGGTCCATGCAATACATTCTTAACATATCCTCTAAAACTTGATTGACTCTTTCAGTCTGTCCATCCATTTCCGGATGATATGCAGAACTGAAATTTAGTTTAGTTCCCAAGGCCACATTAAGCGTTTGCCAAAATCTTGATGTCATTCTCGGATCTCTATCCGATATGATCAATTCGGGTATTCCATGTAATCTGAAAATTTCATGTACAAACCTTCTTGCTAACACTGGTGCATCGTCTTTTAAATTACCAGCAATGAAGTGTGCCACTTTGGTTAGTTTGTCGATGACAACCAGGATGATATCATGTTTATTCCTAGACATAGGTAATCCTTGAATGAAATCCATAGTTATCACTTGCCATTTGTACTACGGAATGTTGTGGGGGTACAATAATCTGGCGGGATGCATATGTTCTGCCTTAACACGCTGACATTCCAAGCAGTGTGTCACAAATTCCATCACATCCTTTTTCATTCCCTTCTAGAAATATTGTTGCTTGATATCAACAAGCATTTTTGTAATGCCAGGGTGTCCAGAAAAAGGTGAATTATGAAATTCAGCTAATAATTTCTTTCTTAAATCATTTTCCAAGGGTATATATACCCTGTTTTCAAACCTCAAAATTCCTTCATTATCAAAACGAAATCCTTTATACTTTACATCTTTTGGATCTACAGAAAGTGTTGTTTTAACTTGCTGAAAATAAGAGTCAGATTCCATGACATCTTTCACCTCATCTTTAAACTGAGTTCTTAATGTTATAAGAGTAGAAATGTGCTTCCTACGACTTAGAGCATCTGCTACCCTATTTTCCTTTCCTTTAATGTAGCTTATATCAAAATCATACTGAGATAGAAATTCTAACCATCTTCATTGTCTTGCATTCAGGTTTGGTTGAGTAAAAATATACTTCAACCCCAGATGGTCGGTTTTTAGCTCAAAAGGCTTACCAAGAAGGTAATGCCTCCACATTTGAAGTGCATGAACGATGGCAGTGAGCTCTAGGTCATGTGGAGCATAATTATGTTCATGTAACTTGAGCTTTTTGCTTTCATATGCTATGACATGGTCATTTTGTAACAGAATACCTCCGAGACCCTCTCCAGATGCATCCGTTACAACCGTAAAATCTCCATTTGGGTCAGGTACAGTCAGAATAGGTGCTGTAGTTAACTGATCCTTTAAAATTTTAAAGGCAGATTCACATTTTTCATTCCAAACAAATTTCTTATCTTTCTTTTGTAATGAAGTGATTGGTGCAGCAATTTTAGAAAAGTCCTTAACAAACTTTCTATAGTATCCTGCTAGGCCCATGAAGCTTCTTACTTCATGCATGTTCTTAGGCATGCACCACTCAATTATAGCTACAATCTTTGAAGGGTCTACACTATCCCGTTCTTTCTTATAACATGTCCCAAATAATGCACTTCTGCATCATAAAAGGAACATTTAGACAATTTACCATACAACCTTCTCTTCCTCAAGATTTCCAGCACTATCTTTAAATGCTCTTGATGCTCTTCGACATTTTTGGAGTATATAAGAATTTCGTCTAAGAATACAAGCACAAACTTGTCCAAGTATTCTTTAAAAATATTGTTCATCAAATTCATGAAGGTGGTAGGTGCATTCGTCAACCCAAAAGGTAACACTGTGAATTCATAATGTCCATATCTTGTTCTAAAAGTTGTTTTATGAATATCTTCCTCTTTTATTCTCAGTTGATGATATCCAGATCAAAGATCTATTTTTGAATAAATTGATGCTCCACGCATCTGTTTGAACAGATATTCAATCCTAGGAAGCGGATATCAATTCTTAATGGTTGCCTTATTCAACATTCTATAATCAATGCACAATCTAAGTGTGTCATCCTTCTTCTTTACAAAAATTACCGATGCTCCCCATGGTGAGACGCTCAGTCTTATCAACCCTTTGGTCAAAAGTTCCTGTAACTGAGCCTTAAGTTCCACCAACTCAATGGTGGTCATTCTATAGGGTGCCTTAGATATGGGCTCGGTTCCTGGTTTGATATCTATTGCAAAGTCAAACTCCCATTTGGGCGGAAGACCTGGTAACTCCTCTGGAAATACATCACTGAAATCTCTTAACAACGGATATTTTTCCATAAAATCATTATCTTCCTTGGCAATTTCTATCATTCTTACGGCATAAAAAGTGCAGCCTCTATTTTTAGCCTTTTTTAGTTACATGGTTGTTAGTTTCCTAACTGCAATCCCACGCTTTACACCCTGAATGACTGCTGCTTTCTGTAAGTCATCAAAACAACAAATCTATTTTTCATAACAGTCGACCTTCGCCTTATGTTCCGCCAACCAATTAACACCTATAATTATATCATATGACCCTAAAGGAGTAACATACAGGTCAACTTCTATGGAGAAACTAGTCAGGTTAAGGATTGCCCCAAAAAGACACATATCGACTGTATGAACAAAATAATTTCCGTAATGTACTATCCATGTCTTATCCATTCATTCAGCTTTCCTTTTTAATTTCAATGCTAACTCGGTAGATATAAAACATTCAAAAGAGCTCAAAGATCAAAAAGTATGACTACAGTGTGTACCGAATAACTTACCTAGAACTTCTATGGGTGTGACTTTCTTTTCACTTATTGTTAGCCACCACAAAGATGTATCCTATGCCGCTAATCACGATTGTCCTTCTTCAAAAGATAGTGACTCACATAATGGTCCTTTCCAAAATTGAAATAGCATCCGACTAGCCCCTTCCTAGGCTCAAATTTATTTCCAGCCTTGAAGTTATCATTCGCTTCCATAGGACTTTTTCCATTACCACTATTTTTGTGAAGCCACTCGCATACTAGTAACAGGTTTGTTCATTCCTGTTTTCTTATTGTTATCCACAACAATTTTGTTTTTCATACCAAACATCTTCCAGGGTCCCTTTTTAGGTGCGAGAGATGAAGAAGATTTGGGAAACTTCTTCCTAATCTCCTTTCTATGACAAGAGATTGCTCTCAATTTCTGTTCTTGTCTTATTACCTTTTCGAAAACTCCTTCCATAGTGGTTGGACCGTGGACATCCACCTCACCACCAATGATGGGATTCAGTCCCATTATGAACTTTCATATCCTAAAATTCTCGTCAGCTTGGTACTGCGGTACATACTTAAGGAGTTTAGTAAACCCTTCCCAGTATTATGTCACCGTCAGCCTTCCTTGCGACAAGTTCTGAAATTCAGTCATTTTCTAATAAAAAAAGAGTTGAGGTAGCCATCATTGCCTAAAGTAACTTTTAAATTGATCCCAAGTTATGTCTGTTTCAACAATGTTCAACTCAACCTTATAGTTGTCCCACCATGATGATGCTTCATGAGAAAGCTGATATGCTCCCCATATCGCTTTGGTCTCCTCAGAGAAGTTTCTTATTGCAAAGTACTTCTCCATTTCACTAAGCCAATTTTCAGCCCTGTCCCCAAGTGTAGTTCCATCAAAATTTGGAGGACTTATTCTCTTTATATCATTTGTGAGTTCAGCCGCTAATCTTGCCCTTTTATTTTCATGCTGAATAGGAACATTCATGTTACTATTATCAACACCTGGATTTCCTCCATTGGTGTTGTCCACAGGAGGCACTGATCATTAATATCAGCATCTTCTTTCTCCTCCTCATTGGCCATTTCCTACTATTCCAAAACAATCAAACGATCTCTCGTATCTAGCAGGCAACAAGGATTTCATATAGTTTTTGGGCGTGTTGCTTCTCCACCCCGTAACGGGTTGTTTATAGCGTTCCCTCTTGTTCTAACTATTTTCTGCTCAACAAGAAAATGTAAACCTTATTAAATTGTGGACTCATTAGGTCCAAGACCCGTAACCTTTAGCTCTAATACCAAGATGTAACATTCCCATTTTAAGACATTAGAACAAGGGAGAGAAAAAAATTGATAGCATTCTCTTCTAAATTATGTAATTCAGAACACACGACCAAGTTTTAATAATTGTTCTTTGTCCAAATAACGTAATTTAGAACACACAATACTTTTAAAACCAATGTTCTCTGTTCACATATTTATAATATGGAACACACATTCAATGCCATTCAATCATATAACAGATACCATATGTTGTTGTAATGACTCGAAGAACTACCGATCTCCCATTTCATGGCTCGGAGTTTCATCGATCTCTCATCTCATGACTCGGCTACTTACCGATCCTTCATGTTAATCCATGCATTGTATACTAAGTATACTTGGTTCTCTTTACCGTTTTCGGTTATTGAAGTGTTCCATTTAAGAGGCCTATCTGAATATCTGTTACCGATATTCATCTGAAATCCTGCTTCTTAAACCAGGTGATTAGGACAATGCAACCACACCTACGATACTTTGGCCAAAGATTTTCACATGCTTAGCATGATCATATTCCTAGACGTCATACTCGTCAATGGAATACGTCCTTCACCCCACTTCATCTGTTATCTAGAATGGTATTTTCTGACTCTTCTCAGTCCTCTTGTCCAAGGTTGAACTTTAACCCAAGGTAGCAATATGAAGGAGTATAGAGAGGCACTCGTGATGACTAAAGATACGCAGACATACCTCGTCAACCCTAGTCAACTGCGTGTGTCTAGTTAACTTTAGTCTACGCGAGTCACTCCATATACAAAGTCACATTCCTAGCTTGGTCCAAAGTAAAACTGAGGCCAAGTCCAAGCTTATGTAGACCTTGATGATTTGATTCGGAAGGGTGTTGTAACATGTCAGCTGCAACATTGTGTCGTCATGAAGGCCTAGCCTTCATGAATACACCTTATTGTAGCTGGCGTGTGCCAAAATCCTACGGGATCCTCCCATCAAGGTTTTCACATCCAGCTAAAATTTTGATTAGATTCTTATCTTTAGTATTTTAAGAATAAGTTTCAGCAACCGTGTTGATCCTCTAACCTCACTGTTCATTACAGTTGCATAGCTAAGAAAGACTTAAATTGTCTCATAGCTTAATATACATTCACCCCTCCTTACTGAAGGATTACATATTTCCATCTTAGTTCTTTAATTAAAGCTTTAGACTTACAGTCCACTACATCTTAACGAAGTAAGATCAACTTACTAAGCTTAACCAAGTTTATTCTCAACTGATTTTAAATTCAGGTTTTCATTTCATTATACGTCATTTGAATGAGGTCTATTCCCAATTGAATGTATTCATTTATCCACAATAACCTTACTTCAGTTAAGGTTTGTTATGAGGAGATATGATTCCTCTTACCGAATATCCTTTTGACAAGACATCCCAAAGAATATTAACGAAATCAGAATACATAATTCAATTGTCCCTTTATTAATATTCATTAGTTTATAATCTAATTCGAATATTATTTATTCAAGAGTTCATATTTATTTTACTCTTTTACTAAGGTCGATTTAAAATCCATATTGACCTAAGTATTAAATAATTGCACGTTCCAACTTAAAAGTTGTATTCAAGTGAAGAATAGACATTATGTCCCTTTAAATCTAACAACCATCATTTGAACAAGTGCCGATTCGACAAACAAAAATATTCTGAATCATATTTCAACAGTTCCAAAGTGGTACAACAATTAAAATAACGCACCTTTCCCTTTTACTCATTCCTCAAGATTAAAATTTATACATTTTACAAGTCCACACAACCAGACACAATGCATGCCAATCAGCATTAATTACTCAATAAGAAAGAAGAATACAACTTATTCTTTTTCCATTTCCCTAGAGAAGAATAATAAAATCCTATAAAAGATCCATTCCTTAGTTAATCAGAAGAAGCATCATAAAACAACATGCCTTCCTTTTTACTCTCGAAATCCATCTGCAAAATTTACTTGCACGGGTCAGTTCATCGAACTGAGCATGTTAAGCACTTAACAATAAAATGAAGTGCTCTTGATTAACTATCTCAATAAAAGAACTCTGCTTTTATGAAACGTCTCGTAATTGAGATGGACATCACCTAAGAGTTAAATTCTGATAAGGATGAACCATTTAAACAACCCAGTCTCACTAAACAATACCAAAATCAGACAATGCTATTAATTAATAACTCCTCGAGATAATCACAGTAAACACACAATAATAAATCATCATTTCCTTAACTATTTCCTTTAAAAATGAAAAGAGTTTATTCCAAATTTAGAAAATGTTACAAAGAACCATTGTTTCTAAATAATCTCTTATTAGAAACATTTATAAGAACTGATACAAATATATATAAATTGTTGTTCTAATGCAATCACTACCAATTCTGTTCCATCATTATAAATGAGATTCAAAGAAAAGAATTGGCTAAACTTTATGCAGGACTCCTTCACCCTTATATCACTCACTTAATTTCAACCAACTCAAATGCATAAGAAGAAGGCAGCCATTCATCATAATAATAACCTATGTTACCTTCCAAAATTCAATAACCAGTATAGTATTCCTTTAGTTCAGAGAGGGAAAAACAACAGGTAATTGCAATCACTTACTCCTAAAGGCGTTGTAAATTAATTTCAATATTCCTTATCGAAATTTAAATAGGATAAGAAAAGAAATTAAGTATTACTTCCAATTACCCACTCAATAATCTCTTTCATCAAATCACAACCGAAGCTGAAAGATTTATACAGAAAAATAACAATCGTGAGATAATGATCAGGAGAACAATTAAAATCAATAATCAAATCAAGGGAAGAAAGAGATTTGCACTACTTCCTTCCACTGTATGTAATTATAATTGCATAGTAAACTATAATGAGCAGACTGTTATCACCAAGAAAAATTCTCCCACATAGATCTGAGTTATGAGACTTATCAACTTTCAAATAATCTATTAAAGGAGAAATAGCCAAGAATTCCTTTTGCATCGGCTCAAGTAAAGTAACAACAATTGAACTTTCAATTAATTATTCACCGAAAACAAACACAACCCTCCAGGTATGAAACGAGTAAGAGTATACAGCAAGGCAACATGACCACGATTGCACTGTATTAAATAAAGAAATCCTTTTTCAGCCACACGAGTAAGAAACCTACTCAGGTTCAGTTTCAATAAAAATAATGAAGAAATTTAATTCCGCAGATTATATATATATATATATATATATATATTTTCACCATTGAGTTTCAAGAAGAAATAAAATTATACGTTCTACCCAGTCTATTAGATAATCCGGTTACTGTTCCAGGTTTGATAAAAATTGTTTCAATAATCATACATGGGTATCAAGAATAGAATAGGAAGAACATCGTGTCGACCGAGAGTAATCAAGTATAAAGATGCTACTAAAATCTTGTTGTCCCGGAGAGAATTCAAATCACCATTCACTTTAATATGGCTAGGAAAACAGTCCACACAAAGAGATCTGTCAATCATTCCCACGGTTTTCATAACCGTTTGAACACACAAAAACTTAGAAACAATTTATACATCATTGTCACATTCATAGATTTTGGGCCCATAATGGGCAATAAAACCGATTACCCATTACTTTGAAAAATTCAAATAGTAGAGATGAAGTTTGTTCCATTTACCATTTCGACAGGAAAACACCCATTTTCTTCAAAACGTAACAAGGAAATACCCAAATCGTATTTGTTTTAAAACGACAACTCAAACCAGAGGTCACACCAAAACATATTAACATTTCATTTTTACAAGAACACACAGTTATAAGAGCAGAGTTCTTTTAATAAGGACGCTTAAAAAAAGAGCATAACTGTTTAAAGATAAGAGCCTAACATGCCTGTAAAACTTCTTGTTGCTTGCAGAAAACCATGTCCGTGCCCTCAGAAGTTATTCTTTTCCACAATTACAAACAACAAGGTTTCCCAATGATCTCCTTGTTTCCACAGGCTCAAAAACAACCGTGGGTAATCAAAATAACTACAACAATGGCTGAAAATGAATTTGCATGTTTGAAAGAACCACAATTGCAGAGCAAAAACTAGAAAACCAAATGAACACAATAACCCACAAAAATTCCTCTTTCCTCTTTCCAAGGCGAGATGGTCATCAAGATTAATAAATGCATTGAATGCATTACATTTTCCTCTTTCCCCACACCACCACCGACTCAGGTTTGGCGGGATTATTCTCACAAGTTTACTTGTAAGTTGAATTTAGTAGCATGGTTAAATTAGGAGCCTCCAACTTCTCTGCTCTTGTCAAACTTGGCCTTTAAAACTTCAAGGGCACAATTTAATGTCCTTCATTAAGTTTAAACCTTCCCTCCTTATCCTTTCATTGACATGTATCCATAGGCCCCTCTTAGGGCTAACAATAGTTTAGGTTACATTGTCCATAGTTAGATTTCCATCTAGGTCGTAAGTCATTAGGGTTTGTAATAATTTGCATCCTTTTTAATTTAGAAAATCCTCATAGGATAATTTTTAGGTCATAGGTTAAAATATAACCCATAGTATTTTAATTAATAGGTTCCAAGTAGGTTTTACCAACTTATGTTCAAAACCAGTATAATGCAGGACGTTCTCGTCAATGCTTAACATATACCTTGCCAACTTTATATCGAACCCCTTTCTATCTTACGCTTTCCAGCATCGCACTCATATGTATTCAGAAAATCAAACCTTACCGTTGGCTACATGGTGCCTAGTAAGCATACTCGTAACTTGATTCTTTTAAAATTTGCAACAATTTCCTGTTCGGTTCCAGACTTCATTTTATCTAGGAAGTCAATCGACAAGATGATATTAAAGAAGGTTGAAGCATACCTTGGATCAATGGAATTGATTCAAGGTGTGTTATCTCATGATTATGAGTTCATCAAGTACAAAAGTAATTATGTTAGTTCACAACTTTACAAACACAAGTTATAATGACCTCAGTCCCAAGTAAACAAGGTTACAGTAAGCAAGGGTTCAGATTAGTAACACATGATTTTTTTTTAAGATTAAAAGATATATCTTAACATAATAATCCTCATTTCCACAGTTGCAACATCACGAAAAGAGGTTATCGTAGTAGCTTCTAAAAATCAAGACGTTTCAGCCCATACACTGTCAAGATACGCATGTTAAGTGCATTTGCTTTGAGCTTCCAAGTCACTACTCCCATAGTGGTGTGTTAACCAGAGAGGATGCACCCAATGGAATCCCACAGACAAAGTCTATTTTCAAACCTTAACACATTTAAACACATACATTTTATCTTCATTTCATGAGGTAAAAAGATGAAAGAAATGAATAGTTTATTTAAACTATTTGTGTAGATCAATCTATCCTAGATGTCCACGAGAGAATTTGTTTTTATCCTTTTTCCAAATTCCACACTCCTTTACATGCTAAATCCATTGCATGATATCCAAGCTAATAAATTGACTCAGACTGGGAGGATGCGTACAAGATTGGAGTTTAGAAAATTTAACATGTACCCTTTCAAAAGTGGCTCCTTAACATCCCAAAAGAAAATTTAAACATTAAAACTTGTCTCCCTCCAACTTGCATGCATTCAGGTATGTTTTCTAGAGTTGATATATATATATATATATATATAGGGGCATTGCTACAAATATATCAAAAGGTGGAATAATAATGGAAAAGAAAATATTTTTATTTAGTTTAGAAAATACCTTTTCATAGCAATATTACATACAAGATCCCCCTCTAATTCAATGTATAATGGAATTTATAGCCATATCCCTTTCTTTTGAACCAAATGTTAATTTGATTCAAAGTTTCCAGAGATTCACTCATGGAAGTTTTACAATATTATTTTTGAATCCAATTTGGAGCTCTTAGATTGTTGTCTCTGGGAATTAAATATGTGATGACATAATTTGCATAATTAAACCACTTGGCTCAATTTGAATTCATTTTTCTAACTTTTCAAATTCCAATTGGATCTGTAATTTTCAATCCTTTCAATATCTGCCCTGATGTTGTAATATTATACACTTATAATAGCATTGACAATAGAACAGAAATAATGATTTACTTTCAAATATTCGCATGGCGAAGTGGGTAAAAGTCAAGGTCTAGGTCATGTTTCAAGATAGGAAATTTAATAAAACCTTAGGTACGTGTCTGTAATTAGAATTATTCACAGTGACATAAAAAAGGAAACAACATCTAATCTAACTGATAAAACCAATACAAAGAAAGCACAACAATCAAGGATGTAACCTACAATAGGAAATCAAATCTAAAAGAGGAAAGATTAACATCACATTTCAAGATTCCTTTGAGAAAATAATAAATGATGGGTAGTCGAGAGCAGTCAATTGTAACAGATCCATCTTTTTATCCCATCACAACCCAAATGTGTGACAGGTCACCCAACCCATTAATTTAAGCACCTATGAAAATGTTAAATTATCAATTTTCCACCCTCATACACACTTATCTTTTCATCTGTCCAAACACCACGGTAATTTTATATTGAGTGTTATGATTGTCAATGACATATGGGTCTTCAATGAACTAGCTGAAACTAAGGACAAGAGAGGTAGACGATCCTACAATCATGAAGGGATGTGAGCCAAATAGTAGCTAGAGACAAGAAATGGGAAGAATATGTTAGAGGCTATGTTACAACATCCCAAATATTTGATTTTTCTAGTGCGTTTGTGTACACTTTTAATTCACATGATCTGGGTTGTGCATGGAATCTTACATATTATCTTCGAATGGTTCTCCTAAGAGAACATGTGCAATCATTTTTTCTTCCTATTTAATAGTATCATGTGAGTTGTATTTTATCCCTTACGGGATTAACAGATAGATGGTGTATCTCTTTAGAGCTCGCCAAGGGAATAATTATTGTTTCGGCTAGCTCATAAACAGCAGAGTTGTATTTTTTAACTGTATCTTGTAAGAATGATTGTTTGATTTCCTTGCTTGGGTAATAGATGATTAATATAAATTGCCTTATGGATTATAGTCTTTAGGAAGGACTAATATCAAAATTGTTTGATAGTGTAAAAGTATAGAATACCCTTGTAGAGAAAGTATGGTTCCACCTACTTGTGTTGTCGTTGATAACTCTAATAAATTTGTAAAAAAATGTTGAATCTTCGTTAAGAGTAAATAGAGATTGGTTAGAAAAAAATGATTCTGATTAATTTTATTAACCAAGTGTGCGGAATAAACTCTATTTGCTGAAATGTAACACCCATGTTATGATTAATCCAAATTAAGGGATTTTTTTGTAGTTGATCATTATTCAGAATTCTTGGCTATAATAGCCTTATAATCAACAAAACAATCGCTAAACAATCACCAATATGATAGAATTTTATCATTTAAGTCAATCAAAATATGAAACTATATCAAATATATCATAATAGATAGTCAAATAAAGTTATTCATCACTGAAACAAATAAGGAAAGTTCATCCAAGTTTTCATCGGCTATATAGTTCATTTTAACATTTGTATTTTTAGACCATGCCTTGTGCAATTCCTAAAATTTTAAATTTCAACGAGTGACTTTCTACTCTCGTGCCGATTTTACCAAGATAATTATGTGTTTATGAAATGATTATCCACAGACAATGTGACAGTGTACAATAGGCTAATTTTCCTTTGTTTAACTTGTGAAGTTAAAAATTTCACATTTACAATCAAACACAATAATTTGAAACCAAGAGTAAATCTCATTGCATGACAAAGTCGTAAAAGATCAATTCAATAATTTACTTCACAAGGTTACTCCATCATGTAAGTTGTAGGAAAGATAAAAATTGTATGCGTGGTTAGTGTTGTCGCCAAATCACTGCACCCTTCGAATGGCCAGGATGTGAATAGGACGTTCGGTGTGATTGGGACACATGGGATCACCTCTCAAGCTGTGGGACTTGGGCTCAAGGTGAACCTCCAGAGAAGGCCGGCTTCCTCTTCCTAAACTAAGTGTTGTACTACTCCTAGTGTAACAAAAATGATTATCTAATCCTACGCTAACATTTTCATGGGGTTTTAGGGAAAGAGATTTACAGAAATGAAACTATACTAGGGATGGTGATGCACCAAATAAAGGGTGTTTTCAGGTTCAGGAAGGGTTAATTTGAAGAGGGTGTGTGCACCACAGGTCAACTTCACCTACTGCAATTTAGAGAGGGTACAGGATACCACAAACTAAGAGACACGTGTTCCTTTTGTTAAACTTTATCAGACGAGAAATATACCGGTTTCCTAGTGAAGAAGGATGAACTCAAGAAGGGTGAATGGACACCACAACTCAACTACATGTAATACTCCACCACTCGATAAGCATGAACTCCAAGATCATGTAGTAGAAACTTAAACTCGCACGTGTGTACCTGCAAGTACGAAAGGCACAAAGAAGCATAGAAGGATGAAAGGAACGAGATTAGTCACAAAAACACAATTTTATTGCTTCAATAACATGCACAATACATCATACATTTAGAAGAGGCAATAGTTGCCATTACAGTCTTGAAGAGGAGGCTTGAAAGTTCTCTCAACACACAAGAACAACTTGCAGAAGAGAGAGGATTCTTGAAAAGTATACACTCTTTGAGATATCTAAGCTGTCAACTTATCCGAATCTGTTGGAACCCTTTGAAATGAGCTTCCAACTTACATTTATAGAAGAATATGTGAGAAAGAAGAGGAAATGGTCATAATTACATTCCTAAAATGAAGGCCCGTGATGTATTTATTACAGTTAGTTGAACCACTTGAGAAGGTTCCATCATGGGTCATTAATTGCCTGATGACCTAGTCTTCTTAATTAATTAAAAGAATATTTAAATAAAATATTTAAATAATAATAATAAATATTATTATTAAAATATTTAAATAAAAATATTAATTTAATTAACATAATGTCAGGACCCCCCCGTTGACCCGTTTGACTTGAAGAGGAGGGGGGTCCATGTGAATAGAAAGCGCACACGCCCAAACTCGATGAGCTTCGAATCCTCTAACTCGGTGTTGCACTCGATTTTTGACCCCGCACTAACTCTTTCCTTGCCTTGGTAATCGGGCTCTTTTGCATTGAGTCCTTCGAATGGTGAGCTATCAAACTCGATTCTTATCATTTTCCTCTGGTTAACTTGAGGCCATTTATGCATTCCACGTTCAAACTTCATGAAACATCACCACGAGCTCCATGTTCAAACTTCATGAAACATCACCACGAGCTCCCTGCGAAGTCACCGAGCTCTTCATCCAGCAAACGATCTTACCTTTCCTGGGCTCAAACTCACTTGAATACCGAGCTTAACCCAACATTTCTTCCAAACGATGAGAAAATGCCATTACCAATAAAGACCTAATGCTGCCATGATGATGACCCAGGTTCATGCCCATAACATGTCGATAGACACCCTTAAGACTGATTTTTGGTCAAAGAGCCCTTCAAAAAATACATTGAACCACTGGGGCAACCAAGAGGACCTTGGAAAAATGTATAGGTAACAACCATATGAATTCTTCCTTAGTCGTGGATCAAAGCTAATAGAAATAAGCTAGATAAAATTAGCTTTAAACCTGCAGATAATAGTCCATTCAAAAAAACGGTTTCTCGAACTGGTAAAAGAATACTTTTTATTGTCTGATTGGACGTACATAATGGAAGGGTATAAATATTGCCTACTGCCCACAGAGTTTCTCAAAGAGACCATTTACAAGTGACAAAGATGTGGCATACAAAACGGCCGACCAGGTATTTCAGAGTTGACCTTCACATTCAATTCGTTTCTAGGAGAAGAAGTGCTGAGCAATATGAATCATTTCATTCTGCACCGTAATAAACCTTCATCTCCTGATTCAGGAAAATTTTATGAAGCCTTGAATGGCGTGACTCCAATCCATCGTACATGGCAGTGAATATTTGTTTCTGCAGCTGCCATTCGATCTAAGTTCAGAATAAGGATAAGCATGCATTCAATACTGAACTGATAACAACACAGTTGGACAACCTACTTGCTGGAAGTGCTCAAAAGCAAGGCCTCTACTGTACTGCAACATGCCTGCTACCTATGCATGGGAGTTTGTCTCGCGACCACATCAAGTTCAGAATTGTACAGAGGATGAGGAGAAGGTCATGGCAGCTATTAAAGCCGATTCAAAGTCTGAACAGTTCAGTGGAATCCTAACAAGGGCGGATCTGTATGAAAGGAGACACTTTCTTCGTATGATCTATGGAACCCAATCCACAGTCCATGTAACACGCATCCTTTCCATCTGGATGAGTTTTCAGCATTGCTTTCCCGTCAAACTCTTCGCATATGAGCCACGACTGAGCCATTAACGTATCACCTTGGTTGGGTCTGCTGTAGCCTCCGCTGAAATTGGTATCACGTCACGTTTTTTTAACCCATGACCCGCTCCAATTCACAACTGTCCTATTAATCCTCCCGGTGACTCGCACAAAGACTCGGACCACTCCAAGCTACGTGAAATTCTGTTTACATGGCCCGTGCGGAAGTCTCATGATGGATAGCCATCGTAATATTTCCGCGCTTGGCAGTTTGATCTGATTTCTCCCATTACGGAAGTTTGATCATGGTTTACCAACCCAATATTTCCACTTGGCGGTGCTTGCCTGAATCTCCCCTACGCGGAGTGAACAGCTTGGACTGCCATCGTCAAATCTCGACCTCGGCATACTAGCTCCAAATCCCCGCGTAACGGCTTGGACACATTAATCCATGGGCCCCGGCCTCATCTTCGCCGCGCAACCTTGGCAAGTTCATTCCTTATCTCCACAATTCCCCCTAGCGCGGGATCACCATGATTTTTTCTCCTGCCGAGTTTTCCTTCATCAGATTTGAGGATAACATTAAACTCTCAGTGCAAACATTTCAGTTGTAGCTTGTAAGGTGTGATAATTTCAATAAAAACCTTTATGCTTGCCAACCTAGTGACTCGTTGAAGATGCTCATATAATTGCAAAGCAAATTGTGCCTCATGAATATTCTGATATGAAACAGTTCCACCTCTATGAGATTCACTTCCATGAGTTACATCGTAAAACCAAGTAAGGTCTCGATAGAGAATCTTTGTAATAAATTTCATCAGGTCTCCAGGTAACACTCTCACTGTCACTTAATCAATTTTCATAAAAATATCTTGAAGGAAAATCCTGAATTTGCAAATGCATTCTATCTTTGAAGATAAAAACATAGTTGGACGACTGCATTGCTTTGGGAGTGCTCAAAAGAACTTCTACTATACTGCAACATGTCAACTGCCTGTGCACCAAATGCTCACCGAGGAAGGTCTGAACAACGTCAGCGAAAATATATATATTGTATTCACTAATACCCTGGCCCAACATTCTTGCTACCTCTGCGAGCTTACCATTGTAAAATTATTTCGAGTAGGCCTCCCAGTTTTGCATTAATCAATGAGCCCTGGAATTGTATCCTAGAAACCATCTTTAATGCATCCACACGAAACGAGTTGCCTTGAATTATCCATCATGCTTGATGAGTCCCATTGATAGGGCTCCATCACGTATCTCTATTTACGCAACGATCTCCATTCATTTTATGGCACTCTTGATGCCTTGGCTTGCGTTTGAATCACCCTAGCTCTGCAGAATGTGTCCTAAAAGAAGCTCACCACATGATCTCCAAAATGAATGAGTCACGAAGATGAGTCGAACTCCTTATCTCTGCCTTCGCTTCCGCCTGTGCTTGAACCTTTCCAATTCATTGAGACTTTATTGATAGCTCGAACTTTGACTCTCCCTGACTCAGCTTTCACTTCTTTTTGCATCGATCTCCACCGAGATCCTTGTAGAGTTCCTTTCATTCGTCAATTTTCAATGAGCTATATTTTGCATTAACAAGACCATCGTCTAGCTCTTACAACTGAGAGTCTCTACTGAGATGATTTCTGAGATGATTATCAATTTGACACCGGGTTCTTTATCAACTCGGGTGCCTTTCGATGCTAGGTGATCTCTTCATATGCAATTTAGGAATTATTTTTAATTATTGCATCTCGTTAATAACCGAAGGTGGGTTCCTGGCACTATTATTTCATTTTGAACGTGATAGGACCCCGTTGTCCAATCTTGCCATATGTGCAAAATTGGATAATGATTAGTTCAATGAACTGGGATGAATTATCCACTCTAATCATGTTGCTTTAATTTGAAATAAAGGAATATGATGAAGTTTCCTTAAATGATAACATATAAGCTTCCTACATTCTCCAATTATACTATATATTAATGAACCATTCGATAATATTGTATAACGAAGCTATCCATATCGGTTTCAATAAACCATGCTTCCTACAAAGGACAACAACTTTCAATATTGTTTTTTAAAGATAACTTATGATATAATTAAACCAGTTTAGAAGTTTATATCAACAACTATCAAACTTCTAAAACTACTTATCATTAGATTATTAAGTCAAGATCGAGAAATACTTCAATTTCAAGATCATCAATCAAAATAACACCAACACAAGAACCCTTTTAAGGTTTAACCATTATGATAAGGTTATCTTAAACTTGAAATACAATCATTAACAATGTGTGTCATTATTCAAATGAAGTAATAAGACTTTGTATAACTATGTATCCATTAAGACAAGAGTCCAAACAAAAACAATTTCATATAGACTTGATAAATTTGATAGGTAATAAAGTAATTTACTACAACATGCAAGATCAATATCCTATTTCAAATAAAACTAATTTTTGAAATAATGACATAGAAATCGTACCCATTGCTAATTTTTACTTGATTTAGAAAAAAAGTTTATCCCGTAATCTTGGTCATTCAAATCAATCGGACTCGTTATTTTCTAGCCAATATGTATTTACTCTAAAGGAAGATTCAAAAATACTTTCCAAATTTATTATAATGATCAATGACAACACAAGTAGGTGGAACCATACTTTCTCAACAAGGGTATTATATACTTTTACACTATCAAATAATTTTGATATCAATCCTTCCCAAAGAAAATAATCCACAAGGTAAGTTACAATATTCATCTATTACGCAAACAAGGAGATCAAACAATCATTCTCACAAGATAAAGTTAAAAATATGGCTATGCTCTTTGTGAGCTAACTGAAACAATCGTTACTTCCTTGGCAAGCTCTAAAGATATATACCATTTTTTTGTTAATCCTATATGGGATAAAATAAAAATCACATGATACTATTAAAAGGAATAAAAAATGAATGCTCCCATTCTATTAGGATAACAGAGGCGAAGATAATATGTAAGACTCCATGTGCAACCCAGATCTTCATCAAAGATTATACATAGTTCAAAAAATTGTCCAAAACCTAAGTTTGAATACTCGTGCTAATGCAGGTCAAATCCTATTATTTTTATATTCCAAATCAAAAGACCATTTTCTTAATAGGCCATATACCAATAAACCATTATATCCTATTTAAAACAAAACTAGTTTCCTATCGACAAAAATTTCATGACCTTATGGGTCATTTTCATCACATTATGTATGTATAAACAGTCATGAAATATGGAAAAAAAACACAAACTCGGTTCGAAATAACAATAAATAATCATATTTCTCAATACCCATTTGTTATTTGTGTTAATGTTGGGTTTATCCATTAGATATATAAATATACATGTAATTTATTTCTAGTTTCAAATCTAGAGAAAGAAAACCAAATGATATTCTCCATCTCAGGATAAAACAATGAGAATAGAGTTAGAAAACTTTATGCCTTCAAGTTGATTTTCCTTTCTTTTCCTTCCTAAAACTTGCAATGCCCCAAAACATCTAATTAACAAGCACATTTCCAATTTGTTCTTCCAAAATAAAAATTACCATACCCAAGACAACTCGCCCATGAAATAGCTTAAGATTTCTACATGCAATTGCAACATTTTCCCTATTTTTCTCTCCTCTAACAAACCAAAAATATATATCCAGAACTCTACAATGCATATGGGGTTTTGCATGCCCTTAGCTTACTATGCAAGTTTCCAAATTCCCATGAAAATTGTGCCCAAAATTAATTTCCATTGAATTTAATGCCAGTTATCTCATTTTTTCCCACTTAACTCTCCATAACTATACATGCTAATGCACATTTTTACCATGCCAAGTTTGTTCTATGACTAATTCAAAATTTAACTAATCATTGCCAAATTTAATCATTATAAAATCTCCATACAAATATCATATGGTCAATGACCGAAATAATAACTTAACAATGCCACATTTCCATGATCTTTGACCAATAAAAAACAATAACCAAATAAAATACTACCTTATCAATGATCAAGTAACTTGGGAGTATAACCTTTCAAACATAATTGTAAACCATATTCAATGACTAAATAAAAAGAATCAATGTAATTGCCTCATGGTCCATGTCCAAACGCAATAATTATACTCTTTAACAATTTCATGTGACATGGTCTAGGACCATTATATTATTTAATAACATCAGGAATTGTGTTACTTAATATTTAAATTTCCTCGTGGTTCAGGACCACTGCAAAAGAAAAAAACAATAATCTTTACTGTATAAGCCATACACATTGCATTACAGTTCATGACCAATACAACCATAATAAATTGATCCTTGGTCTGTCACCAATTATGATCTTGATCAAACAAGT
This sequence comes from Taxus wallichiana var. yunnanensis, assembly GCA_018340775.1. Classification (NCBI taxonomy): domain Eukaryota; kingdom Viridiplantae; phylum Streptophyta; class Pinopsida; order Cupressales; family Taxaceae; genus Taxus; species Taxus wallichiana. Next base: position 559,155,463 of record CM031234.1, read on the forward strand.
CAATCAAAGAAATTCAAATATTTACCTCATCATCAGGAAGAGATCATTATTCGAGAAACATTAAAACTTACAAATTTCAATGTGCTACGGTCAATGACCAAGTTCATAATGCCATGTAGAGAAGTTAGAATAGTTAAGAAATAATCTTACATCATGATTACTTGTTTAGTATAAAATTAAATCTTTATAACCGATAATAATAATATTTCTCTTGTAAATATTTTTCCAAATAACGACAATTCCCGTAATGGGTAACAAGGTCAATACAAGGAATTATCATGATGTTAACTAGTAATGAAGTCAACTATAAGCATTAACATGTAATAATTATAACCAAAAAATGGTATTCAAACAAATCAACATCACAAAACCATACAACACAAAAGAAAATGGTTATTTAAACAACACAATTTTTTACGAACATAGTTGCACTCATATACTTATATAGTCTTATATGCATCTATATATGTATATGTATATGAATTTGTATATACATATATGTACATATTTTTATATACAATAATATAAGTATACTTATTAACTAGATTTTATGACATAATTAAGTCATCAATTATCAATCATAGTTACAGAAAGCAATTAATTATGGGACACTTTGTTGAGATCAAGTGGATAGTTCCCATATAAATGATAATGAACAATGTGTTTATACCATTCATATTTCATCGATTGTGTTTCTTTGACATGCATCATATTAATCCTTGGGTCTACTTTAGTCATCAGCTAGGTAAAACCTTATAGTCTAAAAGTAATAAGGCTTATCTAATTTCTAAGTCAAGCTATTTAAGGTTGGTCATCTATTTGCATTTTTTTCTACTAATCATTTTCTCCCAACATGGTCTTAACTGCAAGATCTATAACAATAAAAATTACATTCTTGTGTAAGATGTCCGCCTAAATTATTTTACTACCTTAACTAGTACACGAGCTTGATTATCTAATAAAGGGTATCTTACATCAACATCCTTCAATATCATTCTCATGAATGAGATCATGTGTTATTCATTTTTTACCTTATATGTGATTATTGTTCCAATGGTTTGATTTGAAGAAAAAAATAAAGGTAAAAATCCTTGAAAATTTTCTGAATAATTAATGTTGGTGCTTGAGAAATGACATCCTTAATATCCTAGAGAGTGGACTTAGATTCCTTTTTCCACTCCACCTTAGCATCTTGTACACACACAATCTATGCACTTGGGTACATTTCTAGGTCCTAAAAACATGCTAGCATTTACATGATTCATAAGCAAGAAAACTAGTAATTGAAAACTCACTTTGACCTTTCGCTTTGTCTTTTACACTTTTAATGGCTTTATACATCTTGAAATCTTGTCGAAGTTTGATTTTTTTATCTTTCTATGGCCTCATACACTAGCACCCATGTGGGAAACTAGCGTCAGTGTGTTGCTTTATCCTCTTAGGCGCTCATGTCCCTCTTTACCTTTTTCTTATCCTTTTGGACCCCTTTCACTTCTTAATTACTTTTTACTACTTTGGGTCAGCCTTTCAGTTGTCAATTATGAAATTCAAACAAGGGAATCATATAAATACATAGTTATGTTTTCAAAATAAGGGACCAAGCACTAAGCATTACATACTATCACCAAATCTTTCATCTAGCACACTTATTTAACAAATATTGAATTTGTAAAACCCTAATTATAGATTCACATATGATAACTAAACATTAAAGTAAAGATTTGACACAAGCAATAAGCTAGATAAATATGAAACCCGAGTGCAAGAGAGAGGGAAATATACTTAGTTGATTCACGCTTGATCCATGGATTGATCCGAACTAGAAGACTGATGAAAAGGAAAGGTGGATTGTCGAACTATGCCTAATAAATTATGGAGTTGTTGAATGTTCCTAGACTAGGGCGCCCAAACCGAGGTGAGGGCACTTAGGTGTTAGAGACCTATGTTGGGCTCCTATGATTGTGTAGGAGCTCAGATTATGGATTTTTTTTTTGTGTTGCAAGGTGTTCGTTGATAGTCATTGTTAGTCACACCCGTATATCACATTATGATCACCGACTTTTTTGTAACTGCGTAAAAATAATATGGCATGATAAACCCTACAATTACATTTGTTAGTGTAGGTTATTATTTATCCTTTTATTTATTTATTAGGATAATTATTACACTTGTGTTATCCCTACACTTGTTGGGTTAGCTTGCTTAGGTGTACTAGTTGTGTGGAGTTAACTTAACTAAGATCGTTAGTGGGAGTTCTTCACCACTAATTTAGGTAGTAGTTGCACTTTCCTCCTCTTATATGTACATCTTTCTTATTGAATAATTCAAGTCATTCTATTGTAATGTATTGAGCATTATGGATTATGATGGATTTCTATATATAGTATTTTAAATCTTTTGTCTTGAAAATCTAATGTGGTGTACTATTATCATTTGAGATAATGGCTTGGAACAATCTTCTTTTCGTTCCTTTCATGGTGTTGATCAAGAATTTCGCGCTTGTTACCTGTCCAAGTTAATGTACCAAACTAAACACAAAAACCTTGAAAAACTCAAATGAAATTGATACCTGATGGACAAGATCCAAAGATGTAGACAGATAAGGAAGCCGATGTAGATAAGACGGGCGCACACGAGCAATTCTGCACAGTAGATCCAAGTAACCTGCGAGACACCAATGCTTGACAGAAAAATACCACGTTAAAAGATATTTAGGTGGACTGCCCGAGAAGAAGGTCCGGGAAGTGGTAAGCTCCTCGGCGGATGTCACCACGTTTTCAATTAAGTAAAGAAGCATACATGATAAAAGATGTACGTATGCAAGGACTAGATTTTCTGATCAAAGTAATAAACAGAATCTAAACAATGCATTAAAGCAATGTAAAATAGGAACTGTGAAAACAAAGCTGGATTTGTGTTACCTGTGTCCTTTTACCTGTCTGCAGGATGATCAGCATCGATTATGTAGAATCAGCGTCGACTGGTTCAGATCGGCGTCGACTGATATAGATCGGCGTCGATCCGAGACAAAGTGCGAGAAGATTCGGGAATCAGAAAATGAAGGAAAGATCGTCAATGTCTGCTGGATCTGCAGAAGCCGGAGAGATACTAGCAAGGCTCCACCTGTGCTGGATGCAGGAACAGAGTCACCAGAAAATCAATGGAGACGTGTGATGTTGATGTGATAAGAGCAGAGTAATAGTGCTCCTCTCAGGGATTGATTTAGACAAGATCCACTCTCATTCGATAGATAATGTTCACACTTGATGCTTAAAGATCTCTTGTTCTCTCTCTTATAATCTGTGTCCCTTACAATCTGTCTCTATGTGTCCCTTCAAAATTGAGTTCTGGGCCTCTATTTATAATCGGCGCCGCTCCGAAAAATCGGCATTGACCGAGTACCAGTCGGCGCCGATCACGGAACAGACTCCCGAGACGGCCAAAAGGAGCAATTTCTGGAAAGATAAGAGTGATCCCTCCACCTCAAATACGGGAAATATCCCGCTTTGGGAGGAGGAGAAATAGGGGGGATGTATGGATAGAATAGATATGGGGTGGATAAGTGGTTAGGATACATGTGAAAAGGTGTAATTAAATAGTTAATATTTAATTACTCACGGGTAAAACATAATGGGGTGAATTAAACTTAGGATAGGTGTTTAAATCACAAATTGAATAATACCCCAAGGGGATAGTGGTGATATAAACATGCCCCAGGTTACCTGAGAGAGAAAATGCGCACGAGGGACACTAAATTGGATAACCAATTTTAGGTGTCTACATTTTGCCCCTTTTTGTCAAGTAACTTGCGATAAGCAAGGTTATGAGACAAAAACAAGGAGATGGAAGGAAGGAAGAAAAGGTGATGATGTGATCCCCCTCAAACTAGGGATGGGATGGGTGATAGAACAAACGATCCCAAGTTTGAAAAAGGTAGATGAAAATGCGGGATGCCCCAGCTGGATGTCTGGAGTAGATCTGATCATTAATGATGCACAAACATGAATAAAGAGGCAGCCACCTAAGGAACTCACATTGGTAGGGCAGACTAGACGGTCTCCTCATGAGACGACGTTAGTACCTACAGACCCATGAGTGTAAGGAGAGCGGAAAAATAGTCAGCATCTAAAGAGAGACACATTGGTAGGGACAACCAGATGGTCTGCAAAGCAGACGACGTTAGTGCCTACAGACCCATTAACTCTAAGTTGCCAAAAAGTACGAGTGCCCCACGCAAAGGGAACAAACTCGAAATGGATGGTGATATCGAAAATATGTGCCAAAAGGCAACATTCAGCGCACAATAATGACCAGATAAATAAGCCAAGCATCAACACTATGGCAAAGAGATATGGAAAATCGGCGGCGATCACACTAATCGGCGCCGACCTAAATAAACGGTGCCGACCAAAAAAATCGGCACCGACCATTCAAAGCACATATAAATATGTGAATGGAAAACGTGAACGATTTATTTACACCGTGACGATTGATTCAGAGAGAGTCAAAAATTGGATTTGAGCACCATGGAAGCCTCTGGAAGCAGTTAGAAGCGGAGGAGGACACGACCTGGGGTAAGTGGTTCTTCTTGAACCCGTCATGTTTATTATATTTTTTTATTTTTGGTTTTTTGGTGGGAGGCCAGAGTGTGTTTTACCTCCAGCCTGAAAATCGGCGTCGATTGGTATAATCGATGTCGATGTAATGTAAGTGTGACGATTGATTTCAATCAGCGTCGACTGTATAAGATCGACGTCGATTGTATTTAATCGACGCCGATTGGACAGAACATCTAGATGAAAATGATAAAATTTGTTTTGGATGTTCGGATTTGGGTAAATATGAAGCTAATATTGCTCTTGATGTCGTGGATGCAGGCACGAGAGGTACTACACATGAGGGATGTGATGCCCAAGTTCTTGGAGACCATCCTCCCCGATGTCACCAACGCAGATTGGCGCCACTTAGAGTTAGCGGGCTCGGGGGCTTTCGGTACTACAGACGAGTGCCGCAAGATGTAGAGTTGATGCGAGCACTAGTGCGACGATGGGATAGCCAGACTTGCACTTTTTGGTTTAGGACGGGTGAGATGACCATCACCCATGAGGACATATACAGGATTTTGAGGTTGCCGATCACTGGGGACCCGATAGAGATTACGCCACGAGAGCAGCAGCAGAGGGCCCTAGTTCGATTGTATGGAGACAGGGTAGATGATTCAGAGATAGTATCCTCAAGGCGTGAGGATAGCCTCGCAAAGATATAGACGAGGATGTTCCCGGAGAGCGAGACGTATAGTTTTGATTCAGATGGTGATCTCCTATTTTGCTCTACCAGATTCAGGAGGTGGGAGATTCCCACTGTTATTACTAGATTGCGTTTGTGACATCCTGCAGTTCAGACAGGTGTTTGCCTTTGCTGATGCCTTGATAGCTCAGATATATTATGAGTTATGGATGTATACCACTAGCCGGAGGACAGGTATTGATGTCAGTTTTGTGCTCCATTGCTGGGCATATGAGCACATAGCAGTGATCAGGCCATCCGGGCTTCCTTGGATGCCAGCAGCAGTGGGAGCTATTGATTACGGATTCCGGTGATGGCGGGCCGATATGGCCTCGGGAGATACAGGGAGATCCACAGATTGGTATGCTGAGCGTTTCAGGATGCTGACACCAGAGCAGGTCATCTGGAGACCATATCGGGTATTTCCGACATGGGCCGGTCAGGATGCTCACTTGGTGGCATTGAGACGGAGCAGGGTGGTTAGGGGCCACAGGCCTGACATGTGGGAGCGCGTCCCATTTATACGGGTATTGAGACAGTTTGGCCTAGTACAGACAGTGTCGACTACTTACAGGCCTTACAGGTGAGACAAGCAGAGAGACTGATCTGCCGATTTTGATCCCGGCAGATCCATTGAGAGAGGCCCCACCCTCCACAGACAGTGATGATGACGCTGGAGTGGATGATGGTTATGCGGCATGGTATGCGACAGAGCTACCACGACACCTTCCGGCATCTATAGATGCCGATGAGGAGGATATGGCTACAGTGCTGGAGAGACTGGAGGGAGAGCACACCACCCTGACACATACACACTAGGCGGCTCTCGAGGAGATCAGAGCTCTGACAGTGGAGAGGGATGCCCTGATTTTGGAGAGAGACACTGCTCGCCAGGAGTGAGATACAACGATCCAGCAGAGGGATCGCTACCATCGACATAGGGAGGCCCTCAGGGCCAAATATGGGGAGACAGGTACCATGTCAGAGTCTGGGACACATGGTACGACCATAGGAGGGGCACCACCAAGAGTAAAGAAGCAGCACCATTACGAGCACACTGCACCGTGAGCCCGAGTACATACAGTCTCTCCTCGCCGAGGCAAGATACTACGAGGATGCCCTAGCGCAACATGCCCCAGATGTGCCTCGGTACGGGGCGAGGAGGAGATCGGCGGCGGCCAAAGTGAGCGGGGCATCGAGGGATGGAGCACCGGGACGGCACCGAGGTGGGTAGAGGTCTCCCAAGAAGAAAGTGCGTCTAGCTCGATAGGCGGTGGTCAAGAGAGACAGCCTGGTCCAGAGGAGGGTGGAGTAGAAAGTGTCTTCCACGCATCAGATTTTACGATATAGAGATTGATGTATTTTGTATCAGTGTAGTGATGTAGCCTTGATTGGAAGGCATTTTATAGATCTCTTGATTGAGAGCCACCCATTTTTGTTGTATAGACACTCATGTATATATATAGATTCATCATTTCCTTTGTCATATAATTGTTCTCATGCTTTTTAATTTTGATATACATGGATAGATGTAGCATAATGATGATGGATATAGACATAGACTGATAGATGATTGGATAGACATAGATGTAGAGGACATAAATAGATGTGATTTGATGTGATTGATATGTGGATTTAACTTGATTGAGAAAATAGATAAAGATAGATGTAATGTTACTTGGATAGACAAGTGATTAGATGATGTGGTGGGAGTTGATAGTTGGAATGGATTTGATATTTTTTGAGATTTTTAATTAAATTTTGATGAAAATAGATAGATAGACCCACATGTGTTTATAATAGAGGTGATGAGATGTGTTTTGGACAAAGTAAATCAGATGAAATTAGATAAATGATAGAGTTTGATTAAATTAACATGTTAAATGTTAATTCAACTGGATGAAATAATTGGAAATACTCTCTGTGAGAGCCAAGGACGTAATGAAAACGACCTTGATTAGAAATAAAGGAAATACACCCAGATAAGAAGAAAAATGATATGCTGGACTCCCAACCGACCATAAATAGAATCAAAAATTGGATAGGAAACCAAAAGATCATGCATACAAGGCCCTATATGAGGTTAAAATAAACCTGACACTAACTAGCCGCAAACCAGATTTAGGAGGGAAACGGAAGGAGCAGTAAGTAGGTATCTCGTCGAAATTTACAAGGGACAGAATACATGTTCATACTGGGAAAATAGGATTCTCCATATGGTCGACAAAAGGTCTTATATCTCAGCTTCATGATTTCTGGCAGAAAAGTAAACTGATCAATGCGGGAAGTTTGCTAGATATGGAAAGACTGATCAATACGGGAAGTCTTTCAGTGATGCTAAAAAGTGTATAAACTGACTGAAAGGCTGATCAATGTAAGAAGCCTTGAGTATTCCTTTGAGAAACAGCCGTCCTTCAAGGGAGTGGTCTGTATTTTGAATTTTAATGATAGCCATCCTTCGAGGGCATGGTCTATATCTTTTGATTATTTGATTGTATGGGTAGCTATCCTTCAAGGATCGGTCTATCCTTTTTTTTTTTTTCTTTTTTTTTTTTTTTTTTTTTTTTTTTGAAATTTTTTTGGAAGAAGCGAGTTTAGACCTAGATAGATCGAGATAGGGGAAGAAAATGTATAAAGATCACGCACTCATGCCCCAAGTAGATCCGATTAAGATAAGCACTTGGGACAAATGAAACGGTGATTAAGGTATTCCTACAATGAGGAGAAACATATCCGAAGAAAAATGCTATGAGTAGAGCCGTGATACTCATATTTAAGGTAAAAAAAGACAATAGACGGAGATCCACATAATTTCGAATCACCATGAAAGTATATGACTGGTTATTAGAGGGATGAAAGATCTGTCTTGCGACTAGATTTGTGTAAGATAGATTTTAACACTAGAAGGGCTGTAGATGAAAGGCATTAAGAGGTTCCACTTCAGGTATACCATCCATGGAAGATAGACGATAAGCCCCAGACCCATGTTTATGAGTGATAACGTACGGACCCATCCAGTTGGGAGCAAACTTACCACGCTGACTCCTTTCGAGTGTAGTGACATTTTGGTTTTCTTTAAGAACAAGATCACCAATTTTGAAGTCACGGTGCTACAAGTGCTTGTTATAAGCATGTTTGACACGCTCAAGATAGACTTGATGATGTTCAAGAGTGTTGAGATGCTGCTCATCTAATAATTCAAGTTGTGCTAGATGATTTTGATGATAGTCCTCATCAGAGACAAATTCTCTAAGAGAAACACGGAGAGATGGGATTTGGACTTCCAAAGGAAGAACAACCTCAGACCCATAGATGGGAGAGAAGGGAGTAGCACCAGTAGGAGTACGAATGCTAGTCCGATAAGCCCAAAGAGAAAAAGGGATATGTAAATGCCAATCCCTACCAGCTCGACTAGTTACCTTTGCGAGGATATTACGTAAAGTTTTATTAGAAGCTTCACTTTGACCATTAGCTTGACGATATTATGGAGAAGAAAAGCTGAGTTTGATATTGAAAGCGTCGCGAGAGGTTACGCAAATCAACGTTCTTGAAAGACTTACCGTTATCTGTGATGAGTTTGTGTGGAACACCAAAGCGACAAATGATGTGTTGATAGACAAAATCAACTATGGGTTTAGCTTTTGTTGAAGAAAGAGGGATAGCTTCCACCCACTTAGTAAAGTATTCAGTGGCAGTAATGATAGAATGATGACGCTGTGAAGAATGGGGATTGATGAGACCAATGAGATCAAGACCCCATTGCGAAAAAGGCCACAAATCCGTTGTAGGTTGTAAAGCTTGACTAGGGATATGTGTGAGATTGGAATGTTGTTGACACTTGACGCATTTCTTAGTGTATTCACAACAATCTCGATTAAGAGAAGGCCAATAATATCCCAAACGTAAGATGCGTTTAGCTACGACCAAGCCACTAAAATGGCCACCACAGATACCGTCATGGACCTCCTGGATAGCTTTAGATGATTCAAGGGTTTTGAGGCACCGAAGCAAAATACCATCAAAGCCGCGTTTGTAGAGGATCCCGCCTAGAATAGTATAGCGATTAGCGCATAGGATAAAAGATCTTCTACCATTGGAAGTCAGATCTGGAGGAAGCACCGAATGAGATAGATAATCAATGATCTATTGATACCACTCATCCTGAGTATGGGTTGTGACAACATGGATTGAAGTTAGTTGCCTAAGATGAGATGGTTGATCTAATCGTTGCACAGCCACATAAAGTCGTGAGTCCTCGGTAAAAGGCGGGATAAGTGAGGCTAACGAAGCCATTGTATCTGCGAATCGATTCGCAGTGCGAGGAATAGCTTGGATAGTGAATTTATCAAAAGATTGGAGTTGAACGAGAACGATATCACGATATTTTTGAAGGATATCATTCTTGCATTGATAGACACCCGTGACTTGATTAACGATGAGTTCAGAATCACCAAAGATGTCAATATGACGAGCGTCGAGATTAATGGCATTTTGAAGACCCAAGACAAGAGCTTCATATTCAGCCATATTATTGGTGCACTCAAAGTTCAATTTGTGTGCGACTGGGATAGGCGTACCCCAAGGAGGAATCATCATGAAACCTACACCTCCCCCTTGCTGGCATTTGGATCCATCAAAGAAGAGCTTTACTTTAAATGGAGACAGACCAAAATCAATTTGTTGGATATATTCATCGGGGAATTGAGCAAGGGGGACTTGAGTGTCGGAAGAGGAGCATCAGCTAATTGATCTGCAATGACCTGACCCTTGATAGACTTTTGCGGGATAAACTCGAGATCAAATTCTGTCATAAGCATGAGCCAACGAGTGATACGATCATTGTGATAAGGCTTCGCATGAATTGTCTTGAGTGGATTGACACTTGTGACAATGTAAGTTTTGTGATTAAGGAGGTAATGACGAAGCTTAGAAGTTGCGAAGAAGAGAGCACAACACAGCTTTTCAGCTTCGGAATAACATGTTTCATACTCATGGAGGGTGCGACTGATGTAATAGACAGCTTGTTCTTTACCGCAAGCGTCCGATGCGAGAGCATGGCTCCCAGAGCATGGTCGATCACGAGAGATATAAAGATAGAAAGGATCCCCCTCGCGTGGAGGTGTAAGCACAGGTGGAGAAAGAAGATAAGCTTTAAGATCATTGAAGGCCTTTTGACAATGTTCATCCCATTCAAAATAAACATTCTTACGGAGGAGATGATGAAAAGGTTGACAACGGTCCGACAATTGTGAGATAAAACGATGCACTGATTGAAGACGTCCTTGGAGACTGTGGAGTTGCTTTAAGTTAGAAGGGGGAGGCATCTCAAGGATAGCTTTTATTTTTGCGGGGTCTACTTCAATACCCCTAATGGAAATGATAAAACCTAAAAGTTTACCAGTGAGAATGCCAAACATGCACTTAGATGGATTTAGACGAAGACAAAAGTGAATAAGCCTCTCAAAGAGAGGTGTAAGAATGAAAAGATGATCCTGACGACATTTGGATTTACCGAGGAGATCGTCGACGTAATCTTCCATAGTTTTGTGTAAGAGATCATGGAAGATGTAGGTCATTGCTCACTGATAGGTTGCTCCTGCATTCTTAAGACCGAAAGGCATGACACGATAACAAAAGGTCCCCCAAGGAGTTATGAAAGAAGTCTTATGTTGGTCTTCTGGTGCGATGAGAATTTGATTATACCAGAAAAACCATCCATAAGAGAAAGCATCTCATGACCCACAGTTAAATCCACAAGTTGGTCGATATTAGGTAGAGGAAAATCATCTTTTGGACAAGCAAGATTAAGATCCCGGAAGTCGGTACAAATTCAAATTTTCCCAGTAGCTTTAGTTACTGGTACTACATTGGAAACCCATTGTGGATAATCAATGGGTTGGATGAAGTTAATGAGAGCAAGCACTACAATTCTTCTTTAACAAGAAGGGCTACTCTAGGGTGCATTTTACGCAATTTTTGTTTAAGCTGGTTTGATGTCGGGAAAGTAACGATATTGTGGACCACAATATTGGGATCGAGTCTGGCATATCCTCATATGCCCAAGTGAAAGCTTGACAATGGTTGGAAAGAAAAATGGTAAAGTCTCCTAACTCCTGTGGATTAAGGGATTGGCCGACCTTAATGATGCGAGGGTCTTTAGAAGTCCCTATATTAAGGTCAACAGTGGCTTCGTTGAGAAGCGTAGACATGTCGAAGGAATGGTTTTAGAAAGATAGGAATCCTCTACCCCAGAGATAGGTGAGGACAGAATCATCATCCGTACAGTGGATAGTGTTGATAGTAGGACAATCATCTCCAACTATTTCAGGGAAAATTAACGGTATGGAAGTGGACTTGTCATTAGTCTTATAGGCTAGTGGCCCTAAGGAAATGGTATTGACTAAAAAAAAAAAAGTTAGACGGGATGGAAATGGCATCGTCCACATCGAGTGATGCTTCTGACTTAGCGGGAGAAGATGGTTCCTCAATAGGAAGAGGCTCATCGAGAACAGTGACGGTGGCTTTTGAAAGAGGTTTAAATCCTAAACCAAATTTTTGATGTGGCTTGAGAGTTGGAATGGACGCGAGGTCATGCACACCTTGTTCATATTTACCTAAGCCAAAGCCCTTCCACGCGCATCGATATAAATAAGTTTTTGCAAACGTGGGATTCTGTAGACAATCGAACCCTGTTAAATAAGGTTTGGTCCTAGGAGGAGAATCCGGGTGATAGTGAGGCGTATCAAGACCACCGTAAATGAAATTAGTCTGTTGATTGGGCAGACCAATGGTGACGATGCGACCAAGACCTGGCTGATATTCGGAGTTGTTTGTCTGCGGTCTACCATACTCACTAGGTTTGAGATGGGTGTCGAAAAGAAAGGAGAGGAAGATCTCCCGGTGAGAAACACCGCAACGTCTCTTCTAAATTTTGTAAACCACGGTAGTTTGGTTACTGGTATGGAAGAAGATGAGGCCCCATCAGGAGAACAAGCATTTTCCTTTAGAGGGGCAGACCTTGTGGTCATGTCGCATTGCGCGAAAGGAAAAGGATCTCCTGGATGAGTGTAGATTTTCCCTCATATTGATATTTTAAGCATCGATGGAGGGTGGATGGGACACAATGCATTGCACGAATCCAGGAGCATCCGAGGATCATATTATAGTGGAATTTCCCTTCAACAATGTAAAAGAGTTCATGAAGCAACTTCTTACCTACTCGAATGGGTAGGACCACAGTTCCTAAAGTAACTGCTAGCTGATCGTTAAATGATCGAAGGGCGAAAGGCGGGGGTGACACTACGTTCTTTGGTAACTTAAGTTGCTCGAATGTGTGTGAGGAGATGACGTTGAGTGCAGCACCACTGTCGATCATAATGCATTTTAATGTAGTGTTGTCGATTTGGACTGTGATAAAGATTGGAGCCTCAAATCCTCTCGAAGAAAGGGGAGGAATTTCTGAATCTTCAAAAGAAATGGCGGTTGATGGTCTATTCAATCCAACAACCAACTCGAAGGGCTGGGGCTCATCTGAATTCACTGCGATGCGACGCAGATTATCAATCAGAGCCTAGCGATGTTGCGGAGAGGATTGAATGAGGTCAAAAAGAGACATTTTGACCGGAGCCTGGGTGAGTTGTTTCATAACACTCTCCTCAACTAACACGGGAATTTGAGCCCGAGGTGCAAGCACGAATAGAGACCCGAGGTCTCGGGGCTAATGAGGAAGGAGGAACTCCTTCGGGGGCTGCAGAAATAACAACCCGTGGTCGAGATGCTGTAGATGAGGATGGATTATCATACTGTTGGGCTCTAGTGGCGATATGAATTGTGTCGATTTGAGAAGGTGGAAGATCATTTGGAGTGGAATCACTAGAAGTAGAGGTCTGAGTAGATCGTTGGGGCGCATATGGAGCTAAGATGACAGGAGATACTCGTTTCTCCTCCTCCAACAAAAGATCACTTTCTTCCAAAAGGCTGTTGATGACAGACAAATTCAAGAGATTTACATCCCTTAGTATCATGACCCAGGGTACGGTGGTAAGCACAAACCAAATCGAGTTAAACCAGGCGGAGTTTAACTCCTTTAGGGTTATAGGGTTTAATTGGAGGAAGAGATATGGATGAGGATTGGATAAGTTGGCAAAGGATTTGAGTATAGAACCCGGTAGACAAAGATGAGGATAGAGATGATGAAGGCGCCTCTTTTACTTTAACAGATCTTAAGGTAAAAGAACCTACATGTTAGGTTTGTGATCTTTTTAGGGATCATCTTATTTTTTGGACATCCGGAGGAGCATCCTTGGGCACTTGAGATGGAAGTAAGTGAAACATGATTGATTTCGATGGAGGAGGAGCCCCTAAAATAGATTTTGAAGATGATGGAGATGTGACAAGTGTTGTGGTCTTCAGAGATAAGGGAGGCTGCTTGGTCGAAACTAATGATGATTTAGATAATGTCGATTTAGATGAGGGAGAAGCTTCCAAAGTAGGTATAATCGGAGGAGCAGAGGGTGTCCTAGTTTTTGGTAACGGAGATGACTCGATAAAAGAGGTGACGTCTTTTTAGTCGGTAAGTCCACTTTTCGAGGTGCTGGTGAAGAATGTGTTGTAGAAGAAGATGATGGTTTTGATAAGTTTGTAGAAGAAGACGCCTTCTCAGCAGAAAAATCCAATCTTTTATGAGGTGTAGAGAGAGATTTTGCGGGGAAAGCACCAAGAGTCTTGATGGTTGAAATATGGGCTTTCCTTTTCGGGAATGGTGACAATTTCAACCGCATAAGGTGATTGTAACCTTTTCGGGGAAGCAAATGGGGAGGGAGTGCGATGGCACAACGTTAGATTTCGGTTGTCTCGGTCTAAGTTCGAGAACCGAGTGGATAGGTGTTGGTGTTACTTCTTTATATTTCCCTTAATAGGCAAAGTAGCATTGATGATGGAAGAAGTGAGTGATGAAGAAGCGAGTTCTTACGAGGGAACTACTTTTGGTATAGTAATTGTGGGTGAAACTCGTAGGAAAGGAAAGCAGAAGAGTCAAAATTGAAGACGCTTCCATCAAAGTCAGCACAACTATAGAGTGCACGTTCACCAAGGGCATAGTCGCAGCAAAAATGGGAGAAAGCGAGGAAGTAGATGTATCCGTGGTGGAAACTCGAAGGGATGTAATTGCCTCGAGCATTAAAAGAATGTTTGTGATGAGACAGATGAGGATGACTTTGCCTCTCGAGGTATGGACAGGAGATCGAGAAAAAGAAGCGAGAGAGAGGTGAATCCGTATCTAATAATGTTGGAATATTCAAAGACGGGCTATCTGAAGATGGTGGAATCCCACGATTAACGAAGCGGAAGGAGGTTCTGATTCGGTCGATGTGTTCGCAAATGGCTTAGTTTTAGAAGAAGATTCTTCCGTAGAGATGAAGTTGATAGTATGAGTGTTTGGTTTTTGAGACTCTGAAGCATCATGGTTCGGGGAATGATTGGGAAAAGGTTGTTTAAAGACATCCAGCGCTTGATTTGGGGGAGCATTTGGGTTATCCAGAATGAGCTCGCCTTTATCAATGAATTTCTGGACAAGATTTTTGAAGGTCTGACATCGTTCGATGTCATGACCTTTGGTTCTATGATAATGACAGAAGTCATTTTCCCTATACCAGAATGGATGTTCTTGGCTTTCATCAATATTCCTAATGGGGGGAAGTTCGATCATGTGGACTTCCAACATTTTTTCCAGGATAGAAGCATATGATTCCCCCAATGAAGTGAAAGATCGAGATGATGAGGTCCCTTTTCGAGAAGATGAGGAGTCTCTTCGTGGTGTTTGATTAGAAGTGGTATCGGCTCATGATGTTTTTAATACGATAGCATTGGTGGATCCCTGATTCTTGTCTTTAGAAGTGGAAGGATTTGATTTGGTAAACCGAGAAAAATCCGGTTTAGATTTAGAGTGAAGTTTTAACTTCCCTTGTTCAATGGCGCGAGATTCAAGTTTGCATGCCATCATAAAGGCTTCTTCAAATGTATGAAAGGTTTGGATCCTTAAAGTGGAAGAAATATGATTAGCACAAGATCGAGTAAACAACTCGATCTGTTGGGATTGAGGAAGGGAGAAAGACAATTGGTTTATTATCCCTCTCCAACGAGCGACAAAGTCTACAATAGACTCATCATCAAATTGACGAATGTTATAAAGATCTATAATCGAGATCTTATGCGCAATATTTATTGAAAAAATTTCAACAAACATCTGGGCCAATTGAGAGAAAGAAAACAAGGAATGTTGAGGAATGTTATTGTACCAGTCTAAAGCAGACCTGCTAGAGACATAGGAAAAGCACGGAGCATAAGCTCCACGATCTGAACTATGAGGTAGCAAGCATGTTTGAATGCTCGCAAATGCTGTTGAGGGTCCTCCCGACTATGAAATTTTGAAAATTTAGGAAGTTCCCATTGGGGAGGATAAGGCTTAAAAGCCACTGAGGGGTGAATGGGTTCATTACATACTTCTTCAAAAGAGTATGAAGGACGAGCCCCTTTGGTGGAGGCTTCCAAGTCTACAATTTTCTTGAAAATAATTTGAACCACGTCAGATTGAGGAGGAGGCACACTGGTATGTCCTACATAAGAAGCAAATGGTGGATGTTGTTGAGGTGTCAACGGGGGATTCATCTGTTGATTGATAGGATGATAAGAGGAGTAACCAGGTGTTCTGGGTGACACTGGTGGGGTATTTGTTGTGAAGGAGCCTGTGTATAGGTAGGCTATGAGATAATAAGTGGTTGGGAAAATGAAGGTTGGATGACGGACGGAGCCTGTGATTGGTGGACTCCTATGCTTGTTGACTGAATCGGAACAGATTGAGGAACATGGGTGCCGATTTGATTGGACATATTGGGGAACAAGACCTGAAAGAGGCTTTTTACTGCCGGATTAGTTATTAAGGGTGCCGATGCTAGAGGATGGGCGAAGGTCATTCTTCATTGCTAGAACATTGGAAGAAAAACCCCTTTGGAGGACGAGAAGCGGGAACCAACAGTGGCTAGTCGAAGGGGTTGACTCATAAAGGGGTATTGACCACGGGGACCTGATGGACGGCATAGATGAATTAACAGCAATATGCGGGTACACGGACGTGATCATTATAGCTAGAGAAGAGGACCTCTCGAAGTAGGTTGTGGAATAGTTGAGGTAAGCTGCGGCATTAGGAATAGGTAAGACTATTTGAGAACTAGTCGATATGGTCGGTGGAAGAGAGAAAGGAGGCACAGGTGTGCCACCCTCCTCTGTGGCTCAAGGTGAGAAAAATGATGCTAACTGTTCTACAAAAGCCTGGGATGGTTCACGAGGATAATCGTACACTTTCTGGATTGGTGGTCCCTGATCAGATATTTGAATAGACTTGTGTACTAGGTAGTCCATGAGGGCTATCGGATTGCGATCAAGGAGCACCTAAAATTCAGGATCCCGCGAGGAACATACTCTGAGTCAGAAGCAGATGATATTTCTGAAGGACTAGGGAAAGCTGGACGTGATGGGGTTGCTTTGGCCTGATAGAAAGGATTATATGACCAGGATGGGGAACCAACTAACAGCGGTCTCGAGGAAGACCTGGGGGGTGCCGAAACATCCACACTAGTGGTGATCTCGGAGGAAGAAGGGGCTAATTGAGCCATTCTTCTAGATTGTAACCGAGTGATGACCGTCATAAACAAGTAGAAAATAAGATTGACCTAACCAATGTACGAGACAATTCAAGTAGCGTAGGTGATTATCTCTTTTAAGTTTTTATGCTTTTAAGAAAGAAAATATTAGGGAAGGCCTTTTAGAACAGGAACTACTCAGATAGCCAAACTAAGGATGGTTTGGGGGATGTTTTGGTGAGGAGTCCCGAAGGCACTTCAGTAAAAGACCAGTACGTGGCTTGATATAGGGGCCTACCCCCGCACTTCACACACTGTTGTGATAAGGGAGTCGGGTGCTTTGCCAATATATACCAGAACTTCCGTGAATTTATAGCGCGGCCCGAGTACCGCGTAGGCTCTTCCTCTTGGATGTCACTTCCAAGTAGGCGAGGCCAGGGAAAGAATTTTTGTTTAAATGCTTTATACCTAGTGATTTTGGCTTTGTGTGTAAGGGTGAAAAATAAAAATCAAATAGTGTGACTACCAATTTTGATTAATTTTCTAGCCTAATTAAAGCTAGATGAAAAACATACAAGTGAGAAATGACAAAGAAAGATTTTTTTTTTTAAGCACTTAAAAACGAAGTGTTTGATTTTGATGAAGACAAGTCAAACAGATTCTTTCCCAAATGCGATTAAATTCTTTTTAAGCACCAAAAATTGAAATGTTCGAATGTGATAGACCACAAACAAAGAAAGTTTTTTTTTTTTTTTAGTTCCTAAAAAGGAGAAAACACCGTAAAAGAGAAATACCTGTAGATTTAGCTCTCCAAGGTGTGTGGACTTCAAAAAGTGCGTTGTTGAGCTCTTCCCCTCGAACAATCCCACGAACAAGCAAAGTTCTCCACAAGAAAAGGTTAAGCAAACACCAAACAAAATCCAGAAAGATATATCCAGATAATGGTGAAACAAAAATTTCTATTTTAAGGAACTAGAAAAATTTCAAGGAAATAACAATTTCGCATAAAGAGCAAGATTGAAACGATGAAAGGAAATGCTCAAGCAGAACTGATAAAAATCAGTGAAGAAAAAGAACAAAGCTCAAAACTAAAAAAAAAAGATGAACTTACCAATAAGGGACTTTGGTTGGGTCCCACCGGGCATGCCAGAATGTTGATCAAGAATTTCGCGCTTGTTACCTGTCCAAGTTAATGTACCAAACTAAACACAAAACCCTTGAAAAACTCAAATGAAATTGATACCTGATGGACAAGATCCGAAGATGTAGACGGATAAGGAAGCCGATGTAGATAAGACGGGCGCACACGAGTAAGTACTCACGGTAGATCCAAGTAACTGCGAGACACCGTGCTTGTGAGAAAAATACCACATTAAAAGATATTTAGGTGGACTTGCCCGAGGCGGGTCCGGAAGCGATAAGCTCCTCGGTGGATGTCACCACGTTTTCAATTAAGTAAAGAAGCATACATGATAAAAGATGTACGTACAGGACTAGATTTTCTGATCAAAGTAATAAAACAGAATCTAAACAACATGACAGCAAAGCAAGAAAATAGGAAGCTGTGAAAACAAAGTGGATTTGTGTTACTGTGTCCTTTTACCTGTCTGCAGGATGATCGGTGTCGATTATGTAAAATCAGCGATGGTTCGGATCGGCGTCGATCGATATAGATCGGCATCGATCTGAGACAAAGTGCGAGAAGATCCGGAATTGGAAAACGAAGGCAAGATCGTCGGCGTCTGCTTTGGATCTGCGAAGCCGGAGAGATACTAGCAAGGCTCCACCTTTGCTTTGGATGCAGAACAAAATCACCGAGAAAATCAATGGAGATGTGCAATGTTGATGTGATAAGAGCAGAGTAACGGTGCTCCTCTCAGGGATTGATTTGGACAAGATCCGCTCTCATTCGATATATAATGTTCACACTTGATGCTCAAAGATCTCTCGTTCTATCTCTTACAATCTGTGTCCCTTACAATTTGTCTCTTTGTGTCCCTTCGAGAAATGAGTTCGGGCCTCTATTTATAATCGGCGCCGCTCGAAAAATCGGCATTGACCGAGTACCGTCGGCGGCCGATCACGGAGCAGAACTCCCAAGACGGCCAAAAGGAGCAATTTACGGAAAGATAAGAGTGATCCCTCCACCTCAAATACGGGAAATATCCCGCTTTGGGAGGAGGAGAAATAGGGGGGATGTATGGATAGAATAGATATGGGGTGGATAAGTGGTTAGGATACATGTGAAAAGGTGTAATTAAATAGTTAATATTTAATTACTCACGGGTAAAACATAATGGGGTGAATTAAACTTAGGATAGGTGTTTAAATCACAAATTGAATAATACCCCAAGGGGATAGTGGTGATATAAATGTGCCTCTAGGTTACCTGAGAGAGAAAATGCGCACGAGGGACACTAAATTGGATAACCAATTTTAGGTGTCTACACATGGTATCGAGCCATAAATGATGTAGACATCCAAGTAAGTTTTTCTTTGCAAGCAAGGGTTTTTTTCATGTATATGGAATTTGTTAGCAATTTTTGCAGCTTGTATTTTTATGCAAAATGGAGTGTGGAATTGGATTTGGAAGGTGCCAAAACTCTAAAATCAACTATAAACTTGACCATGTTTTGAGACAAGTAAAAATCGATTGCATTCTTTTATCCATTGGATATAAACGTGTACCTTCCAGATGCATTCTTTTACCCTCTAGGTATTTCAGTTTTGGATGCGTATTTTATCCACTTCGGAGGTAGATCTATACCCTATGGGTGCATTCTTTTATCCATTAGATATAGCGTGTACCTTTTGGATGCGATCTTTTATCCTTTGGATGCGAGATCTATACCCTATGTGTGCATTCTTTTATACATTGGATATAAGTGTGTACCTTTCAGATGCATTATTTTACCCTCTGGATATTTCTATTTTGGATGCAGTCTTTTATCCACTAGATGCAGATCGGGACCCTCTGGGTGTATTATTTTATCCATTGGATATTGGTGTGTACCCTGCGGACGAAATGATTTACCCTCTGGACATTTTAGGTTTTAGGAGTAGGATTTTATCCTTTGGTCGCAAGCATGTATCGTGTGGATGCACTCTTTTAACCTTTGGATATTTGGGTGTCACGTGTACCTTTTAAAAAAAAAGATCAGCATTAAAATATTATTTTAATAGTAAAACCTTCTAGAGCTCATAATTTTTTATCTATAGCTCGGATTAAGGTGATATTTTTTTGAAATTGTGTATTTTTGATATCTACACATAGGTGAAATATTTATACACATATTTCAAATGTAAAAGGTAATGTTACTCATTGTAATATTTACATGCACCGAATTATAAAGTGCCAAATTCGGGAGGGTGTTGTGATCACTTATGGACACAATTTGAATTTGAGCTCGAAGTCCTAAATTTTGGGTATTGCATTATTATATCTATGGGTGTATACATTTATATCTCTCTTATTTGTTGAGATATTTTGGATCTGTATTTTTGACACTTTTATACGGCATGTTAACAGTCTCTCTTATGTGGGAGCTATTCTATTAGAGCCAAAGTGTTAGTTTTTCGGTGTTCGAGTAGTTGATTTTGACAAAAATACAAATCGTGGTGTCACTCTACCCATTATGTAGTATGGGAGGGTGTGGTGTTGATACCACTTCTTCAGGTTTCATGTCCTTGCCTTGTTACCTTGGCTTTTCTTGGATCGTGGCACTCCTATTTATTTGGATCTCGTGTCCACCTTATTGCCTTGGTTGTTCTTGGATCGTGACACACCGATTTGTAGCGATTGATAAAAGGAACAATAACCAAATTGTACCAAGTCAAGAAAATAGATGCTAATCAAACACCGTGATCAATAAGATGAAAGCAATTCACTAGAATAAGTTTACATAAAACCTTTGCAAACAAGCGAGTAGTAATATCATATATTATTATGGAACTCAATGCAATACATTGAAAATGGGCCTTGCTTAAATAGGTAAGGAATAACAATCTAAGAACAAGTTAAGGTCATAGCTCAAGCCATAAATCAAGGAAATAACTAGTCATCAAAGAACTAGTCAAGACTATAGATTTAGGAGAGAACTAGACATCTAGGATCTAGTTAATACCATAGATCAAGGATAGAACTATACCTAACAACTAGATAATATCTCCTAATATCTAAATAAGATAAAAGAAATATCCACACACATAAGTGGGTGAGGATAAATACAATAAAGGTAAATAAAATACTTAGGTGAACATGAGCTAAGGTAAATACCTACTCTAACACCCCCTCAAGTGAAGCTAGGGGCTAAAATAGAAGTGGCATGTCCACAGTATGAGTCCCAACAACTAGGCATGATGAGGTACTCATGTACAATAATTGGGAAAAAGGGACACTGCAAGGTACCCAAAACCAATAACAACAAAGTAAAGAGAGTAAAAACCCGTTCCAAGGAATCCCAAGAAGCTCAGCTCAAAAACTCATACAATGCTAAAGAAGTTTGGTGTACACTATGCTCGAATCCACCGCTCAATCATAGAACTCAAAATAAGCGACTCTGGGTTTCACAGAATAGCTCCATACAAGGATACTATCAACAAAGTGATGTAAAAGTGCAGAAAAACACCAAACATAATTTGATCAATTGCTGCAAATAGGTGTGCCACGATCCAAGAACAAAAACCAAAGCAACAAGGCAAGGACACAAAATCTAGAGTGTTATTATCCAAGAAAAGCCAAAGTAACAAGGTAAGGACATAAAACCACGAAGAAGCAGGATTAGCACCACACCATCCCATACTACTGAATGGGTGGAGTGATGCTACAAATCTATATGAGTTGTCCGGATTCAACTACTCGAACACGAACAAAATAACACTAGACTTTACTAGAATAGATCCCCCACAAGAGATACTGTCAACATGTCAAAAGTGTCAAAAATACATATACAAAATCTCTCAACAAACAAGAGAGATACACTACACCTATTAAAGAAAAATGCTCAAAACAAGAAGCATCACAATGCAGAAGGTATAGAAAGTGGAGTAAGAGGCCGAATGGTGGAGGAGCCACGCCTATAGAGTCCTCTCAACGAATTCCTATGTCACCTCCACGAGTGATTAGATATCCACCCCAAATCAACACAGATGGATGAAGAAGATGCCTACATATGACTTGGTGCAAAATGCACAATGGGTTCATGTAAAAGAACATCAGAATGTGTGTCAGAGTTGATCATGTCTGATAGCTAAAATCTCAGTTTCTCAAGCCTGAGTGAAGATGTAGAACTCATGTGTTTCTCATGATCCTCAAAAAGAGTCGAGCAAATAAACAAAGGAGCTCTATCAATGTGTGATCCCAATGAAGTATCTACACAAAAACCAATGTCATGGTGATAATTACACTTAACATGTGAAAGAGGGGAAACAATACTCTGTGAGTTTACGCAATGACTCGCTAGTGAGACCCATAGAACGGAGCATGCAAGATCTGAATACAGTGGTATACTTCTCAAAAAGGCCATGCAACTAAGAAGAAGTAGGATACACAACATGTGGTACTATAATAGGCATAGATGTGGAAGAGCATGTAGTAACAAGCTTCATAGGTGTATGAGCATCAAGAGCAGGAACAAACTCAAAAAGACCCGTGATCAATGTCGGTGAGTTCGAGAGCAATAGCTATAATTGGACTAGGAGCATGGATATGGTTGTCCAAAATATGATGTTGATGGTGTAGGGTAGCAAGTTTGTTCTGCAGGAAGTGTATTATTGTATCCTTATCATGAATGAGTGATTGTAGAAGAGAATTTCACTTCTTGAGCGATCTATTTTCTTCCACAAATTTTACAATATCCTCTTGAAGTCCACATACTTTTGGTAAAATCATATCATTCTCTGGAATCCAAGAACAACCAAGGCAAGTGGCACTCCTATTTATTTAGATCTTGTGTCCTCCTTATTACCTTGGTTGTTCTTGGATCATGGCACACTTATTTATAGCAGTTGATCAAATTATGTTTGGTGTTTATTTTTCACTTTCGACATCAATCCATTGACAATCTCCTTGCATTGAGCTTCGTGGTGAAGCCCAAAGTGTCGATTGTTTTTGAGTTCTATGATCAGCGGTGGATTGGACCAAAGTGCGTACCACACTTCTTGACATTATACGAGTTTTAGAGCCGAGCTTATAAGGATATCTTGTAGCAATATTTTTCCCTCTTTACTTTGTTATTACTGGTTTTGGGTACCTTGTGGTGTCCAATTTTCCTAGTTGTTGTACGTGGGTACCTCATCAAGCCTTGTTACAGGACCCACCTTCTTTTCCACCCACCTAAGCTATGCTTATGGGAGGGTGTTAGTGTAGGTTATTATTTATCCTTTTATTTATTTATCAAGATAATTATTACACTTGTGTTATCCCTACACTTGTTGGGTTAGCTTGCTTAGGTGTACTAGTTGTGTTGAGTTAGCTTCTTAGTTATGTGGAGTTAGCTTACTAGTCTTTTGGAGTTAACTTAATTACCAGTATTAGTTAGTGGGAGTTCTTCACCACTGATTTAGGTAGTAGTTGCACTTCCCTCCTCTTATATGTACATCTTTCTTATTGAATAATTCAAGTCATTCTATTGTAATGTATTGAGCATTATGGATTATGATGGATTTTTATATATGACATTTTAGCTCTTTTGTCTTACAAATCTAATGTGGTGTGCTATTATCATTTGAGATCGCGGCTTGGAACAATCTTCTTTTCATTCCTTTCAACATCAAATCCCAAAAAGAAAAGATGCAATATGGAGACTCAGATTGACCTTGACGGTCACTCGACTAAGTGAACTTATGACCCATTATTGGAATGCATCTTAGAATCCATGTAGTTCTTGTGCGTGTGTGACAAAATCAATCCCTAAGAATCCCTTGTGTAAGTTCACGTGAAAGCGGGTGATAACTAGATGTACCAATGTAAATAGATGTGTGGATGAAAAAATGAACTTCCCATCCTATGCGTGTATGTAAAAATGTAGTTCCTTGAATGAGTGTTAAATGAATGCCTTTGATGCTCTTAGATGCCTTTAGTTGCAACCTTAGGTGGTGACAATAGATGCTTAGATCTTGGTCCTTTATTTTGGTCACATAGCTTTATATTTATGTGATTCCATTAGTTGAATTTCATAATTGACAACTGGAAGGCCGACCCATAAGAAAATAAGATTCCCAAAAGATAAAATAAACTAAAAGAGAGAGAGTAAGATATAAAGAGGTCGGGGGTGCCCAGAGGGGGCGAGGTGCACAGGCACGACATCTTGGCTGGGATTTGGTGTCTAGAGTCATGAAAGATAAAGCAATAATGTTTAGATTGGGTTGTAGGGTGTAATACTAAAGAGAAAACAAGAAAGACATAAAAGAGGCCAAACACAATAGTCAATTATTATTTTTCTCACTTAGGAATCATATGAATGCAAGTATGTTATTAGGATCTATAAATGTACCCAATTGCATGATTTTATGTCTACATTTTCCTTCAATTTATGTTATTGAGTGAATATTCGATAACATAAAGTAGATAAGAGATGTATACTTTATAACCATGTAGAGTGTGACGGCGATAGCGTGTTGTGGAGACAAGTGAAATCATGAAGTGATAAAAATGAAGTATGGAAGCTAAGGAAAGAGTAATTGACCCCAAGTGTGAAGCATAAGTGTTGTACCATGTTATACCTATTGTTGTTGTAGCTTTTTTTTTGACTTGGGGATGCTTCTTGTTGTATATTAAGGAAAAACCTGTAAAAGAAGAAGAGAAAATAAGTATTTGAATATGTGTATATGGAAAATTTTGCATAAGTATGTAAAATTATGTGAAAAATGTGTAAAATGGAACGTGTGCACCTGATCCATGAAGAGTGAAAAGGATAGAAAATGTCCTAGAATATTGTAGCAGAATGCTTTTTAAGTGATCTCCCACTAAGAGCGAGTTTTTGTGTGATCTCACACCAAGAATGTGTTTTTGGGAGATCTCACACTAAGTACAAGTTTTTAGGTGATCTCTTGCCACAAAATAAGAGTGAATAAGGACCACTTTGAAGATGGTATAACTCATGTTTAGTTTTGTGTTGTTCCATGTTGAAAAAAAGATATATTAGGAGATTACAAGCATTTTGTATTCTAAGGCCATCACCATATCCTATGAAATTTCTCTGTGAAATGCTGAAAATTGTGTTGATATGAGAAACTAACTATAACTTCCCCTAGTCATAGGCACCTAGGAAAGGTCGGGAGAAGCCATGCACAAGTGTATGTATTTGGGCACCGATTTATGTGTCGAACTAAGGACCCAAGTCGATTCTAGCCAATTTTTATAATTGTGACTTTGTTTTGTTCTTGTATTGTATAGGAATATACTAATTCACCTTCACCCAATGTATACCCCCTCTTTTGGGGCGCATGTGACATTGATAGGAGCATGCGGTCTAAAAGAGAGGACTACATCTCGATCTCGAAATGTATACCCTGTAGAGGGGAAGGGATGTGCATGGTAGAAACCAATACACATGTTAAAAAATTGGATAGAAACATGTGTTAGTATAAAAAGTGACAAGTGTGTTATAGAAGATAATGTAAACAAGCAATAGTGCATAAAAAGTAAACTACAAAAATCAGGTTTCAAACATGAGTTGTCACTCAAAATGTCACAAGACAATAAGGGCCAAAGTGGCCAAAAGTATACAAGAAATGAACATACAAGACATAGGGCATAGCCTGCACACAATGGCATACAATAAAAGACAATAGTAAACAAAGTGTAATAGAGAACCATTGTGGCAAATAGTTTTGAAAAGAAAAATTTCACATGAAGCACCCATGAACATGTTAGAAAGATAAAAAATTATGTCAAAACATGTATGTATCGATAGAATAAGTAGTGTGCTAGTAAAAGTAGAAAGTAGCATATAATGAAATGATAGCACATGTAATGTGTGAGAAAGTATATGCCCCTAGGAGCCTCGACGGGACTGGTAAGAGGTACAGTGCCAAGCATCATTATTGCATGTAAGGATCTATAGAAAGTCTGCATTCACAACTAGAGAACTAGTGAACATGAATGTGTATATGATAAAGATAATGATATACCAAGTATCTATCTAGCATGTGAAATAAAGTGTACATATAATTAGTATAAGAAAGAAATAATAGATGCAACCAAGATATGCAATATGTTGTGAATGAGTGAGATAGAATGGTATGTAAAGTGGATTTGGATGAGCATGAGATGAAGTTAATTTATAAGAGATGACTCGACAGTTAAGAATGAACCATATAACAAGAGTGCATCAGTAGGAAATGGTTTGATAAATGTGTGTGAGAAAGATAGATCAATGAAGCACAGAGCATAGATTATAGAATAGGGTAGTATGAAGTGTGAGAAGAAAATTCTAGAAACATGCATCATGAAGTGTAGATGAAATGTGTAGTGTGTGGGGTTCATGGATGTAGTATGCCCTCAATAGTCAAGTGTGAACCTTAGCACAAGAGTGTATCATAGGGTAGTGACGATACAAGTTGTGTATCAAATTGTGTAATATTTCTTAGAAAGAGGAAGTATGAAGCATGCAGCGTAATATCAGTAGAAATGATAGATACCTAATAATGTTAAGAGGATAAAGTAATCATAATACCCCCAAGTGTGAAGTGTGGAAATAAAATTATAGAAAGATGTATCGTGAAGCACGAGCATGAAATGTGTAGTGTGTGGAGTTCATGGATATTGTATGCCCTCAGCAATCAAGTGTAAACCTTAGCAAAAGAGTGTATCATAGGGTAGTGATGATACAAGTTGTATATTAAATTTTGTAATATTTCTTAGAAAGAGGAAGTATGAAGCATGGAGTGTAATATCGGTAGAAACGATAGATACACGATAATGTTAGCAGGGGGAAAGTAAGCATAATTCCCCCAAGTGTGTAGATCTAGTTGATGTTGCTAAGGGGATCAATGTAAGGAGTAATTTTCTTGACAAAAATGATTGGTTGTAGCTTATGTGGGATTGATAGCGTTATAGAATACTTGAGATGAGGAGGTGTTGTACTGATTTTTAGAGGAGGATTCTTAGGAGTTGGTGATGTAGTAGAAGACTTAGTAGGAGGACCTGATGGAGGATGGACCTTGAGAGGTGATTGCTTAGTTGGAATGGGTTGTATAGGTGGCACTTGACTGACCAAAGAAGGAACATTACAAGTGATAAACTGATGCTCATTGGTCATAGAAGGAGCAAATTTAGGAGCCCATTTGGATGTAGCATTTGGAGATGGACGTGTAATAGAATATTGTGCAAAAAAATAAGATAAAGCCCTTATTTCCAAGGCGCTTGATTCTTCTTTTTAAAGCATAGTAATATTTATCATGATGTCCATTGATTTGATGATAATTTCAAAATGGGAGACCTTGATAATTGGCTAGTTAATAAGGAGGATAGAAGTGAGTAGGTGGCAAGTCGATCAATTGATGAGTGATGAGCTAAGGAATAATGTCATGTTGTTTAGCATTGAGATCAAACTTGAGATGTGTGAGTAATGGTTAGACTTGAGGTTCACTAATATGAGCATGTATAGAAGTCATAGAATTTGAATTAGGAGTAGAAGAAGAACAAGCATGGGCTTGAGAAGGATCCTTGAGATCTTGGATTCTAGCTTGGAGATATCTAATCGTGGATTCCACAACTTGAAATTTATCTTGAAAAGCATAGTATCAAGCTTGAAGTGACTCTAAGATAGCTTGAGAAGATGATTTATTAGAACTAATAGAAAGTATAGGATACGATTGAAAATGACACTTATTTGTGAAGGTGGAATATTGTAAGGGAGGTACATTGTGTGTACATATTTCGAGAAAACATCTTTGCAAACTAGGTTCTTTTGAAGTAATTCATACAAGGAGAGTTTAGGAGCCTTATGAGCCATGAAAGAAGATGGGATAGGATAAGAAAACTGAAGATCCTAATGTGGGTTCACCAAAATGATTTAACAAATATGGAATTTTTAAAACCCTAATTACAGAGTCACATATGATAAATAAGCATTAAAGTATAAATTTTGCAAAAGTGATAAGCTAGATAAATTAGAAACCTTAAGTGCAAGAGAGAGGGAAAAAAACTTAGTTGATTTGTGCATGATCCAGGGACTAATATGGACTGGAAGACTGATGAAAAAGAAGGGAATACTATCACAAATGTGCCGAGAAATTATGGAGCTTTGGGATGTTCCTTGAATAGTGTGTTTGGACTGGGGTGAGCGTGCTTAGGCATCAAAGACCTCTACAGTGTGCCTGTGACTATGTAGGAGCTCGAAATTTGGTTTTTCTAGTGTCACGAGGTGGTCACCGATAGTAGTTTTTGTCTCTTGTATGTCCCACTATGATAACTAAGTTCACTTGTAACTTTGAGAAGATGACATACAAAACCTTGAAAATACATCAAATCCCAAAAAGTAAAGATGCAATATGGGGAGTCGGTGACCCTAGCGGTCACTGAATTAGTGAACTTATGACCGAGCATTGTACTACATCTTAGACTCCATGTAGTTCTTGTGCATGTGTGATATAATCATGCCATACGAATCCCTTGTGTAAGTGCACGTGCTTTAAGAAAGCGATAACTAGATGTACAAATGTAAATAGATGTGTGGATGAAAAATGAACTTCCCCTCCTATGTGTGTATGTAGAAAATGTAGTCCCTTGTCCCTTGAATGATTGTTAGATGAATTCCTTTGATTCTCTTAGATGCCTTTTAATGCAACCTTAGGTGGTGATAATAGATGCTTAGAGATTGGTCCTTTATTTTGGTCACATAGCTTTGTATTTATATGATTCCCTTAGTTGAATTTCATAATTGACAGTTGGAAGGCTGGCCCATAAGAAAATAAGATTCCCAAAAGATAAAATTATTCCAAAGAGAGTGAGTAAGATATAAATATGTTGAGGAGCCCAGAGGGGATGAGCACACCTAGGCAATGACATCCTAGCTTGAATTTTGTGTTCAAAATCATGCAAGATAAACCAATAAATTTCGAGGCTAGGTTGTAGGGTGTGTAAGACAAAAGAGAAAGAAAGAAAGGGAAAAAAGAGGCCAAAGAAAATAATCAATTACTATTTTTCACACTTAGGAATCATATGAGTGTAAGTATGTTCTTAGGACCTAGAAATATACCCACGTGCATGATTTTGTGTCTACACACACTCACTCAAGGGATAGGGAATGAATTATTCTGCATACACAACAAAGGAAGGGAATTTTATCCTCTTCCATCCCACACATTCTATACATATTCTACATTATAGATTTATCCCAAAGTATCATTTTGCAACTTACACAAGGACATCATTACACATACTTTCAAAAATAACTACATGGAGTCTGATATGTAGTGTAACGCTTGGTCATAAGATCACTCTTCAAGTGACCGTTAAGGCCAATTTGAATCCACATTTTGCATATTTTTTATTATATTTGATGTAGTTTGCGGAAATGTATAGGTAGACAACTTGTTTTGTAGGTTACGGTGTACATTCATCTATCAAGGAGTGAAACTAGAGTGACAAAAAGGGACTAATAACAAATCTCCTCCAACATAGAAGAAACTAGATCTAGATCATTCATAAAGACACTAACAACCAAAACAAATGCTAACACCCAAACGATCTTGTCCTCCCTGTGGGTGCTCTTATCCATCACAATCCCGAGTCTCAGAACCTCCAACGAGTATTTTTGATACTCGCCTAGTCTGTTTCATCTATTCACCTACCCAGATCACTTCCAAATTTCTCATAAATCAACTAAGTCTCTCTATCTCCCTCTCTTTCTCAGGGTTTCACATTTTTACATTTTTTATTTTTATTACTATATATTATCATTTGTATATCATTCATTATAGTAGTTACTCTACAATTAGATTTAATTTCATTTATATTAAATCATTTGGTGAACCCCATCGCTCAAACCCTACCTTCTAATAATGCATCGTAATCTATCCCATTCTTTTGAGTTCATGGAATAATCTTCTTATCCATCATATGCTCCAACCAATGTTTTTACGGTATGGCGGCAACCTCTACCGATTTTATGTAAGTTAATACTCAACATACTCCCCACTTCATTACTCTAATGCAAGATCTAAGTATCAATGTACTCACCACTCACCACAATTGGCCATTTACAGCTCCATGTGTATATATCCCACCACATAATTCCTCTTTAGTTCCTACCACCACCTATAAATGATATAACATCATTGGGAAACTCAAAATACACCATCCAAAATATCTCTTTATGATATTTTATGAAGTACACTCAATTTTTGTCATGCCTTAGAGGCCTCCCTATGATCTATACATATTGAAATTAATAATTCCTCTGTTGCATTTACCCATCTTATTCAATCTCTCAAAACATACCGCATGCCATATCCTTTAGTGATGAATATTTCCTACGTATTGCCACTAGTGATATCCCTACACCTTTTCTTATTACTGCTACCATCAGTTCCATTTGTATTAAATGTGTACTCATTAACAATGGTTCTATTATAAATTTATGTGCTCTATCACTACTCATGCAAATGCAAATTTATGATAGTTTAATCACTAAATCCTCTACTCTCATTCGTGGCTATGATTCCACTACTCGCACATGCATTGGAACCATCACCTTACCTTTACAAGTTGGACCTAAAATCCTTCCCACTTTGTTCTATGTCATTAATGCATCATTTTAATTCAATTTCTTACTTGGTAGACCATGGATTCATGCCATGCATGTTGTTCCTTCTACAGTTCATCGGTGTGTTAAATTTTTACATGATGGATATGAGCATACCATTTCTACTAACCAGAACCTTTCAAATTTTGTTGCATATATGTAGTCACTACAATGTCCATACCTCTACCATATCATATTCCATTCCATAACATCAATACATATTATTTTGTTTAATATAATACTCCTATTACTTCTACTACCTCAATAGGCATCCCTTCCATCCCTATGCATACCACCAACTTTATATCACCCACCTCATCTCCCTTTAGCACTACTACTACCTCACCTATCACTACTCCGCCAAACCTTGCATCTACCCCCACTCCCCTTATATCCTTGAAAATTATATCCAACACGATAATTTCAGCACTGATGATTATGATGATGAACTTGATGTTGTAGAGCTTACTAATGACAATTTATTTAACCTTAATTTTACTCCCCCATGAAATATATGAATCCTACTTCCAAGACATTTTTTTTCTATTAGCCCTAGTGGATATGAATTCAAGAAATTTCCTCCTTCTACTATCGCCACAATACCCTTGGGGGACCATATGTAGACACTAAATCATGCACTTTGTGTACATTTCTTGGTTCTAGTCACATATTACTATTCATGTGATTATTAAGTAAGAAAATTTCTAATTGACCCATGTCTTTGGCCTTATTTCTTCCTTTCAACTTTCCCTTTTTTTTCTTTCACACCTTCTTTCCTAGTCTAACCTTTGACCCTTCATTTTCTCTAAGTTTGGACACTACCTCGCAGTGATCAAGACACCAGCGCTAGGCATCCTTGTCCCCTCTACGTACTCGACGACCTCTTTGCACTTTTCACACTTCTTTTGGGTCCTTTCTATCCATTTGGGCATCTTATATTTTTTTTAGTTGGATTTTTCAAGGTTAATTAAATAATTCAAGCAAGGGAATCATATAAATATAAAGTTATGTGACCATAATAAAGGACCAAGCACTAAGCATTAGCTATCACCACCTAAGGTTACATCCAAGAGCATTCTAGATCATTCAAGCATCCATCTAGCTCCACACAAGGGACAAGGGAATTCCATTTATAGATACACTTATAGGAGGGACGTTCATTATTTCATGCACACATCTATCTACATTTTCTACATATACCGCTTCCTCACTATCAAGTGTGATATGCACAAGAGCCAATAGGGCACAATTTCAACACACACACATAAAAAAAAATTACATTGGTTATGAGATATAGTGCAACTCTTGGTCATAAGTTCACTTGTTTGACAGGTGATTTTCCCTCACCTTTCTAGCCTCCATCCATTTTTCCTTACTCGGATGCATGCCTTTCAAGCCCACATGAAGGTACTCCACATCACCCCTTCACGAGGTTCTCACCTTCCTGTCCAAAATGACATCTTCCTGCAATTCATCCATACACTCAAGAGAAAAATCATCAACATAAGGTACCAAGACATTAGCATCATGATCAATAATCATAGGCGGTTCATACAAATTCATATTTTCCACATTCACAACTGAATAAATCTGCATGTAAGGAGGTAAATCTAATCGAAAATCATTATTACCAAATTTTTCCAAAATTCAAAATGGACCATACCGAATTGGTTTCAAATTTTACCTTCACCTGTCAGTCTTTCCTTGCTGATGTGAAGCCAAACTGAATCACCCACTTGGAATTTGTGATCAGTCCTATGTTTATCATGCCTAGCCTTGTATTTTTCTTGACTTTTCTCCAACTGTTCTCGGATAAATTGATGGACATGTTGTATCCTCTACACAAACTTCTTATCTTTTCAGTATTCTTATGTCCATTAATAATAGTTTCTTATGCAAAAGTGAAATCTAATGGAGATTCAGGAAGATAACTAAAACAAATCTCAAAAGGAGACTTCATAGTAGAGTAATGAATGAAACAGTTAAAGGCATGTTGCATATAATAAAAATGTTCATCCTACAATTTAGAATTTTTTCCACAATAACCTTTCAAAAGATGTACCATAATATAGTTTATGACCTTCATTTGGCCATCAATTTGTGGATGAAAAGTAGTACTTTTCTTTAGTCTAGTGTCCATCAAGTCCCACAAAGCTGACCAAAACTCCCCAAGAAACATGTAATCTCGATCAGAAATAATAGAAGTGGGAAAACCAAAATGAACCCATACATACTGAAATAATAAGTGTGTAGTCCCTTCACTAGTAATTTATTTAGTACAAGGAATCAACACACACATTTTTCTAAATCTATCCACAACCACATATAGATAATCATGTTTTCTCCGTGACATGGGAAATCCTCCTACAAAATACATGGAAATAATTTCCCAAGGACGAGTAGGGATGGGAAGAGGATTGTAAAGTCCTAACTTCCTATTGTTAGGATTTCTCATGGTATAAAGAACACGTCTCTTTATATATCTGGTTACATAATCTTGCCTATGAGACTAATAACAATACATTTGTAAGTGTGCAACAATTTTACCAACACCAATATGTCCTGATATAAGAAAAGTAGGATCTTCCCTAACCATATAAACCCTTTCATCCTATGGAATGAAAATTTTACTAGAATGATGCAAGATTCCATCATGCACATGATAATCCAATTCTCCTACCTATTTTCCACTCATCAAATATTCATACACTTCTTTAAAATCAGCATCATTAACATATTGTTCCTTATAACTATCATGAGCCAAAGAACTATGTTGTAAAAGAACAGATGCAACAACTAGAGGTATAGATAGCATATCTCAGTAACCTTATTTTGTGTACCCTTATTATACCTGATCACAAGATGAAACTGCTGTAGAAAACCCATCCAATGAAAGTGCCTAGAATATTGTATTTTGGTTTGTGATTGAAGGAACGAGAGGGGATGATGATCATTATGAATCACTTTTTCCTTACCCATCAAGTAATGTTTCCATTTTTTAACACTTTGAACCAAAGCATACAACTCTTTATCATAAGTTGGATAATTTCTTACCACACTTGTGAAGGTCTCGAAATGGTAACAAACATGTTTTCTATTTTTCATCAACATGACCCCCATTGCATAATCACTAGCATTTGTCTCGATCTCAAATGATTGTTGCAAATTTGGAAGTGCCAAGACTAGAGCAATACTAATTTTCTCTTTCAGTGTGTCAAAATCCTTTTGATGTTTGCCTCCCCACTGAAATACATGTTTGATGTTTGTCAAAGAATGCAAAGGAGATGCAATAAATGATAAGTTAGCAATAAACTTTCTCTAATACTAAACTGCACTATTAAAGATCCTAACCTCTGTTACATTATTGGGTTTAGGCTAATTAACAATGACCTCAACTTTTGCAGGATCAATTTTCAATGTACCATGTCCCACAACATAACCCAAATAAATTAAATATGTTTTTCCAAATTCACACTTAGACATCTTCAAATATAATTTCTCCTTTCTCAAAGCATCCAAAACTTTCTGAATGTGAACAACATGTTCATTCCATGATTTACTTGAAAATCATAATATCATCTAAGTATACTATTACAAATTCATCAATGAATGGCCTAAAAACATCATTCATCACACGCATGAATGTATTCAGTGCATTGCACAATCCAAAAGGCATAACAAGCCATTCAAAAAAACCTTGTTTTGTTTTAAAAGCAATTTTCCAAATATCACCTTCAATGATCCTAACTTGGTGATAACCACTCCTTAAGTCTAACTTAGTGAAATAAATAAATAAACTGATCCAATAAATCATCAATGTGAGGAAGAGGGTAACGATTTTTCACCATGATTTTATTCAAAGAACAAAAATCAACACACATTCTCCATGTGCCATCTTTCTTAGGCACCAAAATGATAGATAAACCACAAGGAGATGAACTTGGATGGATGACTCCTTTTTCCA
The DNA here is from genome assembly GCA_018340775.1 of Taxus wallichiana var. yunnanensis. NCBI lineage: Eukaryota > Viridiplantae > Streptophyta > Pinopsida > Cupressales > Taxaceae > Taxus > Taxus wallichiana. The sequence continues at coordinate 559,190,100 of CM031234.1, forward strand.
ACAATTCCATCACCTATTTCTTGATCTCCTCATTTTCAACCATAGATAGCATATACATGTCAATATTACAAAGAGGTGCATCTTGAACAACTGAATCTCATGTTGAACTCCTCTTTTAGGAGGAAGACCTTGTGGATCCTGAAACACATCATCATAGTTAGAAACAAGTTTAATCAAATCATCACGATGTTTGGGATCACAATATTCAAAATATTTTTCATGATCTTTTTCTTTATCTTTTATCACCATGAGTACAAAATTATTGCTTGAATTGACAAGCCTTTTCATCTTCCCTACAGTAACCAAAGAAAGACTTGTTTTCACATGATGAGCTCTAACAATGTATTCAACCCCATATTTAACAAGCGAGTACTAATTATATTACCTATAGAATATTTCTTTATGATCATAAAGATAAGAACTTCCCAAAATAACACCAAAAATTTACAAAGGTATAACCTCCAAATCAACCCCATCTAAAAACTTGTCTATAATAGAAAATCAACCAACAAGTTCGGTTACTCGTAAATTTGCATTATCACAAACCCAATCGAGAGGATAAGGCTTAGGATTTGGTTTGGTTTGGATTTCCAATTTCTTTACAACCTCTTTTGAAATCATATTAGCTTGAGATCCACTATCAAAGAGAGTGTCAATTTTTATGTTTAGAAACAACTCTAAGGTGGAAAAGCTCATTTCTTTTATTTTCATCATTCATAGATTGTTTTTTAGAAGAAGATGCAATAGTATATGAACTAGTGCTAGAAGAATAGGAAGAACTACAACCTTGTAGACCCATAGTTGTGATCTTGGTCTCATCACCAGAGTCAGATCTAAGATCCTACACCATAGTATTAGTTTTCTTTTCTTTCCCTTTCTTGTTACTCATCCATTTAGGTTTCATTTCTAGATGTAACTTCCAACACCTAGATTCATCATGACTTCCTTTACAATGATTACAAACTGGTTTTTCATCTTATTTCTTAATAGTAGAATTATTTTTCTTCTTACCCTTTCCTTTACCTTATTCTTTCAAACCTTTTCCTTTGCCGTCAGATTGCTTTCCTTTATGTTTTGAGGAGGAAGACTCTTTGGTTATTTTCCCTCTTTCTTCCAAATGAGTAGCTTGTACACACACCACATCAAGGTTAGTAGGATTAAGAATGAGAATCATATGTCTCAAATATCTATGTAACCCACCAATATACTTTAACAAAGTTGTCTCATGTGAATGAAGAGAAATACCAACAATAAGAGTTTTTTTATCTAAACTCCTGTGTATAATCTTGAACACTATATCCCTTAGTTTTTCGTAAATTTTTTCAATCCATCATAACTTTTTACATATAACCTAAAGCATAAAATTGTTTCCTTAAAAGAGAGACAAAATCATTCCAAGAGGAAAGCGCTTTACGGTTTCTTACATTAATCTCCACGAAGCTTACTCTTGCACCAGATGAGTGCATTACCACCCATTCTTAGGGTAGCTAAAGGGATCTTTGCCTCGTCATCAACAATATTCTAAACCCTACAGTATACTTCAATTTGTTTGATCTAGTTATCCATTTTTTCTAAATTAATCACTCCATTGTACATTGGCAATTCAAACTTCATATCCAGTTTTAATGAAGTAAAAGAATTAGAATTTATGTTACCGTCCTTTGTTTAATGGAAACCGGAACTAGACGGAATAGATGGACCTTCTTATTCTAATTTTAGAGTTTCTTCATTCTCCAATTTCCTTAGATAATCTCAAGTATAATTATTCCACCATCTCTTTCATTTGCATGAAGGATTTATGAAATTTTTATTCTTCATTCATAGTTGGGCTACGTGAACTTCTTGATCCAATCTCTGAATAAAACATTATTAATTCTCCTTCACCTTTTCTTGAATGGTACCTTGTCAACATTCAACACAAATACAATCCAAACAACCGTTAAAATGATCTTACACCATATCTAATACCAACATGATTTGTAATCATGAGCAATAGGCAAAAATGTTCACCAATATTGCTTCATAAAAATGATTTAACGGATATTTTTTTATTAAAGGTTAAAGGTTTCAAAGGGACCTTACCCTATGGTACATCTAAAAGGATTAACAACCAAGATTTACATGAAGACCAGACATGAAAAAGGCCTAGGATCTAGAATGAACAAAGAAGCACAAAAGTAGAGGAAAATATACGACAAGAAGCCCAAAATAACGAAAGCGCATCCGTGCAATAGTTGAACCAAGTTAACAAGAAAGAACTAGAATTTTTACTACGGCCTTGAGTCATGGTAGGATGGACTGTGTGTAGCATTTTCTTTTTGACCTTTTTCCATCCGTCATCATCCACATATGAAGCAAAAATGTCCACCTTACCTAGAGACTAGGTAAAAACTAAGATTTATTTATCATTCTTCATGGGAGGACTCACTTCCTTGGTAGCACTAGTTAAATTAATAGTGGATCCCACTTGAACCAACACTTTGTTCATTTATTTATGTTTCCACTCAAGGTCAAGTAAGGAATCCACCATTAATGCCTTGAAGTTTATAATTACTTTCTCATTTGAATCGCCCTTCCCTATAGGAATAGGATGGCCCACGTCTCTTTGTTTTGTTGAGTCACGATGAGATAATTCTCCAAAGAAAGTGGGAGAATTTCTCTTTTCATCATTAAAAGGCTTATTGCCATTTTGGAAGGATTTTCATTATACGCATTTAATGCCTTTATCAAATTTGAATTGGGCAGATTCCCCCACCATTAATGACTCTAATCATTTACACTACCTACCTCATTGCCACATCACTAATTTTGAATGGATTAAATGTTTCTTCCACATCCCGCGCTAAAGGTTTGTCTATTGGAAAGTCCACCTTGATTTCCATGTGGGTCATAATTGTGCTAGCAGGTTCAAACCTCCATTCACAATGGCAAGGGACTATGTAGAAAGGATTTTTCATCCATTACCTTGTGAATCCATGTCCATTTCATAATTCAGGTCAACCACTAGGTCGATGTCAAGAGATTGTGACACTCTCCAATATTGACCAATATGCGGTTGTGCATCATTTTTACCATTGCAATTGTTACCTTCGTGCCCCACTTTCTTGCATCGACTGCAATAAACTGGAGAATCTTTTTATGATATTTTTTATTTCCAAATCTCATCTCTGGTCTCCAAATTAATAACCTCTAAAGTGTAATAACTAGAGATGATGTTGAAGCACATCCTTGCTGCAATGAATCTAGTCCTAGAAATTGTGGTTGGGTCTAAGGAAATTGTATCCCTAATAGCTTTAGCAATTCTTGCCAACACATCAACCTCCCAGAACTCAAGAGGCAGTCCTGGTAGCCTTAACCAAACAGGGCATGCATTTGGAATGTGTGTTTTGGAACCGGGTTTCCATCTAGCTATGGAAAGAGTGGTTCTCCCATAAAACCAAGGCCCTCCCTGCATGACTTAGACAAGATCCTCTTCAAGAGAGAAAAAAAGAAAGCTTCTATCAGATAATGCAAAGGTATTGACCTGCCCCAAGATGTTCCACTTCTTCTTGGTCCATCTCCTAACTTGATCGATATTTAGTCGTATTCTAGAAAAAGCTCCCATCAAAGTGTGAAATTGAATCTAATTTGGGATTTTTGGATCACCGAATATTGTAATTTCAACCAGGGAGTCTCTTATATCAACTCAAGGTTAAGATTTTGCAAGACCTCCTTTGGTTGAGTTTTGAATAACTTTGAAGCCCATGAGTTCCTTGTGCTTTCTCTCCACCTCACGTGTTGTTGTCCATCTATTGCCTTCTCATCATTGTTTATGCCAAGATCCTTGCCTATATGCAACTCCATCCTTATTTGATGGATAAATTTTACAATTATAATGTTTATCTATTTTTTTAATTTATTTTCAAAATTTGTGAGAACTTTGTAAAATTAGAAAAAAACTAGCAAAAATTGAGAGAAAACATGACACATAATTGTTATCGGAGTTTGACATGCAAGCCTACATCTTCGTGTCCATATAATGTGACCGATCTATTAAAATAAGCCCAAAATTTTTACAATAAGGTAATTATATATCTTTCATCAATTATATGACAATCTCACTAAAAATTCAACCCTAGTCCCATTTGTAATTTTTGATTAATTCCAATCCTAGCTCTCACAATGATCTAAAATACCTCACGAGATATTGTAAAACTATTTGATAAATATCATTGAGCTCGTTTAAATAACTTGCGAGCTCACTTGTGAGTGTAACTTGCTTAGCACAAAATTTTGTAATGTGTGGGATAAGGGTTTGAATCCCTTATCCCCACCCACCATTATTGTTATTTTCCATAGTTGGAAATAATCCCACATGGCTCGTGTAGAAGGTAGGTGAATGGTTTAAATGTGGGAAGATATTCATAAAACATCGGTCAATATACCTCTTTTGCATGCTCAATTTACACACCATTGGCAATGCATTGAAATGTATGGCACGAGGTGTTAAGTTTGGATGGCGAGGAAATAGAAAAGGCTTCCATGTGGAAGGTAAGCGCTTAGGAAGATAAGGTGAATAAGTGGCGGGAGGTGGGAATGTAACATGGCGAGTTGGGTTATGAATGTATGCCGAGATGAGCTGGTAGATGGTGAGGTGGTAATTTGGTGAGGTGGCGGACCAACTCAATCAGCCGAGTCAGCTTGACTTCTTGAGTTGGGTTGTCCACCGAGTTAGCCTTAGCAATATGGCTATATTACACTATAATGATCATGATTAACTAAAATGTGGATTTTATGAAGTTAATCTAATAAGTACAATAGTAAATGGAAGATAAAATAAATAAATAAAGTGACCCAAGAAACTAATTAAATAAATTATGAAACCCTAATTAACAAGTAGGGTTAGAAGGAGCTTAGGTGATTTGGCGGTTGTTCGGGACTATGTCGCAAGATGAATTGGATAAAAAATATGAGGGAATGATTGTGCCAACATCCATAAATTTTCATATCCTGGGAAATCTAAGTGGACTGGGAACCTATGAGAGGATCAAGGCACCTTTGGGTGCTCTAGTCCGAGTTCGGGTGCCTCTTGTCAACTAAAAGAGCCTAAAACCATCCTTTGAGGTGTAATTGGATATTCACCTATGTTCTCTCTTTTTCATAACAACTTCACTAAACTGCGTCAAATGTTGTTGCAATACCTGCAATAAGGAATCACTTGCAAAACCCCAAAAAGCAAAAACCCTAAAAGAGAAATATGTAAATGAAGGGGTCGGATTGTCCTCAGTGGCAATGTGGACTTTCTAATTGAGCATTGTACTACATCTCATAACTAATGTAGTTTTATATGTGTGTTTGTAATCATGCCCTAGATGCTTTTTATCGGCTTATACTTTGTGAAAGTAGTGAGTAATAACTTTGTGTAGAAAATGTAATATAATGGTGGATGAAATAGAATAAACTTCCCTCCTATGTAGTCGATGCAAATGAACCAACCTTGTGCCTTGTGATGGAGCTATATGGATACAAATGGAGCCTTCGATGGACGTAACCTTAGGTGATGATAATAGTGCTTAGTGATTGGTCCCTCATTATCTTCTCATAACTTTATATTTATATGGTTCTCTTGTCCTAATTTCATAATTAATCCGGAAGAGGACGACCACCAAAAATACAAAATTTTCAAATGGCTAGGAAGTTCCCAAAAGATGAAAGTAGAGTGGGAAAATGATTAGATCACCCTAACTAGGACCGAGGCACCCCATGGGCACCCTAGTACTAGCCAGTGCCCTAGTCAAGGCTTAAATGACGAAAATGACAAAAACATACTAGGCATGTATGTGTGGGAGGTCAGAAGTGATGATAGAAAGCAAAGTGAAATGGCCAAAAGATAGGGGATAATTAGTACTTTCTTCACTCAAAAACCATATGAATAGTAGTATGAAACCAGGACTACATAATATACAAAGTGCATGATTTAGTGTCTACAATTTCCCCACTTTATATTGGTGATCGAAACCTTCGGTAACATAAAGTAGATAGAGATGTGTACTTGCTTCCGATGTAAAGTGATGTATAAAATGCACTGAAGTACTAAACAAAGTTTGGAATGACAAAAATATGATGGAACATGGAAACTAAAGATGCAAAAGAGTAAAAAAGTGATGAGGGTGAACCTAGGGTGGAAATGCATGTGTAGTTGGCGCTGTGTGTAATGTACTTGCATGTTAGTATGGTGTGTCTTTTGCCACAAAATGTTATTGTTGATGTCATTGTTATTGTTGTTTTTTTTTTGCGTTATTCTCATGCAGTCAAACCTATAAGGAGAAGATGATCAAGATGTCAAATATGCATGTGTATGTGTAAAAACACATGTATATATTAATGAAAAGAATGAAATTAAAGATGAAAAGTGTAAAAGGAATATGTGCACCTTATCTATGATGAGAGAAAGTGTGTAGAGAGGATATCCTATCTTGGGGTTTTGGGCAATCGACACCACTGGCCAAAGAAGTGTAGGGATAAAGTTGCATTATTCTCCAACATGTAACTTCTTCCCTAAAGTTGTGTGAAGAGATCTTCGTGATCGCCTAGTTTTTGTATGATCCAATGCCACCTTGGCTGAATTAGTATCAAGAGGAAATTTGATGTATCCTCTAACCTGTAACTACTCCCTAGAATGTTAAGGACAACCATGTCCTGTAAAATCCATTGTGTACGGGGTTCATAGACTAGTATGAACCCACTCGTTGTATAACCCATAATTCAAAGGGCGTAAATTGAACTCGAATCTGAACTAGTGTAGAAGCATTGTGTAGAATGTAAAACCCCAAATGATGCCCCCTCTTTAGGGGTGCATGTAACATTAATGATAGGAGGATGCAGCCCAAAAGAGGACCAACCACATAAAATCAGTAACTCTACCTTGTATGGGGAGGGAATACGCTTAGTAGAAACAAAGGCATGCAAAATAAGAAAGCTAGCAAAAAAAAAGTGTTAGTATGAAGAAACACACATATAAAATACAAGTGCAAGCTACGCAGATAATGTGTAATCTAAAATGGAAGTAAACACGGAAGAAAGCAATATAGACCCTAAAGCAGGTTGCAAACATGGGACATCACTCAAGATTTTGCAATACACACAAGGCCATAATGTACGCATACAACAAACAAGTGTGCACACCAAACATAGGGCAAGGACCACATATAAGAGAGAAAAATGACAAGAAATAGTAAACAAACATGGAGATATCCATGGAAGAAAATAATCCTAAAAAATAAATTTTACACATGAACGCCTGTTAGCATGTTAGAAAGATAACCAATAGGTCGGAAGTGTGTATAAGTGATGTAAAGTGCTAAATAAAGAATGAAACAATAACACTTGTAAGAGATGAATGTGAATTCCCCAAGTGACCATTGTAGGAGTGGTAGGATGCAATCATCCATGTCATGTGTAAGAGACATGTATCTCGCAATCACAACTCGAGAAATGTGTCAACGTGCATGTGTGGATGGTATAGATAAATGAAATACAAGAGACCTATCCACCATCTCGTAATAAGTGAACATGAACAAGAAAATGTAAGAAAGAGCAAAAACAATCAAGATATGCACCATATTGTGGATGGATGGAATGGAATGCAAGATGGATGATAGGAGATGTGTGCCCCCCGAGTGAATGGAATTTTATGCAATGAGGCTCATTTAGTATGCCCCCTCAACAATCAAGAATGAACCATAAATGAGAGTGTGTCATCGGAAATGGTCGAAGTGTGTATAGGAATGTGCCTATGTTATGAGAGTGATGTATTATAGTCGAAGATGAGATATATGTTAATGCTAATATGGGGGAATGTGTTTGATGTTATGCATCCCAAGTGCATGATGGTACGTATATTGTACAATAAATGATATAGGAAAACTAATAGAGAAGTGATGTATGAAGGTGATGAGGTATCATAGATTTTCTAAGATTGATTGAGTGATGGGATAAATGATGAGAGATCATATGGTATGCAGGTCGAATGATAGATTATTGTAAATGTATGCATGTATGAGTGGTTATGTAATAGATAGATATGTTAATGAGTCAAATTTAGGAATCCATTAAGATGGAGCATTTGTAGATGGGCACGAAATGGAATGTTGTGCGATGAATGAGATAAATCCCCAATGCTCAAGATGTTTTATCATTCATTATATAGTGTGGTAATAATCATCATTATTTCCATTGATTTGATGATAATGGCAATGTGGATGACCTTAATACTTTGTTAGTCGATAAGGAGGATAACAATGAGTAGGAGGTAAAGTGATCAATTGTTAATTAAGGAGCTCGGTGAAGAAGGTCATGATGTTTAGTATTGTAATCAATAATGAGAGGATATGGTAAGAGTATAACCTAAGGATCACTAATATGAGCACATGTAGAAAAAATAGAATGTGTTGGAGAGGGAGAACAGACATGAACTTGAGAAGCATCCTTGAGGTGTTGAATTTCAATTTTGAGAGATGTGATTTGCGATTCCATAGCCGCAAACTTATCTTGAAACAAAGAATTTTAAGCTTGAATTGATTCCAATAGGGGTTTATTAGATGGAGGATCACTAGGGTCATCAAATAGGTGAGAAAATATATGAATTATTTTATGTGATGATGTATTGTCATCAAGATACATGGTGTCTAAGGATTTTTGCAAAATAGCTTGGTAATTGGGATATCTCTTAATTAAATCAAATAAAAAAACTTGAGAAACTTTAGGAGCCATGATAGAGGGAAAAAAAGGATCATAAGCATGAAATACGTCGGGTTAACCAAAATTATTAACTAAAATGTGGATTTTATGAAGTTAATCTAATAAGTATAGCAGTAAATGGAAGTAAAACTAAATAAAGAAAGTTACCCAAACAACTAAGTAGATAAAAATATGAAACCCTAAGTAACAAGTAGGGTTAGAAGGAGCTTAGCTTATTTGATAGATATTCAAGACTATTTCATAGGATGAACTGGATAAAAATAATGAGGTAACTACTATTCGGGGTCCATAAATTTACGGATCTGGGAAATCTTAGTGGACTCGGGAAGCCTAGGAGAGAATCAGGGCACCTTTGGGTGCTCTAGTATGAGTTTTGGGTGTCATGGTATGTGGAAATAGCCTTAAACCCTCCTCTGAGGTGTCACTAGATATTCATATGTGTTCTCTCTTTATCACACCAACTTCTCTCGAACTATGTCAAATGTTGATGTAATACCTGCAATAAGGAATCACTTGAAAAATCCCAAAACAACCATCAAACCCTAAAAAAGAAAGATGCAAATGAAGGGTTTGAACTATCCTCAGTGGCCACAATGGTAGACTTACTAACTAATAACTACACTACATCTCATACCCGATGTAGTTTTGTGTGTGTGTGTCTATGTGTGTGTTTGTAATCATGCCCTAGATGTTCTTATTCCAATCACACTTTGTGAAAGTAGCGAGTAATAACTATGTGTAGATAATGTAATAGAATGGTGGATTGGATATAATAAACTTCCATCCTAGTTAGTGTGATGTAGATGAAATGACCTTATGCCTTGTGATGGAGCTAGATGGATGCAAATAGAGCCTTTGATATATGTAACCTTAGGTGATAATAGTAGTGCTTAGTTCTTGGTCCCTCATTATGTTCTCATAACTTTATATTTATATAGTTCTCTTGTTATAATTTTGTAATTAACCCCGAAGAGGCCAACCACCAAAAATATAGAATGCTCAAACAGCCAAAAATGCCCAAGATATGGAAGTAAAGTGGGAAAAGGATCAAGGCACCCCAACTAGGACCATGGCACATGTGGAGGCCCTAGTATTGGCCTTGGCACCATAGTTAAGGCTAAAATAACACAAAATGACAAAAACAAACTGGGTTTGTATGTATGGAAGGTCGGCGGTGACAATAGAAAGCAAAGTAAAATGGCTAAAAGATGGGGGATAATTAGTAATTTGTTCATGCAAAAACCATATGAATAGTAGTATGAAACCGAGACCAAATAATACCCAAAGTGCGTGATTTAATGTCTACATATCTAACATGTAGTATGTTATAAAAATAAGAGAAAATATATGCAAAAGCACTACAATGATAATGTGAATATTGGAAGTCACAAAACCCCTCCATAATTGAGTGTTTTGAACATGGCCAAAGGCCCCGGCCAATAAATAACAGTGGTCCTTTTGTTCACAAAACCAAATGTCGAAGACCAATGTTACAAAAAAATTCTCCATTTCTTCTACATATTTGCCATATTTTGCACACTCTTTATACCGTTGACATGCTCTTGAAAAAATATATGCAATACGGTGATTGTGCAATATTTTGGAAGATCATAGATTGATGATTCTCAATGAGGATTCTGGATCAGCTTGTGTCCTCCCTTGGGTGCTAATGTTCTAGGTGCATAAATAGTCAAAATTATCATATCAACACAATATCCAATAGTTTTTAGAACAGTTCTACATTATCTCGCACTTTCTTCTAGTTACGTAATTCATTTTATAAGTATATTTCGATTACAATCGAATAATCGAACAAATTGGGATGTACCATATGCAATAATGATTATTCAAGAAGTGTCATAGAATGAGATAATAACTATAACTCTCCCCAACACTCCTATCTTAGTGTGAGATCACCCAAAAAAATATGCACTTGGGGTGAGATTGCCCAAAAAATCGGCTCTTGGCATGAGATCTCCCAAAACCTGCACCATTAGAAACAAATTCAACACCATTTCTAAGAAAATCGGGACAATTCTCTATCTCTTATACTCTTATACATCAGGTGCACACTTTCCTTTTACATTCTTTCACATATTTATACACATGTTACTTTGATTTATCATATACAAAACTTTGACTACTCTTTCACTCTTCTTTTATAGGTCCATCCTTAATATGCAATAAGGAGCAACTCACATCAGCAAACACAACACACTACTATGCATATGCTTCACCCCTAGGGTCCACTTCCCTTTCCTAGTCTCCACACTTCATATTACAATCACTTCACGCTTCACTTGTCCACTCGAACGCTATCGGAAACACTCTTCTCTACAAGATCATAAGGTATGCATCTTCTATCTACTTTATGCTATCGAGTATTCAATTAACAACATAAAGTGGGGGAAAATGTAAACACAAAATCTATGCACTTGGGTACAATTCTAGGTCCTAAAAGCATGCTATCATTTACATGATTCCTAAGTAAGAAAACTAATAATTGAAATCTCCCTCTGACCTTTTTCTAACTTTTGCACTTTTATTGGATTTATACATCTTGCACTCTTGCCGAAATTTGACTATTTTATCTTTCTATGGCCTTAGACACTAGCACCTAGTTGGGACACTAGCATCATGCGCTCCTATCTTCTGGGCACTCATGTCCCTCTTTACCTTTTTCTTATCCTTTTGGACCCCTTTCACTTCTTAATTATGTTTTACTACTTTGGGTCAACCTTTCAGTTTTCAATTATGAAATTAAAATAAGGTAATCATATAAATACACAATTATGTTTTCAAAATAAGGGACCAAGCACTATACATTGCATACTATCATCTAAGCTTGCATCTAAAATCAATTCAAGGCATCCATGTAGCACACTCACTCAAGGGACAAGGGTTGCATTATTCTACATACATAACATAGGAAGGGAAGTTTATTCTATTCCATCCCACACATTGTAGACATCTACTACATTCTATATCTAACCCGCTATCATTGTGCAACTTCCACAAGGGCATCTTATGGCATCAATACACACACTTTCACAAAGAAATATGTGGAGTTTGAGATGTATTGTAATGCTCGGTCGTAAGATCACTCTTTGGGTGATCATCGAGGTCAGTTTGACTCCACATTCTACATATTTTTATTAGATTTGATGTGATTTGTGGACATGTGTAAGTAGACAACTTGTTTTTCAGGTTATAGGTACATTTAGATATCAAGGAGTGAAACTAGAGCAACAAACATGAACTAACAGTGAAGCTCCTCCTACACATAAGAGACCAAATCTGGATCATTCACATGGAAACTAGCGCCCACAATGGACGCTAGATCCCGGAGTTTCTATCCTCCTATGGGCACTCCTTTTTGTGCATTATTGAGTCTCAAAACCTCCAACAAGCATTTATGACACTTTGTCTAGTCTCTGTTTCAGCTATTCACCTATCGAGATCACTTCCATATTTCTCGGATATTGGTTGTCTTTCTATCTCCCTCTCTTGCTTATGGTTTCACATTTATACATGCTTTTTTCTTATGTCCTACTATATATTATAATTTTTATATCATTAATTACAGTAGTTACTCTGTAATTATATTTAATTCCATTTATATCAAGTCACATCCTATTTCAACATAACATTAAATGGTCCTACTATTTCAAAAAATATAGAAATAAACTTATTTTTTCAAAGAATGACTTCACTTCCTTTTTTATTAGGAAGAGTGATTTTAGAGATAACATTTATACGGTCGGGGTAAACTAAAATACCTTCCTATGTGGTTATGTGACCTAACATATTATTTTACATAACTCAAAACATGCACTTTTTTGGGGTTTGATGAAATGCCATACTGGCTATATCTTCCAAGAATTTTTTGGAGATCATCACACTCATACCCATTTTTAGAAAGATAGTGATATCATCCTTATAAATAATGATGCATTTACAAAATAAAATTTAAAAGGTTGTATCCATGGATGTCTAGAAGTTATAACCTATATTGATTAGTCCAAAAATATCATGTTTATAAGAAAGAGTTCCCAATTTAATAGTGAAAAAATTTTGATCATGTCATATTGTTCTACTAGAACTTGATTATACCCAAATAATCCATCTAAAATATATATCATTTGTTATTCACTTACCTTTTGGATTACTTCATCTAAATAGGGGAGGGGATAAATGTAATCATCACACACTTTGTTTAAATTCCTATAATCTACAAAAAGTTTGATATCTCCATTATTATTCTATACATGCACTAGGTTATACACCCAAGTGGAATGTCTCTCTAGGAATATTATTTTCACTAAGAGAAATTTTTAACTCCCTTGTAAATCAAGGGCTAAGGATAATTATTATAGGTATCTATACTTTCCTACGGGTTTTGTTTCTCCTTAAGTGGTAATGGTGTGTGTAAAAATTCTAGAATCAAAGATACTTCAGCTATTATGAGACCAAAAATACATCTTCATCATCAAATAATTTCTATAAGTTTCTTTATTTCTAATTCAGAGCACTTAATGCAAATAATGAAAATTAAATGTGAATATAGGGTTCCCAAATTAATGGGATTAATTCTTGTTCACTGGACTATGATTACCACGAATATTTAGAATACATATTTAAATTAATCCCAATTGAGGTGCAGCAAGGTGGACAACACAAGTAATAATGAAATTTAGCTTTGATACCATTGATTCCAATTGAAGTGCAACATGGTGGATAACACACTAACAATGGTGCTTAATGTGCTATAAAAATCAATTCACAATGAAAGAGCTATAAACAAAAAAAAGTATTTTAGTACAAATGAATATAAATTTTCAAGCTCAAAGATAGGTATTCTTGGATTTTTATCTCTTTATTCAAAATGAGTTGCTTTATAGATATACAATGGAGAATATGAAGAACTACCCAAAAATTGTTATGAAGGGTTTGAAGGGGTACAAAAAGGTTATCCTACGTGGATACAATTGTATCCATCTTAGGGATGGATTTGAAGAGGAAGGAGTTAAAGAATTTAAAATTCATCATATTATTGTTATTATTTTTATTTTTGGAAATTTGTAAAGGGTTGAGGGTGTTGAAAAGACCCACATCCTTATACAAATAGCCCCAATGGCCAAATATAACAATGAAGCAAGGAAGAGAAGATTCTGAAGGAAAAGGAGAAGAGGACTAGGAGAGCCCAAAAAAAAGAAGAAAATAAGAGAAAAAATAAAGGAACAAGAGGAGCAACTACTATCTAATAGAAGCAGCAACCAACAACGGCGAGGAACGAGAAGAAGCAATTCCAGAGCAGCTACACTAAGTGGAAGAAAAAGGAAGAATAAAGAAAGGATGGGAGCTACAGCCTGAGAAGGCTATAAAGCGAGAAGGAAATAGAGATGCGGGATGAAAGGGGAAAAGGAGAGGTAGGGGGAAATCAATGTCTTCCCTTCTTTCCCTTATTTAAGTGCACTAATTGTCATTTCTCTTGCGGAATAATTTCATAAATAAGAGGGTTGTATTCTGAAAAGTCCAAGGCCGAGGATCCAATAAGGAGCAAGGCACAATCCTTATCTGAGTCAGAGTGATCAGATTCATGGGGCCACTTTGGCATCGGAAAGGGTCCTTACGAAGAGGGGTTGATAACCGAAGAATCGCCCAACCTCTTTAGGATGTTCGAATCTAGATTTCCTAAAACTAAAGAGAAATTAGTTCTGATGTAGGAGTTGTAGTTGTAATCAACAGAGTCTGTAGCTGCAACTGAAGGATTTGTAGCTACAACTCCATGATACTCCAAGTTAGGATCTTCTTCTTCTAAATATGGTGGGATCCAATGCTTGGGAATTTCTCCTTTTTCGAAGAGCCTGGAATTTCTTCGAGGACGGGCATCATGGAGATGACCCAATGTTTTGAAATTTTGACATCTGAAAGCTATATTTTCATAGTCTATAATTTGAGAGTAACTTATATGCCCCATTTTGAGGGTAATCCTATCCAGAAATCCTTTATTGAGATCAACTTCAATGTAAATCCTAACAAAAGTGTATAGACCACTCCGTAACCTCTAGTTGTCTTTTTTGATGAATCTTCCTAGGAGGTTCCCAATTTCCTTCAATGAGTAAGAAAAATGAAGGGGAATATTTAGTAGCCTTACTCAAACCTGGTACCTACGTGATGGAAAAAGTATTCGAGATCAAAATCTAGAAACCAAGGGGTAGAAAAAGTCCCGCATAACGCCGTAACCAAGGCCCCTTGTCAATAACTCTCTAGTAATCCTGCTTTTCATTGAAATAGACAATAAAGAAACCTAGGAAAAAGGAAAAATTTATAGTTTTCTATCCAAGAGGTGTGAATCCACTAGACTACTATGTTAGATGATGGTCAAACACCATTAAATCTACATATCAATGCCTTTGATTTAATGTCTTGTAACATGTTTAAATATTTGTCATCCTTGATCTCCAAGATCGAGGTTTGAGGCTTGCTCAACGATGTAAGTTGGGGGAGGTGGAAAAGATGTAGGAGATTTTGAGGAAGAGGAAATTTTGTAGAGTTCCTATTTGAAAGAAGCAGAGATACGATCTTTGGCCCCTCCCAAGAGAAAGCCATTCATATAAATCGTTGAATCCTGGGAAATCCCATAGGAGGTGAGAAGAAAATCATCTACAAGTAGTTTACCCAAGAATATGAGGCCAAAGGGTCCCAAACTATAGCCTAACCTTAGGGAAATAATGTGTTTCATATCTAACCAATTATCTAGTCGATGAAGATGCGAGTTAAGGTAATACCAAAAAGGGAATGGGAAAAAAATTGAAGATTCTCTACACTAATGAGAAAATAGTAGGGGTAACAAATGCCGCATCGGGAGGAGCCCACCAAAGATCAATACCATTACTCAATAAAGAAAGTGGGCCACCATCCCCGTACCTAAACAAAGCGCTTAGACAAAGCCAAAAAGAGATAATAGGCTGCAATCTGTGCCCTTAACTCCACCAATGTCTACAACTTTTCCAAAGAGGGGACCTTCCAAAAATAGTTTGAGAGAGAGATCATTGTTGTGTTCCTCAACCAAGCTTGGTGTCACAGTTTTTCCATTGCCACCATAGTAAGAAGGGCACAAATTAGGGTTTCTTAGAGCCATTCACAAAAATATACTATATTTTATTTAATGTTACTAGTTGGGGTCATATTACCTCGCTTGTTGACCCATGTAGGATCCGTTGGAAAGATAGTAAAATCAACTTGTAAAACATCACACTATGATAGCACTTTATATATATATATACTTGTAAAACATCACACTACGATAGCACTTTATGTGTGTGTGTGTGTGTGTGTGTGTGTGTGTGTGTGTGTGTGTGTGTGTGTGTGTGTGTGTGTGTGTGTGTGTGTGTGTGCATGCATGCATGCATGCATGTATCTATGTATGGATTTATGTATGTATGTATGTATGTATGTATAGTCTAAAGCCCATAAATGCTTCAAGACCCCAAAATACTAAATACTAAAAACTACTCGAAAACTATTAAAAATAGATTTTTAGGAATTTCTAAAAAATAGATTTTCATCACTCATAGAATATTACTTTCATCACTCCATGATAGTATATCACTTCCAATTGTTGTTCCTAAAATTTTTCAGCTCACTTCCTTCCTATATGGGACCACCAAATAGGGATCAAACTATTGAACATTTTTGTCTAGAACTAGTAGTTTCATATTGAGCCACTCAATATTTATTTTCTCAATTTGATATTTTTATGAGTTGGTACTTTCCTCAAGGGTCGTCCTTAATGAAAAATTATACTTATAAACCTTATATAAGAAATTAAAATTCCCAAATTCACTCACCTAGCATTTTCAAGAGCACTACAAGAAAATATCATTCCAAAAGTTTTCTAATCTCTCTTAAATATTCTTAAAGAAGTAACACACGTTAGGTAAATCCCCCACACATGTTTGAACTACTCCTAACTAGGTACATGATTCTAGCTTCTAAAGTTACAAACCCTCCAATTCAATTCAAAAAACATGTCAAGCCATTTACAAAGCATTATCAAGTGCACAATTCCAAAGGAAGTTGCATCCACATAGATATCAAATATCTAAGTGGAGAATTATGTGCGATTAGAGGCATCTTGAGTAATCAACCCAACCACTAACATTTTTGCAAGGTATCCTACCTATGATTTTAGGTCATACAAAGGGTTTTGAATATGTTTAATACATATGGTTCCATAAGAAAACATATTTCAAAGGGTCACACATGAACACAAAGTTCCAGAATGCCATCAATTTTCCTTACAGAAGTGACAAACATGTATGGAACTAGAAAACAATTCCAAACATAAACAACAGTCTTGTCCTTGTTTATTTTACACTCCCATATCTAGAAACAAAACATCTATAGATCATTTTTATCTATTTCACCCATCTTCCACTACCATATCAACTTCCCTGAGCATCGAATCAGCTAAGTATATCCCCCTTCTTGTTATGTGTCTCATTTAACACTTGTTTCATTTTTTTATCTTGTATATTGGTAACTAGCTATAGTAAAATCTAAATGTCAATAAAAATTAATAAATCTTAATATACCTACTATGTAGATAAAACTAGTTTTTTTAATTGATAGTATGATTCGAATATATAATGTACCCTTTATATTTGGAATATATAATGCACCCTAGAATATATAAAATTATTCTATTTTTTCTATCATTTGGTATCGACATAGAAATATTGTGATTGACATTAACTCTCGGTGAAAAACCAAGACACTAAGATATGCAAAAAGAATTAAATCAATCATAATCTTGGAGAAATTAAGCATACCTTATCTTAAATCGTGTCATATGTTTTTGTTCTTTGCCTTCTCAAATCTTGGTTTCATTTATTCACCACTAACTTGCAAATCAATTCGAATTATTCCATTTGTTGATGGTCTCTATATCAAAATATAATATCAATAAATTCTTGTCAATGTCAATGTTAAGTATATCACGCAATGTGAATATGAATGTATACACCCAAAGCTCGGGTCACAACCCTCTAAACCACCTTTGATTAATTTATTCCACACTACTATTAGGATAAATTAATTATGCATTATATGATTTATTATTTATTTTATTTTATTAATTAAATAATCATATTATATGGTTATATTATAAACCATAATATAATTGTAAGTTGTTATATGGTTTTAAACCATACTTGTCTTTTTGTTTCACAGGATAATTGTTACAATTATTATAACAATTTATATGCTTCCGGATGTATTATGGAAGCAATTGTGAGTATGGTTTTACTGTGCAACATATTTTTTTATTATCGCACATTGTTGTCCAATATATATAAATATTACATCACTCCATCAGTAATGGTTAATCAATTTCACATTAATAAAATATACAAAGCTTAGTCCCTATTTGTGAAATTACATTTGGTTTTGAGCGAGGTGAAGTCAAGGATATTGGAGGATTGCAGTAGAGTTTGAGGAGCATTGGAGAAGCTTGTGTAAGCAAAAGAGAGCCAGAGTTGCCTCTGCAACTTCCCAGCCCCATCCCTTGCAATACCACCATCAAATTCCTCAAAACCGCCATCAAATTCCTCAAAACCACCTTTATTCATTGCAATTAAGGTTGAGGAGGATAAAATTCACCAAGGAAGAGATTACAAGCTCAAAGGAAGGAAGAAAAATGATCTAAGGTGCCATACACAGTCAAAACCGCCTTCATTCTTGCCAAAACTGCCTGTCATTTTTTCTCTTTGCTGGAATTTTTGCTCAAAACCACCTTTCCAAAACCATGGTTTTATGAAGAGGTATGGTTTTATAGTTTGGAAGTGTTTAATTATAATTTTCTCTTTACATATACTTGTTTAGCTTAGCTGCCCAAGTGGCTAGCATAACTTTTGTAAGACACTTCCCATCAAGAGAGGTCAAGGGGTCAAATCCCCCTCCCTCACCCACTACCAAATTTGGTGAAAAATTTAGTGGAACCACTAACTTTAGTAGAAAATTCAAATTTAGTTATAACTAACTAAATTTAGCGAGAAAAACCCTATTTTAGGGTTAAAAAAATCTCCACTCTGCATATTTTTGCATTCGGAGCACTTTTTGCCAAAGGAGGGCTATCTAAAAACTTCATTTTGAGCTAGTTTTTATAGTTGTTTTCTCAGCAAGCCGTATTGGGCTCCGAAGGCCACCAGGGCCTGAAAAACAAATTTTTTTGCCTGCCATTCAATTTTTCCAGATTTTTGAATGTAATTGCATGCTTCAACATATTGTACTAATTTGCAGGTTTCCATAATCAACTGCAAACTTTGTAACTACTTAGAAACTAGCAAATTTGTAATAAAAAATAGTATAAAATTGGTTCTGTAACACTCACAAGATCCTAGATCTCATTCGCAGCGTTCGGTATATACGGTGCCTCTAGGAAGTGCTTACGGGTAAAGCCGTCGTGACTACTACTGCACTTAATGCCTAATATAGCTGCAACAACGTCATTTAGGCATCGACCCTTTAAATTGATGGGGAGTAATAAGGTCATAGTGCACACACTATGAGCCATCCCATCCGTCTGTGAATGATTGCACAACATAAACTGCGGCTGAGAAATTATCTGAGTATATAGCAAAGTTACGCGCACGTATGAGGATATTTCTTTGAGCCGGTGTCAATAATCACACAGACCCCATTAGTACTATCTTGGTACCATGTATTGAATTCTTTCATGTACGTTAATGCCTCTTTTACATACCTAGGGTATATAGAAAGGGCGAGCTTCTTCCACGTGCACCGGCAGGGGAATATCGGAAGGGCATGTATATAGAAAGGTTCAAGATATCAGTTGACGGTATATAGATTGGGAGACCTAATACCTGGAGTGATAAGAGCCAAACCCTATCAGTGATCTCTGCAAAATGGGCACCAATGCCCCCAAATTTTTCTTCCAGATTCACAATTGCTCAGAGGAAGAAACTATGCTGCATGGAAGACAAAAATAAAGACACAACTTGAGTTTGAAGAGATCTTGGTTTATTGTGAATGGTACTCTGACCAGATCAGCCACTGATACAACACAACAACGGCAGTTTGATAAAGTAGATCAGAAGGCCAAACTCATCATCTTGTTTGGAGTGTCCAATGATGTGCAACCCCACATTTGAGATGCCAAAACAACAAAAGAAGCGTGGGATAAATTGAGTACAGTATACGAGGCCAAGAACAAGAATGTCATACTGAATTTGTAGAGTCAGTTACATACACTGAAATTCAAGCAGAATGAGAAAATTGAAGCTTTCTTAAGAAGAGTTGTAGAATTAAGGGCTTCACTTCTAGCCCTGGGAGAACCAGTCACAGATGATGCTCTTGTTCCCATTGTTCTAAGAGCACTCCCCTCTTCTTACCGCATTTTTGTCACAACACTAAACATGACAGATATGACAGTTGGTTTTGACAAACTGGTAAACCTACTGCAACAAGAGGAAGCAATGCACAATAAGGATGATGAAGAGGAGCAGGAACTGTCTTCACATCAAAAATGGAAAGGAAAAGGTAAAGGAAAACCTAATTCCTATCAGAAGTCCCAACATCAGAATCAATATCACAGGGACAATCAACAGAAGAAGCAATGTCCAATTTGCAAAAGAGGACATGACTTAAAAGATTGTTGGTATAACACTTATAAGAAAGGTTCATCAAGAAACTCTGGACCACAACAATAACAATCTTACAAGGGACATTCTAACAACTATCATGGGAAGAAAAAGGGGAACTGGAAAAGAAGACCCCACCAGCGAGGTAATATTCTTTGAGCAACAAGAACAATCAAACAATGAAGACTTCTTGTTCATTGCTCGATCAAGTGAACCATCCACGTCATCTAGTGATGTCTGGTATGTTGATTCAGAACCACTCGACACATGACCGGCCATAGAGACTGGTTTATTTCAATGAGGGACACACCATCGAAAAATCATGTTTCGTTGGGAGATGATTCTTCATATATAGTTCAGGGGATTGGGAACATTTCTCTACCCCTTGGTTCATGCAAATGCAGACTATCAGATGTCCTATATGTCCCTGGGTTGACAAAGAATCTTCTTTCAGTTAGTCAACTCCTAGATCACAACATGAAAATTGACTTTGATAGTCAATCCGGTAAGAAAACATGTTTGATTCGAGATAAATCAAGAGGCTCAAAAATAATTGCAAAAGCCTCCAATGTGGGACGCATGTTCCAACTTGATTTTGTTCACAAAGATGATCAAGCACTTATAGCTAAAAACACCACCTCAGCACAATTGTGGCATCAAATATTTGGTCATGTAAGTTTCAAATATCTCGAAACACTTTGCTGGTGTAATATGGTACATGGGCTACCATCTCTTCAGAAGGATACAGACAAGTGTCCTCACTGCCTAGTAGGAAAACAACACAGAGTTTCATTCCAGAGGAGTACATTTCGAGCTCATGGTAAACTTGACCTGGTTCATACCGATCTTTGCGGTCCACTGTAGCCAAGTCATACTGGGTTCTAGTACTTCATGCTTTGTGTTGATGACTATTCACAGAAAATGTGGATTTTTGTCTTCGCAAGAAAAGTGAAGCATTTGAAACCTTCAAAAAGTTTAAAGTAGCAGTTGAGAAAGAAATTGGTCATCACATCATAACTCTCCACTCAGATCGAGGGGGGGAATTCACCAGTGATGAGTTTAGAGACTACCTACAAACTCACGAGATTCGTCGACAAATGCCTCCTCCACACACACCGCAGCAAAATGGTGTTGTTGAGAGAAGAAATCATACTATCATGGAAATGGTGCGATGCATGATCAATGATTCCGAACTTGCAAAGACATTTTGGGTAGAAGCAACAAAGACAGCAGTGTATTTGTTGAACAGAGTGCCCATAACTACTCTTGATGGAATTACACCACAAGAAGCATGGTCAAAAAGGAAACCATCCATTGCACACCTCAGAGTATTCGGGTGCAAAGCAAGCATGCACATACCCAAACAGAACAGAAAGAAATTGGACATGAAGTCACAAAAACTCATCTTCATTGGGTATAGTGAAGAGACTCTTGGGTATAGATTGATGGATCCTAAGACCAGAAAAGTCTACACCAGCAGAGATGTTGAGTTTTTCGAGAAGAAGGAAGCAGAGACTCCTCCTCCAGACTCGCAAGATGTAGATTTTTCACCTATTGTAAAAATTGAAGCTGATGTTCCCTCAGAAGATGAAAGTGATGATGGGGATGATGATGATCAGATAGAACCACAACCCATGGGAATAGTTCAGCGTATGCCTAAATGGTGTACAAGTACATTACAAGATGCAAGATTGGATGCTCCACTAGATACATCCACCCCTGGACCATGGACTCGCAGTAAAGCAATAGAAGAAGTTAATTTTTCTTTGATGAGTAGATTTATTGAATCAGATGAGCCCTATACATTCCAAGAAGCCCTACAGTCAAAAGCTTGGAAAGATGCCATGGATTCTGAATATTAATCAGTGATGAAGAATAACACTTGGCAACTTGTCGATCTTCCACCAGGAAGAAACCCATTGGATGCTAGATGGATATTCAAAACTAAGTATAAAGCAAGACTTGTAGCAAAGGGGTATACACAAAAAGAAGGCATTGACTATGAGGAGACATTTTCTCCCACAACTAAGATCAAAACGATCAGGATGATATTTTCTCTAGTTGCTCAGTTTGGATGGAAAGTTCACCAAATGGATGTAAAAAGTGCCTTCCTAAACGGAGATTTACAAGAAGAAGTCTACATGACTCAACTTGAGGGATATGTTGTACCTGGTCAAGAAGCAAAGGTATGCAGACTTAGGAAATCTTTGTATGGTCTAAAACAAGAACCCGGGCATGGTACATCAAGATTGATGAGCATCTCGTACAACATGGATTTGTTAGAAATCCATACGATCCCAATCTCTACCTCAAAAAGCAAGGGGGAGATGGTGATTGTTGTTGTCTATGTCAACGATCTAGTCATCACTAGTAGTTCAGTGAGGATGATTGATGCAACGAAGAAAGATCTTAATCGATCGTTTGACATGACCGATCTCGGTGATGCACTATTGTCTTGGATTGGAAGTGTGGTAGAAAGAGAATCATATTTTTGTTTCTCAGATGAAATATACCAAGACTACACTCAAGAAGTTTAGGATGATGGATTGCACACCAATTTCTACACCCATGGAGAACAAATTGTAGTTATCTCGTTCAGATCCATCTCCTGAGGTAAGTGCCACTCTCTATCAAAGTAGTTGATTGGGAGTCTCATTTACCTAACCTACACTAGGCCAGATATCAGCTTTACAGTAAGCTATCTATCCAGGTTCATGTAGGAACCCAAAGTTTTTCATTGGAAATCAGCAAGGTACATATTGAGATATCTCAAAGGATCAGTGGATCTTGGTCTAGAATACAAGAAGAACAACAACTTCTTCTTGTCTAGATATTCATATTCAGATCATGCAGGAAACATTGATGACAGAAAATCCACTTCAGGATTTGTGTTCTTTATGGGATCTAGACCAATATCATGGGGAAGTAAGAAACAACACTTTGTTTCTCGTTCTTCCATAGAAGTTGAGTATCGTTCTGCAGGAGAAGTTGTCTGTGAAGCGATTTGGCTACGTCGCATACTAGAAGGACTTGGAATACCACAGGACAAACCGACCACCATGTATGTTGACAATGAAGGTGTTCTCAAACTTGTTCGCAATCTAGTTTTTCATGAGAGAACAAAGCACATTGAGGTACAAGTTCATTTCATATGCGAACATGTGTTGAAGCACAACATCTAGCTTCAATATTGTCCAACAGCTGAACAACGGGCAGATATCTTCACAAAATCACTTGCACGTGACAAGTTCAAGTTGTTCAGAGAGTTCCTCTCCTCATCCCTTGAGACAATGCACAATTAAGGGGGGGAATGTTAGGATAAATTAATTATGCATTATATGATTTATTATTTAATTTATTTTATTAATTAAATAATCATATTATATGGTTATATTATAAACCATAATATAATTGTAATTTGTTATATGGTTTTAAACCATATTTGTCTTTTTGTTTCACAGGGATAATTGTTACAATTATTATAACAATTTATATGCTTCCCGGATGTATTATTGGAAGCAGTTGTGAGTATAGTTTTACCTGTGCAACATATTTGTTTGTCTACACATTGCTGTCTAATATGTATAAATATTGTAGCACTCCATTGTAATGGTTAATCAATTTCACATTAATAAAATATATAGGCTTCCATCCCTATTTGTGAAATTACAACTACACCTAAACATGACCCCTTGCACACATTTTAATTAATTTAATTAACAAAGTTAAATTAATTATCTACCTCACCTCTCCACCTCACTCTAGACCCATTCCAACTCCATTTATTAATTTAGACTAAGTCTCCACTTATCCTAACCAATTAATATTTAGTCTAACCCTAATCTTAATGACCTATTATCCCTATAACCACTTTCCAACTCCATTTACCGCCATTCTTCACTTATGACCCGGAACCAAAATCAAGATCACACCAAATTTAGTAAGGATCGGGCTATTTTTAGCAACTATGACCTATTCTCCTTAACCGGTGCGATTATCCCTCGGTCAATAAGCATCGATCACCTAACCACCATTGATTACCTTAAATAAGAGTTTCTAACTCTTTGTTCGGAGTCTCGAATCTAATTTTATAGCTCTTACAACCTTGCATACCGACTCTTAAGCTTCACGGTGATCTTGCAACATAAGAGAGACCCTTATATCATTTAGACACTACACAGTTCATCAATAGATTGATCCAGAGCTCCAGTGCACTCACAAGGAAGCATCGTGTCCTCCTGTCATTGTTGCATTCATTCGGGATCAATTTCTCCTACAACCATCATCACCACGCTTTCTACCGCATTCCACCAATGGGTATTATTTATTCTTTTTCATTAGTTTTTATATATTATCTATTTGTTAGTTATCTAATTCATTTTACCACCTCCCATACCTAGATCTCTCCTACAGCACCTTCATCTGACCATTTTCCCACAGAACCTTCATATCTTTCCCAAATACCATTCTTATGATCTTTAAGTCTTTCTAGTAATCCCACAACCTCACCCAAACCTTCCCAACTCTCTATGTAATCATAGAGAGCTCCCAACACCTTTTTTTAATATTTTTACAAAATTACCCCTACCGACACCGGTCACCCAAGTGCATCGGTTCATTACGATCTTGCGCATCGGTCACCTAATCGATCTCGATCTCTGTGGTGGTAATATTTTCCAAACCAGCAAGTTCATATCTCTTTCCAAATAGACCAGAACCTAACTAAACCTTCTCAATACCTCCATTATAGCCTTTATCACACTGTAAACATTATACCACCTACCACCCTTCTCGGATTTAGTCTTGCATGCATTTATTATACTAGATTTGAATTATTGTGCTTGTGTAGGATACCTAAACTATATAACTATAGTAGGCCTATTTATTTCATGTTCTTATCAGCATTTAAATTGTCTTAAAATTGGATTGACAACCTTCTAGGAAGCACCTCGCTTCCCGGATCTAGATTTTGTTAGGAAATCCACCAAATGTTGTTTTAATCTTGTTTTTGGTCTTGTGTTTTATTTCAAGTCATTCCTCCTAGACAAAGGGAAGATCTCACAATTATCTTAGTCAACATTCTACACTCGGGCACCATCTACATAATCACAGGTATTCCTCCTCGACCTTACCCTTATCTATTTTATCTCTACATTTCTTTGTGAAACATTTTTTCACTCTGATGGGACCCTATCTTTTGGGCTCCTTGTATTTTTCATTTTAGGGAATATTTGTGTGTTTGTTTCTTTCTAGAAAATTTTACATCAAGTTTCTACGGAAAATTATCTTCTTTATTTTGTCTAAACAAAATTTGTTCTTTTGTGCTTAAAAAGAACATTTCTTATTCTTTTTTTCTATATTTCATCTAGTGAAAGAGCATTCCTCTTCCTATTCTCCACTTGCTACATCGAATTTCATTGTCAATTTGTATTTTTAAAATGTGTGCATTTTATCCTTGTGATTGTTGCATTAGATCACCTAAATTTTATTTGCAATCTATATAATTTATGCACACACACCCCTATCCAAATCAATTTAATAATTTATTCATTTCTTAAACATCTTCCTTCCTAGTAGTTTCCATCAAATATTAATAACCTGTTGATGGTGGATCCAACTGGTGTTCTGGCCAGTCATCATATCAAAGTTCGGACCTCACATACTGTGAAGTATATATTGGGGAAACTTTAACCAAAACACACTTGATACCAACCATAGACTACTTATAGGGCACCTTTGTTGACTAAAATTTTTATTACACTTACGATCGGTTAAAAGGCATAAGCCACATAACATAAGAATCTGATACCTAGGATTTATGTGTTTGCTATTTTTTGCAATATTTATGTTTTGAGTTATAAGAGTCATTCATATCTTTTTATTTTCTTTCACACTCTACAATCATATTTGGTGTATTCCATCTTTTTTGAGTGTGATAGGACAAAAATTTCCATACTCAACTTCTGGGTTGGCTTTTATTTGACTTAAATCACTCCAAATTTCTAAATTTCTTCAATTTCTCATTGACCAACATCGGTCTAGCGGACCGTAGAGGCGTAGTCGGTTCCATTATCATACCTCTATCGATTACCCGAATGACCTATGTGTTTTGATAATCCTATCGAAAATAGCTTCAATCGACATTTACACTTTCTATCACTTCATGCGTTCTTGTTTCTTCTAGCACACTCATTTCTGAGTCTATATCACCACTTACAGAACCTTTTTATACCTTATCCATATTTTCAAATATTTAATATCGACAATAACCGATATCGGTCCGGTGAGTTGCATCGGTTCATCCGCCCAACCAACTTTGGTTACACGACCAATGTTGGTTTTACGTGTTTTGATTTTCCTATCAAAATAACAGCTTATCATCATTTTCTAGATTCTTCCTACCTCTTTTTTTCGTGTTTTTCGTACCATTTTGAGCTCATACTACCTATTATTTCATTCTACACATGGTTTCGACTCGTTGGCAAGCTAATGCCCTATTATTTCAATTAGCCTTCATCCATTACCTCATATTCCTTCACCACCTTCTATTTCTTCACCCATGGATCCCACTTCTTCTATCGCTATAGACACGGGTGATGAGGAGTTTGTAAAACTCCTTGACTAAAATCCTATAGCCTTGCAAAGCATTACCTCACCCATTCTTCTACTGTGACTCGTCAAGATAGTCCTTATACATGAGGCATGTCTCCATTCCTCCTTCTCTCTCCCCACTTCCGTATCGGCCCGACACTAGTGTAGTGTTACCCGATTCCACCTTACCGACCATTTTTTCTCATATCATCCCTACATATTTGATATCTCTGTCACACCTACGGCATCTATCGGACTTTCAACGTCAATCACCTCTTTGAAGTCTACTACACCATCATCTACGGCTCTTAGTGTAGGAATTTCCACATAATTAGTCAATATTACCTTACAACCTCAAGTTACGTCAACTTTGTTTCAGATTTTGGCCATGTCTATACCTACGACTCTACCACCTATCACTATGAGGGTCTCTACATAAGTCCCTCCCACCTATACATTATCTCAACCATCACCCATCACCTATATGTCCCATTCAAGGTATATGCCATCATCATCTGCTGCTGCTACTTATAATCCCTCGTATTAGTTTGCTACTTGGAACCTCCATTCACCGGTGTTCCGTCTATGTCTTACTCATCATATCCACCTCCTTATATTATAGGAGGTGTGCCTCAATCTAATCTAACCACGGATTTGATCAAAATGATGATGGAAAAGATGTAAACCCTTGAAGCATTTGTTTTCGACTCTTGCAATACCTTGACCTATGATGAAATTTGTAATGAGCATATTCATCCATCTATACCCATTCATTTTTATCCCCCACATTAGGAGATGCCTAAATTCAATTAATTTAATAGCAAGGAAGATCCACAACAACATTTTCGATCATTCAAACATGTATGTTATCTAATATTCGACAATGACACCTTTCTTCTTAAGACCTTCCCCATGTCCTTGTCAGGACCTACCCTCAATTTCTATAGTGCTTTACCTAATCACTCAATTTTTTTCTTCAATTAGTTGTCCTAGACCTTCCTAGACCACTTCTCAATTAACATCACTAATAAAGTCAAAATGAGTGATCTTTATTCCATCCACCAATATGAAGATGAATCTATTGCATATTTCATCTCCCATTGGTGTGGCCTTATTAATCAACTCACCTTCCAACTTCCACCAACCGAACTGATAGAGTTGTTCACTAGGAATTGTATCAGGCACATATCACCAACTCTTCATGTACAGACATTATGAACATTTGATGACGCATTCACTATGGCTCAGAATTTAGAGATTCATGCCCTAGAAGATAAGAAACTTCATATGTTCAACAAGAGTGCTCTTTTTAAATCAAATGACACCCCTTCTTCTTCTAAACCACAAAACAATTATTCTAAGGAAAAAGGATCTACCAATGTGGTGGTTCTGAAATCTGGTCCTTCCCATCCATCAAACCAACCAAAACATCCTTCTAACTTGTCCCCTATTCATAATTTCTAGTATAAGTATGAACAAAGACATTATACCCCCATAGGATAACCTTACTCCTCTGTATTGGAAAAGTTGTTAAAAGTAGGCGCTATCACCCTTCCACCCATTAAACCACATATTGGTTTTGACCCTTCCCATCCTATACCAACATGGTATAAGGAGAATGAATACTGCAACTATCACCGCATTAGGGGTCATAATGATGGAAACTACAAAACTTTTAAGAACATCGTCCAGGAAATGCTAGATAATGGAGATCTCATCCTAGATAACCCCAACATGTCAGCACATTAAAACCGGCATATCTTTAAGAAACCTTTTCCAAACCATACCCATTCATCAAAATAGGTAGGTGAAACCTCTGACACCAATGTTCATGAGGTTCAAGTTGTCTTCGATACCATACTTGCCTCTTCTTATCAGTTGCCTCCCATCCCATCTATTAACGAAATTCTTATTTATACTACTCTACCTATAGAGGATCCTATTTTTCCTACTCGTTTACCCATGGAGGAGCCTACTTCACCTACTCTTCTTTTTACAAATGATATAACACTACCTACTATTTTACCTACCCAATAGCCTATGCCACCTACTCCTTCATCTACCATAGAGATTACCCCACTTATCCCTCCACCTGTCAAGGAGCCCGAACTATCCACGCTTCTACCCATAGAAGCACCTATCTCATCTTCTTCCCTACCTAAGGAAGGGCCTATAATACCTACCTTTCTCCCTCTTTAACCCATAGAAGAGCCACTTTTATACTCTCTTCTTGTCAATGATGCATCTCCCAGGGTCTACTAGGATCCTGTTAATCTTCTTGCATCACTTCTACCTATAGAGTTAGAAGCCAAAACTTCCCCTGTCTCACAGGACATCAAATTTTTCATAGTGATTACCACTAATTCGTCACCATCCTCCTCTTCCTATACATCATTCTTGCATTTAGTCAATTTTTTAGAGTATGTGCACCACACCACACTCTAGGGGTGCCTCGCATCTACTAGTACCTAATTAAATGAAAATTTTGACCCCAGACACCTCCACCATCTATCTAAAGATATTCCAAATAACTAAGATCATGACACCTGAACTAGTCATATTAGCATCTTCTTCATCAACCTCACCTTCACCTCAACCTTCACTTGCACCCAAATCTTCATCAACACATAAACCTCCACCTGCAACTAAACTTAACACTACATTGGGGGTCCATCCTACACCTAGTCTACTGCATCCCATAGTCAAATTAGACCTGACTACTAAACAACCACCCATCACAAAGTCAACTCCTGCACCTAAGAAGAAGACACAATCTCCTAGGCCTTATTTTCCCTCACCTCTTCCATCGATCTTAGGCCCACATCCATCAACCTTGGTCTAATAACCACTTCACCAAGGCAAGTCCAAGGTATGACAACCCACATCCACACCTTCATCACCTCATTTTCCCAAACCTTTACCTCTTCACAAAAACAAATCCCAAGCATGGCATCCCATACCCATGACTCTACCTTCATCACCTCATTTTCCCACACCTTTACCTTCACCACCTTTTCAGCCTGCACCCACGCCTATACCTTCATCACCTCCCTTGCTTATATCTTCTCTATTACCCACCACCATGCCATAGCCCACACTTCCACTTTCACCCTGGATTTTTAGATTTTCCTCATCTTCAACGTCTCATTCTACCTCGGATACGCCACCTACACCTTTACCCAAGAAGGTGTAACCTAAATCAAAAAAAAAAAAAAAAAAACCTTTATTACCCATCAAAAAGATAGCCCGCCTATGCCACTTCCAACATCACCTCTTTCACAAAAATCACTTGTGCCTTTACCAAAACCCACTCTGACTTCACATTGTGATCCGTTAGTGGGATCCTATTCCAATGTCCTTGTTAGGTTGCTAGAAACCTCTGTTATCACATTACCGCCCATCAAACCTTATGACCGTTCAAACCTAAACCAACATGGTTTGATGATACTAAGATTTGTGTATATCATCTCTCTCTAGGGCATGATATCAAGGATTGTAAGGCTCTTAGAAATGTTTTCCTTTAACTTTGTAATTCAGAAATCCACTTGGAAGAAGATGAAAAAATTGAGGATAATTTCATTCCCCCTTCACATGTCGTTACATGACCTAATCCTACATTTATTCAGCGAGTCATTACCTCTATCTCCACAAACCTCTTTTCCTCCTCCTATCTTCGAAATCAATATGGTTTGATTAACCACTCAATCACAAAAGGACAAAGGAGAAGAGAAAGATAGCAACCCATCTACTACACCTGCACCTACCATTCCATCTACACTGCCCCTAAGGTAACCATTCGTGGGCTAGCCTATCCAATTTTTGATAGAGTCACACATCACACTATGATCAAACAGACTACATCAATATCCTCTAAAATTGTCTTTATATAACCTCATCCAAACCTTTGAGTCTCATCATCACGCCCTCCTAAAGATCCTAAAAATAATTGAGGTTCTATCAAATGACCCTACGCACATTTTAACCATATTCACCCCTCATCATGTGGCCTCTCTCACTAATTTTCCTAAAACTTTTATCACCACTACCACTCACAAATTTTCTACCGTCATCGGTTTCTCGACTCGGATATTTCTCTGTACCATTAAGAGGATCCTGATCGCCCCCTCTTCATCTCTATCTACATTGAGGATACTCACATATAATGCATTATGATTGATGGAGGTGTGAGTATTAATATTATTTCTTCCGTGCATATGAAAAAATGTGCATACCTACCAATTGCATGCATAATAACCCAATTATGATGCATTATTTCAATGATGCTCTAATTCTACTCTCAGCACCATTATCCTCCACATCCACGTGGGTCCCCATACCATTCCTAAACTATTCTATGTTCTTGAAGGAGAATTCCAATACAACATGTTGCTTGTCGACCATGGATTCATGCCATGGGATGTGTACCTTTGACCCTTCACTGTTGCATCAAGTTCGAATATGAAGGACACCCTTACACTATTCGGAAGATTCTTCACCTTTAAAAACTTGTAACATGTTATATCAACCCAATGATGTCCTAATCCCTTTTAATTCATCTACTACCATTACCACCTCATCTACAACCATTACCACCTCATCTACAACCACTTCTATTCATCTTCTTCCATAGTTTCATTTACCATTCGCTTTAATACACCTCGTCAACTAGTCCATCTATCCCCACTCGCCACAACTTCCAAACTTAACCCATCTACCAACCCTTCTTCTCAAACTTTGAATAACTCATCCATTCCCGCCACCCAAGTACCAAATTTTGATCCTTTTTGGAGTGTTTTTCAATGCCTTACCCTAAGGGAGTATCATCATCAAAACTTTAAAAATTCCTCATGAGTACATGAACCTCCATCCTCACCCACATTATGACCATTGTATTAGAGAAGTTTTTCCATATGGTCCTCCTCACCTTCGCATCAACTTGACATTTGGAGGACTTGATACTTCTTCTTATTCTCCTGAAACATGACCTTTTTCCTCTAACTTTCGTTACCGCCAACACGGCCGCTTCACCCGCGCTTTTCTTCATCATTGTGCTTGGAAAGGCTTTGGATTTTTTCTTTATGAACAAGGTCATCACATATTTATTCCTTGCACTACCCATAAACACAAAGATCATCATATTATCGGGTTTACTGAACCACCTAGTCCTAAGATGGAAATATTCAACCTCGTAGATGAAGATCAACCTTCGCACCTTCTTCGTATATCCCACCCTTCACCCATGAAATACATGGATCCAAAATCCATTCCTCTTAACCTTTTTTTTCATAAACACCATTTCTTTTGGACCTCTAACCTATCATCTTTATGGCAAGGCACCCGCTTCCCTTCCTCATCTTTATCCTAACATGTTGGAAGAAGACACACCTTCTATCAATGCCATTCAATGTCATGATGGTGATTCCATTCTCACCTATTTAGGTTCAGAAGATTCTTACATTCATCGTTCGTTACCTTCTGAGACACAAACCATGTTGAATGAATCGACCATAGATATCAACATTCACACTCATGACAACCCTTAAATTTTAAAGATGAGGACTTCACCTCTTTCCTCTAAGATCATAGCAATGATTTTGCTTGGTATTATGCTGATATGCCCAGTACTGACCCAAATATCGTGGTCCATAATATCGTTACTATCCCTGATGCCAAACCTATAAAACAGAAGTTGTGAAAAATGCATCCACGCATTATCATTCTTGTTAAAGGAGAACTCCAACACCCTTTTTCTTTTTCTTTCATTCTACTTATCGACTATCATAAATGGATTTCGACATCGTTCATGTCACCATAGTGATGGGAGTACTCCACATGGCATGGATTTCGCTTGATTGTAACCTTGTCTTCCCTAAAGATGATTTTCCTCTACCTAGTATTGACCAACTTGTTGATCTTACAATCGGCCATGAGATGCTATCTCTTATGGATGGGCTTTTGGGTTACAACCAAATATTACTTGCGCCAAAGGATCAACACAATACCACCTTTATCACCGCTTGGGGGACCTTCTGTTATTGAGTCATTCCCTTTGGCTTGAAAAATGTTGGTGCCACTTATCAACGCGTTATGACCTATATCTTCTATGACATCATGCATGAAATACTAGAAGACTGCATCGAAGACCTTCTTGGTAAGTCCAAAAGTCATGCCGAACACATCCTAGTTCTAGAAATCATCTTTGATTGTCTCATCAAATACTATGTTCGCCTTCAACCAAAGAAGTGTGTCTTTGCATTTCTCTCTAGAAAACTCCTTGGTTTCATCATTTCTTTGTGGTGCATCGAATTCAATCCTACCAAAATCAAGGTTATTCTTGAGATGCCTCCACCTACTAACCTTCGACAACTTTGTAGTTTGTAAGGAAAATTGCAATCCATTCGATGATTTATTTCCCAACTTTCTCGATTGATGTCACCCTTTTCATCATCTTCTTAAAAAGGATGTCTCCTTCAATTGGAACGATGAGTGCCACAAAGCCTTTGAAGCATTAAATAAATACCTTCTTCAACCACCTATGCTCATCCCACCTAAAGATGAAAAACCTTTCTACCTATACATTTCTTCCACTGACCATTCTTTGGGTGTCATGCTCACTCATCGCGACGAGAAACATAGGGATCAAGTGGTTTATTACATAAGTCGTACACTTTTAGACTATGAGATGAGATATACCCATGTTGAAAAGCCTTGTGCTTAGCCCTAGTATTTGTTGCCACTACCTACTCAACCATAAGACCTTCGTCATCACCAACACCAACCCTCTGCATTAGATATACACTAAGCCTTATCAACACCAACACGCTTCGCGTTGGCTCATGCTCCTTGCATACGTAGATCTAGAATTCATTCTTCAAAATTTTGTTAAGGGAAAAACCATTACTGAGATCGACTTCCGGATGCACCTCTTTCTAGAAATCAATCTTATAACTTTGATTTTCCTAATGAATCCATTACTACACTCTCCCTTGATGACATCGTTTATCAAATGACCCTATTCTTCGATGGTTCAAAATTTCAATATGGGAGTGGCACATGGGTTATCCTCATTCCTCTTGATGGTGAGCCTATGCCTTTATCTTTCAAACTTGACTTTGTTTGTACCAATAACGTGGCTGATTACGAAGCAATTGTGTTAGGTCTATAAACTTCCATTTCCCTAGATGTTAAGACCATTAATATCTTTGGTGATTCTCAACTATTTGTCAACCAATTCAATGGTTTATACCAGTGTTGTAATGAAATACTTCAAAAGTATAAGCATCACGTCGACATGCTTTTGACTACCTTTGATAATTATGACATTCAAACTATTTCGCAATCCACTAACAAATTTACAGATACCATGGCTTACCTCACCTCACAAATACTTGCCTCACCTTCAGACTCTAAAATATTTGTCACAGTACAATGGTTGTAGTCACCCTCTTATCTCATCTCTGTGACATAAATTTTGTGCGAAGAATTGAAACCTACCCACGTGATATATGGTATGCATAGTTTTCTAATTACCTCTCCCTTTAATTTCTACCTCCATATCTCACTCGTATTGGTAAATGAGCCTTCCTCCAAAATTTCTCTCATTATTTCATCATGGGGGGACTTCTCCATGAGTGTGGCTTTGATGATATCCTCCTTTGGTGCCTCACTAGTTCTAAAATTCCGTACACCATTAAAGAAATCCATGATGGGATTTTTGGTGGACATTTCAAATGGTCGCACTATTGCTAAATGTATTCTTTGCCTCATCTATTACTAGCCAACCCTTAACTAAGATTGTCGTTGCTATCTCAAAAATATTGTGAAGTGTTAGTAGCATGCTAACCTTCACCACACCCCAAGTCACACCTTACTAGTCATCCAGAGACTTTTGGCCTTTCTCGCAATGGGGTTTAGATCTCGTCGGAGAGATTAACCCTCATTATTCTCAACATCATCAATGGATCATCATAGTAACCAAATACTACACTAAATGGGTGGAATACATCTCTCTCATTTCTATAGAAGCCAAGAAAATATGTGAATTCATTAACCATCACATCATTTTTCATTTTGGTGTTCTTGATCACCTCATCACTGACAATGGTAAACAATTCAAAAAAACTCTACACCAACTCTATGATAACTTTGGTATTCAACTCAATTTCACTTCACCATATTATCCTCAAACAAATGGTCATGTAGAATCAACTAACAAAACCCTCAATAAAATTATCATGAAATTTATTGATGATACTAGTAAGGATTGGCATACGTACATTCCTTTAATCTTATGGGCTTATCGTACCAGTCTTCGCACCTCAACCGTTACCACACCTTTCTCTTTGGTCTATGGTATAGAGGTCATCCTACCTCTCGAAGTCCAAATTCCATCTCTTTGTATCTCACTTAAAGATATGCTCAATGATGATGAATTTTGCCAAGACCATTTGGCACAACTTGAGTTATTAGATGAATGCCATTTAAATGCTCTCAACCACCTTCAAATCTACCAAAAACGCATCAAGCGTGCATATGATAAACATGTTCATGAGTGAAATTTCAAGATTGGTGATCTTGTCCTAAAGGAAAATCAACACATAACCAAAGAAGAGAAAAGTAAATGGGGAAAGTTTTCTCCTAATTGGCTTGGACCCTACATTGTCACCCATACCTATGGATTAGGTGCTTATCGTTTATCTTCTCTTGAAGGTAAACCCAAACCTGGGCCCCTTAATGCCTTGCATCTTTGACCATTCTACTATTGAAAAAATTACTACATCACTTTATGTCACCTATATGCTCTTCCCTTGAGAAAACCTTTCCTCCATCTACCTATTTTCAGGACCAACGATTAAACTAGGATTGTGTGATTATCCATCACCATTCAACCTTGTTTTAAATATGAGTACCATGTCTCAACTCATGACATGATTCTCATGGATATTGTTCATATTTTTTAGGATGGAATCCCATGGTCATTCATCACTTAAAACCCCTATTTAATAGTTATCCTTTTCATGTTATGGTCTTGTCTTCATAAAAGAGGCATAAACTCCTTTATAGTCTTGTCCATGACTTCAAGTTCAAAAATAAAAATCAAACATATACATGAGATAACCAAAACTCAACTCCTTGAGTCAAAGTTCGGAAAATAGATGAATCCCTCAAAATTACATCTACCTCTCTTTCATTCTTCTATAAGTAGATTGGTCCTTTGAAGGAAAGCTATAAAAGGTCAGCCAATTATTGTAAATAGTCTATCTAAAAATAAGACTAAAGTGTATCTATCAAATAAAATAATTCTTGAGCTTCTCATATCGATCAACTTCAAGAATACCTAAAGGAGAACCTATTTATCCCATTATAGACTTCCCACATAGATCGTTCTATATAAATAAAAAGAAAAGAAAACATAAAGAAAAATAAAAACTTTTGGTCATAGAATTTCTTATTCTCGGTTTTGGATAACATGTAGAAGGGGCATGTTGTCCCACAATAGGTTATGCAAAACAAACTCTTCCACCTTACCCTCTAATTAATATCTTCTAACTCAAATTCAAGGGATGACGCATGTAATTTACACATTTGATCATCCAAATTATTTCACATATAGACCTATCGCATCATGTAATGTATCTATGGACTTACGTTCAATAAGTCTAGGGTATGACATTTATGATCTTTTCTAACTGGGGCACTTCACTTCTTTTCAGTTCACCTCTTCCTACCTTTTTGTTTGCTCAACGGGAAAAGATCATCAAAATTGATTTAACCATGACACCTTCATCTATACCTATGTCTAACTCACCTTGCCTAGTACATATTCAACATTTAACCTTGCTTATTTTAAAACAAGCCTTACCCATCCAACCTATCAATCCAACTTACATATTCATCTGACCTAACCCAATCTCATTCTTCCCTGGTTTATAGGAGAACTACATCGGCCTCGAGGCCCCTTTCACAAGGACTATGCAGGCATAACTCTTAGGGTGTGGGGCTCTTTGAGGTTAGCTCGGATGCTCTTTTTATTAATATTCATTTCCCCCATAAAACAAAAACTTAATTAAGTTAGTTTCCATCAAAATAATACCTTGGAAATTAACTCATAAACAAAACCATACATCACACATATACATCATCATTTACTTTCCATAATGTCACCAACTTGGAAACTAAATCGAAACAAACACAAATGCCTACATCTAATTTCCATGACATCAATAAATTGGAAATTCACATCAAACTCAACCATGCCTAAATACCTAAGTTTCCATAAGAACAATAACTTGGAAATCAAAATAGCATTATCTCATTATCATTCATATAATTTCCATGACATCAATATAATGGGAATGAACTCACATCATGACAACATCGACTCAACCATGCCTAATCATCTAGTTTCCATAACATCAAAAAAATGGAAATTAAAACATTCAATCTCATAACCAAACCATACCTACATCTAGTTTCCATGACACCAATGTAATAAAAATAAACACATCATCCAAACCATGCCTACACATCTAATTTCCATAATAACAATACAATGAAAATAAACCAAGTGCATCATCTATAAATATCAACATCCATCTATACATAAAAAAAGTATGTATATCAATACAATAAATATACAAATATAAATACAAGTCTCTCAAAACTCTCATATAAATCTCACGTATTTGGCACATAAGCCAGTACATATATCAAAATTAAAAATACATAACAACATCCATATAAAATCTAAGAACATTTGGCACCATTATTGCTTTCTCCAAGACTTCACTCACGGTCTCTGTCTCTCGTGAACTTGTCACCTCTCCCGATAATGTCTATGAGTTCAATGGCTCTTTGAGTTGCTTTGGAACTATGATTTTGTGAGTTGTTCCTTGCACTAGTTTTCTACTGCACTCTATACTCACTATAAGTCAAGTACGGGATACCACTCTCCATCAATTAGTCCTGATAATACCGAGCCTTTGACACTACATCCTTATAAATAACCATGGAAATCACTTGGGGTGGTGTCATAGCTCTCGCACCTACCGTAGATCTTGTGCTTGTACCAATGTTCCCTATTCTACTATGTGTAAAATAGGACCATGTCCGAGGTTGTGTGTCTGTACAATGGGACCTGTCTCATTGTTGGTGCATGTGCTTACACTGTTCTGAGCTTGTAGTGTCAACTTGTGCCCATAGTGTCAAAACATGTTCCTACAACTCTACAACCTGCCCCCATCTCCTACTTAAGCTGTGTAACCGAGCCTGTAACGTGGCTACATGTGCTTATAACCCTATCATATATGCCTGTAATGTGGAAACATGTCCCCCATCTCTTGCCGGTGGTTGTGAAAGACCCTAGATCTGAATCGGAGGCTGTGCCTATGCTATCTTCCCCTATAATTCTTTCACTTGACCCTACACTGGTCCCTTTTTATTATAACGGTGGCTAGGTTTGGTTGTCCTCGCATTAGCGAGTGTTACCGTAGCTAGGCTATCTACCGGTGCTCGTATCCATCCTGTGGTGCCCGCATAATCAATCTATCTACCACTGCTCCTCCTTCCCCGCAATATATGTTGGATGTGGTGGAGACAATGGTCTCTCCACATCATCCATGCGAGATTGTGAAAAAGGTGAAGGCGCATCCTACTGTCAAACCAAAATTTTATCTAACCCGATCTCTTGGTATCATCTCGTGCTCTCGGCATTCGTCCCTCTATCCACCTAACCAACTGTAGCCCCGCTAACTCCTCTATCATGCCTTCATAGGAAGGAAAATCAACATAAGGCCACCATAAAATATCTAGTCTTGATAAGCCCTCTAATAGTTACCTATAGTAGGTCACATCTCACAATGCATTATCCCCTCGGATGTGCTCCTACCGGCACCTATCTCCTAAAGCATGCTCTGTATTAACCTCTAAACCATTCTTTTCATGGTAGGCCATTTAGACACAAACACACTATGTTCTCATAGGCTCAATAATGAAGTAGATAGGTACAACACATGTCAAAATGCCTAATCCTCTGATAGGCCCATAACTCCATGTAAATTTGTACTAGAAAATTTTGTGCCTAGGAAAAGAAGACTCATTCCTTAATCATATCCTACAAAACCCCCATCAATTCTTGTGTTTATCTCCCACCCTCTGAATCAGGAAGTACATAACAACCTACTATCACCATCATCAACACTTACAATTGTGTCTCCTCTGGATGTGCAACATACATATCTCCATAACAAATGCTCACATTATGATAGGATAGATCTTCTATGGCCTCTCCAAAGATTGAAACCATATGATCAAATGAATTATCTAAAGAAATATGATAGATCGTCTCTCCAACAATCAATAGTATCAGTATCTTATAGACATATTCAAGTTTTATCTTCATCTCCCCAATTTGTAGGTGGAAAGTATTGGTCATTCAATCCCATCTATCGATGAGATTGACCATCATATTGTGATCCCTCAAAATACACCTATATCACCCGACAAAGACCTGACCTAATAGCTATCATATGCTCCCAATCATCCTCTATCACATGTGATCTCATCTACACCAACACTGGTGTGATCCTATCCCTCATGGTCAATCGTTGCCTCGCCTACATCATCACCATTCAAACATTTTAATCAATTGGCTCTTTTGATCGTTTACGAACGAACTCGACTAGTTCAATACCTACCTATGCATTTCCCAGTCTACCCACTTTTACCCAACTTGTTGCTTGAAATCAATTCTACCTAGCCCCCACATTTACACTTTACCTATTTCATTCCTTTCCTCCCTCACCCACCCATCCATACCTAACTTCACCCTAATCTACCCACTCTTACCTAACTTAGTCCTAACCCACCCCTACATTATTTTTTTGCCTTCCCAAAATCCCTTTTTTGAGCCTTAGTCACTTTTAAACGTGACCGAAATTGGTCACCGTGACCGATACTAACCTGATTTGACCCAACTAAAATTGGTACACCTACCAACATCGGTTAATAGTGTGACCGCATCGGTCACTAGTTTGGCCCTTGGGACAAAATCCCACACCCCAAAATTGAACCAATTAACTAAAACAACTAGCCTACCTACCCAAACCACCCCCAATTCATTCTACATTCATTTACCACTTACACTAGATTTCACCCTCCCCATACCCGATTACACCCACATTTAAAAAAAAAATTAAATCCATTCCAAAACCCAAAATCTTCATTCTCTACCTTAATTTTAACCTAAAAAGTATGTTAGGTTGTGGATCCTATTTTAATGTGAGAAAGTGTTCAAGACCGTACACTAAGAGTATTGTACACTTTCCAAGGTTATCTTACTGGAGTTCAGGGCCGAGTTGGGCCCCGAGTGGGGGTCCGGGATGCCGCCCCCGATAGCGAGGGTTTGCGGATGCAGGCCCCCCAAAAAACATTTTGGCCTTAAAAAGTACGATATGTCGAGAAACATTTTTTTCTCATATGGGCGGGATTTTTACCCATAGTTTTATGGGACGGTTTTGGCCCATGGTTTTAATACCCACGGTTTTGTAAAACTACTTAAGTAGTTGTCTACTTATATTGTTTTATGCATATGGTAGGGTATTTTGAATTCAGTGTCAATTCTCAGAGTTTGTTGAGCATAGCTCCAAACATATCTAGGTATTGTATTAAGAGAGTGGTGGCTTGTAATAAGATATGAGCAAGTGATTCTTGGTGGACATAGCCCAAATTGGGTGAACCACGTTAACTATTGTTTCTTTGTGTTGTGTTGTGTTATTTTATTCTACACTTTTATTTGAGATCTGTAATATTTTCTGAATATTAGTTTCTACTGTTATGATTATGTGAGGGATTATTCCGCATATTTCATCCCTTATTTCCTAACAATTGGTATCAGATCCTGGTTTGGTTTGTTGAAGTGTTGAATCGCAAGGAAAGTTTTATCTTGAGTGGGAGCTATGGCAGATAATGGAAGATCAAGGGTTGATAAATTCAACGGGCAAAATTTCAGTCTTTGGAAGATGCAGATGGAAGATTACCTTTATCAGAAGGATCTTTATATTCCACTTTATCGAGAAGGTGAACAAACCCTCGAGCATGACGGATGTGAAATGGGATTTTTTGGATAGGAATTCACTTGGGGTAATCTATTTTTGTCTTACATCTTAGGTATTATTTAATGTTTCAAAGGAAAAGACTACAAAAGAACTGATGGATACATTAGGGAAGTTATATGAAAAACCCTCTTCCTCTAACAAGATATTTTTAATGAAAAAGTTGTTTAATATGAAGATGTCTGAGAATGGTTCAGTAGTATATCATTTAAATTATTTTAATGCAGATTGTAAATATGCTAGCTTTGGTTACAATAGAATTTGATGAAGAAGTTAGGGCTTTATTAATTTTGTGCTCTTTACCTAAGAGTTAGAATAGCCTAGTAATGGCGGTAAGAAACTCGGTTCTAGCTAACTCAAAGTTGAAGTTTGAGGATGTTGTAGGGGTGATTCTAAGTGAGGAAATGTAAAGAAAAATCTTTGGGGAATCTTATACTTTAGGGAATGCTTTGATGGTGGAAACTAGAGGGAGACAGAATAATAGAGGAAGCTATGGAAAATCAAAGGATCGAGCAAGGTCAAAATCCAAAAGCAAGATAGTATGTTGGCACTGTGGAAAGTTTGGGCATGCGAAGGACTGTTGGGAGCTTCAGGAAAAGAAGAAACAACAGGAAGAAAATAAGGAGGAAAATGTGGCAATGGATAATGTATGTCAAGATGCTTTTATTCTTTATTTGCACAACATTACTAAATCTTGGGTTTTAGATTTTGGGGCTTCTTTCCATGCTACTCCACATAGGTATTATTTTTTTGATTATGTTCAAGGAGATTTTGGGCATGTTTTTATTAATGATGATGAGCCTTGTAGTATAGTTGGAAAAGGTTTTGTTCAGGTTAAGATGTAGAATGGGAATACTTGGCTATTGAAGGATGTCAGACATGTGCCTACATTAAGATGAAATTTGATATCGGCAGGTCAGTTGGGAAGTGATGGTTGTATTGTGATATTTATAGTGAACTCGGGAAGGTTACCAAGGGTGCTCTTGTGGTAGCAAGAGGTAAGAAGGTTGGAACCTTGTATTTAACCACTTATAGCACTAATTTTTGTAATCTTGTGGCTTTAGAAGTAGATACAACATTGTGGAACTATAGGCTCGGTCATATGAGCCATAAGGGCATGGAGATCATAAAGAAGGATTTTCTTGGATATACATAAATAGGCTTGGATTTATGTGAGGACTGCATATATGGGAAAGCAGAAGTGAGTAAACTTTCTCAAGGTTGGACCTACAAAGAAAGAGATTAAGTTAGAGCCGATGCATTTAGATGTGTGGGGGGGGGCTCAGGTATCATCTTTTGGGGGTTCAAGTTATTATGTTACTTTTATTGATGATGCAATAAGGAAAGTTTGGATTTATTTTATTAGAAACAAATTTGATGTATATGACACTTTTGTTAAATGGAAAGCCTTGGTAGAGAATGAAACAAGTCTTAAGCTCAAATGTCTCAGGTCAAATAATGGAGGGGAGTATTACAGTAATGAATTTGATGATTAGTGTTCTAAGAATGGAATCCATGGGAAAAATATGGTTCCAATAACTCTGTAGAAGAATGGGGTGTCAGAAAGGATGAACAGAACAATAATGGAACATGCTAGGAGCATGTGGTTACATGTAAGACTACGTATTTCTTTTTGGGTAGAAGCAGTGAGCACAGTTGTGTACTTGATAAATAGAGGACCCTTAAGTGCCTTTGATGGAGGCATACCGAGGAGGCTTGGTATGGTAAGAAATTTGATTATTCATTTCTTAGATTCTTTGGATGTGATTTATTTATCCATATAGACAAGGATGATAGGACCAAACTAGAGGCTAAATCGAGAAAAATGTACTTTCATTGGTTATAGTGGTGATGACTTTGGATATAAATTTTGGATTATTAAGCAAAAGAAAATCATTTGATCTAGGGATGTGGTCTTTAATTAGAAAGTCGTGTATAAGCAACAGCTGCAGGAAAATAGGGAAGAATCCAAGAAAGAATATGCAGCGGTAGAGGATCTTCCGGATGGGAAAGTGACACATGAATCAGTTCAAGAACCTCCTCAACAAGAACCCCAAACTCCTATATTGAGGAGGTCTTCTAGGGTAAGAATAGAACCTGAACATTTTTCTCCTTCTCTTTATTATTTATTACTCACTCATAGTGGAGAGCCAGAGAGATTTGACGAAGCAATGCAGGTAGATGCCAACAAAAAGTGGGAGCAAGCCATAGATGAGGAGCATTAGGCTCTCATGGAGAACCATACATGGGATTTGGTGAAGCTACCCGAAGGCAAAAGAGCAATACAAAATATACGGGTGTTCAAATTCAAAGAGGAAGGAGGAAATAAAATATACAAGGCCAGTTGGTGGTCAAGGGGTTTGCACAGAAAAAAGATATAAATTTTGATGAGATTTTAACTCTTGTAGTAAAAATGACTTCTATTAGAACTGTCCTAGGAATAGTTGCGGTGAGAAGACTTGCATTAGAATAGCTTGATGTAAAGACTATATTTATCCATGGTGATTTAGAGGAGGAACTATATATGCAGCATCCAAAGGGCTATGAGGTCAAAGGTAAAGAGGAGATGATGTGCAAACTAAAGAAGAGCTTGTATGGATTGAAACAAG
Organism: Taxus wallichiana var. yunnanensis; assembly: GCA_018340775.1. Lineage (NCBI taxonomy): Eukaryota > Viridiplantae > Streptophyta > Pinopsida > Cupressales > Taxaceae > Taxus > Taxus wallichiana. The sequence continues at coordinate 559,233,816 of CM031234.1, forward strand.
CTCCACGTCAATGGTATAAGAAATTTGATAGCTTCATGATGAAGCAAGGTTATATTAGATGCCATTATGACCATTGCGTGTATACAAAGAAATTTGAGGATGGAAGTTATATTATCTTGTGTTTGTATGTGGATGATATGTTGGTTGCAGGTAAAAACATACAGGAAATAAAAGTACTTAAGAAGCAGATAAGTGAATCCTTTGCTATGAAGGATTTGGAGGCAACCAAACAAATACTTGTTATGAGGATATCTCGGGATAGGAAGGAATGGAAGATGAATTTATCTCGGGAAGATTACATTAAGAAATTCTTGGATAGGTTTAATATGGAGGATGTTAAACCATTTAGGACTCCTTTGGCAAGCCATTTCAAGTTATTAAAGGAACAAGTGTCCCAAGACAGAGTAGGAGAGAAACTAGATGTCCAAGGTACCTTACTCATCAGCGGTTGGTAGTTTGATGTATGCCATGGTGTGCACCAGGCCTGATATTGCCCATGCAGTGGGAGTGGTGAGTAGATTTATGAGTGATCTAGGTAGAGATCACCTTTGGCGGATAGTAAAGTGGATCCTTCAGTATTTGAGAGGGACCATGGGGATAGTTTTGTGCTACAGTGGATCAGACACCACTTTGTGTGGTTATGTAGATTTAGATATGGCTAGAGATGTAGACAACAGGAGGAGCACAATAGGTTATGTTTACATTGTAGGTGGGATAGCAGTAAGTTGGATTTCATGACTACAGAAGCTAGTGGCTTTGTCAACCATAGAGGTTGAGTATGTTGCTGCCACAGAGGCAAGCAAAGAAATTATTCGATTACAGTAATTTCTTGAGCAGTTGGGGCATAAGCAGGAGGAAGGAAAGTTACATAGTGATATTCAGAGTGCTATACACCTAGCTAAGAACTCTACTTTCCACTCTAGGATGAAGCATATATAGTTAAGGTACCATTTCATCAGGACAACTTTAGAGGAAGAGAAGTTGAAGCTTGAGAATATCCATACCAGTTAGAATCCTATAGACAAGATGACCAAGCTAGTCACAAGGGAAAAATTGAAGTTGTGTTCATCTTTAGTTGGTCTTCATAGGAAAACTAGTCTCCAAGTGGGAGATTGTTAGGTTGTGGAGCCTGTTTTCATGTGAGAAAGTGTTGAAGACTGTATACTAAGAGTACTATACACTTTCCATAGTTGCCTCAGCTTAAAACGTGCTCGATATATCAGGAAACATGTTTTTCTCATATGGGTGGGATTTTTGACCCATAGGTTTTTCGGATGGTTTTGGCCCATGGTTTTAATACCCACGGTTTTGTAAAACTGCTTAAGCAGTTGTCTACTTATATGGTAGGTATAATGTAACATTGCAGATGTATTTTGAATTCGGGTGTGAATTTTGTAGAGTTTGTTTAGCATAGCTCCAAACAGATCTGGGTATTGTATTAAGAGAGAGGTGTCTTGTAATAAAATCGAGCGAGTGATTCTCGGTGGACGTAGCCCAAATTTGGTGAACCACGTTAAATATTGTCTCTTTGTGTTGTGTTATTTTATTTTGCACTTTTATTTGAGATCTGTAATATTTTCTACATATTATTTTCCATTGTTATGATTCTCGTGAGGGACTAATCCACATATTTTATCCCTTATTTCCTATCAAACTAATCATGGAGCTTGGATCTTACCTTAACGCATTGCCTCCTTCGTGGTGGGATATCCGAAATAGGAATATGACCTCCACTTGCATTCTCTCCCGTGTCTACCATGTCTCAATCAATTTCACTTCTCAAAACCAATCCCTCATTTTGATAGATTTCATGGGCATGTATTCTCCAATCCAATTAATGCTACTAGTTATTTAATCTAACCTCCTCAATCTCCTTTTTGTTTTTCATAAAAAGTTCTCTCTACATCCATTTTCCCAAATTACAATCATTCAAATGAGTCATTTTCAACACGGATTTTTGATATCAACCCCAAATAGACTTGACCAACGTTGGTTTCATGCCTTGACAAATGACATTGGTTACCCTTACCAAAGCATTGGTTCACCCTCAACTAGTATTTGTTACCCCGTAATATATAGTTAACCTAATTTGCCCAAATGTTTGTTGCAGTAGGATACCATTTTATTGCTGCCACAGTCTTATCATCACTTAACAAAGCTTGCCTATTCGCCTTCTCGGCCTATCCATCTCCCTAATTTTACTAAGGTGCATGTTTTGCCTACACCTAGACCTTACCCAAGGTTTTTCCTATACACCCAACCTGAACCCACCCATTTGACACTAGAATTCGCTTACTTGTTGTACCTTATGACGAAGTTACTCATGTTTTGTTGCTTACCAACCTTGCCTTTCCTAATTTCATGATGTTTATCTTGACTAGCCCAAACCTTTTTGTGCTTTAGAACCCACCTAATTTCTATTCCTGTACCTATCCTCATTGTGTTTCATGACCATATCTTATACCTTGGATACCTAAACCACATCAACCTTGTTTGGATAAACTATCAACCTTTGACGATGTAGATTTTGTGAGTTCTTCAACCATAGTTAAATTAATCATCTACCTCACCCCTCCATCTCACCTAAGCCACCTCACCCTAGACCCATTCCAACTCCATTTATAACTTTAGAATAAGTCCCCACTTATCCTATCCAATTAGGATTTAATCTAACCCTAATATTAATGACTGTTATCCCTATAACCTCTTTCCAACTCCATTTACAACCATTATTCACTTATGACCTAGAACCAAAATCAAGATCACACCAAATTTAGTAACTTCTCCTTAACCGGTGTTGGTTATCCATCGGTAAGCACCGATCACCTAACCATCATTGGTTACCTTAAATAAGAGTTTCTAACTCTTTACTTAGGTTTTGAATCCATTTTTCTAGCTATTACAACCTTGCATACCGACTCTCAAGCTTCATAGTGATCTTGCGATATACTAGAGACCCTTATAGCAATCACACACTACACAGTTCATCAAGAGAATGATCCGAGCTCCAAAGTGCACTCACAGAGAAGCATGTGTCCTCCTACATTTGCTGCATTTATTTGAGATCACATTCTCTTGCAACCATCACCACCACCTACTTTCTACCTGAATTCCACAAATAAGTATTATTTCTTCTTTTTCATTAGTTTCAGTAAATTATCTATTTACTAGTTATCTATTTCATTCTGCCACCTCCCATACCCGGATCTCACCTAAAGCACCTCCACCGACCCTTTTCCCACAAAAACTCCATATCTTTCCCAAATACCATTATTATGATCTCTGAGTCTTTCTAGTAATCCCACAACCTCACCCAAACCTTCCCAAATCTCTGTGCAATCATAGAGAGCTCCCAAAACCTTATTTTTAATATTCTTACCAAATTTCCCCTACCAACACCTGGTCACCCAACTGATGTTGGTTCATTACTAGTACCGACATTGGTTGCCTAACCGATACTAGTCTCTATGATGGGAATATTTTCGAACAAACAAGCTCATATCTCTTTCCAAACAGCCCGAACCTAACCAAATCTTCTCCAGACCTCCTTTACAACCTCTGTCACACCGCAGACCTTCAACCACCTACCACCCTTCCCAAATTTAGTCTTGCATGCATTTACTAGACTAGATTTGAATTATTGTGCTTGTGTAGGATACCTAAACTATACAACTATAATATTCCTATTTATTTCATGTTCTTATCAGCATTTAAATTGTTTTAAAATTGGATTGACAGCCTTCTAGGAAGCACCTCGCTTCTCGGATCTAGATTTTGCTAGGCAATCCACCAATTGTTGTTTTAATCCTATTTTGTGGTCTTGCATTGTATTTAAGGTCATTATTCCTATCCAAAGGTAAGCTCTCGTAATCAACTTGGTCAACATTCTATGCATGCACACCATCTACATAATCACACGTATTCCTCCTCAACCTTACCCTTATCTATTTTATCTCTACATTTGCGGTGAAACAATGAAACATGGATATCACCATCAATTTTGATAGAATTAAAAACTTTTTGATGATGTGAATGTGAATGTGAATATTAAGAATAATAATTTTGTGAAATGGGGAATACACCATAAAAATGTTTATGTTTACCTTGAATGGTGCTACATCTATGTCAATAAAACATATACACATAAAATACATGTGAAAGTTGGTTAGTACGTTGTTTTTTGTCGGTTCTTCAAGAATATTTTCAAAACCCTAACAGAAATTTGAAATGACATAAACAAGAATTCTTGTTAAGTATATGGAAAGAAAATATTACAAATTAGAAAACGTGACTTAGCCAAAATCAAGATTATGATTTTGTATTTTTTTAGTGAACCATATTTTATTTAACAATTTTTGGATCAAGAAGAAAAAAATCATCCAAGTACTATTATATCACCTAAAATTAGCATATCGGTTTTTAGGAAAATAAGATTCAATTGACGCAACTATTGTATTTATTTTCTTTTGATATGAAAAAACATCCATTTGTAGAGCTTGAAGAAATATATATTGTCCTCGGATATGATAGAAATATATCTACATCCATTTACAGAGATTGAAGCTTTCAACCACCTTTGCAGTTTTCTCCCCTTTTAGCAAACCTAGGCATATCATTTTTTTATTCTTTTCTAAAACATTGAAGTCTCCATTGAATACATGGTGGGCTAAATCGATTGAATAAATAGTTAATTCATATATGAGAACCATGTGGCATTTGATGACCTGGATCGGATGGTTTTAGTTTTTACTCAAGAGTTTTAAATCAATTCATTTCAACTCCATGTACTACAATCGGATGTTATGGCACCATGCATATTTTTTAGGCCTTCAATATACACATGGAGCTTGGTAGGATGATTGATTAGTAGTTTCCTTAAAATCAAGGGTTAATATAAATTCATGCCACTACTTCACCCTCTTATTGTACATAAGAATAAATTAGAAACATCACCACAATAGTGCTTATTAGGGGCCAACGTGTATATATAAAAATTACTTTTAAAAGTAATAATTTAGGCTTGGGTTTTTGTGAGCGCTTGTGATTTCCCGCTATATACATTGTGTCCTTTTATCCTTTCTAGGTTTTTCCTTGGTCCTATCACGGTGTTAGTCGATATTTTCCCTCCAATTAGGTAATGATTTACCTATAAATGGATAACTCTCCTTCCATTGCAATGACTGTTATAACTGGTGGTGGAAATAGCTCCCAAACATGCTCAAAGGTTTTTTTTTCGAAGGTTTACGATGAGGTATGGTTTCTAAATAATCCCGAATGTTGTTATTTCTGATGAATTTTTAGACCCTATGGTCAAATGGTATCATAACAATTGCCTTATTATGTATTTTTGTGGCCGCATCCCTCAGAATCTTACCTACAAAACTGGATAAAGAACCATTAGGAGTCTAACGATATCCTGATATCAAGTATCTGTAACCTCACCAAGGGTTTTTATCTCTTTTCATTTCATGAGCCTTCTCAGCTCCAATCCCTCCTTCTTAAGGTGGCTTATTGGTATTTAGGTAATACCCTTTTAGTGCTTTCTCGGTGGACTCCTAACTTTAGCCCACTAGTTAGGTTTCTTTGAAAATCCCAGTTTGGATCGAACTTCCGGACTCCCCATTCATCTCTAGTCTTTCCTTCCAAAGATAGTTAAACCCATTGGTAGGGTGATATGCCATGAGCAAGATCATTTTTATGCCTGTCCTAACAAATGGGTTTGTGTCAAATTTGACCTTGCGAAAGATCTGCGGGGACCATCTGGATATTCAAGTTGGTTCCCTGCATATCTCTCAAAAGGTTGTATATTTTGACCTCCTCAATGCATTCTTTATTTGTCAATCCCCATACCACCACATTCGTGATTGTCCTCTTCTATATCATTCCAATCTAATGGAGACGTAACCTCGGTTTCTAAGCCTAAAGGTGATTAATCGTGATGGTTGAACTATTGTTGGTAATAAGGACTCTAGTGTGAAATCCAATCATGTGGTGCCACCTACCCCATCTCCTTCCCCTCATTCATCCAAGGATGAGTCGGGATCAGTGTAGATACCAAATTTTTGTCACATTGCCTTTGGTCCCCTTTAATTATATAATGTACCATATTCACGTAGCCATGACCCCTTACCCCACATTCATATTAATTTAATTACTTACAATTGAATTAATGTTCATCCTTACATTATTAATTAATTTAATTAAGTTAATTTACACCTCACCTAGCCACATCACCTAGACACCTCACCATGGACTTATTCTTAGTCTATTAATTAACTAAGACTAAGTCTCTACTTATCTTAACCAATTGGGACTCTTTCAAACCCTAAAATTAAATTCCTATTCCTTCTCCAACAACACTCCCGCTTATCTAAGTGTTAACCCTCACTTGAGACCCGGATTGACAATCAGAGCACGCCAAAAATAGAAAATATTTTCCTATTTTTGGAAAACCTAGGATTTCCCACCTTAACCAACGTCGGTTATCCCTCAACCAATGCTGGTCACCTTGACCATCATCGGTCACCTTATATACCCTTTTGCAACCTTTTACTAAGGTTGGTCATTTTTTAGTACTAGAGAGTTCTATTGTATTTAAGCACAAATCAAAGACTTCTCAAAGATACATATGACAAGATATACTAAACCGCAAATCCAAGCAAGCACCTAATGCTCATCTCACGGCATTAGCATATTCATGGGAGAAATTTGGGAAGTATTGTCATTGCATCGACCACAAATTTCTTCATAGATCAATCACTACCTTCTTTCACCTAACAGACCTGCAAATACAAGTAAGTGTATTTGATTTTCATCATGTTGTACTTGTTTAAATTGTAGGTTCATTATCTTTTGATATCATATCTTGTTCTTTCCTACATTTCTTCATCCCCACTTTCTTACCAATCAACCTATCCAACAACCCACAACCTTCTGGCTCTCCGTACCTAAACTATGTGCATTCCTAAGTCTTCTTAGCATTATTACGAACCCAACCATCCTCCCTTCATCCTCTTTGCAATCACAGAGAATTCCAAAACTAATTTTATTTAATTACCACCAAATTTCCCCTACCGACGTCGATTATCTTAACCATCATTGGTCTCCCCTCTATACCGGCATCGGTCATCAAACTAATGTCGGTCTTTGTGTTATCTCATTCACTTAACTAGAAAGCCCTCAAACTCCCCAAAACCTCACCCAAACTTGATACCCCACCTACAACCTCACAACATACCTTCCCAACTCTTTGTGTAGACACAGAGAGAGCCTAGACACCCATTTTGACATTCTACCATTTCCCATAGTAACCGATATTGGTTATACCATAACCAACATCGATCATACCTATATCGACATCGGTCACCCCCTGACTGGCATCGAGTCTTTGTGCCCGATATAGTTGCCTTAGACCAGAAAGCTTACTAATCACCCAAAACCAACTCAAACTTCACCAAATCTTACCCAGACCCCGTCTGTGACCCTCAAACCACCGCCAGCTCCGTAACCTAACCCAGACCTTTACTAGTTTAGTTATCAACCATTTAATTAGATTGACACAGATAGTAGTCTGAGATACCTAAATCAAAACACTAGCATTAGATTATTTTATTTGCATGTTTAGTTATTTCATATTGAGTTATATATCAGTGGATTGACAACCATCGAGGAAGTATCACACTTCTTAGATCTAGCTCATACTAGGTAGTCCACTAACTTTTTTATTAACTGTATCTTGTGGTCTTGCTTTGTATTACAGGTAGTTCCTCCTAGCCAAAAGGAAGCTCACACAATCATCTTGGATTGGAAATCAGAAATGTGCACACTCAACCTTCGACCAACATAATAACATGTATTCCTCCTTAACTATTTACCTTATTTGCTTTATCATACAACAATTTAGTGAAACATTTTGGAACGCCAAGTGGGACCCATCCAGGGTTATTTTACATTGATCCGTTCCTAGGTGAAAAATTGTGTGTCTATTTCCCTTTAAAAGCATTCACATTAAATTCTCTCCTTTGGAACATTCTCCCTCTTCTATTTGTCTCATTCACACTCATATTTTGGATTAAAAAGAATCATTTTTTTCATTTTTTATTGCATTAGTGATAGAAATATTCTTTCCTATTCCTCATTTCTTTCATTGAATGTCATTTTGGATTTGGGCTTAAAACATTTGCATTTCATTTTGGTATGTTGCATTGTAGCTCACATTAAATTGAGGGCAACCTATACACTAGAAGTCATGCCCAGGTGATGGTTGACTAATTGAATTGTAGTGCACACTCTCTTCTCTACACCAAACCACACAAAATAATTTACACATTTTCTTAAACAACATCCTACCGGAAGAAGTTGTCAACAATCACACGATTAGAGGATTGATAGTGGGCACCAAGCTGGTTTCTCTGTCTAGTCATTATCTCAGAGAAAGGACCCCCCTCACCAAAACTTTACCTGAAACCATCCTTAGTTCTTGGATTTTCATAGGGAACCTTTTATCAAACCAAAAACTCTGCTCTATTCACAAGTCAGTCCTAAATAGTAGAAGTTGGAACATAAAATCAACCACATAAGATTTCGTGTTTACTATTTTTTGTTTGATTTGTGTTTTGAGGTGTGAGGTCGTATTCTCCATTTTTTCCTCCTTTCACATTCCATAATCATAGTTGGTCTATTACAAATCGTTCTGAGTGTGTAAGGGTTCATCATTGCCATACTCAAGTTTCTAGGTTCGTCTTTTATTGGATCTAAGTTACTAAATTCAAAAAAAAATTAATATTTTCAAATTTCATAGTGATCGACGTCAATCCAATGACCGCAATCGGTTTACTAACCTAATAGGCATCCGTTTACCTAACCATTGTTGATTTCCTATTGTTTTGGTCATTTTAACCAAAGTAGCACTCATCACATTTCTGTTCTTTCTGGGGTTCCTCAGATACTTCACCATACCTTTGGGTCTTTGAAATCACTATCAAATCCAGATTTGCTTCATTTTCATCACTTATTGCCACATTTATAAAACTTTTTATTTTACAAAACCGGTATCAGTCACCTTAACCATCATCGGTTACCCTCTATTACTAACATCAGTTACCAAACCATCGTCGGTTCCTATGTTTTAATTTTTCAGTTAAAACAATGACAAGTTCTCACCTTCTAGAACTATTTTCTTTGTTCCTTCTATTCTTCTGTGTCATCTACAGAGATCAAATTACCATGTCTATGCTAACCCACATGGTTTTGAATCGTAGCCAAGCCAATGCCCTCATATTCCATGCTAGTATTCAACCTCTCCCACCTAGCCTAAATCCACCTTCCATTCTATCACCCATGGATCCCAGTCATCCTATCACCATCAACATTGGTGACAAGGAGTTCACAAAACTCCTTGATCAGAACCCCACCGCTTTATAGTATTACTTAGCCCATTCATCCACTCATGACTCATCTGGGAAACTTATCTACACCATGCATCTATCTATCCCACCTACACTTTCACCCACTTCGCCTCCGCCACTACCAAAGATTTCCCTAAATTTGTCTTCACCTTACCACATGTTGTTTCTCTCACTTGACCCCACCTCATCAATATCATGAGTTAGTTCCCAAGAACTCGAGCATGATAAGAGCTATAATGTTAAAACCATATTCTTTTATCTAATTATTTAATAAAAGGAACCCTTTTATTTATGAAAAGGTTCCAAGTACATAAAAAAGATCAAATGAATAAACTGCCCAAAAAGCCACAATGTCATAATAGACAAGAAGTCAATAAGTCAATTTAAGTATCATTTCCCATAGAAGAAGTTAAATAATCCATCATAAATTAATTCTATCTAAATCAAAGTAATGATAATCATTTCAACATGATAACATTCCAAACTGTAACCAATTTAGAAAAGAATTAACTAAAGTCATAATTTGTTCACATTGGTTTCAATTTAGTTCACCAAGCAAAGTGCCACTAAACACAGACAATTCTCAATCCAACAATAAAAAATGAATTGATCTAAAACAAAATGATTTGATAAGAGCAGAATGTTGTTCCTATAAAAATCACTTTCATAACAACAACTAAAAAGATTAGATAAATAACTCGAAAGACCCGACATGGACAACATACTGTCCTAACAACCATGTAGACAAAATCCCTACCTCTATCCAAGAGGATACCTTAGCAAATAAAAAACTCAAAAATACAGAATATAAACACTATATATTCTATAGGAGAAAATCTCAAGCCTCCACAAGTCAAAACAAACACATGATACAAAGTTCTGAAGGATCTATTGTTTACACAAGATGAGTACCAAAACCTATTTGGTCCAAAACATACCATTCAACCTATACAAAAAAGAGAAGTTTGTTACACAATTATGCATCACATCAACATTCAATACTTGAATGCTCAATATCTCCCACATACAAGCTAAAGGAGAATGAAATCCAAATTGATCAAGAAATAGAAACCACAGATTACAACCTTCATTTACACATGAAATGAATTCACAAAAAGAGCAATAGTCTTCATTCAAAGGTTCAAGAACAACTCAAATATGCGAGTACAGTCTCTAAGAGATGTCTTGAAAGAGCATGCACATTCAACCTAATTTGATACAGTTCAAAGAATGCATCCAAAATATATAATAAAACAGATCTACCTTGGGTGCAAAGTTATACAAAACACAATGAACAAGAAGAGATAGAACTTACCTAGTTTCTCCCCTCCTTTCCATACAAGCCGACCCAAGATGGGTATATATAAGCAACGAAATTATCCACCCATGAAAGAGAGAGACAAGAGATTACCAGTCCCTATTTTTTTCAAACACGTCCACCCGAGAAGGGTATTAAAACAAGCAAACCAAAACTTAAGAAGACAAAAATAGAAAGCTCCATTGTTTACCTAACAACATGCACTTATAGTGCTCAAAACCACCTTCGAGAATACCCAATCAGTTTTGAACAAGATATTTTTAAAACAACGAAAATATCAAAATATTTGTATCAATCTTAAGACAAAACGAAGGTCAATAAACCGAAACAAAATCCCAAAATAGGCCTACAAGAACAATTTGACCCACATTATTGTTAATACAACTAGATGAATAACCATCAACTGAAACAAAAGTTCTATTACAGACATTGTTTTATTCTACGAACAAATTCGACCCACAAGAAACATTAATCAAAACCCAATTTCACTACAAGTTGGGAGTTCCAAAGTTCAAGAACTTCAAACCAAATCCCTGCAAAAATTTTTAAATGCTACAAGGATACAAAATGAGGAGACATATGTATATCAAAACAAAGAATCTTCATGAAATTTCATACCCAGTTTTCCAATAAAGCAACACATCTATTTTCTAACTTTATTTGAAACCCAAATTTAGTAAAACACTAGCATTCCACCGAAATATTCATATCCAAAGATACCATGTCCAAAGAAACTCACAGAAGAAAAAGAAGCAAACAATCATACTAGAAAACATTCTCAGAGATGTTTTCATGAAGAGCAATGTTCTTTTAATGAAAACATTTAAATAAAAGCAAGATATTTTAAAGAGATATAAAACTATCATGCCTGGTAGTGCTCTTGCCTTCTCTTCCTTGCTTCAATCCTTCAAACAAAGCTTCCACAGAAATATTTCCAACAAAAATGCCAAAACAATCCACTGAAACGTTTCCCATTTTCTTCTTATAGTTTCCACGACCAAATTTTGCCATTATTTCCACCATGCAAGGGAAAATTCAAACATGCAATGAATTGAATTGAGAGCTCACAAAATGAAAATACCACATGCAGAGCCAAGAAGCTCGAAAAATCAATGCACAATGAAACCAAACAGTTTATTTTTCCTCCAACCCATTCTACTATTCCCCAGGCGGTTTTTGCTTGGGTCGAGGTTCATTAATGCCAATAGGACTGACAGTGTCCCTTCAAAAACTCCCACCATGCCTTATCCTCTGTTAGTTATAACTAATAGTTTAAAAACTTCCTCAAATCTAATTTAGCAGTTGACAACTCAACACTTTCCACCTCCCCTATACCTTGGCCAAAGTTGGTGGTATCAGTGTATTAAATGAAACATTTAAACCTAGCAATGCATTTGGAATGGTGCCACCGCCATCCAAATCCATTTGCTAACAAATCCAACCCCACTTCCTTAGGTTAGGTCAATGTCCATTAGGTTAGGTTCCCCTAACATTAGTTTAAGACCATAGTTTAGGATCTTAGGCATAGTTCCAAATAGCTTAGGATTAATTAGTGTCCAAATTTAGGATAGTTCCCCATTATCCTACTTAGGAATTAATCAACATAATGAATAAATCACCTTAGCATAGTTTAGGAAAAGATCAATAATCAAACACTTAGATTAATTAGGTCCCAATAAATTAATCAAAGAACATTACCTTCCATAGTTCATCAAAATGATGAACATATCATCATAGAATGGTGAAATCAAAAGATGCTACAGGACGCCCCTATGACCCCAGTGCAAGCCTGGGTTCAGAAATTAAATATTCTGACCGAATCAATCAAGGTGATCAAAACATCAAAAATCCTAAACATGCCTTAGATCACTGCAATTGATCTAAGGTGTAATTAATCTTGGACTTCGCAATCATCAGAATAAAAACAAGTTCAGTATTGCAACTAGGAAAAGAACGATATTATATTGAATCTATTTCCTTCATCCACATGCATAATACATTAAAAAGTTTAGCATAAAAAGTATAAGAAATACTTCATTATAAATTCAGAATTTTTATGGCATGATGTTATCCAATTTTAGAAGATAAAACATATCATCTACAACAACATGATTAATCATTTTTAAATAGTTCATTGTCTTCAAAACAAGAATCACCTATCAACGTTGTTACTTCATTACATAAGTGATCAAAGATAATAGCCATGGCAGAGGCATTACACTTTCATCGCCAAAATCATATGGAAGGCCTATGAAGCTTTGAAACCCCTATTTCATTAAATTGGCGATGGATTTTCACATCGGGCTCTATTTCAATTCCTAGAATATTTTGTGGTTTCTCATGATCACAGATGATAATATTCTTCTTACAGAAACTTGAGGAATCAAATCTCTTTGTTTATCTCGCAAAGGGATTCACACCATTTTGGATTTGGTTTCCCACAAAGATTGGATTTCATTTCCTAAGCTCAAGATAAAATTTAAACTTGCAAATTTGTACCTTTCGTCTATCTGTAGAATTCAAGAGTCAATGCCAGATCTCATGCTCCATAAACTAAGGCTTAAGCCTCCGAACATATGGTGGCACGATTGGCAATGGAATCATGATATTGCTTTTATTTGCTACAATCGACACCATATACCAGCTATTGAGTCCCATATCACCTGTCATTACCAATCTCAATGCCCATTGGGGCCTAAAATCTACCTAGTCAGCATGGCTTCATTGACTTTCTCGTACTTAGAACTCCTTGCTTGAGCCTAAAGTTAACCATTTTCTTTGGTGCCTTATTTATCAAGGCCTTCTTGTTGGCAAGAATCTTAGTCACATCGGAATTCCCAATCCTAAATTCCCTTTCTATTCTAGACTGAATCTTTTAAGCATTTGTTCGGTCTTGTCCCCATGCTCAAGTCGTGTGGTCTTTTATTCATGCATTATTTCAACCCTACCACCCTGAATTATTTCATTAAGAGTTGGCATTGTTTGGAGATTTCATTCATTGGCCTAATTATATTGATACTCTGTGGAATTTTTTAGAGCTTGTATTCTATTTCATATTTGGAAATCTTGAAATTCTATGATATTCTAGAATGATCAATATGTTGCTTTATTCTCCACTAATGACAAAGTGGTTATTTTGTCTAATGTGTACATACATATTCAAGCTCAAGTAGAAAACGTTTGCTCTTGAATTTTCTCATTTGAAGGAATTTCTCGCACACTAGGGGAATTCTCCTTACATGATGAGTCGGGTCCCTCCTAACCCTTTGCCACCGCCACCTTGGTCATCTTCGTCGCACTAGCCACCTCCACAAGGACCATGTCACAGAATCCACTCTTGCAACCACCACTTCGCCTCTCCCTAGGGTTGCCCTTCAGCGTCGTCCTCTTCCAAGCTAGGCTAGGGTCCTCCTCCGAGGGGGAACAACGTGGAAAGCTATCCACATTGGGCATATCCTCCACCTAGAGTTCAACGCTTGTTGTCTCTTTGCCCCTTGGTTGGGGAATTATTGTGCATTTACAGATGCAGATGTTGAATCGGGATGGGTGGTAGGTTGGTCCTTGTTTGGTCAAGTTTCGTCAAGTGGATCTTTCATCCCTCCTTGGGATGATCCTCCTCCTCCTCCAAGGGCGGTGGCTTGTGCTTAGTGATATCTAGTTTTATGTGATTCTCATGATTACCTTTGTGGCCCACTTTCTATTTTCCCTTTAGACATGGTGTGGTACCTACATGGCATTGTTGTGGGATGGTGAGTATTCTGGTCACCCCTACTCTTGTAAATTTCTTTTATTTTAATTAATATAAAGGGCAATTCCAATAGTAAAATAATAATTTATAATTAATGATAATATTCTTTGTTTATATGCTTGTTATAAATTAATATAAAAATAAATAATTAATGAGAATATTTTTGTTTAAATATTCATTATAAATATTAATAAAAGATTGGAAATGTGAAATGTTCTCAATTTATTATTTGATGAACAAAATGAAATATTATATTAATCTTCAAGATTGTTATTATGTGAAAAAGAAAAAGATGTTGATAAAGAAATGTAAGGGTGGATCATGTAACCAAAGCGATGTTATTTCATGTGAGTGAATTTTAGGATAGTTTTCATTGTCTCCATAGCTCAAGTTAGGAGTGACGTCTAGGTTAGTTTTGGGTGATGAATTTATGAAAGGATTCATTTGTAATTTAATTCTTTAAAGGCTCTACATATCATCTCACAACCTTGGAGATCATATTTTAAAGGCTTCACACTATCTTATATCTTCCAAATGCGATTCTAAAGAAATCCATAAGTCAAATATGAACTACAAAGGTAAAAGTTGTATTTTTTCTAAGTATCATTTGCAAATTCATGAGTGCATATCATATAGGATAATGGGATAACTACATGTGATTTGATTCTTCTTATAGTATTAGTAGTAGTGTAGTTCTCAAATGCTTTGGGGCATACTAAGGTTAGTCTAGCCCAATGGATTTTACCATGTTTTATCATATTTTGTTTTTTTGAAGCTTTTTATGGGTTGGAAAACAATAACCCAATTTAGTATTACTTGATTATAAGGCACATGTATAAATATAAATTTCATAAGTTAAGTTAAACGAAAACCTACACTATAATTTCAATTCAATAATAGTTCCATTAGATAATTTCTAAGGTGGGACTTTTAAAAATGAAACAAACTCATAAACCAAATTTCAACCAAGTAAGTAACTGACATCTATGAACCCCGTCCATACATCTGATTTTGATAAATCTAAATTTACAATATATGTTCATGTTTATCTCTCGAATCTATTTCTAGCTAAGACTCAATTATTAATATCCATTTAACATACTACAAATCTAGGTAAGACTCAATTATTAGTATCTAAATTATTACATATAATTTTAATTATATTATGCATTAATATAAAATACTTAATATAAACAACATATCAACTTGAGATAGTTAATATAATTGGTATAATTAGACTCTATAACCACTTTCCATATCTACACTTTTTCTTAAATCATATGAGGGTTCAAATAGTTGAGAATCGTTGTTCTATTTCCCATAACCAATCCAATAGTTATTCTCTGTAGTTATATGTATAATGAGAATTGGGTTTTATTCCCTAATTTCCTCTTTTAAGGTGGTGGTCGCTTATAGGTCAAAACTCAAATATCAAATTTCAAGCATTGTCTTGTTCACACCAATATTTACTTAAAATTTATTGTTAAAGTTATGATAGCTGAGTGTGGAGTTTTTCAACTCAAATCCCTTTCTTCTTATCAATTTACTATACATAAAGTTTGAGAAATATTCTATGAAATTTAATTGCATAATGTTTGGTCTATTTAATGAATAAAAAGCACATGTTCAATTAAATACCATTTCCATAGCTTCGTATCTAGTAGATATTGAAATCAATAATATAATATTACAATATTGACTAATTAAACACTATTTCCAAATTTTTTGTCTATATATATATCCAAATCAACAATAAAATGGAAAATTAACTCGTATTTTGAAGTTTATAGCTTTAGATTATGCAATTATGAATCATGCATTTTATATAATTAAATTTATGTTGGATAACTGACTGTATTGCTTAAGAAAGCATTGCTAACAATATCAATAGGTGTGAAAAGGGATGCAAACAGGAAAATTAATTCAGATGCCTCGTTAACTCAAATGCAACCCGCGGCTTTTTTGTTTTATATAAATTCATAGGTAATCAGTTGTTGATTATGAATTAAACCTTAATGGAAGCTTTTTCACTACCTATGAACGCATTGTAGTCTTTGCAAACAATAGAGATAACACATGAGAATGTGTGAGAATAGAACTATGCATTTGTTGTAAATTATTTGAATTCTTTGACATGAGTTTTGTACTGAAATTATAAAATAGAACTTATTTGATATTGCCTACCAGAAAATTCACCCCTCGTCTAATCTTTTTCCATTTGTACTACAATTATGAATTTTAATCACAATATCCTTAATATATAAAGCAAAACGTATATTTAGTTAAAATATTTTTATTTTCATTAGGAAAATGTACCTGATGCATAGCCAAAACACACTCTAATTGCATTTGTGGCTATTTGACGCATTCATTGGAAGAACTGCAATGTTTAATGTGTGCCAAGTGTCTCTAAAAAAACATGTTCATACCTTCTCAGCAGTAAATCTTAATTGAATTGAATCAAATATAAATAAAAATCATACACAGCAATTGTTGAATAGAAAAAGTATATAAAATTAAAAAGGAAATCAAGTCACAGATTATTCACCTTTTTAAAACAGACAGATTATTAGTAGGAAATGACATTGCATTGTGTGATTATAACTGAAGATACCTTCGAAAAATAGAAGATTGAATAGAAATGAGAGGTATTTAAAAATATAATTTACATGAGTATTTTTAGAGATGATGCAAAAAAATTATTAAGAACGAGGATGATGAAAAGAGTGGTTATCAAGAAAATTCAATATAAAAGGTCTATCAACCAAACATAACAGGTCAAAAAAATATTTAAAGCACAACTAAAGTATTATTTCATCCATTGTAGACCTTCCTGTAAAACACATTAAAAGATCAGTTTTAATATTAAATGCTTAAATATTACTTTTTGTATTCATATATACAATTACTTTCTGTTAAAATTCAACTATAATTTAACAAAGGAGGAAGAAAAGAAGTTATGATTTCCCATTAAAATTCAAGATGTTTATATATATTGTGAAGATCACGAACACAAATAGTTGAAATGAGTAGATTTATTTCTTTAGAATTAAAATAGACCAAGAAATGTTCAGCCACTAAATAAAACATGACAGTTCCAAACTTGTGTGGCTCATGATGGGTGATAATTGTCAGAATTAATGGTGTTAGGTAATTTCTTTAGCCCCGTGAGCATTTCAAATTTTGTGTTTCCCACTCTCTTATCTACCTACCTGACATGCATTTATATTTGTGGTCATTTTATTTTTGGTTGTTGTGTTTTAAGTTCCCCACCAAAGCCATAGGCCACTTGGCATGTTTTTGACCCTCCTCTATGTTTTTGGGCGCCTGGACATGAAGGCCTTAGAATTAGCCGCAACTAATAATTTTGTCGGGTTCCATTTTTTTGTCGCAATAGAGTCAAAGGACAATCAACGGTCCCATATGGGGACACATGGCAGCATTCCGCCACTCCTTTTAGTGATGGACTCATGTGGACTTGAGAGCACGAGAATATGACACGATTTATAATAGCGTTGAGTCTGCACATTTTGTGTCGTTTAATGTAAGCATCACGTGGAGGCTTATATATATATATATATATATATATATATATATATATATATATATATGAAGCATACAAAGAGAAAGATAGAGATATATGCATCGAGTATATTAAAGAGGCAGAGCACAAAAACTCAAAGGAGAATATATAGCCGCAGCTCAAGGAATATAACAAAGACGGTAATATAGAAAATAAGAAGAATACATGTGCAGTAACACGTAGAAAAAGAAGAAAGACAAAGACTATTCATAGAAGAATATAGAAAAATGAATATTGCAAATAGATACATGTAGCAAGACGAAGCAAGAGAAATTTTGTAAGAAAAAGAAACTGAGAAAAAGACACAAGAAGAGAAAAAAAACAAAAGATAGAGCAACATTTTTGAGATTGTAAGAAGTTTTTATAATCGAATATAATAGTTATATTTTTGTGTTTTTTATTTTTTGGTTGTCTTTTCCTATTTTGGTTAATTTGGCACCAAAATTTTCCAACAAATTGGTATCAGAGTGATTGGTTGTTGGGAACTGTTGAGTTCTTATTTTCTGGGTTGAGTTATAATGGCTTCTACAAGTAGCAACTCGTGGCAACAATACCCAATATTTGATGGGAATAACTATGATGTATGGTGTATTAAGATGAATGCATTGTTCTCTTCTCAAGGGATATGGGAACTTGTTGAAGTAGCTTTGCGCATAGAGGTAAGCAGACCAAGCTACATTCAATGCGATAACATAAGCACCGAAGAATGATTTAAAATAAAAGAGAAGAAAGGATGCAAAGAATTTAAGTTATATTCAGAATTTTGTCATGATTCATTTTTCCCAATAATAGAAACAGATATTTTAGACACCTATAATTTAGCTCGAGAAATTTAAATACTTAAACAAGACTAATCTACCAACATCCTTGCATTAGAATATGAATAAACATTCAAACTAACATGTTAATCCATTAATCTCTATCTCTATTGAATGCTAATCAAATGAAATGAACCTATTTAGATCCTTAGAAATCAAAGGGTTGATTGTATGTTTGAATCCCAAGGTTTTCAAGAATGGAGTCTTGTCAATCCATGGCTACAAGACCATTTGACATATCTCCATATGACTTCAAACTTGGAAGAATGAATGTAAGAAATGAAAATAGCTAGCTCCTCCAATGAAGAATACTCTAAGATGATGAAAATGGCTATAGCTTAGGCTTTATGCTCATTTAGGTGTAAGAAGAAAGGTAGGAGGAGGGCTCCTTATATATCCCAATGGATAAAATAATCTCTACATCCCTTTACATGTGGGATAATAGAGAGGTTGGGTTAGTTGTGGATAAGGGAGGTTTAGAAAGGGTTGAGTCAACCTTAGGAGAGTTTATTTTGTCCTTTAGTGACTCATGGGGTTTGAGGGGATTTATTAATTAACCAAAGTGATTAATTAATAGGTGTGCAAGATTATAGAAGCTTTTAAAGGAATAGTTAGTATGATTTATGTTATGAGAGGATTTTAATCAAATAAATGACAATTTATTGATTAAATAGAAGAGATAATTAATTAATTAAGAATAATTAATTAATCTAGATAGAAAGGGTATTAATTAATTAGAAATAATTAATTAATCGAAATACAAAGGGAGTTGATTAACGGAAGGTCATTAATTGACGTCATTTTTGGATAGAAGAGTTAATTAACTAACATAATGTAATTAATTAACGATGATAGCGAGAGAAAATATGTGATATTGACGATATGACGTCAATTTGCGGGAAAGCATATAATTAGCACAATTTAAATATTTAAATTGCTCGAGTTAAATTATAGGTTTCTGAGATATAAATTCCAAACAAGCATGGGATACCTTATGAATGTTTATTAAGGAAGTGACAAGGTAAAGGTAGTCGATTGCAGATGTTGAGGAGATATTTTTAGACTTTTCTCATGAAAGAATCAGAATCAATAAATGATTTTTTCACAAGAACAATGACCATAGTCAATCAAATGAGGAGTAATGGAGATGTGGTTAAAGATCATAGGATCATAGAGAATGCATTGAGGATCATTCCAACTAGATTTGATCCAATCATGGTTGTAATAGAGGAGTCTAAGGACTTGAGACAAATGACAATAAATCAGTTGATGGGTTCTTTACAAACCCATGAACAGAGGATGAGTAGGTCAACTAGCTCCTCCAATGAACAATACTTTAAGACAAACACAAATGTTATAGGTTGGGGAGAGAGCAGAGCATACAAAAGAGGAACAGGAATATTTATCAAGCAATAAGAATGTGGAAGATAAAGTCATCAAGAGACATAAACAAGAGGAAGAGGTAGAGGAAGGAGCAGTAGCACTTTCAGAGGTGGTTCTATACAAAAGTATGATAAACCAAATGTGCAATGCTATTATTGCAAAAAAGTTTGGACATTATGCAATGCAAAAAGAAATAATATGATATGACAAATCATAAACTAATACAAGATTCTCTAATGCAAAATAATTTGAAGTTGAAAAGAATGAAAAGAGAGGTTCAACTTTCCTTTTTAACTGTAATGTAGCTGAGCAAGGAAATAAGAAAGTATGGTATTTGGATAGTGCATGCAACAACCATATGTGTGGAAATAAGGAGATGTTCAATAATATAGATGAAGCAATCAGATCTAAAGTGAATATGGGAACAAATAATAAGGTTCCTGTGATGGGTAAAGGCATTGTATCCATTCTCACCAAGCAAGGAGACAAGAAGCATATACATAATGTTTTCTTTGTCCCATGATTGAAGTATAATATTCTCAAGTATTAGACAACTTGTCCAAAATGGATATAAGGTGAAGTTTGAAAATGGAGAATGCATGTTATATGATAAAGGTGGAAGCAACAAGTTGATTGCAATTGTGTAGATGACACAAAATAGAATGTTTTTCTTGAAAATATAAAGTGTAGCAGCATGCATGTAGCGTTCAAAACAATAGTTATTGATCAATCCACTCTATGGCATCTCAAGTATGGGCATTTGAGTTATGGTGGATTGAATGTTCTTTATAAAATGAAAATGGTTAAAGGATTGCCTCTATTGAAAAACTAGATAAGGTTTGTGAGGCATGTATATTGGGAAGAAACATAGAAATGCTTTTCCCTTAGGTAAATCATGGAGAGAAAGCTCACCTCTTGAGCTAATACATTCAAATTTGTGTGGTCCCTTGAAAACTCCCTCCTTGTCTAAAAATGTGTATTTCATTACTTTTATTGATGACTTTAGTAGAAGGACATGGGTTTATTTCTTGAAAAATAAATCAAAAACATTTGAAGTATTCAAGCAATTCAAGGCCATGGTTGAGAAGCATAGTGGCCATTATATAAATGAGAGTGTAGAAGAGAGATGGAATCCTCACACTTTTATTAATAATCAATCAAATCAAATACAATGGTGCAGGATGCAATACTTATAGATATTGGACAACCAATGTACAGACAAACAATATGTTGCATAGGTGCAACATAATTACATAAGCTTCCAAAATACATTCAGGAAGCAGGTACAAACAAATATGTTGTTGCAACAATAAACCTTCATGAATGCAATAAAACAATATAATGGTTATATAATCATAACCATACAAAATAATAATTTAAACTACCTAATTATAATGCATAATTAATATGTTTACCCTAACATTCCCCCTTAATTTTGCATTGCCTCAAGGGATGAAGAGAGGAACTCTCTGAACAACTCAAACTTGTCACGTGCAAGTGACTTTGTGAAAATATATGCTTGTTGTTTTCATGTCATGTTGAAAAAAATGAATTTGTATAATGTGTTTCAAGACATGCTCGTGTATGAAATGTACACGTACCTCAATGTTCTTTGTTCTTTCATGAAACATTGGATTGCGAAAAAGTTTGAGAACACCTTCATTATCTACATACATGGTGGTAGGTTTGTCTGTGGTATTCCAAGTCCTTCCAAAGTATGTGACGTAGCCATATCACTTCATATATAGCTTCACCGAGAATGATACTCGGATTCTCAGTAGAAGAGCGAGAAACAAATTGTTGTTTCTTACTTCCCCATGATATCAGTCCAGATCCTAAAAAGAATACAAATCCTAAAGTGGATTTTTTATCATCAATATTACCTACATGATCTGAATCCAAATATCCAATCAAGAAGAATTGATCATTCTTCTTGTATTCTAGACCAAGATCCATTGTTCCCTTGAGATATCTCAAGATCTACCTTGTTGCCTTCAATGAAAAACTATGGGTTCCTACATGAACTTAGAAAGATAGCTCACTGCAAATTTGATATCTAGTCTAGTGTAGGTCAAGTAAATGAGACTCTCAATCAACTGTCGATAGAGAGTTGTATTTACCACAGGAGATGGATCTAAATGAGATAACTACAATCTATTCTCCATAGGTGTAGCAATAAGTGTGTAATCCATCATCCTGAATTTCTTAAGCATTGTCTTGGTATATTTAAACTGAGAAAAAAATATGTGATTCTCTTTTTGCCATACTTCCAATCCAAGATAGTAGTGCATTAGCCTGAGATTTGTCATATTGAATGATCGGTTAAGATATTTCTTCGTTGCATCAATCATATTCACTAAATTGCTAGTGATGACTAGATCGTTGACAAAGACAACAAAAATCACAATCTCCTCCCCACTTACTTTTTGAGGTAGAGATTGGGATCGTATGGATTTTTGACAAATCCATGTTATACAAGATGTTCATCAATTTTGATGTACCATGCCCGAGGTGCCTGTTTAAGGCCATACAGAGATTTCCTGAGTCTACATACCTTTTCTTCTTGACCAAGTACAACATATCCCTAAGGTTGAGTCGTGTATACTTCCTCTTGTAAATATTTGTTCAGAAAGGCACTTTTTACATGCATCTAATGGACTTTTCAACCAAACTGTGTAGCTAGAGAAAAGATCATCATGATCATTTTTATCTTATTTGTGGGAGAAAATGTCTCCTCATAGTCAGTGTCTTCTTTTTGTGCATACCCCTTTGCTACTAGTCTTGCTTTGTACTTGTCTATGGTCCCATCTGCTTTGTACTTTGTTTTGAATATCCATCTCTAACAATGGGTTTCTTCCCTGGTGGAAGATTGACAAGTTGCCAAGTATTGTTTTTCATCACTGATTGATATTCAACATCCATGGCATCTTTCCAAGATTTTGACTATAGGGATTCTGGACTGTAGAGGGCTCATCAGATTCAATAACTCTACTCATCAAAAAAAAATTTACCTCTTCTCGTGTTTTATTATGAGTTCGTGGTCCAATGGTGGATGTATCTAGTGGAGCATTCAATTTTGCATCTCGTATCATGTTAGTATACCACTTGGGCATATGTTGAACTACTCTCGTGGGTTATGGTTCTATCTGATCATCACCATCATCCTCATCATCACTGTCATCATCTATGGGAACATCAACTTCTATTTTTACAATAGGTGAAAAATCTACATCAAGTTGAGTCGGAGGGGATTCTCTACTTCCTTCTTCTCAAAAAACTCAACATCTCTACTAGTGTAGACTTTTCCTGGTCTTCAAATCCATCAATTTGTACCCAAGAGTTTCTTCATTGTAACCAATGAAGATTAGTTTTATGAATTCATATCGAGCTTCTTTCTATTCTTTTTGGGTATGTGCATACTTTCTTTGCACCCAAATACTTTGAGGTGTGCAACATATGGTTTCCACTTTGACCATGCTTCATATGGCATTACTCTATCAAGAGAAATTGTGGGCACTCTGTTCAACAAATACACTATTGTCTTTTCGATTCTTCCTAGAATGTCCTCACTAATCAAGAATCATCGATCATGCATCACACCATTTCCATGATAGTACAATTTCTTCTCTCAACAACATCATTCTATTGTGGTGTGTGTGGAGGAGGCATTTATTGACGAATATCGTGAGCTTGTAGGTAGGCTTTGAACTCATTACTGGTGAATTCCCCCTCGATCTAGGTAGAGAGTTCGATGTCATGACCTAGTTGCATTCTCAACAACCACTTTGAACTTCTTGAAAGTTTCAAAAGCTTCACTTTTCTTACGAAGACAATATATCCACATTTCCCTCAAGTAGTCATCAACACAAAGCATGAAATACTGAAATCCATAATGACTCGAGTTGCATTGGACCGCAAATATCAATATGAACCAGATTAAGCTTACCATGAGCTCGATAAGTACTTTTCTAGAATAAATCTTTGTGTTGTTTTCCTATTAGGTAGCGAGGACACTTATCTGTATCCTTAGGAGAGATGGAAATCCTTTTACCATAGTGTATCAAAGCAAAGTGTTTCAATATACTTTGAAGCGATGTGACAAAGTCTCGATGCCACAAATTGTGCGGAGGTATAATTCTTAGCCACAAGTGCCTTATCATCTCTATGGAAAAAATCAAGCTGAAACATGTGTCCCACATTAGAGGATTTTGTAACTATTTTCGAGCCTCGTGATTTGTCTCTTATTAAACACATTTTCTTGTCGGAATGACTATCAAAGTCAATTTTCAAATTGTGATCTAGGAGTTGACTGACTGATAGCATGATTCTTTGTCAACCTAGGGACATATAGTACATCGATATTCTTTAATTGTATGAACAAATAGGTAGAGAAATATTTCCAATCCTCTATAAAGTGTAAGAAGAATCATCACCTAACGAAACATGGTTTTTGAAGGTGTGTCCCTTATTGAAGTAAACCAATCTCTGTGGTTGGTCATGTGTTGAGTGGCTCTGAATCAACATACTAGACATCACTAGATGACGTGGATGGTTCACTTGATTGAGTAGTATACAAGAAGTCTTCATTATCTGAATGTTCTTCTTGCTCAGCTATATTTCCTTGTTGATGGGGTTTTCTTTTCCAGTTCCCCTTCTTCTGCCCTTGATTGTAGTTTGAATGTCCCTTGTGAGATTGTTGGTGTTGAGGTCCAAAATTACTTGATGAACCTTTCTTATAGGTATTGAACCAACAATCTTGTAACTCATGTCCTCTTTTGCAAGATAGGACATTTCTTCTTTTGTTGTTTTTCCCCTTGTTGATGTTGTGTTTGGGAATTTTGAGAGGAATTATATTTTCCTTTTCCTTTTCCTTTCCATTTTGATGAGAAGATAGTGCCTTATCCTCTTCATCATCTTTATTATATATTGCTTCCTCTTTTTGTAGTAGGTTTACCAACTTGTCAAAACTTACTGTCTGATCGACAAGTTTAGTGTTGTTACAAAAATGTGGTATGAAGGAGGGAGTGCTCTTAGAATAATGGAAATGAGAGTTGTATCAGTGACCTCCTCTCCTAGGGCTAGAAGTGAAGCCCTCAATTTTGCAACTCTTCGCAAGAAAGATTCTATTTTCTCATTTTGTTTGAACTTCAGTGTGTGTAACTGACTCTGCAAATTCAGTATAACATTCTTGTTATTGGTATCGCACATTGTTCTCAACTTATCCCATGCTTCTTTGGCTGATTTGGCATCACGAATGTGGGGTTACACGTCATCGGACACTGCAAACAAGATTATCATCTTGGCCTTCTGATTGGATCTATCAAATTGTTTTTGTTGAGTTGTATCAGTTGTTGATCGATTCTGAGAACCATCCATAACATTCCAAATATCTTCAAACTCAAGTTGTGTTTTGATTTTTGTCTTCCATGCTACATAGTTATTTCCTCTTAGAAGTTGAGAATCTGGAAGAAAGAACTTGGGGGCGTTGGTGCCCATTTTGTAGAATCAAATGACAAAGGGTAAGGCTCTTATCACTCCAAGTATAAGGTATCCTAATCTATATACCGTTATTCGATATACCGAACCTTTCTATATACGTACCCTTCTGATATACTCGTCGGTATGTGGAAGAAACTCACCCTTTCTATATACTCGAAGTACGTGAAAGAGGCGTTAATGTATGTGAAAGAATCCGATACGTGGTACCAAGACAATACTGAAAGGGGTCTATGCGATTATTGACACCGGCTCAAAGAAATATCCTCATACGCGCATAACTTTGCTATATACTTGAATAATTTCTCATTCCGGATTTAAGTCGTGCAATCATTCACAAGTAGATGGGAGGGCTCAAAGTGTGTGCATTGTGTCCTTATTACTCCTATCAATTTAAAAGGTCAATGCTCGAGAAAATGTTGTTGTAGTTATATGAGGCATTAAGTGTAGTAGTAATCGCGATGACTTTAGCATGTAAGTGCTTCCTAGAGGCTTTTTTAATACCGACGCAGCTGCGAATGAGATCCAAAGATCTCGTGAGTGTTTTAGAACCAAATTTTTATTATTATTTATTACAAAAATCTACCATTTTTAAGTAGTTATAATATTTTGTAGTTGAATATGGTAACCTGTAAATTAGTACAATACACTAAAATATGCAATTACATTCAAAATTCTGAAAAATTGAATGGTAGGGAAAAAAATTGTTTTACAAGGCCCTAGTGGCCTCCAAAGCTCAATGTGGCTCTTTTTGCAAAAAATGGCTTAAAATACAGTTTTGGATCACCCTCCTTTGGGAAAAAAGTTCTCAGAATCAAAAAATAAGTGAAATGGGAGAAAAAAATTTACCCAAAAATAGGGTTTTCTCCTCTAAATGTGGTTGGGGGTTTGGAGACAGATAGGTAGTTTAGCAGTGGTTTTAGGCCTCTATATTTGGTGGTTCTACCAAAAAAATTACCAATCTCAATATAGTTTAAAAGTAGTGCTTTGGGGTGGGGGTCGAATCCCTCACCTCACATGCCTAAGGCTTTAGCAGTATCCAACTTGGCACCTTGTGCGCTTGGACAAGAATATTGAAGAAATTTGTATTTAAATTAGACCAAAGTCAACTAACCTATTAACAACAACTTGGCTCCAACTTGGCATGTTGACATGGTTTGTGTGGAATAGGAGAAATGGTTTAGGGTTCCCATTATAGGTGGATCGAGACGCCTTTTTGCTTTTTTTGTTAACTTCGCTTATTTTTTCTCCCTATTTTGTATTGATAATAGATGTGCCATCGCTTGTTTGTTTATTTTGAGCCTCACTACTAATTGGATCAATCTAATCTTGGCTCGGCTTTGGACAGTTCAAAGCAAGGTTTGTGGTTTGAGGAGGAAACAAATGAAAATAGTAAACAATGTTAGCTCGCCTTTGATGTCAAGCTTGCCTAAAATTGACTTGCCAATACAACGAATTGAAATATGTAGGGTCGCCAATCACTTTGTGTGGCACTGGATCGGACTCTTAAAATTCAATGTTTTATATGCAAAGTTTGTGGCAAGTCGAAAAATGCCTATCTCACCATTTGCGGGCATGTTTGCACAATTTTCCCAATGCACCTATCAACTCGGTTTGATATTGTAACCTAGCTTGATTTGGAGCTCGATCTAAAAATCTCACAGTAAAGAGTTAGCTTGGTGGGGGCTCGCTCAATAGCTCGATGTAGATGCAGAGAGTCCTCCAAATGCGCATGCAGAATGTTATTTTTACTAAAGACTAAATGCTCTTATAAATTTAGAGGTAAAACCCCTGGTGGGGGAGAAATAATTTTTTTCAATTCATGAATATTTATTGGCTCGGAAGTAGATTTTCCCTGTGTGCAGGGGCACCAAGGAAAAAAAAATTATTTTTCTTTTACCTGGAGAATGGAACGAGGTTTTCGAGATACATGGCATCTTTGGAAAGTTCTTTGAAGACAACTTTGGCTCTCTGAAGTATAGAATCTTTTCCAAAAAAAATTTCTTCCTTCTACAACCTATCTCCAACCTTCTCTACTCACAGGTCCAAATCAACTAGCTCTGGTACCAAATGAGAGTGTAGAAGAGGGATAGAAGCCTCACACTTTTATTAATAATCAATCAAATCAAATACAATGGTGCAACCTGCAATACTTATAGATATTAGACAACCAATGTACAAACAAACAATATGTTACACAGTGTAACATAATTACATAAGCTTCAAAATACATTCGGGAAGTAGGTACAAACAAATATATTGTTGCAACAATAATGCAATAATAAACCTTCACAAATGCAATAAAACAATATAATGGTTATATAATCATAACCATCCTAATTACAATACATAATTAATATGTTTACCCTAAAAATAAAGACATTAAGAATGGATAGAGGGGGAGAGTATATTTCAAATGATTTCTTAAACTTCTGTAAGGAACACGAGATCAAGAAACAATTCATAGCAAGGTATACACCTCAAAAATATGGTGTAGTTGAGAGGAAGAATAGAACCATTCAAGAAATGGCAAGAAGCATGCTCAAGGTAAGAGGATTGTCCGAAAAATTCTAGGCAGAAGCGGTTGGGACAACATTCTATTTGTTGAATAGATGTTCTACAAGGAATGTGAGGAATGAAATACCTTAAGAAGCATAGAGTGGAAAAAAGCCAAGTGTTGAACACTTGAGATTTTTTGGATGTGTAGCATATGCACATGTGCCAAAGAAAAGAAGATCAAAATGGGATAAAAAGGAGATACATGCATTTTTATTGGATATAATGAGCAATCAAAAGCTTATATATTATATAATCCAGTTACAAATGAATGGATAATCAGTCGAGATGTTCAATTCATTGAGGAAGCATATTGGGAGATGCACAAGAAGTGGAGTAGCCACAAATAAAAACAAATACACCTATTGATGAACTAGAAATGGCAAAGTAAACAATGTACCAAGTTGGACACCCATTTTACAAAGGGTGAATCTTCAAATGGAAGAAACCAACAAAGCATGCAAGGACTAGCAAATGAAGCATCTTCATCATCATCAGACTCATTTCAGCACCAAGGTCAAATGAGGAGTTTTCAAGAGATCTATGAACAATCAAGATATGAATAAAATGAAGATGAAATGATTAATTTTTCTTTATTTTCAGGATCTCGATCCTATTTATTATGAAGAAGCAATTAAGGATCATAAATGGTGTGAAGCAATGGATGAAGAAATGCATGCAATAGAAAAGAATCAAACATGGGAGCTAGTAGATCTTCCTAAAGGAAATGAAGTCATTAGATTAAAGTGGGTTTATAAAACCAAGACTACTCCCAAAGGAAAAATTGAGATACATAAGGAAAGGTTAGTTGTCAAAGGCTATAAACAAAGGTCTAGATGTGATTATAATGAGACATTTTCTCTAGTAGTAAGGTTAGAAACTGTGAGAACAATTATTGCCATAACTTCTCATCACAAATGGAAGGTCCATCAAATGGATGTCAAATCATCTTTCCTGAATGGAGTATTGGAAGAAGAGGTGTATGTGGGACAGCCACCTAGTTATGAAATCTTAGGGCATGAAAGAAAGGTATACAAGCTTAAGAAAGCATTGTATGGACTCAAACAAGCACCAAGAGCTTGGTATAGTAGGATAGATTCCTATCTAATAAGAAATGGATTTAGAAAAATCAGTAGTGAGCCCACACTCTACATCAAAGCAAATAATGGTGAGATTTTAATTTTTGTTTTGTATGTAGATGATTTAATTTTTACTAGAAATGCAAGAAAGGCAATAGATGAATTTAAATCAGCCATGAAGAAGGAATTTGAGATGATTGATTTGGGATTATTGAAGTATTTTCTTGGCATTGAGGTCAAAATAACAAGGCAAGGAATTTTTGTTTCTCAAGAAAAATATGCAAAGGAAATTTTTAAAAGGTTCAGAATGTTGGACAGAAACCAACATCTACACCAGTTGAATTAAGTCTAAAATTAACCAAAAATGATTACAACAACAATGTGGATCCTACAAGATATAAAATTATGGTAGGAAGCTTAATGTATTTAACTACAACAAGACCAGATATAATGTATGCAGTTAGTTTAATTTCTAGATTCATGGAGACACCAAAAGAGACACATTAGCAAACATGCAAGCATATTTTGAGGTATGTGAATGGAACAAGAAATTATGGGATTTTATATGCTACTAATAATGGTTTTCAGTTATTTGGATACACAAATAGTTATTGGGCAAGTATCCTTGATGATAGAAAAAGCACATCTGGATATGTGTTTAATGTTGGATCAGAGCCATTTTATGGGCTTCGAAGAAACAATCAATTGTTTCATTATCTATCTGTTGAAGAAGAGTATATTGCAACAAACTCATTCATTTTCCAGATGATATGGTTAAGAATAATTATCTCATATTTGCACAAAGACAAACAAGGAAGTTCTGTTATTTTATGTGATAATGTCTTCAATTGCATTGTCTAAAAATCTAGTTTTTCATGGAAGAAGCAAGCATATAGTAATTAGATATCATTTCATTTGTGAATTGGTTGAGAAAGGATAAATCGAGCTCAAGTTTTGTAAGTTAGAGTAGCAATTAGCTGACATTTTTACCAAACCTCTATCAAAAGAAAGGTTTGATAATTTAAGAGCAATTCCGGGCATCGTGGATGTCCAGGAATTTAAAATCAGTCCTTGATTTGATTTTTATTCGCTCAAGATTAAGGGGGTGTCAGAATTAATGGTGTTAGGTAATCTTGAACCCCACGAGTATTTAAAATTCTTTGGTTTCCCCCTCTCCTATCCGCCTACCGACAGGATTTATATTTGTGGTTGTTTTATTTTTTTGGTTGTTGTGTTTTGAGTTCCTTTCCAAAGCCACAAGCCATGTGGTGTGTTTTCGACCCTCTTATATGGTTTTGGGTGCCCTAGACGTGAAGGCCCAAATTAGCCGCATTAAGAGTTCCTTCGAGTCCGGTTTTTAGTTGCAGAGAGTCAAAGGATGATCAATGGTCCCATGTGGAGACATGTAGCGGCATTCCACCACTCCTTTCGGTGATGGACTCACGAACTTGAGAGCCGCAGAATATGGCATAATTTATAATAGCATCGGGTTCACATATTTTGTGTCCTTTAATATAAGCGGCATGTGAAGGCTTTTATATATATATATATATATATATATACAACGAAGCATACTGAGAGAGAAATATAGAGATATATACATCAACATATTAAAGACGCAAAGCACAAAAAAACTCATAGAAGAATATATAGCCACGGCTCAAGGAATATAACAAAGAGGGGAATATAGAAAAGAAGAAGAATACATGTGTAGTAGCACTCAGAGAAAAATAAGAAAGACAGAAAGAATATTGAGAGAATAATATAAAAAATGGAATATTGCGTAGATAGATACGTGCTTGATAGCACAAAGCAAGATAAATTTTGTAAGAAAAAGACACAAGAAGAGAAACAAAAGAAAAGACAGGCAACAACTCGAGATTGTAAGAAGTTTTTATAATCGAATATAATAGTTGTATTTTGTGTGTTTTTATGTTTTGGCTATGTCTTTTCCTATGTTGGTTGCGATTGACACCAAATTTTACCAACAATAATTAGTTCTCTCTTTCGTGAACTCCCTCCCACTTCCATCCCATCCGTCACCCACATACTCAATATAACCATTCTTTCCATTGTAGAAATACCTTCCACTTCCACTCCCATACCTTGCAACATCTCTCCACATTTTTTCTATTCACAAATCTCTCCTATCCCTTTGATTGCTTCTATCGCAACCTTCATTTCTCTCGAGCCGGATGAGAGAATTGATCTTCTTCAAACACAATCCAAGTGATGATGACTAACAACATGCTCTACAACGTGGAATTCCACCGTTGAGAGAAACAAATTCCCCACTATAGGCATGGGAAAGTATAAAACCATGTGAAAGTGGGCATTAAATGATGAGCACGCATTAATAATCCGAATGGCAATCCGGTTAAAAGAATAATCTCGATTGAGCTTTTCTGGCATGCCATGTAGCAAATAGGAAGAGGGTTTGGATTCTAATTTAAATGCCCACAAAAAGGATGTTTGCACATTTTGAGGCCAACCATAAGCTCTTTGGATTGTTTGGTGGATCAGGACCAAGACATATTGCTCACCTTTCGAAAATAGAGATTATTAGCAAGGGATGACATTGCATTTTATGATAATAATTAAATATGCCTTTCTAAAAGAAGATGGATAGATAGAAGAGGTATTTAAAAGAAAAATAATATACATCAATAGAAAAAATTAAAATAAAAGGATGAGAAATAAACTATCAAGACTATTGAAAAGACAATTACAAAGAAAATTGACTTTAGAAATACCTATCAACCAAAAATGAAATTTGTGTGTGTAAGAATGATGCTTATATTTCAATTTTTTAAATTGGAGGAGAAAGGTATCTAATTTATTTTCAAGTATTTTATAGTTAAAACACAAAAACTAAAAAAAAAAAAGGTGTAAACAACTGTCCAATTTAAATCGATTCATAACCATAAAAGTGCATATAAATAATGATCAATTTCTGATATCCCTTCAACAAGAGCATTAATGTAGAAATTTCTACAGAAATAGAACTATTATATAGTCCTCTGCAATCTTGCATTCAAGATTCACTTTATAGGTATGTTAGTCATCGTAAATTTCTTATTTTATGTTCTAAAAAAATCGCTGACACCAATATTACATCCAATATGGAATTGACATATTTCAAAATCAAGAAGAAAATTAAAATATGTTTGATCTTGATACGAAACTTGTATTTAAATCTTGTGGTATTTCAAGATATTACTATAATTATCTCCATTGAAGTCCTTGTAATATAATATTTTAGTAAAATTAATGGAAAATCATATAATATGTTTCAAATCATGGCTAGATCCTCAATCACTCCTTGGGCTATGTCACAACATTTTTACGATTATCATTGGTCTGTCATGAATTCAAGATGGCCAACACAGCTTGAATTTGAGTTGTAGGAAAAGTAAAATATAAATTATCTTATAATTAAAATTTCTTGTGTATATTACATTATTTTATTGTATTGGTCTATAAACTCTCAAAATTGTCTACTTTAAAATTCAAAAAACCACAAAATAGTTCTACTTCAATTCTTTTCTTTAAACGATAGAATGATTTCTTAATGAGATAGAACTAATTTACATTTTAGTTGTTGCAAGTGAGGAAAAATTGCACAATTGATAGGAGTGTAACCTAGTTACAACCTCTAATGAATGTAAGCATTAAGAGAGATAAAGGGATTAAATTATTTTTGTATATTTAGAAATTTTCTTGGCTCTCTCCAAACATTGCTAAATTAGGAAGACTAGATACGTGTTTACACTCTTTTTAAGATCAATATAGATTATTATGGAATGTAAAAAAATTAAAAAGGAATGTAAGGTTCAATACTAAGAGTCATTCTAATCAATTAACTTCTAACATTAACCATGCAATATCATAATAACATATTTTGTACTTGTAACTAGTGACAACAAATATACTACTAGATCAAAATACACAAGAGAAGAGTTGTACTTATTTATACATAGCAATGCAAGAGAGAATTGGATGTACGAAATGGGGGTAATGAACATGTAGATGTTTAGATTCGAAAAATGTGACTAGAAACTACTCCGGTATGAAATCGTACAAAAATTATGTGAGCATCTATGTGGTCATGGACCTATTGTACGGTCTTGGACATAGTTGGAATGGGGTTCCGCAACTTTGTTTGCTTTGTGGTCTGGAAATATGTCTCTCTGTTAAACCCTAAGTTTCATACAATCCCAAAACCATATGAAATTAGTTGAATGGGGAAATGCAAATACTCAGCTCCTAGTTTCCTTTTCCCAAATTCGAAGATTGCTAAGAATTCTAGATTATGTAGAAATTTAGATATCTTGATCCTAATATTTCATATTTATGCTTCAACAAAAATGTTCCTTCTACAAACAGCTACATACTATGACATATTATTTGATCATTGATGCATTCTCCCGAACCCAACTTGATATTTATAATGTTTGGGCATCCTCCTATGCACTAAGAACTCACAACATTCCATTAGATGGGAAGAGACATCATTTTAGGCCATTAATAGTCTTTTCTCTTTTACATGGAAGAAATTATCAATATCACTAGACCAATAATTATGGAGTTACAACTTTGCATGAAGCATTGGTTTTACAACTACCTACAATTTATTCTCTTTATCTAGCCATGTTAACGTATGATGTTTTTCTAGATCCATATAAATCATACCTCCCTTTCTTAGAGGATTTCAATCACATAAAAGATTTAGTGTGGGAGGATATATGGAAACAAATTTCCCACCTTCTCCTTGAGGTGCCACTTTAATTTCATTGGTGTCTTATCTTTATGTGAAACCTACCAAATGTCATGTGCTCCTTTGTGTGTCTCTTGAACCATCTACTGCAACTTTATATCCTTATTCAAATTTTCTTGAGAATTCATGACAAAGTCTTCTATTAAAGGTAAGAATTGATATTCTTCTTCTTCTTAAAGCAACGATGGCTTAAATATAGGTGTAAGTTCTCACAACTACTAAGTACATCCTCATTAAGAATGGAAGATCAAAAATGAAGGAGTTTTCTCCAATATTCTCTAGGATGGTGAATGGTTTATAATTTAAAGGTTTGTATTTTCTTAATTGTCTTTAGATTCTCTCCTTTCTCAAGAAAAACCATACCATGTCTCCTACTTTGAATTTGTTCTCTCTCAAATATTGATCATGCGGGAGCTTTGATTACTTGGATTTGTATTTCTCATGTTGTTCTTTTACCTTAATATATATTTTCCTAATCCTCTAATTGAATATTATTGTTCTTTTCACTTGTAAATCTTATGATACTTCTCCTTGTTGTCTTAGTATAAAATTAAGAGGATTATTAGGTAGGTGGCCCGAACATGCTTCAAAAGGTGAGTAGTTGGTGGATGTGTGATGTGCCATGTTGTATGATTGTTGAATGTATGTCAAAGACTCATTGCAAGTCCTCAAAAATGTTTTTTATAACATCTTACTAGTTGTAAAAATTTGATGTTTACAATCTTTGTTTTCCAATCAGTTTGTATATGGAAATTTGTGCTTCGTTGTAGTTATATATCCATCTTATACCACAATGTGGTTAAAAATTCACCGAAAATCTTGATGATTAAACACATAATTTGCAGAATTTGTGATGTAGAGAAGTCCTTAGGGAATAAGTTACTATAGTTGAGTTGTGAGCATCATTTGCTCACAATGAAACCAATAAGTATGTATTATAATAAAAATAGAAAGAAAAACTAGAACTCGCAATGCACTCGTTGACGCTTCTATACCTTACCAACTACTCTAAACCATACACAATATTACTACATATAAAAATGATCTATTTAAATGGACACATGGTAAAACTTGAACAAAGAGCTAAGATAAGTGCTTCCATATTATAATCCCTAAAAATGGACCAAAGTGACTAATATGGTGAT
Source organism: Taxus wallichiana var. yunnanensis (assembly GCA_018340775.1). NCBI lineage: Eukaryota > Viridiplantae > Streptophyta > Pinopsida > Cupressales > Taxaceae > Taxus > Taxus wallichiana. Next base: position 559,269,126 of record CM031234.1, read on the forward strand.
TAGATGCACCTTTGTATGTGATTTGCACCATTATATGCGTATATGATATATACATTCCACCCTAGTGAAAAAGTGAAAATAATATTTTCTTTCAAATAAATAGAATGCACTTCACTCGAGATTATTTATGCTTCCAAATTGCTGAGTTAGTAAATCCTTACACTAATAAAGGGCAAGTTGCAAGTTCTAATTGCAATTCATATAAAAAAATTCAATAAGATAAACACACAAGTGGATGGATGAGTATGTATGCATATATATTTCCATGTGTCTCTATATGTCACTAATACAAAGAGACCCATTTATCCACAATTGTATCCACAAAATTAAGATGTTATGAAACACTTGTGGAATATCCACAATAACCTTATACTTTGGAAAAAGACATTGTGGATGCTATACAATGTTATTATAATTGGTTAAAAATTTACCAATGATCGACATGAGCACACACTTTTTCCACACTTGAAATGGGTTTAAAATTAGACTTCTTTTATTTTTATTTTGTAATTAATTACATTACAAAATAATAGTGGACAATCCACAAGATACCAATCTTTTTACAATTCAAAATTTTTATACTTGAACAACACGTGTGTTCCATAATAGTGACATTTTGTAGAAGGCATAGCGTATGACCTCCTTAAATATTTATTACCTTCAGTTCCATTTTCTCGGCCTTCATTCAAAAATGATAGGCCAAAAGGCACAAACGATGCACGATTATAGGGTTTAAAAATATTTGCATTGATTTGTACATAAATGTAGAAAATATTCACTGCTACGCGTTCACACTTTGGTTGGGAAAACATTGATTCATGTTTTATTGTTTAATTTTGTTATAATTATTTTAGGGTATCTAGAGGAGATTTGAAGAACACAAAACATGAGATGTGGAATTTAAAGGTCATGAAATTGATTGATCCGTGCCACTAAAGGTATGCTTACATGGAAAATGTGTTACATGGGTATGTTTGGAATGGTACTTCCAATTTTCTCTCTTTCCAAATGTCATTGCTATACTAATTGTTTTCATTTTTGTTTTCAACTAAAAATGGATGTCACTAAAGGGACAAAAATGTTTATGACAAATAACAATAGCTTCATATGTTTTCTTAAATTTGGTATCTCAAATTCTCACATGGTCCATTAAGCATGGAAGTGTCATTACACTTAGTTTAACTCTATTATAGGATTAAGTGATATTATTATCTAACGAATTTTTTAAAAATATAATTTGCGGAATTTGTGATGTAGAGAATTCCTTAGGGAATAAGCTACTATGGTTGAGTTGTGAGCATCCTTTTCTCACAATGAAACCAATAAGTATGTATTATAATAAAAATAGAAAGAAAAACTAGAACCCGCAATGTTCTCGTTGTGACGCTTTATACCTTACCAACTACCCTAAACCATACACAATATTACTACATATAAAAATGATCTATTTAAATGGACACATGTTAAAACCCGAATAAAGAGCTAAGATAAGTGCTTCCATATTATAATCCCTAAAAATGGACCGGTGACTAATATGGTGATTAGATGCACCTTTGTATGTGATTTACACCATTATATGCGTATATGATATATACATTCCACTCTAGTGAAAAAGTGAAAAATAATATTTTCTTTCAAATAAATAGAATGCACTTCACCGAGATTATTTATGCTTCCAAACTGTTGAGTTAGTAAATCATTGCCCTAATAAAGGGCAAGTTGCAAGTTCTAATTGCAATTCATATAAAAATTCAATAAGATAAACACACAAGTGGATGGATGAGTATGTATGCATATATATTTCCATGTGTCTCTATATGTCACTAATACAAAGAGACCCGTTTATCCACAATCGCATCCACAAAATTAAGATGTTAGGAAACACTTGTGGAATATCCACAATAACCTTATACTTTGGAAAAGACATTGTGGATGCTATACAATGTTATTATAATTGGTTAAAATTACCAATGATGGACATGAGCACACACTTTTTCCACACTTGAAATGGGTTTAAAATCAAACTTTTATTATTTTTATTTTGTAATTAATTACATTAAAAATAATAGTGGACAATCCACAAGATCCCAATTTTTTAACAATTCAAAATTTTTCTACTAAACAACACATGTGTTCCATAATAGTGAAATTTTGTAGAAGGCATAACATATGACCCCTTAATTATTTATTACCTTGAGTTCCATTTTTCGACCTTAATTAAAAAAATGATAGGCCAAAAGGCAAAAACGATACACGATTATAGGGTTTAAAAATATTTGCATTGATTTGTACATAAATGCGTAAAAATTCACTCACGTTCACACTAGTTGGGAAAACATTGATTCGTGTTTTATTGTTTAAATTTGTTATAATTATTTTAGGGTATCTAGAGGAGATTTGAAGAACACAAAACATGAGATGTAGAATTTGAAGGTTGTGAAATTTAGTTGCTCCATGCAACTAAAGGTATGCTTACATGGCAAATATGTTACTTAGGTATGTTTGGAATGGTATTTCCAATTTTCTCTCTCTTTCCAATTGTCATTGCTATACCTAATTGTTCTCATTTTTGTTTTCAACTAAAAATGGACGTCACTAAAGGGACAACAATGTTTATGGCAAATAACAATAGCTTCATATGTTTTCTTAAATTTGGTATCTCAAATTCTCACATGGTCCATTAAGCATGGAAGCGTTATTACACTTAGTTTAACTCTATTATAGGATTAAGTGATATTATTATCTAGCAACAATTTTTTAAGAGATATATATTAAATTTGAAAATATTAATAAATTATTATTAATTCTATATAAATTACGATCAATTTGAAATAACATATGTATAGTTATATTTTTCTAAAATATATACATATGAATTTAAAATTTAGTTTTCAATCATAATTTTTTTGTATAAAAATTATATACTATATAACAATAAATTTACATAATTATAGAGTGGTGGTTCAATATTTAAATTGTGACACTTGTTACAATAAAAGAATTATGCATTCACAAAATTTCCACTATGTTTTTTAATAAAATGTTTAAAATTGTGAATCCTATTCTTTGAATTCCATCCACAATTTTATTGTGGAAACAAAAAAAATGTGACAAAGCCTGCAGCAAAATTATAGAAATTCCCACATGCTTTGTCACTTTCTATTTACAAATAAATTGTGAAAAAATGTGAATATAATACCCATTAATAATTTTTATAATTTTAATATTATTATAAATTCACAATTATTAAAATTGTAGAAATTCTCACCTACTTTGTCACTTTCTATTCTCAAATAAAATTATAGAAGTATTATGCTACCAAAGTGCTGCGTTGGTAAATTCTTGCACTAATAAAAGGAAGTTGCAAGTTCCAATTACAATTCATATTAAAAAATAAAATAAACGCACACAAGTGGGTAAATAAGTAGATACGTGCATTTACTCCCGTGAGTGGTTGCTTCGTAAAAATAGGCCCACCACAAATGTACCTTTAATTACGCATTTTTCTTATTGCTGGCCATACCTAATGTTTTCAAATTTAATTCATTCACGACATGGGGAAAACGCGTCTATTCAAACTTGAGACTATTTATTTCCATTCAAGTTTAGAGTTCGATGAAACTTCCGTTTCTTCAACAGAATATGATAAAAGAAAAACGTGTCTTGAAAGTTAAAGACTATTTCCCCCTACCTAAGTTGAATACCGATGTTCGATGCAAATTTATTCCTTGCGATAAGGGAAGGTGCCCGATTCACATGGTCCCGCGTTTCTGGTTTCACACTCGAATAATTATTTTTCTCTAGTTTTTCTGCATGCTCGTATTTTAGGCTAGTTGATTGCGGTTTTGGACTATGCAATCTTGTTTGGTCACTTGAGAATGATATTAAAAACTGGTCTACAATTAAAAAATAAATAAATTTCCTTGATGGGTGGCATTCTTTCTTTACAAGATTTTTTAAAAATGGGTTACAATTAATTGGGAGAATCTTGGGTGGTTTCTAGAGGTCATTAGAGGGCTAGGGAAAGGATGCATTTCGTATGTTTTTTTCCGAAAATGTTTTAAGTTGTCTTACAATATGATAAATGGATCATCTACAAACAAATTTGTTATACGTAAGTGTAGAGTTTTGGTTTTCACCCTGAAGGGCCCTCAAGGTTTAAATTTCTAATGTTGTTTGAGTTCCCTTATCTCAATCTTGTTTTTTGGCCATTTCTAAAAGATATAGCAAGTCATCTTTGACAGGTTATTTGGTGTAAAAACAATAATAAAAGCTTGTCAAGATTTGTGTTCACCCAAGAGGGTGTGTGTTGAAATGGATTTGATTAACCCACTTCCTGAAGCCCTAAAATTGATAAGCTCGGGGTTTGAAGTGTTACAACCCTTGAGTTTCCTCAATAAGACTAATGCTTGCTTCTACTATCGAAGAGAAGATCACTTTATTAGAGATTGTCCCATGAGAAATATGTGCAACCCCTCTAGTAATAGTGATACTTCTAAATATAAGATTGCAAGCCCTACTTCAAATCCCTCCTAACCAACTCGCAACACAAACTCTCAACCCAACGTACATGGCTCAATGTCAATTCCCGCCAAAGCATAACACGATTCTTTATGACGAAATTTGACCAAATCTGTGCCAAGAAATCCCTAGCCCTTCTTCCCTTTAAAACTCTAAATCAACTTCTCCGATAACTATCAAGCCCATTCCTCGCCTTCTTCTCCTCCGGCACAAGATAATGCAAGACCTTCATATTATAACATTTTTGTGGGTGATGGTTGGCATGTTGTCCACAAGCATATAGAAGTTATGTCTTCTTGGATTTCTCCAACTATAGATGACCCAAGTACCTCAAATCTTGTGCCTCCGAAAATAATGAGCTCCAAATTAGTTTACAAGATGCTCATATGGTCTTAAGGCATAGATCACGGGGAGTTCATTAGCTACACAGTATCCTAGCACGTTCATTCATATTGAGGTAATTAAAATTGATAAAAGAAAAGTCAATATACTTATAGACATGAGGGGTGAGAGGATTTATTTTATTAATGTTTTGAATCAGGTATTGGGGGTAGTTAGAGAGGTGGGCCAAAGGATAGGGAGGTTTAATTTTAATATAAAACTAAAACATTTTGATAACACCCCAAACTTTTGCAACAACTAACTAATAAAGACTACCACCATAATAGTCTAGAGCCAAGCTTAAGTTTAGAAATGAAACATCAAGATCAAAGCTTAATGGAATGCAAAAGGAAATCTAAATGAATTTAACCATTTAAACTACAAGCATTCCTACTATGTTTAATTGATTACTACAAGAATTGAACCTATGAAGATCAAAAAGCAATCAAAGTGTGTGTTGTTTGTTACTTCATTGAAGGTGAAAGGACCTCTCTAACAATGGCTACAAGGCCATATTAGATATTCCTTTACTAACCAACTTGAAGAAATGGATGCAAATGGGGATGCAAGCTATTCCAACAATGGAGTAAGGCTCATATGTTTTATATGATTAATGTTATTCAAAACATGGTGTAAATTTGAGAGGAAGGAGCTTGGTCCTTTTTATAGGCTTTCCATTTGGGAAAGGCTTGCAACTTGGTGCATGTGGGACTAATGAATAAAGCATAAAGTAACCTTAGGTTAATTAACCATAGCTAGGTGAGTTAGCAAGTGAGTTAATACTTTATGGGAGTTGAGGGTGCTTTAATTAATCAATTAGGATTAATTAATAGGCTAGAATAAGCTTTTAGGCTAATTGGAGGTGTTTGAAGAGGAATTTGATGAGATTAGAAGCATTTGAAAGCGGGATTTAGCCAATAAAAGGGTTTATTGATTAAATACTTGTTAAAAATGTTTAATTAGCTAATTGTTGGTTCGAAGAAGATTATAACTAACGAAGTGTTGTTAATTGGCATTCGGAATGTGATAGAAGCTAGTTAATTAACAAAGTGTCGTTAATTGACCAAATTAGAGGGAAACGTTAGTTAATTAGCATAAATCACTAATTATAATGGAAATGGTGAAATAGAGGATAATGAGTACCACTTTAGCATTAAAATTGCGGAAGCGGATTTTAGGTGTCTACACATTTGAACCCTAGTTTTTAAAACTAAATACCTTAAAATTGTAAAAGGAGTGTGGTCATAAAGTTAAATTATAATATCTTTTTGAATAAGGAAATATCAATTAATATATTCTTAACCAAGAAATAATAAGATGGTAGAAAACTAGGATTGTCTTTTAACACAAATGATATTATTTCACCATCTTAATTATTTGAAGAACTATTGATAAATGATTAAAGCTTAAAATGTATAAGGGAATTGGTAATATGTCTTGAATGGATTTAAACTCTCTTTTGAGAGAAAATACATATTAAGAAAATAATAATTGAGTGATAAATATGATATATTTTCCTTTTGATATATTAAGGTAGAACTAAAAAGGGGTAAATAAAATTGTAATGGAAAAATGGGTACTTAAGGTACATGGAAAAAATAGGGGTATTTTCATTCTAATAATATAACGGGAAGGGGTATTTTCAATTGAATAATTAGAGGTAAAAACTAGCATTAAGGGTATTCTTTAATACTCTTCGAACAAATGTGTTATACCATACTTTTACTAAGTGAACCCCGTGGCATAGACATAGGTCTCGATTGGATATACTTGCAGTATATATAAAGAAAAGAGCCATGCAATCACTCTAACCAACCACTTTTTCACACTTACGGATGACAAGTGAATCGATTGAATTTCCCCGATGAATTGTAAAATCCTTTCATGGAATGTTTGAGGGTTATCCTTTCCTAAAAAAATATAAAGTTAGAAAAATGTCTACTAATCACAACCATAACATTATTCTTCTCTAAAAGGTCGAGATCACTAAAATCAAAAAATTTACACTACATTTCTAGATTAGTTTATTGGAGGAGGGGCAATTTGGGCCTTGTTCATTGGCTCCAAAATTTGATTCTTAATAAAGGCGAGAACCAATTTCACTAGTGAATTTGGGTTACATTTTTGTACATAATAATATCTTTAGTATTTTCTCTTTGTATGCCCCTAACAATAGTTTTTACTACATAATATTTGGCATTTATTCCTTGTATGCCCCCAACGATAGTAGCTCTAGGATCAACTTATGGAACTCGGCCGGTTGAGAAAACATCTCACACAAGTTGAATGGATTATTGGGAAAGATATTAATATGGTAGAATGAACAGTTGATAGATCCTAGGAGACCATTTTTGTATTTCTCAACCTAAAATTGATGTTTAAATCTTATTCCATAATACCTTAGGGGCATATGACCCTCGGGTTGGTAACCTTTATACTTGAATCAAATTTTTGGTTACTTAGTCAAATAATAGATCTCGCACTAAAATAAAATTTGGTAGACTATATAGATTTTACCTCAACCATAGTTTCTCCACTTTCCCTTCACCACACAACTTTTCACTATTGACTTGTCTAACACTCTTTCTTATAACACTCCCAATCATTTTATTAGTTCCTTTATTCGACGATAAGACTATTTCATATGAACTTACTTTCAAGCTCAACGTCTCTCATCCTAAAATCTTGATTGCATGCATGGTCTTTATTCACTTTGGAAATATGTCCTCAAGCCCAAACATGGCCAAAGATGGATCAAATGGTGGTGTTTCATGATTTATAATTATACTATGTTCGTTCAACAATACCAAATATTTAAATATAAGATGAGAAGAAGAAGGGAACCTGGGCTCAACTAAAAAATTCATAAAGAAAATGACAAATTTGATGTGTAAAGCATAAAAAATTATTTGTAAAAATTATTTCTGCTATAGAAATATTTCTTCGTAAACTTGGCATGTATAATGGAAAATGAGCCAAAATCAAATCTCGTTTATGTTGGATCAAAGATGGAAATAAAAATGTTATATTAAAATTTTTATATATCAATCATAAGCACAAAAAAACACACATGTAGAGCTATTTTAGACGTTGACAAAAAGGCAGAATATATTACCAATGGTATCAAGTTGGTGTTGTTTTCTCATTTTCAAAGCTTATTTGAAGATAATCCTCTTAAAGACACTTCCCAATTTGAACTGGATAAAGTTACTCAAAGTTGTATACCTCTCAAAAATTCATATGAAACAAGACAATAGTTGGATTGAATCCTTTCCCTAAAGAGCTTGAAAAGGCTTTGTTTCCATAGTAAAAATAAGATCTTGAATCTTGATGGTATACCTACTAATTTGTTTCAAGCATATTGACCTCTTATCTACAATTATTTATACTAATTCTATATGAAGCTTAAAGTATTGGCTCCATAGGTCAATAAGTTAGTTATGGTCTCATCAAATTAATTCTAAAAGGAAGCAAAAGGACTCTATCTTTGGATGACGTATGATTACTCTCCTGGACACCACTTATACTTCATAACTAAATATTTGGCTTTTAGAATAACATGAGTGTAAAAGATATCATCATACGAGTAACAAACTAGGATTCTTGGAGGTCAATTCATCCTTGATAATATCATTTTAGCATGGGAAATGGATGAGTGTGCTTCATACTGGGGAAAAACACTATTATTATCAAGTTTGATTTTGACAAAGCTTGTGATAGAATCAATTGGTCTTTTGTTTTTAAAATTGATGAAATTTCTTGGGTTTGGAGATCATATTCTCATTTATTTCAAATTACTTTCAACTGAAACCTCTACTCAAATGATGTGAATGGATTTATCATTGGTTCATTTTTGCTTAAAATATCCACCCACAAAGGTTTTCCCTTGCCATTTTCCCAAATGTATTAGTTGATGATGTCGTTGGATACCTACTTGAGGAAATACAAGTAAATGGGGAAACTCAAAGGAATTACTTTTCCTTAAGAGCATTATGTAATCAACTCTCATTTTTTTGATGATACAATTCTCTTCTTACAAAATGAATAACTCAAAGTTAACAATGTTATGAAAGTCCTTTGTACTTATTATAAGGCTTAATGATCCAAGTTATCAATGCATAAAATAGAATTTATTCTTACTTGGTATTAGTAATCCACTTGAATGACTACATAAGTATTGTAAAAAACTTAAATGTGGAGAGATCATGATATTCCTAGGTATCCCTATTAGCATTGTAGATTCTTCGTCCCAAATTTTGGATTGGTTTCTCCATAAATTGAGAAAACATGGATAGCTGAGAATTCAAGTTCTTCTCATTAGTAAGATGTGTTAAAATTGTTAGTCAAATTTTCCTTTCTACTCAATATTTGTATTCCTCCTATTGGATGTCGTCCAAACATTGCTAACTCAAATTGATTCAAAAAGTGGGACGAATTTTATCGAACAAGTGGTGTGAAAGTCTAAAAATGGCTACAATATATTAAACTCTTTTATTGAACCTAAGGATATATGTGGATTGGATACAAGTGATCCTTGGAATCAAGGAAAATTCCTTATATCCAAGTGGATTGTTAGAACTTGCATAACATCAAACCTTGAAATATTCTTCTATGGAATAAAGGGTAGCTTGATTTTGCGCAGGAAATGGGGATAAAGTTGATTTCCATGATCAAATCTTGAATGCCAAATTCTTTAAAATCAAAGGATCTCCACCTTTAGTTAGTTTGCAAAAGGCATGGCAAGAGACCTTTCAACTGCTAACATGGAAGGAATTTTCACTTAAGCATGGAAGGACTTTTCACTTGAGCGTGGAAGGAATTTTCACTTAAGCATGCACTAAAATTCTCTAGCGCTTTAATCTAGTGGAAACAACTAATCACACTAAATGACATTCTAGTTTCTCTAGAAAAGTCCTTATGTGGGTTCAAGTTGTTCAATAAAAGAATTTGTATTTGTAGAGACATTTAGAGCCCATTGATTATGGAATGGTATCCTTAGCTTGCAGTCAAAAACTCCTTTCCACTTTAAAAAGGTAAAATCACAATATTCACTTCAAGTTGACAAGAACTTGTTACTTAAGATGTCTTCTCGATCCCATGTAACTTCGGCAAGGATCAAGCGATGGGAAAATTGAGCAAGATTTGATCAATTCCCTCTTAGAGAAACTTGTTTAAAGATAGTTTCAGAATTACTAATGCATAAATTAGAAATAGGATATTAATCTTCTTGAGTATACATGGACCTAAATTTGTTCCAATATTTGGAAATCCAAAGCAAACTCGAATGCTTAGCTCCTCACTGGAGGGTGATCCAATGCAAGATTCACATAGTGATAGGATTAAGTTCATTCAAAATATAGAGCTAGCTTACATTTTATAGGAATATTAAATCTATTAAACATCCTTTTAGGGATTTTAGAGTAGCTAAGATCATTTGAAATCAAATTTGGTCAAATTTGCTAGCTCTTTTTAACAAAAGGCTTACCTAGAATTTTTTTGCTTGGAATTGGTCTCTCTTACAATATGACATATGAAACATTTAGACAAATTATTTTCACTCAAATCTACAAAATAGATGTTATGCATGTAACTTTTTAACACCACTATTTTTTAGGGAGAAATTATCTATAAACTTTATGTTAATTTCATAATTCAATGTGCTATTTTAAATTAGGGGAATATGTCATGTTATAGGGTAATGAAGATGTTTTCAAACAACTAGGTGAAGTTCAACATCAAATTTCTCAAGTTTCTAAAAATAATGAGTTGTATGACAAATTTAAAGATCTGTAGCCTTTGAAGTTAGACTATATTGCATGATTTTTGTTATTAATCACAATTATGCTTCTAGACGATTTGCGAAGGGGTGTCTACTTGTGTGTGTCTCTTGTACTCTTTCTTTTGACTAGTGCCTTGTAATCTTTTTGCAATTTTAATATAAAAATAAATAAATAGTGTTGTTGAATAAACGGTTGGACTTGTTATGCTATCTTTGCAAGGTTTTACGAAAAAAATCATTATTATCTATCAAATGTAAGTGAATGGTATTGCAGGTGGTAAAGTTGGGAAAGAATTAATAAAAAGTAATTAATTAGATAGATTACTTAACGATCGATAATTAATCGGATAGATTACTTAATTAATCGATAAATTACTTAAGAATAAAATGTAGAATTTAATTTTAACAAATAAATTATTAAATAATAATTATAACAACATATTTTGTTCTTTTATGTTTTTATTTTCTATATTAGGAAAAAAATTACATTCTCTTCACACAAATAACACACAAAATCATTGGACAAAAGGATAAATCACTACCAAAAAAAGTTTAATCTTTCTATTTATAGTCTCTTTTAGATTTTGATTGCAGGTAGATCACGTTTGGAATTTGAGGATTTAATTATCAATACCCTTATTTATTTTACAAATTGGTCTATTAAATATCACTTGTTTCTATAATATTTTTATTACAAGACACACCTTGGTGCATGAACAAGTAAGAAGTAGAGGTAAATAGTTTATCTACAAGAAAGCAAGTGAAATCAAGCCCTAGTGGGTTTCACTTCTTAAAATATTATCAATATAAACTTGTTCGCCAAGGCATTAACTAATTAAAAAATTGAGGTAATTTTCTCTCTAGCATTTTTAAATTTTGGAACAACTTGTTATGTAATGTATAATTTGTTTAATTACATGTTTATTTTACACAAAAAAGTAGCACCACATTTATGCCCTTTTTGTTTCTCAATATTTTCTCAATAGTAAATTGTTATTGCTTCTTTTCTCTGTAATTTTCAATTGTAATAGTATATTATTGAATGTTTTTGAACAAGGAATTATTGATACAATATATGACATTCAATATATTTCTTTGATTCGGGTTTTAACGAGTATATGAGAGGGATGCTATGAATTTTACACAAATTTTCTATTTGTTTCCTTAGGAAAGTGCGCAGTCTAGTTTGAGAACAATAATCGTTAAATTGGAGATCCCTCACCGCCGCCTCCATACCCATGTTTTCTATTGGTTGAGCCAACCTTACTAGGTATGAATGATTTGAAAGATGTGGCGGTAGGAGTACCTAATTCGATGAGCACGAGGTTCTTCTCTCATCGAGTCTCATGATGACATTTATTTTTTCTACAATTAACTTATAAATTTATTACTAAGTTTCTCTTTATCATCAACAAAGAAAACTGCTCCATGAATATATATTGGCATACCCGAGGCTTAGTTTAAAAAATTTTACACATCTTTCAAGATATATTTTACAATTTCTAGGGGACACTATAAAATGTCATGGACAATCACTAATGTGGTACGCAAGACAAAATAATAACACTATAATTAATGTACAAGTCTTTGTTCAAACAAAGATTGAGGCTAGGTTTTATATCTTTAAAATAATAACATTATAATTAATGTACAAGTCTTTGTTCAAACAAAGATTGAAGCTAGGTTTTATATCTTTATAGTTAAAATGTTTAATCTTCGCTACCTCTACGTTCACCTATTTTAATAAATTGAATGAAAATGTGTATTGATTAGGGAAATAAGCCTAAGTCAAATAATTAATCAATCAAGGAAATAAACAAGGTCTCTACGATATTTAATTGCAATAATATGTTTTTAAAATCAATCAACATATTTTTAAAATTAAAAAGTAACATATTTTTAAAATTAAAAATTAATATATTTTTAATCAGGTATTTATGAAGAGTCAAGCTTAACCCAGCCCGAACTCCCTTAAAAGCTTTTGTCGTACAAATCCTGTTTCCATCTTTTTCATCTTCAGTTCCGAGAAAAACCCAGCATTTTCTACAAATATTTTCTCCTTAGTATGCTCATGACGTGTTTCTTCTATACGCACATTTAAACGTGCTATTAACCGCTAGTTCGTCACTAGTGACGTCACTCTAAAAAGCTGTACTCGACTGGACAGTTAAGTTCAATGTACTTAGTTTCCACACGTGTGGGCACGGATGAAATTTCAAATCTTATTTGACTTTTAATTATACTCATATAAGTAGATTTTAAACTTTGAAATCACTAAATTTACTCATATAAATGCATCTTCCACTTGTCTAAAAGTCAAGAAACTCATGGTGCACAATCTAGGCCTATGAGGGGTTAAATTTGACGGCCATTTAGACGTTTTTTTGTGATTTTAGCCGTAAAATACTTGCAATTTTTTTTTAAAACCGTCACACATGACTTGCATATTTAAAATATGACCGTCATTTTTAATATATGTTTATATATAAATTATATTAATATATAATAAATATAGTTTAAAAAATATGAAATAGTCTTGTATATTATTTATTAGTATGATATAAATAACAGTTTTTTTAATTTTTGAAGGGCAGTATTGAAAATTTACCGTCACAGAAAAAATGTTTGACAGGCATAGGTGGCCGTCAAATTTAACCCCTACTACCCATGGACGAATTCTTGCTATGGATAATTGTACTATTATACGAGGTTGTTGTAAAGTCTTATCCTTCTTGAAACCATAAAAATGCTCTCGACTTGAAAAATGGGTTTGTTTTTTTGGGTTGGAGTTATTTGGAACACACCAATGTTTGAGCGTTGCTTACATACCATTTTACTCCAAAGAGGTATCAGTCCACATTTAGTTCTCATGCTTATGTGAATATGTGCGAGGTGACATGGACAAGAAATACAAGTCTATATATGTTCTCTCCAATGCCCTCATTTAATACAAACATGAACATATTTAAGAAAAAGACTTTAGATTTGAAAACACATGACAAATCAATCCTATTGTATATATAATAGTATTTAAATTACTAGGAACACCCAATGATTATCCTTAGTCTCTTTTTTTTCAAAATTTCCTTAGGAGGTGTTCATGTGTGTGTATACACACACACACACACATATACTTTTCAACTTTGAATTAAATACATCCGAATGCACCAACCATCTCAAAGATTTTGAAAAAGATCAATAAAGTTGATATAGAGGAGCTCACCCTTGAAATTTATACTAAAAGACAACAAAAATGGTTTTCTTGTCTTTGGATAAATTATGTTTAAACTTGTGTACGATTTTTGAAACTACCTTGGACTCGACTAAGTATCTAGAGAATTGAATCATACATTAAAAATCCCTTAAAATCACATTATTGATTTTTTTCATAATTGTTGACATAACTTCACATATGATTAAAGAGCCTTTAATGATTTATTATTATGTTCAATTGTAGAATTTGTTATACATCGTAATATGAAAAGCAACAACATTAGATGGAAAAAAACTAAAATATGAAGGTCGTGGATGCGAAATTACAAAAACAAATGCATATGGAAGTAACCATTGTTCTTGTAATTATTTTCATAGTGTGGAAATAAAATTAATTCGAATTAGTCCTATGAATTCTAGTCCCCAGTCTTTATGACCATATAATATTGTTGGTGATGATAAAATTTTGAAAATACACAAATTTTCTTTGACATGTTGAAAGTGAACACTAAAAGTATTGTGTTTCAAATGTACTAAGTGCAACATACTCCTTGCATGATCTCTTCTATAATGAGTGTATTAAAAACACGATCATTGAAAAGTGTTCCAAGATAAATATAAAATAAAATGTCTTGAGTCAAATTATTTTGTAAATGATATTAATTTTCTATATTTATTGTTTAATTATACTAAAAATTATGGATACTTATCAAATGGGTTATGGTACAACATGTGTACGATGGTGTAAAAGGTATTGCCTAGCCATCCACCAAGGTTCTAATCCTAGGAAATACCGATAAATAAAGAATGAGTTTGAGATCATGCCCAACATGAATTTGATAGAATGAAAACCCCTCAATTCTTGACAATTAAACATACAAATTTTGTGCGAAAAAACTTCAAATAATCACATATATTTGTAGTCAAGAATGCCAAGATGTTTATATTGTGTAGAGGAAGTGCTTGGATAGAAAGTATCATTAGTAAACATGTTACAAAGTTGATTATAGATATTAAACTTTTTAAAACCCAAAGCATAAGTAGTGGCTTTAGTCTTCTAATGACACCACGATATTTTGACGGATGGTAACGTCTAAAATGCGGATCCATCGACTGCTTAAGGTCGAAAAGTCTCAAAATCTCTGTTTTCCGAGGAGTCTTTGGGCATCAAAAACACTAAAACAACAAGTAATAACAGAAATGCGGAAACACATTTTAGCATGTATCATAAATCAAAATTCCTCTTATTAAATTTGATTAAATTAAGAATTAAGAATTACGGTGACGTGTCGACTCGGCTTTTACGTTGGCGTCACGAGTTACGGTATAATGTCCGTAGAAAGTGAAGCGGGTGGAGAATCCATTTGATGACAGGGCCGAATTAACGGTTGGGAGTGCCCTAGGCAATAGTTTGAGTGGGCACCCTCAAAAATTTATTTAATATTTTTTTCCATAAAGTAAATAAATAAAATATGTCTATATTTTTGTATTTTTAAATTTACATCATGGTCATAATAAAACAATAATAAAAATATATTATTAAATTATCACGGAATGATGAAAAATATATTGTGGATGGAAAAATTTAATCGTAGGAGATGCTCATAATGCAAAAATACAATATTTTATACAAGGCTTCTTACAAGTCTAATTTAGCCTTATCAAGTAGGTGACATGAACTCTATCCTCAAATAAAGCACCATTTTTTTCCAAAGAAACAAAAATGTTTATGTAGCTCCCATGGTTTTGTGAAGAGTCATATTTGGACTAGGCCTATGGATTCCTCCATAACAAAATAATAGAAATTTTCCCCACAAAATTAAGAATAGAAAATTAAACACTTTTTTCCTTTAATTATACTCACCTCTACTAGATACACCAGCAACATTATAAAAACACATTAACCTTTTTCTAAAACAAATTACACACCTACATAATTTGGAGCTACATCATAGAATGGGTAACAATACCAAAAAAATCATATGTGATATTTTCCTTTACTTGGAAAAACATTACAATTTTTTCTATGTGTATGCGTGAAATTTATGTTACTATACAATAATATCTATAAATGGGTTGTTCAATATTAAGTTTTCAAATAAATTATTTTAAAGTTAAGTTCTAAAATTAACGAACAAAAAGGAAATTTCTAGATTCAGGCTCCCCTTGATGGCTGGCGCCCTAGGCAACTGCCTAGTTTGCCTAAGGCTTAATCCCCTACTGTTTGATGATCAAGTTTGATGCGGCTCGCTCCACTGCGATTGCAAACCTCGATTTCTGACAAACTTTTTAGTGACTGATCGATAGCAAAAACCATATCAATTTCTTTTTAAGAAAGCAAAGCAATTTTTCCCTGCCATTACATGATTTGGCCCTACCTCGGCCTCCGCTAAAGAGGATTTGGGGATGAAGATGGACGAACTCAGGGACTTGAAGGTTGTGGGGAAGGGAGTCACAGGGACTGTGTTTTTAGATGTGATAGGCCTCTAACCTTGAAGGCTATGAGCAAGTCTGTAATGGAGAAGCAAACTGCAAGTCAAAAATGCGTGCATGCTAAGAAAGAAAAAGTAGCGTGCAAAGTGAACATTGAAGGCGGTTAAGTGACAAAGATAGAAGTTCAGAGAAATGGTCGAAGAAACATATAGAATAGAGAAGCGGTAACAAATACTACCTTGGACGGTGTTAAGTTGTAAAGCATGCGACATGTGACATATCTACCACTTGAATGTAATAGATAGTTTGTTTTTAGACCGAACTCAAGGGCTAAATATAAGTCTTATTCAATTAGTGAAGGGCAAGTCCGCACTAGTATACATATCCTTTGAGGGTTTGTTGTAAAAGACATATACATATACACATAGATGCATAAGAGAGAGCAACATGGTATAGACATGTCGAGGAACAAGGACTATTGTAATGATGAGTGGTTGATTATGAGTATCTTAATAGATTTATATAGAGTTACTTATGTTCAACTTTTCGGTAAAGTTGTCGATTTATGAATGTTCTTTTCCTTATTAATAAATTATGCGCATGAATTTCTTTCCCATTTGGCTAAACATGATTGAAGCCATGCAATCTTTCATGCTTTAGGTGAGTTTGCTAGGATTTTTCTTAACACAATAAGCCAACACGAGTGGTGAATCTCAACTAACGTGTTCCAGTGTAAAAGGTTTGTGTGAACGTAGGTAGTGGTTATGTGGTAAACTAGATGTGCAATAGTTGACTATAAATTATAATTTTTACATACAAATTTCCATGGAACTTGTGTATATAAATAGTAACAAGCTTTATATTTTCCCAAATGATATAGATATTTATCAAGTATAATTCAAAAATATATATGGTTTACTATTTTTCACGGTATAATTTTCTATGGATAAAGAACACATGAGCATTGTTTTCTACTTGATGCTTTTCTCATAAGGAACCATGTTGCTCACCTTTGAAAACCTATCCACTTCAAAAAACACTACATTATTTTGGTGCTTTGTCATAGACCAACAATTTAGTCATGTAATCCACGTTGATAGATTCCCATGGCATGGATGGAATTAATAGAGGTTTGTAAAGTCCTATCTTCCTATTCATGGGTTTGATGATGCAACAATGAAATTCAATGAAATCCTAATAGGTCAAAAGGAAACCCCATTGTGAACCTCCTTCCTTCCACAATGGTTGCTCCGCAATCCTCTTATGCGAAAGCCCTAAGCACAAAATCTAACCCTAATCAGGGTGGCGCCCATGAATCTCACTCTAAGGGGCGGCGGCTGCAGGAAGAGGCTCTACAGTGGATTCAAAGGGAGGCGACGCTGCTGGAGACGGTTCTACTTAGTGGGTCGACTCTGTAGATCTGCCCTTTTCTTGGATAAATTTAGCTTTCAGCGCTCCTTCCCAGCCTATTTCCTTGTCTCATGGCGGCGACAATGGGGGAACTAAGACTCCTGGCATGGATACAGATACAGGAAAAAGTGGAGGCGTTCAGGCTCCCTCTGGCGATGGTGGTGCTTCTAAGGCTGCCAGGGTTGACAAGGGTGTCTCTGCCATGAACACATCCTTCAAAGATGCATTGAATGGTAAGAGATCCCCTATGAAACCTGCAAGCATTTCCCCATGTGTTTCATTTGGGGAGGAGGTTATTTCTTCTGAAAAATACTACGAAGAACATGCAGTAATCTGTAGATTTGGAGGTCTCTGGCCCAACCTTCCTACACTTCATGATTGGATCTCCAAACATTGGACTCCGATACTAGTTGGAAGGATAGATTTGTACCGTGTGCTAAAGGTATTTTCATTGTTTCCTTTTCTTCAATAGCTGATAAGAACACCATCGCATCCAAACTCTGGGTCTGTCAGTCTAGATACTTGATTATGAAACCCTGGTTCCCCTCTTTTAACCCGCTCACTGAATCATTTTCATGCAAACCTATATGGATCAGGCTGCCCCATCTACCTCTCCAATTTTGGAGTCAAGAATGCCTTGTTTCTATTGGCAACGCCTTGGGAACTACTCTTTATATAGATTCTCAAACCTCTAATTATACCCATATTACTTATGCCGGAACCCTGGTGGAACTTGATACCGCTAAAAACCTTCCTGCTACCATTGATCTTAGAGTACAAAACAGAACTTGGCCACAACCTTTAGATTATGAAGGCCTACCATTTAGGTGTAGGAGGTGTTTCTGCTTAGGTCACACCTCCACTAACTGTGGGATAGCAAAGCGCCAACATGAGAGACACAACTGGTGGAAAGATGCCCTTCTAGAACACCTTGTTTTTGAAGCCAAAGAGGATCTTGAATCAAATACAGATTCAGAAGTTGATTCGAATCTGTTCCGAAAACCCCTATATTTGAAATTCACGTTGTTGGCAAGAAAGAAAATGCAAATGTTTTATTTGAAGCTAACAATAATGTTGTCCCATCTGGAGCTAACACGACTAAGGAAAAAGATTTATCTAAGGATAACATCTTTGTTGTCCCAGTTGGAGTAAATACAGAAAAGGAAAATACTCCTCCTATTCCATTCAAGGAGGATTCATGTGGAGGTTGGGTAAGCAGTGCGGAAACAAAAATATATATTTCTAAGAATAACAATACTCCACATGGTTGATTTTGTTCTCTTTTATTGTTCAGCTATTCCCTATTGCCTCATATTTCTTTTCGAACAACAACCTATTTCTTTGCTTTGGCGCTATTGTGCCGTTGTAGTTTGGTCGTTGTATATCAACTGTTTTTGTGCTGATAGGGTGATGTTTTCTGGTTCTTTTATGAGTAGATCGTTTTCATTGTTGGGCCTTCTTGCTCTATCCCGATTTTGATCATTTTAGCTATGATATAATTGTTAAATCTGACTTTTGAGCCTTCTTGTACAAGGGTATAGTCCCTTTCAAAAAACTATTTACCTTTAATAATAAAAAAAAGGAAACCCCATTGTTGGTATTGAAAATAAAAGTGGTTGATCAAAATATTTTAATTAAATTACACACACAAACTTAATATTATTAAAAATAATCATACATTTATATACGAATAATGAAAAATAAATAATTATGATTTATGATGAGCTTACATAAATTGAGTTAGTTAAGACAAGAAAGACAATGGGAAAATGATATACTTAGTCGTTTCCAAAACATATGACTGAAGGCAACTATAATAGGATCAAATAATGACTAAAAAATGTACACATAAGAGCTCCAAAAATTCCATCCTCATCATTGATGTGTAGGATGGGTTCATGACAATTGGACTCCTTAAATTATGAATGTGTCTAAAGCAAACTCTTTCGAAATTATGAAAACACTTGAGACAAATTAATCCTTAAGAACATACGTATATTATTTGAATTACTAGGAATACCTTGCGATTATCAAAAAGTCTTTTTAAAAAAAAATCTCATAAGGAGTTTTTCATATATATAATCTTTTCAACTTCACATTAAAGACTTTTAAAAGGACGATCAATTTTAAAATAATTGAAATAGAGCAACAAGAGTGACATAGTGGAGCTTACCCTTGAAAATTATAAATTTATATTAAACCACAACAAATGATGGTTTTGTGGTCCTTGGAGATATTGGGTTTGAATTTGTAAACCTTGAGTACCGCAAAGTGAATTTAATATGTGCACTTAACTTTGTTGTCGAGAATGTAAAGTGCTTTGATAAAAAGTGTGTATACCTAGTAGACATGTTACAAAGTTGATTATATACCTACCTAGATATCTTTTACTTTTCGCAAACCCAAAGAAAATCCCCACTCACGACTTCCTTACTTCTTACGGTCAAAAACGACTCACATGAAGCTGAAACAACACCAATAACACAAATGCAGACACACATTTTACCACGTGTCATAAATCAAAGTTCCTTTTATTATTGATTAAAGTAAGAATTAAGAATTACGGGCCGACCAGCTTTACCGTTCCGTGACGCGTCACGCGCCGATCCCGACTTCCATAATGACGTCACAAGTGACGGACGGTAGTGAGTGCAGAAAGATAACGGGTAGAAAATCTATTTGAAGATCTTTCACTGCAGGTGCAAAGCCTAATTTCTACAACAAAAGCTTTTAGCGACAGATCGATAGTAAAAATAGTATCAACAAAATTTTAAGAAAGCAAAGCGGATCTGCTGTGCGATTGCAGGAAGAGCAATTAAAGACGTTTGCCGGTGCTCGATGCGACTACATTTGAGCGAAGGACCTGCCTCGCCCTCCCCTCAACAAGATGATTTGGGGATGAAGATGGACGAACTCAGGGCCTTGAAGGTGGTGGGTAAGGGAGCCATGGGGACCGTGTTTTTGGTGGAGAAACCAGGGTGTGATAGGCCTCTGGCATTGAAGGCTATGAGTAAATCTGTGATGGAGAAGCGAAGTGGCAGGTTGAAGGGAGCGCGGACGGAAAAAGAGATTTTGAGGAGTCTTCGACACCCGTTTTTGCCTAATTTGGTTGGGCATGTGGAGACTGATAAAATGGTGGGGTGGGTTGTGGATTACTGCCCTGGCGGTGATTTGAATGCTCTCAGGCGTATTCAGCCGGATAGAACATTTCCAGAGTGCATCATTCGGTACGTCTTTCTTGCTTCGTTTGTTACAGACTCAGCTTATTTCCATACTCTTCATCACATATCGAGCAACTGTTTCGTTTTTTCGATATTGGGAGTTATTTTACGGTTTTGGGTTTCTCTATGTTTCTTGTTTCATATTAAAAACCACCGCGTTGCTGAATAAAAACAGTTGTTTTATGTGTTGTGTGGCACTGGCAGGTTCTATGCCGCGGAGATTGTATTGGCGTTGGAACACCTCCACGAGTTGGGCGTGGTGTACAGAGACCTGAAGCCAGAGAATATTCTCGTGCAAGCGGACGGTCACATTATGCTCACTGATTTCGACCTCTCCACCAGGCTTCCACCGCGTACGGCGCAATCGTCCAACGCAGCACAAGACAGTGGGCCCCGTACCCAAAGACGTTCTGCCACGTTTGCTTTAATGACGTCGTGGATGACCTCACTTCGATCTATTCGCGTTTCGCCCGTGAACCGGAAAGGCGGCGGCACCACTCCGTCGTCGGGGAGATCGAACTCGTTTGTTGGGACGGAGGAGTACGTGGCGCCGGAGATGTTGAAAGGCGACGGGCACGACTTCGCCGTCGACTGGTGGGCCATGGGTGTTTTGCTCTACGAGATGCTCTGCGGCAAAACGCCGTTCATGGGGAGTAACCGGCAGGAGACCTTCTATAGAATCCTGGTCACGCATCCCCAATTCACAGGACCGTGGACTCCATTACACGATCTCATCGACAGATTACTCGTAAAAGATCCTCACAACAGGTTGGGCTCAGCTGAAGAAATTAAAAGACAAGCTTTCTTCAAAGGGCTCGATTGGGAATCCATTGAGACTGTGTCGAGGGCGCCTTTTGTTCCGTCACCCGTGTCTTTGGACGACCTGAGTTTCATGCAAAGTATAGACGTGGAAGAATATCTTGATCGCAATCAGATACGTTCCAAGGACGTGAAGAAGCAGATGAGAGGCGGGTGTAAATCTGAAACCAGAAAAGTAGTAACCGACGCTTTTTCCATGTTTTAAATACCCGCCCCGTCTTCAAAATGATGACGGCGCCAACACAGGCTCTGTAACCAAGGCAAAACCAGACTTGTTTTTCTGATTCACGTCACAGATTGGGCTGTATTTCTTCCAATACATTACCTTTGACCACTCTTTGGGTTTACGCGCATTTTCCCAATTGCGCATAACTATAGTGTGGTGTAATATAAAATTCTGAGTGAAGCTTGCCACCGATAAATCTTACATTGAGCAGTATATATCGAGCCTTCAGTATATGTTGCATGTAAATTGTGGGATTTAAACATATGATCTGAGCTGGACCTAAAACAATGACCAAGGCCGAGCAAACAAATCCTAGAAACTTTCGTAAATCTCGCGTCACTATATATATATATAAAACTAGCAATGACACATTTAAGAGCTGCCATTATAATGCCCAACGGTTATACTAAATTTTGTAACAATTTGTTTATTTATCATGAAAATGTGACAACGAAGAACTCTCAATATTACACATATTAATATCAAGAGGGTTAGTTTGACCATTTAATAATCTTGCATGTCACTCTAGCACAAACAATAACACACCCACAAAATCATTTGTCAAAATAATCTTAACTCCTATATTTAGGGGCACGATTCATTTTATACAAGCAACACTCATACCATTAAAGTACTTAAAACCCTCATCCACTAAATCTATATGCTTGTATTGATCCAAAAATAGGTGTTTTAAACCAAATTAATCATTTTCTCCATTTTTTTAATATTTTGATACTTTTCTCAAATTTTCCTCTTTTATGATACAAATTGGCTTGATTGATACCAAACTTGATTCAAAATTGCTAGTTCATGTAAATGCTTATCAATTCACCAATTTTGGATCATACCAAACTTGTTTTTCTCAATTTCCCGTAAATACGTAAAAATTGGCTTACATATTAGAAATTAGATTAATACCGATTAAAACCAACAAGTAATTGAATACAAACAAATAAATTTAAGCAAAAAATTTATAACTGAAAATTTCCAACTTGGATACGTCTCTACGGGTATGCCAAAGTACAAAACAATTGATTAAAATGATCCAAAATACTTTCTTACATCAAAATCTATCCCAATTAGGGGCTCTCAATATGCAAATAATCTCTCTCTATGAGCTCTTTGGTTCATAATCTCCACCTAACACAAATTTCCTATATTTTTCGGCTCTTCTCCTTGACAAAGGGGCTAAAGACATTAAAAAGGTTAAAAATTCCTTTAAGAAATTCTCATTCATATACAAATAACCTCCTCTTTTATTATTATTATTTTAGACTTCATGGTTGAATGGCTAAGAAATTATCCATTTTGCATTGGAACAAGGGTTTAAATCCCCTTTGAAATGCCTTTATTTTGCTAACTTAATTCGATAATAAGGAATAAACACAAAATGTTTTTTTTTGGCCACCAAAAGTGGCGTATCATGGTTTTAAGACCCAAAAATGGGTCATGGGAGGTTGTAGGGTTAAATTCTATGCCTCATGCTATGTTTTTATAAGCCTTTGACGTATTTGATAGGTGTTTTATCCCACATTGATGGAAAATAATAAAAAACAATTCTTTAAGTAAAATTATTTGTCCCTTGTGAAGTGGTCAAAGGACCATCTATGTGTTTGACTTGGCTTTCAATTAGCCTTGGTTGTTGGGTGCTTGACACTTGGCTAAGCAATTGAAAGTTGTGTGTTGGAAAATGCATGACTTGGGTAGTTGGCATGGAGGCTTGCTAGAATGCCACGTCATGGCTTGAACTCTCTCTACATGTCCTTGACACTAGAATTCTGTAAATACATGGAAGTTTAATCCTACATTGGTTATGGGAAGGCACGGTGAAGGGTTTATATAGAAATTCATTTCTAATGTATTGTGAAGAAAGGAAACAAAGTCCCCCTCCTTATTAAATAGTGGACCATACTAGTTGATGAGCCCCCAATTCAAAAATAACATAGGCCTCACACTTGATTTTCGAAGATCGAGGCCAAAAATTAAATCAACGCATTTGCATCCTCTCTCCACCACGTGTCACTACGACCGGTCCACATGTCGGGCCCTAATTGGTCTACCTCTATTGGTCTAGCCAATATGATGACATCATCTTTGTACCCATGTATATTTTTTCCTATTTGGCTTTAACTCAACAGGCCATAACTTTTACATGTTAATTCGGTTTGACCTCGTTGAAAATACGTTAGAAGGAGCTTGATCGGATATTTTTTTGTGTGAATAGTTCAAATAAATTACAGACCATATGAAATATTTTAATGTGGGTATCCTCTGGATCACTCCTCCCCACTGAAAAGCTTTTGGACCACCAAAAGTCTATTTTACTTAGAAATTAAATGAATGTACAACTCCTTAAATTTTTAGTTTCCTCTCTCTTTTATCATGAATAACATCTTCCTACAACTTGTCAAGATATTCAATAGCAAAAAGCATCAATAGAAATAAATTGAACATTCTCACCTTGATCCATGATCATAGGAGGCTCATATAGTTTTAAGTTTTCATGGAGTACCTCTACATATATACAAATACTTTGTTTCTCATCTCTTGGAGATTGACTACCCCAAAGCTGGAACCGTAAACCTAGGTGATAAAGAGAGTTAATGACTTCCTCCCATCTATACCAACTAACCTTCTTTCACTCTTAGTGTTTTGGGATTCTACTTGGTGGATTCTCTTAGGCTTTGCATTTCTCGTAGGTTAGCATGAAGCTCTCTAGTTAAGAGATGTTGTTTATATTCTCCTTGTATTCATTATTCTCAATAAGGGTAGAAAATTACATTGTATAATAAGTGGTGTTATAATAATTACCACTTATATAATTTTCCATTTTACGGTCTTACAATCAAATATTTTTTCTTGACTCATTCGATGGATGCTCCTATTTAGGTTACTCGCTCTTGATGGTATCTTCTTTGGATACATGGGATTCTTCATGGGCTACCTCTTAGAGTGTTGGTGCTTGCACAAATTTCTTCTTTCCGAGTATTTGGACGAAGTTTTGGATAAATATTCCAAATTTTATCAACCCAATGACTACTCATATTACAATGAGAACAATAATTCTTGTGAATTTTCTTAGACAATGATACTTTTTTACATTCTCCACATTTTGACTTGGAAAGTGGTCTCTATAACTTGCATCCTTCTTAAATGAAGCGTGTTTCCTTTGTATGAAATTTCTCTTCCAACACATGGCCACACAATGGTTATTCATTCCATAAAAAGAACATGAATATGTATACCATTTTTTTGTGTTTCAAGGTCATTCTTCTCATGATTGAAATAAACATTTGAATATTTATATTTTCCATACCCTTTTGGACTTCCATTTATGCAAGTCGATGGGGGAAAATATGTTACCTCCTCCTTTGGGATGTTCATCTCTCTTTGGATATGCTTTACATTCTTTTTGGATGCTTTTCCCATGATTGAGAGGTTACCCCTTTCTTGATTCCATCTTGCATTCACTATCACCATCCTTATGAGAGGCCTTCCCATTATTCATAGAAACAATTTCCTCATTAGTTTGGACACAAAAATTCGTTTCATTGCCTTGCATGGGATGATTTTTTAGATTTAGTTGTTTTGGCTCTTTTAATTTATATTTTTTTCTTACTTTAGTTATCTTGGAGCATTCTCCAACTTCTCCTTTACCACTACCATATCTCAAACCTACATAACAAGGTATTTCCTCAAAATGTATGGGATTAGTCATTCCCTGACCATTAATGCCAAATCCTTTCCATCAAAACCCATCTTGGTTATCAACTTAGAGACAATACCTCGAGTATACTTCTCAAATTCACCAAAATAAGAATCTTCATCTTGATGGGAAGAAAAAGAACACAATGAATTACTTACAATGCATACCACATGAATGTTTTGTGCATTTGTGGTAGGGGCTATCTCCTTTACATGGTAGAATCTTCTTTCTCCTCCACTCCACAATTATGAAACTTTTCCGAAATCTCTTCTTTGGATTGCAATGAGCAAGTTGCAACTCCTCGACGATTTCCATAATAAATTCTTCATGAGACATCAACTGATTTATAAGCTTGTGTTTCTCATTATTTAAGAGTTTCCACATTTTTCTTAATTCATAGTTTTCCTCTTGAATATGTTGGTTTGTGCTTTCAAGCTCTTGAAGCCTTTTATCTTCAGAGCTTTGCCCATGGTTGTACTTTTGCAACCAAGAAACTTGCACTTCCCAAACTATAAATTGAACTAATGAAATAATATAAGGTGGTAAGGTGTTAGAAACGCTTTAGAAAACTAGCCCGATTCCAAACTTGATCCGAAAATGGGCATTTAAAATCAAATTAGTCATTTTCTCCATTTTTGAATATTTTAATAATTTCTCAATTTTCTATCTTTTACATTGAAAATTGGCTTGATTGATACCAAGCTTAATCCAAAATTGTTAGTTTATGCAAATTCTCACTAACTCACTAATTTCATATATCAAATTTGTTTTTCTCAATTTTCCATAAATTCTCATAAATATGTAAAAAATTGTCTTAACTATTAAAGATCAAATTAATATTAATAAAAAAATAGAAAATAAATGATTAAAAAAGAGGAATTTACACTACAAATTGATAACGAAGTTCATATAATTTTGACTACGTCTTTGATTATACCAAAGTACAACCCGATTGATAAAAAAATATGCAAAATACTTTCTTGTATCAAAATATTTCCCAATAAGATACTCTCAATATGCAAATATTAATATCCATCTCTAGGAAATATTAGGTTCATAATCTCTACTTGGCACACATTTCCCACATTTACCTTCTCTTATCCCTTTATATAGGGACTAAATACATTAAAAGGGTTAAAAATTCCATAAACATTTCCCGTTCATATATAATTAATCACTTAATTCGGAGACAAATGGATAAGCCATTATCCATTTTACATTATAATAGGTTCAAATACCTTGTTTTTTGGCTAGCGTAACTCAAGAATGGCTCATGGGAGGTTGTAGGGTCAAATCCTACACCTCATGCTATGCTTTTGATAAGCCTTTGGTGATTTTGATAGGTGTTTCATCCCATACTAATGGGAAATGATACATGATTCACCATGCTATGATTCTTACTTTCGACATGACTTTGACTACAACTTCTTTAGTCCTTTATAGTCATGTCTTTCTTGTATCATGCATATTATTGAATTTCATCTAAATAGCATAAAGGGGGAAATGCGAGACACAAAATTATGCACTTTTTACTATTACATTATGCCTTTGATGTGTTGATATATACATGATTCCTAACTCGAGAAAATCGGACACTAGTGACACCTCTCATAGTCCTATTGATTTTGGTTGTGACATTTGTTGGAAATATCTAATCTTGTTCTAGAAAAGTTTAAACTTTATGGAATTCAACTTTATGTAAAAGATATTCACATTTATTGTGAATATTAACTCCTCAAAATAAAAAGATATTGTATATAATATTTAGAAAATATCAAGAGATATTATATATATCTAGAAATATATGGGAATATCTATAAAATATCCAAAAGATCAATAATATCTAATATAAGATATTATGAGATATTATGAGATATTTTCTAAGGTAGAAGGTTGGAAAACTTCTATAAATAAGAGGTTTCATTTTGTAATTCAAAAAGCAAGAAAAGCAAGAGAAGGCACCGAAGTGCTCTGGAGTATTTTTAATACAAAGCCTTGTTTTTATATTTCTCTTGTGAGTTTGTGTGTGTTCATAATATTGTTTCTATTTGCAACACACACCCTCTAGGTTAGGAGTTAGATATAATTCCTTCAAATTGGTATCAGAGCTAGGTTGAGCTTAAGTTATAAGTTTTTATTTCACTCTATTAGTCTAGTTCAAAATGGCGGGTATGAGCAGTAGCCTCACTCAAGCCCACATCCCCATATTCAATGGGAAGAACTACGATTATTGGAGCATAAAAATGAGGACCTTATTTTGTTCACTAGATGTGTGGGAGCTAGTTGAGAATGGGTTTCCAGAACCTGCAGATTTTCAAGCATTTCAAGCACTAGCACAAGCAGATAAGGATTTGTTGAAGGAGAACAAGCAGAAGGATGCAAAAGCCTTGTTTCAAATTCAACAAGCAATGGACGAGTCCATATTTCTACGTGTTGCAGCAGCAACTAGATCAAAGCAAGCATGGGAAAGTCTTCAAACAAATTATCAAGGTACTAGTAAAGTAAAAGTTACAAAATTACAAAATCTTAGAAGAGATTTTGAGAATATTTGCATGAAAGACTTAGATTCAGTAGATTTATTTTTCACCCACGTGATGAGTGTAGTAAATCAAATTAGGTCTCATGGTGAGACTTTAGAGGATCAAAGGATTGTAGAGAAAATACTCAGAAGTCTTCCTAGCAAGTTTGATGTGATTGTTGTTGCAATAGAAGAATCAAAAAATTTAACCCAAATGTCTGTAGACGAATTAATGGGATCTTTAATATCCCATGAGCAAAGATTGAATAGATCAGGTAGCTCATCTCTTGAGCAAGCCTTCAAATCACAAGTTTCAATTGGCGGTAATAGAGCAAGAGGAAGATCGAGCTTCAACAAAGGCAGAGGAAGAGATTTCCAAAGAGGATTTGGAAGAGCAAACACATCTTATGAAGGAGGAAGAACAAATTCAAATTTCTACACTACAAGTGCTAGAGGCCGAGGAAACAACCAGAATCATACTTATGGTCAAAGGTATGACAAGTCACATGTTCAATGCCATTACTGTAAAAGGTATGGACACTATGCCAATGAATGCAAGAAGAAACATTTTGATATGAGTAGACAGAATGCACATTTTTCTGAAGAAAATCAGTCTGAAAGTTATAACAATGGTTCAATGTTTATTACATGCAATGTTGCTCAAGATAGTACAAAGGATATTTGGTTTCTAGATAGTGGATGTAGTAATCATATGACTGGATGTAAGGAGATGTTTGCAAACATAGATGAGTCAATTACATCTGAAGTTAAGTTAGGAAATGATAATAAAGTTGTAGTAATGGGAAAAGGAACCATAAATATTGAAACAAAGAAAGGTGAGAACAAACACATTCCAGATGTGTATTATGTTCCTGGTTTGAAACATAATCTAATGAGTATTGGGTAGCTAGTGCAGAAGGGATATAAAGTCTATTTTGAAGATGATGCATGTGTTATTCTAGATAGAAATCCAAGTAACAAATTGATTGCAAAGGTTGAGATGACAAGAAACAAAATGTTTCCATTAAGAATTCAACATGATTTTTCATCTAAAGAGCTTTCTTCACTAGCATTTAAAGTTTCTTTAAAAGATCAGACTTGGTTGTGGCATTTGAGATTTGGACACTTAAGTTTTGGTGGTTTAGATTTATTACAAAAGAAGCATATGGTGAAGGGTTTGCCTTTGATGGAGCAACCAAAGAATCCTTGTGAAAGTTGTATTCTAGGAAAGCAACACAGGGGAAAACTTTCTGTTGGAAAGTCATATAGAGCTAGATCTCTTCTTGAGATTGTCCATTCAGATCTATGTGGACCTATGCAAACACCATCAATTGGAGGGAGCATGTATTTTCTAACTTTTATAGATGATTTGAGTAGAAAAACTTGGGTTTATTTCTTGAAACATAATTCAGAAGCCTTTAGTGTGTTCAAAGAGTTTAAGGCCATGGTTGAAAAGTAGAGCGGTTACTCTATAAAGGTGTTAAGATCAGATAGAGGAGGAGAGTATGTTTCAAATGAGTTTTTAAATTTTTGTAAATTTCATGGGATTAAGAAGCAATTTACAACAAGGTACACACCTCAACAGAATGGTGTAGCAGAAAGAAATAATAGAACAATTATGTTTACCAAATGAGTATTGTGTTGAAAGCGGTAGCTTGTGCGGTTTACATCTTGAACCGATGTCCAACAAAAATTGTGAAGGATAAAGTTCCTCAAGAAGTATGGAGTGGAAAGAAACACAATGTATCACATTTAAGAGTTTTTGGATGTGTAGCTTATGCACATATTCCAAATGAGAGGAGAAAGAAATTGGATGATAAAGGAGAGAGATGTATTTTTGTAGGTTATAGTGAGAAATCAAAAGCCTATAAATTGTATAACCCCATCACAAAGAATTCTATTATTAGTAGAGATGTTCGAGTTCATTGAAGAATAAACATGGGATGGAAGTGTTGATAAGCTAACAAATATCACTACAGGAATACCTCATCATCAGAATGAGTTTGATGAAAATATCACACAAAATGTTCATCTAGCACCTCAAGGGATCAGTGCAGTGATGTCTTCTTCAAATAGCACTCCAGTTTCAAGAAGCATCACAAGAGGTATCTCAAGTGGATCGTCATCCCCTCCAGCAAATTTACATCCTCATGAAACATTAGAGCATGAAGGCAATTCTTCAAATTCAAAGTCTCACAGTAGTGACATATCAGATCCAACATTGGCAACACAAAGGTCTCACTATAGGGACACCCTAGGGAAGACAAGAAGCTTAAGGGAGATTTATGAACAAACTCAAGGTGATGAGAATGTTGATTTATATTCTGATTTTGCATTATTTTCTCATGATGATCCTATATATTTTGAAGATGCATTTGAAAATGAAAAATGGGTAAAAGCTATGGATGAAGAAATTGATTCTATTGAAAAGAATCATACATGGGATCTTGTGAGCCTTCCAGAAGGAAAGAGTGTAATTGGCGTGAAATGGGTCTACAAGAAAAAATTCAATGCAGATGGAAATGTTGAAAAATATAAAGCCAGGTTAGTTGCAAAGGGTTTCTCACAACAACCCGGAATTGATTATAATGAGACTTTTGCTCCAGTAGCTCGACTAGACACTGTCAGAACTGTTTTAGCATTAGCAACTCAAAATAATTGGAAAGTCTATCAAATGGATGTCAAGTCTACATTTTTGAATGGCATACTAGAAGAAGAAGTTTATGTTTTACAACCTCCTGGATATGAAATTGTAGGTCAAGAACACAAGGTCTGTAGATTGAAAAAAGCCTTGTATGGTCTGAAACAAGCTCCAAGAGCATGGTATAGTAGGATTGATTCATATTTTTTGAAAAATGGATTTAGAAAAAGTGATAGTGAACCAACACTATACATCAAAATGAATGATCAAGAACAAATTCTAATTGTATGCCTATATGTTGATGATCTAATATTCACAGGAGATTTGTCAATTGACTTGTTTAAGACAACAATGAAGAAAGAATTTGAAATGACAGATTTGGGTCTAATGAAGTTTTTTCTTGGCATAGAAGTCAGTCAATCAGAAAATGGAATTTTTATATGTCAATCAAAATATTCCAATGATATTTTGAAAAGGTTCCGGATGATGAATTGCAATCCAGTATCAACACCAGTTGCCATAGGATTGAAGCTAAGAAAAGATGATAAAGGTTGTGATATTGATCCAACTATATACAAAAGACTTGTTGGTAGTCTAATGTACTTGACTGCTACAAGGCCTGATATCATGTATGGTGTAAGTCTTATTTCCAGGTTTATGGAATCCCCAAAGGATTCTCATTGGCAAGCTGGAAAAAGAATTTTAAGATATGTTAGTGGAACAAAAGCTTTTGGTATTTTATATACAACTTCTAATATTTTCAAGTTAGTTGGTTACACAGACAGTGACTGTGCAGGAAGCATAGATGACAGAAAGAGCACATCGGCTATGTTTTCCATTTTGGTTCAGGAGCAGTTTCATGGGCTTCTAAGAAACAACCTATTGTCACTCTCTCTTCGGCAGAAGCAGAATATGTGGCAGCCATAACAACAACATGTCAAGCAATATGGATGAGAAGAGTATTATCAGATCTAAAGCAAGAACAAGAAGGATCAACAAAGATATTTTGTGATAACAATTCAGCAATTGCATTATCAAAGAATCATGTTTTTCACAAAAGGAGCAAGCATATTGATACAAGATATCATTTTATCAGAGAGCTAGTCAACAATGGACAAATATTTTTAGAGTTTAGCAGGTCTGCAGAACAATATGCTGATATCTTCACCAAACCATTACCAAAGGACACATTTGAGCATATGAGAGATTGCTTAGGCATCATAGGTCCGTATTGCTCCAACAATACATGAAGAATCAAGATTAGGAGGGAGTGTTGGAAATATCTAATCTTGTTCTAGATAAAGTTTAAACTTTATGGAATTCAACTTTATGTAAAAGATATTCACATTTATTGTGAATATTAACTCCTCCAAAATATCAAAAGATATTGTATATAATATCTAGAAAATATCAAGAGATATTATATATATCTAGAAATATCTGGGAATATCTATAAAATATCCAAAAGATCAATAATATCTAATATAAGATATTATGAGATATTATGAGATATTTTCTAAGGTAGAAGGTTGGAAAACTTCTATAAATAAGAGGTTTCATTTTGTAATTCAAAAAGCAAGAAAAGCAAGAGAAGGCACCGAAGTGCTCTGGAGTATTTTTAATACAAAGCCTTGTTTTTATATTTCTCTTGTGAGTTTGTGTGTGTTCATAATATTGTTTCTATTTGCAGCACACACCCTCTAGGTTAGGAGTTAGATATAATTCCTTCAACATTGTATTATACTTTATAGATTTATGATTTCTTGTCATGTCATAGGGATCTCTATCTCTGTCTTGGGTCTAATTTATGTTTCATGTCATAGGGAAAATAGTACCCACTAAGGAAACTAGTTCTTGGGCATTAGAGTCCCTTCCTAGCGTTTTTGTCCAATCTTACTTATATTTCAAATTATACATTGGCACTTGATTTTGGGTCTTTTCTAATTCTTATTTCATATTTGGGGATCAAATTTTGGTGTCGTAATTGTATAAATTCAAACAAAGGATTCATATATACAAAACTTACTAACTATACTAAAGTGGTAACTAGGTCATTGTTTTCTATCTACTATTTAGGAAAAAGGAGCACTTGAGGACTACATCTGGGCTACTTTATTCATTGCATATGAAGGGAAAATTTGAATTCCATCACACACATTATCTTGGGGGTAAAGTAGTTGTAGATTTCTCTCTTGGTGCAACTTGCACAATGACAACCTAGCTTAAGGGACATGATTCTATCTCATGTTAGAGTAGGTATTTACCTTAGCTCATGTTCACCTAGGTACTTTCTTTACCTTTATTGTATTTATCCTCACTCACTTATGTGTGTGGATATTTATTTTATCTTATTTAGATATTAGGAGATATTATCTAGTTGTTAGGTATAGTTCTTTCCTTGATCCATGGTATTGAGTAGTTCTTTCCTTGATCTATAGTATTGACTAGATCCTTGATGTCTAGTTCTCTCCTAAATCTATGGTATTGACTAGTTATTTCCTTGATTTATGGCTTGATCTACGACCTTGACTGGTTCTTAGATTGTTATTCCTTGCATATTTAAGCAAGGCCCATTCTCAATGTATTGCATTGAGTTCCATAATAATATATGATATTGTTTCTCATTTGTTTGCAAAGGTTTTATGTAAAGTTATTCTGGCAATTTGCTTTCATCTTATTGATCGTGGTGTTTCATTAGCATCTGTGTTCTTGGCTTGATACGATTTGGTTATCGTTCCTTTCATCTCACACACACACTAGAACTACATTGAGTCTGAAATGTAGTGTAACACTTGGTGAAAATCACATTGGGGTGACCTTTTAGGTTAGTCCGACTCAACCATATTCATCCTTTGTTTAATGTAGTGTGTCCTTGAGTCTTTTGGTAGGTAGATAGGGTATTTTTGCACGTATAAGTGCAACAGGAGAACCCTAAAGTGAAGTAGATGCAACACATAACAAAATGAAAGTAACACTATTAGACACCTGAAAGAACTAGATATGCACTCTTCACCGGGACACTAGTGCCCATATGGAGACACTAATACATGTGTAGATCACTGTCTCCTAGATGAAGCATGCACAATCTAGATTGAGCTTGTTCCACCATCACTCATTTTCATTTATTACTGAATAACCAAATACTAGCTAAGCCACTTCCATCCTCTTGTTTCTTGTATTTGTTTGTCATCGCATGTTTATATTTATGTATTTATGATATATCGATTTATCACTAGTTATCGATGAAGATTTAATTTTTTTTAAATCAATGACATGGGAACTTTATATACATAAACCACATGGCCTTACATTGGTTAGAACAACCATCAATATTGGAAACATAGAATGACCAAGATTAACATGCACTGCAATTTTCGAGTCCATGCACTTTCACTCTTGTAGATCTATCATCTTTCCAACGTTCACCTTTAAATGTTATTCTAGAATGGAAAACATCCCATTTTTCTAAGTACAAAAAAAGGAAGAAAATCATCTTTGTTTCTTTATAGTTGAAACACCTTGTCCACCTGTAAATTTGTTGGGCCTAACCGCACATAGTTCGACTTGCTTTGCTTGAGATATTGCAATTTACGACTACTTGTATGCTCTGGAATTTCCCCCTTCATTTTTGGAATTTAAATAAATCCTTTTCTTTTGTTTGAACTGTTAAACACATTGTTATTCTTGTGTTTGACTAGGAAACTTCAATCGATTAGATTCAAAAAAGAGAGCGCCACTATGCAAATCCTAAGAATGAGGATCCACAGACAAATTGTGTTTTGGTTGTTGAGGCGCATGCAATCATATTCATGCTCTCAAATGTCTTCCTCTGCTTTACAAAATCTAGATATTATATCTTTACATTTCATTTACACCTAGATATTTGATAGATGAAAAAATAAACACCTCTATTTTAGCATTTTGCAAGAAAGGATGGAGGGTGCAAAATTACTTTCATGTGCTTTTAATTATGTCAAACAATCAACAATTTTTTTATTTGCACTCTTTTTGCTAGACTTTGGCATGTTATAGTTATATGGTTTTGACTCAATCATACACTTTATTTTTGTTGATTGAACTTCTACTCGTAATTTTCAATTTGGATACAAAATTATTTTGCGTAAATGACAATGCCATGATAAAATTTTTCCCTATACCACCTCTTTTGTATATGTATCTCTGTTTAGTTTTTGTACATGATTCCTTGACTCTCGTTCGGTCCTCCGAATTGAAAAATGCAATGCTATTCAAAATGTTTGAATGGGCATAACTATTTTTTTGATATTGTATTGTATGGTTATGTTTTGATTACAAACCGTCATAATTTATTGGGTCTATAATCTCGGGCCACCGCGTAGGTTTTTAAAACTTGTTTTTCCTGTCTTCTATCTACTTTTTTATCAAACATTTATTCATATTTTTCTTGTTTGAAATATTTTTGAATTTCGACAAAGTTTTGTGGGACAAAGGAGAGGTTAAACCTGCAAGAAAGAGGAAAAGGAAAAACTGTGTAAGAGTGCAATATTCGATGGTTGAGGAGAAAACATTTGTCGTCTTTTTGGCACCTCCTTTGCAGATCTCCCTAGTGGACGTGTAGTCGCAGAATAAGCCACACCATATATTTCGTCGGGTCTAGTTTGAGTTAGGTAGTCATTGGTCATATGGAAATGAAATTGAGAAAATTTAAAATCTGTGAAGAGTGGTGCTAATTGATCTTTCGGGTTACGTGTCGAATGTCAATGTCTTTTGAAAGACATGGGGAGATACTTAATTGTATTGACAATTATAGCGAAAAAAGAGAAGGAAGAAATATATGCAACAACATAATACATAGAAGGCAAAGAAGGAGAGTATAGAAGAGAAAGAGGAGTAACTCGAGGAATTATATAAAAGAAGAAAAACACGTGTAGTGACATAGAACCATAAGGAGAAAGAACAAGAATAACATTTAGTGGAGAATATAGAGTAGTAGCTCGAGGAAAATATTGTAAAAGAAGAAAAAATAATATACAAAGTCATAGCTTTGAGTTTGTAAGAAGTTTTTAAATCGAATATAATATATAGTTTATGTAATTTTGTGTTTTAGATGTGTCTTTCCCTATGTTGGTTGCAATTGGAACCAAATTTTTCCATCAAACCTGGCATTAGAGTTGAAAGGTTGTTGTGTTATTGAGTTTTATTTTCTGGGTTGAGTTTTAATGGCTTCTACAAGCTAGAAACTCATGGCAACAACCTCCAATATTTGATGGGAAGAACTATGATATCTGGTGTATTAAGATGAAGAAATTATTCTCCTCTCAAGAGCTATGGGAAACAATTAATGGAGGATATATAGAGGTAGCAGATTCACCTTCTTTTAATGAATTGACACAAGATCAAACGAATATTTTGAAATAAAATAGAAAAAGGATGCAAAGGATTTAAGCTATATTCAAAATGAAGTCACTGATTCAGCTTTTCCCAAGAATAAGTAAGAACTATAAACTCCAAGAAAGCATGGGATATTGTTGGTGTGTGGGATCCTATGTGTCCTCCACTCACATATGGAGGGTCATCTCACATGGGTTAGGTTTAGGGTTTTCTTGTGTGTCATGTACTAGGGTTACTCAACACCCTATATGTATCCCTTCATTTGAAATTTATGAGTATGCCAAGACACTCTGATGTATTTCTCCATGTGTAAGCTTTGTTCTGTTATGAAAGTTCTTCCATTGATTGATCGATTCCTCATTGTGATTATGTTGGAGCTATTACATTTCCTTTAGAGTGCAACTTCATTGTGGTGCACGTTTTTGATATGATTCTCACTAAATATTTCATGGTATCAGAGCTGAGATCAAGTAAACGTGCATTCGTCATTTGAGTTGTGATTACTCTTGGTTTCATTTTTTTACTCGTGCAATTTTTTTGATCATTAGATTCTGGAAATTTATTGCTAACGTTCTTAACAAGTTGTTCTTGGAAAGTTTTCAATTTTGCTATGTTCTTCGTGCATGTGTAGATCTCCTTGAGTTTTCAGGGGTTTTATAGCTACATTTAGTTAGTTACAGCTAAATCTAGTAGATCAACTAAAAACATAGGTCATTTACTCTTCTAGTTTTTTTATCTTTTTTAATTGGAAGTGATTTTTTTAGATTTCTAGCTGGTTTTTGGTCTTTTCTGTGTTTGCATGCCACCAAGCTCAATATTTTTCTCGTTTAACCTTTATCGACCGTGACTCGACGTGTTTTGCTTCCAGGTTTGTTGGTGGATCTTTGACTGCGTCGGTTATAGGGTCTCCGTATTTGGTCGTACAGTCTTCGACCTCTCCGACTCTTTACTCGCGGTTTGCTTTCGCCGAGTTTGTCTCTTCTCCTTCTCTACATTACTGTGAGTTTCTACTTGCATGTGGTTGGCTCATGTTCTATCTCAATTGAGCTCCTTTCTCATGTTCAAACCTACAAAGTGTCGTGTTGTTTGCTATTTGCTATCTCCTGGCTGAAACCTCTGGGTTCTCTGCCCTCCTTGTGGTCTACGAGGCCGTGAGTTTCTTTCACCTACAAGATCCTCCCTAAGCTCTCCCTGCCGCCAATGGTTACCATCTCCACAAAGCACGATGAACGAACTCCACAACACTCAAGCGTTACTCGGCTTTCCCTCCACGATTGCACTCCAACTAAGGATTTTTGGTAATTTTATTAAATTTCATTTCGGTGGGTGCCTTTTTAAAATAACGGTAAGCTTTTTAAAATCTATTTCTATTAATAGATATTAATAGAAATTAGTCTCATTTAAATTTAATAGATCTTAATAGATCTTAGTTAGTTTCCTTTAATAGATCTTAACCGAAAATTTTAAATTGTAAGTGGGAAACAATTTAAATTTGATTTCTTTTAAAAAGGAAAGTATTTAAATATTTAATTAGGATTTAATTTTAATTAGATCTTAATTAGTGTTTCTCTATTAATCATAATTAATTAGATTTAATTATATTAAATCTAGTTTTATTAATTACGAATCTCATTTATGATTAGATAACCTAATTTAAATCGTCCTTTAAATTAACATTAATTATCATTTTTCTTAACTCCCATAGCTTTAAAATTAGCTAAATTAGGCGTTTCAAAATGATAATTTTTAAGCGTTATTGTCAGTTTTTTTTACTAATCATGCGCTCAAGTGTGTAGTAACACTCGAGCTCCTATTTGTCTTCCGCGTGCTTTTCGACATTATGAAGATCTCTTGGACTCATCTTGAGTTCGTTTAAAACATTGTATTTTACCATTATTATTGCTTGCGACTAGTGAGCGCATCCACCATAGTTTGCAGTAAGGGGGTATCCTTTGCGACGTGAGATGCTTTTTCTCACAACCAGGATTTGATTTCACCTCCTTCCTAGTTTTTACAATTTGTGCTTGTATACAGTGTCACCTTGCTGCGCTTCACGAAACACGATTGTGGTCTCCTCTCTTGCACGTTATTATGCTGATTGCAAGGCGAGTTGCCAAGTGTTTCAAGACGCACTAAAATATAAAGTGCCAAAAGTAGGGGGATTATTATATTGTCCTTGGTGTTTGTGTTTCTTTTCTGCATTCCTTCTCTCTCTCTCTCTCTCTTCCCTATGGATGCACTTTCAATTCCTTTGCTTACGCCATTCAAATTCTTTGAATGGAAATTGAAAATGATTATGAAACTAAGGGGTAAAGGGTTATTTCGTATCACCATGGGAACTGAGACTGAACTAGACGACGACCCTAAAAAATCAAAGTGGTTAAACCGTAGTGATGAAGCTTTAGGTCTTCTTTGCATGTCTGTTTCTCTTGACTTGCTTTTCCACATTGAGTCATCTGAAACACATGATACTACGTGGAAAACATTAGATGGAATGTTTGGAAAACAAGATGACATGAGAGCGTATGAGTTGGAAAATGAACTACTAGGGTTAAATCCTAGTGATTTTGAAAACCTACAAGCATTCTTCTCTAAGTTTGTCCACACTATATTATTGTTAAAGGAATGTCAAGCAGAGAAGAAAGATTCTCAACCGATCTTGTCAATTCTCTCTAAGTTAGCTTGCATCATTCAAGAACATGAAAAAATCATTCAAATGGGGTCTCTCAAGTCCAAGTCACATGCCCTTGTAGCGAGTACTAGTAAGGAAAAGAAGACTGAAAAGAAGAAAGAAAGAAAGGACCAACCTAAGAAGGAAACCAAGACCAAAACTAAATTTAACACAAATGCTTGAATTCTGAGCCTAGAGCACAGAAAGACAAGTATTTGTGTTGCTATTGCAAGAAGCCTAGTCATAAAGAGCATATGTGTATGAGAAAACAAATTGATAGCCTTACTCATTTACTTGAGAAAACCAAATAGGTGTTCGAGTCTATCAAACAAATGCTCCAAAGGTGAGTCTTCTACCGCAAAAGGTTCTAAATTTGATAAGGGAAAGGAAAGGCCCCTTGTAGCCAAAGTTGCTCCTTCATCAACGTGGATTATAGATTCTAGTACCTCGCACCACATGGCTTCTTCACATGTCGAGTTATCCAACATCAAGCCTTGTGGTATGTCCCAAATCATGATGGATAATGACACGACAATGTCGGTTTCGGTAGTGGATGGTAGAGATGGATGGGGGAACATTCAACCAAGTGTTGAGTGTTCCCGATCTCTCTACCAATCTCCTATCGGTTTACCAAATTACTCATCTTGGTGAAGGAATACGAGTGGAATTTGGTCCTAACTCGGTGATTATTCGTGAGCTTAATAATGACACTATAGTGGCTCAAAGAAAGGTGAATCATCGTTTCACCTGTTGTATACCTTTTCCCACTTTACTTCTAATTCTATGCCCACTGTGTTGCTCACTCATGCAAATGAGGTTAGTAAGCTATGGAATGAGCGTTTCATACATTTAAATTATCACTACCTTGAACAATTGAGCCAAAATGAAATGGTCAATGGGTTCTTGTGACGCCGGAAAAGTGACAAAGTAGCGTGAGAATCTACAAGTAACTCTTCCGCGTACCCGACCTCTCGAGGTCGTGCCAAGATAGCCGGTGGGGGTAGAATATGCATGGTATGCAGAAAAACTAGTTAGGCAGTCTAATGTCCTCGACACGCACTAGTGGAATTTGTGAATCTAAGGCAAAGAAGGCCCTTCTAACTTGGACTGGTGTGATAGATCGATCGGCAAGGATGACTACTCGAAGGCTCCAATCAATATCGAGCTCTGGCGTGATTCGATCTATAGGTTGTGGAATACGTGGAAAATGACCTGGGATAGTTTCGTGTATGTCTCCTGATAAGGTCATATAGTGGATGGTGAATATAATTGACTCTACGGACGATTCTCTGGCCTAGTCCAGAATTCTCTAGCTTCGTTAGCCGCTATATCTAATAAGGACAATTGTTCGATGATGATGGGTGGAAGTGGAGTGGACTGAAATACTAGTGTGCGTAGGCCAGTGTCTATATCTGATTGACTTGTGGACTCGTTGGGCTGTGGGATCTGTGGATCACAACCATAGACTCTTGGTTGTTGCGGTCCTGTTATGGTCATGCGCGAAATCAAGTTCTAATCCCTAGTATCCAATAATCATATGCTTTCTCAGCTTCTATGTTTAGGACCAACAACTGTGTGATCTTCTCAGAATATCTCACAGGCGTTCGTGCAACCTGGATCCTTAGACTGGTATCTATATCTGTGAGAGTATCTCCTGCACCTGGCTGTGGGACCAAAGGATCACAACCAAAGGTTTGTTCTCTTTCGAACCCTTCTACAGTCATGTGAGTGTTTACCTAGGGCAATCTGTAATTTTGTTGGTTTGACCAAAACGTGTGTGCTTGGTCGTCCTCTATGTTTAACCCTCTCAACTGAGAACTGATCAGTTGTAAATCTGTTGTTGTTCGGAATACTTGTATTCTGAGATTTTGGTCTATGTCAACTATTGCTGTAACGAGATTTGGTTGAGGCACGATTGGCTCAAATATATATTCTCTGGGCTCCTGAGGTCCCGTGATTGTCATACGAAACAAAATGCAAATCTAACTGTAACGAAGCAAATTCTAACTACGTGAAATAAATCTAACATATATAACTTTTATTCTTCTAAGAAATCTTTTAACAATTTTAAGGAAAGCAAACTATTTTAAACGTATCTAGGAATAATAAACAATATTTTAAAATAGACAAGATAACCGAGTATAGTTATTTGCCTGTGTGATTTGTAGAATTATTCTAAATAAATAAAATAGCTCGTCTAATCTATCTGCAAGATTCTCGATCCTACCTCAGAAGTGAGGAGTGAATCATAGTTTCTCAGAAACTATCAATCCTCACAGCTTCCCTGGCAATATTGAGAATAGAATTCACTGAAATGAAGCAATTATCTACTCTATTTGATATGATTCTAACTAGAACTTTGAAAGTTAAAACCTGGATTCCGCAGAACAGTGGCGAATCCGATGGTGTGTGTGATCTTGTCCCCTCAGTATGATCTCCTCGTTCTTTCGTGTTCACGTGGATCCAGAAAAGCGTGTAATGCTAGCACTGATAAGAGTAGATTTTAGGACAAGGACAACTCAGAATGCAGACCGAAAATGCGAGTAGGAGAGGGACAGCGCAAGAGTACAGAGCTTGGCTTATGCGATTCCTAGTGGGATTTTACTGCGAGTCATGCAACGTGAAGCGACCAGAACCTATAACTATCTTATTCAAAGAGAAAAACCTGCAACTTTAATGGCTTCCTAAGCTATTCCGTTCCAATGGATTGGATAAAATAACAACACTGTTTGCACAAGTTGGATATGTGGCTTACCAACAGCTGAATAAAGCTAACCAAGCATATAATGGACCGAACTAAGGACTCTAAGCAACAATAAAATTAAATCTATAAAGCAAAGAGAAATTCGAGAGAGGCAAGCTTCAAGGCCGATTGGATGAAATGACAAAGACCGCTCGCACAAGATGGGTATGTGGCTTATCAACGGTGAGAAATCTAACTAAAGATGCAAGTGAATTCAAGCTATGGCTTCTAAACAAGATAACAAGCTAAAATACTAAAATGAGGAGAGAAAAGATCGGTCTTCCAAATCCAAAGAAAACTTTAGACCATTGCTTGTGCACAAACCAACCATGCATTTATATTCAATCACCCAAAAACCAAAACCAAATGGAGCTCCTAAACAATAAACAAAGGAAAAACACTATTCCAGGGGACCAAAAACATAAATGCATGCTCAAGTCGGCAAAGAAAGCTGGTGAATCGTGATATTTCACGCGAGTCGCGTCAAAAGAATGTTCTGGAAAACGCGCACAGGACCGCCGCCCTGAAGGGCGGCGGTTTCATCACTGAAGATCAAGAGGCCAAGGAAAGAGGGAAAAAGGGGAAAACAAAGGGCACGGGGGCTAAGCGGGGCATGCGGGATGTTAACGCATACTCCGAGGGTTTTTTCGAGATCCTGAACACCTTGCGAGGAGACCTGTATCATCATTGGGGAACTTATTACGCTGTTCCATCAGTACAGTACCTTACAATTTTGGGTACGTACATATTGCCCCCTCGGAGAAGCGTTTTAGCCATGAAGAGGCATAAAACGGTGGGTCCGAGTATGGCAGTCCCGAAATGGGGAGTTAGAAGCTATACCTTACACGTCTGTGTGTTGAAATGATGCCATCCAAAATTCCCGCTACCTGCAAAATGAAAAGAGAACTCAAGTGCAGATAGATACAAAACTTGGAAAATAAACGCTAAATTGATAGGGAATGAGAATGTACCATTCGTGCGGGGATAGGAACTTACCTCCATCAGCGCTCCAAACCTGCGAAAAAGTCTTTTAAAACGAAATAGGGTGCTATATATATGAAAGTGGGCCCATTTTCCTATTCATTTGCGTGAGTTGATTTGATTGATTTTGAGCTCTGGGACCCACGGTGATGGTTTCGTGCGTGAGTAGAGTCAAAACATCCGCAGCGAGATTGTGATCATGCCTCCACGTGCGGAACACCACCCTGCTAGATCACAGGTTGGTTTTCTTCAATTTTGTGTTTTTCCCCCTTTAAATTTGAAATGTTAAATTTTTCGTAATGGGGGGGTTATTTTTGAAAATGTTAGGTTCAAAAGGTCCACCTAGGGGCGCGCTCTTGGGTAAGCTCCATTTTAAGGTTAAAGGATTTTTGGGATTAGAAACCGCGCGGGTTTTGGATCTGCGACCGCCGCCCTTCTCGGGCGGTGGTTGCCCACGACCGCCACCTTTAAGGTGGCGGTTACAAAACCGCCTCCTGCTCGGGCGGCGGTTTTACCTGAAATAATGCAAAAGGAACCTAAATTTGAGATTACACTTGTTTTTTTTTTTACATTTCTACGTGTTTTTATGGCTCTCTCGGTGTTGTTCGATACTAACTTGCTCTGTTTTGTGTGTTTTTGGGTGTATGCAGGCGAGGGAGGAATACATCAGATGGAGCCGAGAGAGAGAGTGTGACTGGCTGTTAGGGGTACTGGATGCCCTCTCACCAGATGAGGAGGACACACTACAGAGGGCCGGTATACTACGCATATCGCGCGTTCCACATGTCACACCATCTAGTCACATCCTTTGTGACTTATTTTCATATTGGGACGCAGATCGGAACACTTTTCCTTCGCCTGGGGGTCCACGGTGAGTGGACTATTACGTTGGAGGATGTCTATCGATTGCAGGGGTCCCGATCATCGGGAGGAGACTCACATTAGAGACGGTAGGCTCACGGGCACTGTGCACAGTGGGCAGGTTACATGGGAGATGCAGCTATCTCCACGGGGTCGAAGAAGGGAGTGAGAGTTCGATCCATCCCTTCTTTGCCTATCCCCATATTTCGACAGGCCATCATGGGGATCCTTGCCTCGAGATTGATCGGGGACAAGGGAGGGGACACTTTGTTATACTGCTGGGCCCCCATCATTGCACAGATAGAGGGGCATGGCCGGATATACGCCTGGGGTGCAGACATTCTAGGGACCACCTACCATGATTTATATAGGGTGGTCCGTTTACAGGGACAGTCATTGAGCCACCCAACTCTAGTCATGAGTTGGGTGTATGAGCATTTTATTCCCTATGGCAGAGGCGTAGAGGTGGCAGATCCTGGGGCTGTGAGGGCAGCCAGATGGTCAGATATGTCGGTGCTTAGAGCACCTCACCAGCCAGTTGCCTCCCTTACCACAGCAGATATGGAGGCGACACCGTACCGGCTTATGGCCGGCATATGGGGCGAGGAGACCCTTACATTGATCTCTTGCTCCACCACAGGGTAGCTCATCGACTGCGTGGGACGGGTGGAGGTACATCCTTTTGGCAGAGTTCCTCAGCAGTTCGGCCTACCGTATGCGGGCATGCTTCCCCCAGTGGCACCAGTTTACAGATCAGTTCGCGAGGCCAGAGGGGGGCCTAGAGGCCGAGGTTGGACAGTGGTCACTCCTGGCATTCCCATTGCAGCCAGGAGGATAGTTCGGGCCAGAGGGAGAGCCGGTGCGCCTCGGGCACCTTTGCTTCAGATTTCTGCGGGTCCTACTCATAGCAGCGATGACCCTATAGACATTGACTCGATTCTGAGGAGCTTACAGAGGGAGGGTCGGAGGAGCAGACTGATGATAGTGATCCTGAGTGGCATGACACTCAGGATATTATGCAGGTGGAGAGGGCCGAGGAGAGCACAGAGAGGGACACTCTAGTCTCAGAGGAGCCACTCTCTCAGGGCCATGGTGGAGAGGACGAGTCAGTTGTGGGGCGACATGTTGCCCCTGCTACAGGAGCAGCCCCTCAGTCGGCAGCGGCATCCGCGGCGGGTGCTGGTCCCAGCGATCCATCTTGGAGGCCCGGTGATCCGAGTAAGTTA
The DNA here is from genome assembly GCA_018340775.1 of Taxus wallichiana var. yunnanensis. Taxonomy (NCBI): domain Eukaryota; kingdom Viridiplantae; phylum Streptophyta; class Pinopsida; order Cupressales; family Taxaceae; genus Taxus; species Taxus wallichiana. The sequence goes on from CM031234.1 coordinate 559,313,846, forward strand.
TCCTTTCTTCCTTTCAATGTTTGTTTAATTTAGGATTTGTTATCTCTCCTTGTGTTTGTATCTTGTATATTTCAGCCTCTTGCTTGGTTTCTAATTCGTTTTCTCCTTTGTTTGCAGAGACTGTCGACGAGTGGCGGGATCTGATCCACAGGGTATGCACTGATTCCCTGATGATCCCCATGGATAGGACCCGTGCGGAGCTATCCGTAGATGCCGGGGAGCCCTCAGCAGCCGGCAGGCATACCGACGTCTTCGCTCCCATTTGGCACGTGGCCAAGATGGTGTCGACCCTACGTACAGAGTTGGCGGGCTATAGGACAGCTGAGCGCCTTATGAGGAGCCACTCTCGTGGTGAGACCGCGGCTGCTCCTCGGGACCCTGAGCCCTCCGTTCATTCAGAGCGTCGGCGTAGCCGGAGTCCTAGGCGAGGGCGCGCACCTTCGGAGGGGTCGCGTAGGGGTTGAGAGACCACTTGGCTCCTATGTATTTTGTACTATAGATTTTTTTGTATATCACGGGCTCTTTGAGCGTTTTGACCATGCCTAGTGCATGATGGCATTGTATATAAACATTGATTATTTATATATATGCATTCATTTTTGGATCAAAAGCTTGTCACTCATGTTTTCCCTTTCTGTTTCCAGCTTCCTCGTGTATATTACGATGTATGGTTTATATGCCTTCTAGAATGTATGCAATGGAAAACAAATGATGCAAATGTTTGCTTTCTTTTTGTGTTTCATGATGCTGATACATGATATTGTAGATATATTGTGATCTTGAATCTTAGCTTCTATGAGCAATTTGGATACCTCATGTTTGTTTTGGCAAAGTGATGAAAATAACCAGTATGATGAACAGATTAACTTGCCCCACTCCTAACTCCACGCAACTAGTAAGATGCGAGGGCTCATCACCAAGAGCCAAGAAGGGCGCAAGTTATGAAATGTGGTGAAATGATAGTGATGAAAGACAGACAAAGCTTTGGTGGAACCAAATTGGAAGCTACAAGCCAACTCCACTCGAGTGACTTCATAGTTTTGGATGCGACTTGCTTTGCGGTTTATCTAGACTTAGACCTGTAGATGGCCACATAGTAGACAAAATCTAGGTTTTTTTAGGATTTTAACTCTCTTGGGATTTTGAACATCTGATTCATTCATTTTTGACTCAAAGTTTGAATTGTTTGTTTATGACCTTTTAACGTTTGCTTTGTCAAGAGGACCCCCTACACTTTGCCCCATGCTACTAGTAAGAAGCGTGGGTTTATCACCGTGGGCAAGGCATAGGCGAGTAAGGGCATTTCCATCCTTTCCCAACCCTACGTCACTAGTAAGAGACGCAAGCTCATCACCGAAGGTTGGTGGGGCAAGGAAATGTGTAAAAATAAAATTTTCTGTTTGATCAACGTTTGATTTGTCTATTCGAGTAAAATGTCAAGTATATGCTTATTTTCAAAGAGATATATATATATATATATATATATATATATATATATATATATATATGGGATAGATGTGACACCATGAAGCTTCTAGAATGGGAGACTATAGGAAAGACACCTATCCTAAGAACAAATCAAAGTGAGAACAAACTTGCAGATCTTGGTATGGTTACCGTTAGGACTTTGTCATGTCTGATTTTATTTGATAAAAGATTCCGAGATGATTCGATGATACATGAAGATGGAGAGGTATGATTTAAAGAACTTTATGCCAAAAACATCACGAGTTTGTAATGAATTGCTTTGAGAATAGATTCCTTGATCACAATTTATGTAAGAAACAAGTGGACAAAATGATCTTAATCTATATGAAAATGTAATGTAGATAGTTATATAGGTAGCGTTAGCTAATGCTTATGCGTAAACGTTTGAGGTGTAGGGAAATTGTTATATTTGCCAAACTCCTCACCTTCTAACGTACATAAGAGAGTATGTATGCACCATTTGTAACATCCTCATTTTATACTTTAGAACAAGTGAATTTTTTTTTTTTTTTTTTTGATAATTGCATCCTGGTTCTAAATACATAATTTAGAACTCACAATTCAAATAACTATTCATATAACAGACAACCATATGCAGCTGTAATGACTCGGAGTACCTCCGATCTATTCATTCCATGACTCGGTAATCTACCGATCTATTCATGAGTAATAAGAGTCGGTGTTTTTATTTAACACATTACTCTTGCGGTTCTCTTCCCTAATCCGGGATTCAGAATGCTCTGTCCAAGGAATCTAACTGAATAATTGTTACTATTATTCATCGGCATCTCATCCCTTAGACTAGGTGAATTAGGACAACGCAATCAGCAGCTTGCGATACTTTGGCCAAAGATTTGAAACATACTGTTCATGTCTCGTATTCCTTAACGGCATACTCGTCAATCTGGAATACGTCCTTCACCCCATTCATATGTTATATAGAATGTCTTATACTGACTACTGTCAGTCCTTCCTTGCACAACTGAATCACTCGGAAGCAGATTAACAAGGTGATAATGTTATATGGATGCCCACGAGGATTAGGGATATGATGACATACTGGTTCAACCTTGCAGTTCAACCAGTGTGTCATGATACCCCGAATCTCCTAGGCAGCCTTATAACATGACCACGTTCTTAATCGGTCCCAGGGTAACTCGTGCGAAATCAAGTGTAAATCTTAGCGATCAATGCAAAGGGTGTCGCCATAAGTCATCTGCATTGTTGTAACTTCGAGAAGATCCTAATCTTCTCGGAGGTACAACTCTGCAGTTGACTTATGTCGTCAACCTTTAAATCCGCCTCGAAAAGATCTACTCAATAACAAGCGTTACGCACTTGAGTTTAAATTACTTTAAAGACTTTTCCCTAAGGTTTAGCCTTTCCGATCCCTGGATTCTTCGTCTTAAGACGACCCTCCTCTATAAAACCCATTACTTGGTAGAGATATTAAGGTCAAGTTCTTCATCAAGGAGTCATTAGAATACACCTGATTCTAAAGCAACAGAATCGGACAATATCTCATAACCTTTGCTTGAGATTGCCAACTGAACTCCATTTGATTGTATATCAGTTCTCTTAACTGAATTTATATCATACTTTTTGGTATAAAGATATAAATGATTAAGAATCCAATTTAATATTGTCCTGTTATACTTAGGACTAGGGATTAGTAATTTAATCCAGCTTGTTTAGCGTTCTCTTTTAGGCTCATTTTTAACCTATCTTCTAGAAAGACAATTATTTAAATCCAATATTGCTTTTGCTAGAACAAATTAGAACTACTAAACACTCATAAGAATTCAATCTCATTTTCATGCAAGCTTTCATTGTCAATCACAAAAGCATCCATATTATACAATGATAACAATGCCCCTTCGTTACATAAACCGAAGAAGGTCAACTATCAGAAATAGAATACAACACATAAGTGTCAAACACTTATTTCCATTCCTTTCAAAGCTATACAATCACATTTTATGCAAACAAGCATACTTGATACAATGCTAACGGAAAAGAAACATCTTTTCACATATAGTACATCTATAAAATCAAGCTGTAATTCATTACAAATCAAATAAACAATCTGATCAGCCTGTCAGATCTGCATTGCTTTTACCTCTTACGGCAACCATCTGCAAAAATAGTCAACATGAGTCAGTTCAATGAACTGAGCATGATAAGCACTAACTTTTAAAACAATTGCAATCCATCAATTGTTTTCATTAAACACCCTGTTTAAATGAGATCAGATATTCACATAAGTAAACATACTCAGACTATGCCCTTGTAATACAAAATGATTACAAATATGTAACTCTGTCATTGTTACAAAATAGTCTTAATCACTTTCTAATATTTCATCAAATATTAAGAAACAAGGAACGAATGTACACAAACAATCATTGAATCCAAAATCACAACATTGGTCAGATTGTTTCATTCTTCCAAAAAGGGAATAACATAACAATTCGGGATTCCACCAATATGTTACAAAACAATTTCCCACTGTTAGACAAATATCAACAAATATTAAATAAAGGAAGAGAAAGAACCAAACCATTCATACTTCCTTTCACATAAGTTCATTACTGAACCGTCTTCACATATGAAAACATTCAACCAGTATATAAATGAACAAGTTAGACAAGCCGCAAGCAAGATTGCTGTTTTACAACAAACTTCATTGCATCAAGCAATCTGAGGTTTCCTAAAGACTATGCCATGACGTCCACACAGTATTTCCGAAACATGCTCAGTCAAAAACGAATGAATAAACGGAAAGGAACATAGCATATCTATTCTTGCTCAGTCTAAATCGGACTGATTAAACGGAAAGGAACATTGCATATCTATTCTTACCTTGGCGCATGCAAGTCTAAGGTGTGGTACTCGCGACTCACCCCAACAGGGCCAGAACACGAAATATTCAACCATACTCAAGGAACAGTGACAAAACGACAGTGTCCCGTAAATCAGATTCAATAAGGTTCAAGCAATACAAGATACCTTCCAAAAGTTCATATGAATCCGAACAACAATAAAACAAATAATTACATACGATTACATCCGAGCCCAACCATGGAGCTTATTTAAACATCAGGCAAGCAAATCCGATTACGAATTCAAAACAAGAAAACCGACTGTACCTTGCCCATCTTTTACACAAATTTGCACAGATTGAAGACCTAAATATTCTCCTAAAGAATCTGTACCACAAAATCAATGCAACACAAAAGTAATTCCAGAAAATAACAGAGGTCTTAGTACATGTCATTCCTTCCAACCACTGGTTTATCATTCACCAACTATTTAAACATATTCAACTTGAACAGCGGCCCAAATAGAAATATAAATCATTGAATCGTCTCCTCAGAGTCGTTCAGAATACAACCATTATAAATCTATAAATACACATTACATACTGTTAACGGGTTTACGCCCATAATCGCAGAACCCAACAACAGTATAAGATGGAATTAGTTGATAAATCCTTCTATACCATCCATGGCAAACATTCAGAATGAAACAAGTGTAAGCAAATCAAATACCCATTTCAAGCAAGGAAATCAACTGAGCCGCTTCGAAACTTTCGAACAGCTTTCACAAAGAAATGCAAATGCATACCCAGGAAGTCTATATCCTTTATTTATTACAAATAACAGTGGCCAAAAGACCTGTTTCCTCTACCAGGCTTCCACGAAAATCAAATAACAAAACTCAAGGATGAATCCATATTCTCAACGGTGGGTAGCAATATACGATTCAATCAAGGACTCCTTTGAGTCGTTCAAATAAATTATAGATGTATCAATAATGTATACAGTCAACAAATAATCCCGTTACTACAATAACAAGGAAGAACAACTTCCACTGGGTCGTATAGACTACGGTAATACAACAGTTTACCTGTTCCCAGCAAAAATTAGAAGACAAATGAAACCCAAAAAGTACCATTAGTCACTGTCAACAAAAACCACGACAGAGTTTCCAAAGGAGCAGTAGAACTGATCAAACATACAGTATCTAACAGAATCCTTCCATACAGTTTCCACAACAAGAAACAGCGACCACAAATCAACAACATACAGTGGTCTATAAGCAACACAGGTATATCCTATGGGCTCACGCCAAACAGGCCGAGCTTTCATGCTCTTTACATATAAATATCTCACATATTTAAACCAGAAAGAATACACAAAGGAATAGAGCCACAATTCGATTTTAATAAACACCCATCAAGAGGAAAATTGAAAAATCGAACCAGAAGAGATACAGTACCAAAAATCAAACAAGATCTCCATAGAAAATCATCTATTTTCTCAAACCATTTGAACAGAGTTGTTCTAATGAAATCACTTGAAAGACAACAAGCTATTTAAAGGTTAGGGCCTAACATGCCTGGATTTTTGATCAAATTTCCGAAGCAGACCACAGGAAGAGCTCAAACTTCCTTTTCTTTTTCCAAGATAAAGCGACCAACAAAATTTCGCTATCTCCATCACATATATATCCTCCATGACAGAGAAAAGAGCTAGAGCAGTTCATACTTGCCATGCGACTCAAAAGAGAGCCAGTGCGAAGAACCGATAAACAAAGAGAGAGAGAGAGAAGACCGAAAATCGCGACAAGCCAAACAAACCCACAAATTTCCCGTTTGCATGCCTTCTCGCGACTTCCGAGAGTATTGAATGCCATTAAACCAACTTTCCCGCTTAAACTCATCTTCCACCGACCGCCAGAATTGGCGACAGTCCAATGAAAATTCAAGCCCATTTCCAAACTTAGCGAATTGCCACGTCAGAACAGGTTAGCCGTCGCTTAAGCCTCCGCCATGACCTGTCCCTCATCCTTATCCCAAGCATTAATTGCCATAGAAAACGCCGCCCATGGTTCGCACCCCTCCATAGGCCCCTTCATAATCTCCTCATTAGTTAGGTTAGTATCTTAGGTTAGAATTTAGGGTAATACCCATACTAACCAATTTACACATAGATACTAACTTAGGATATTAACACATAGCCTAGGTCTAGGTTAGATTAACACTAATCTAACCCCTAGGTTAGGTTTTAGTTTTAGGTTACTAACCGTTAATAATTCCAGTTAGGTATAACATTTTATATGCCAAGAAAAGATCTAAAATCATGCATCTCCGAACAGGATTCACTCCTATACAGCCGTTAGGCTACAGGAATATACATGGCAGAATTATTACTTGGTCCACGTCGAGACCTTCCAGATATACTTCGATATCGGGAACCGATTCATTTACCAAGATCAGCCTGAGTCATACTCCTGACCAGCTTAATCAATGCTTCCATACCTTGCAACCTGTTCAAGGTCTGTGATCTAATTCATCACAAACAAACTTAAAGCATTACTTGGATCAATTCCACTGATCCAAGACTAGATATTATAGATGAATATCTCTATAATTCATTCCGTGATCAGATTAATATTGGACACAAAATGAAATAAATAAAAGAGTCTAATCATATCGACTAGTCAAGATCTGCACAATCTGCAAGGAAATTACAATACATATCAAGCATGATTTCTAAATCGAGGAACACATCCTTATACAAGAAATCACATATCAACACTTGTATGTCCAGGAGAAAGTAACAACGATTCAGGGTGTTACACCATTTCCATAGTCCTTCATGACTCGGTATGGGCCCAACCATTTGGGCTGGAATTTCCTTCCTTCACCTGTCTTCTTGTCGATCCGACTGTCTAGTCTTAGAACTAGATCACCTTCGTATATATCGCGTTCATAGACCTTCTTGTTATCGCCGGCACATTCGGCCAAAGCATAAGCTCGGTGCCATTGTTCAGATCTAACCTAGTTTCATCTAGGCTTTCTAGTTGGGAAAGACGTGCTTCTCTGTAAGTGTCTTCATCCAGAATCCCTTGTAGTGAAATGCGGAGACTGGGTATTTCGACTTCAAGCGGGAGAACAGCTTCTGCCCCAAATACCAGCGAGAAAGGAGTTGCTCCCGTTGGTGTTCTTATTGAGGTTCGGTGGGCCCACAAGGCCGGATATAACTTCAAATGCCAATCTCGTTTGTTTTCTTTCACCATTTTAAGGAGAATGGCTTTCAGTGTTTTGTTTGTTGCTTCAGCCTGCCCGTTGGCTTGGGGATAATACAAGGAAGCCGTATGATGGCTTATTTTAAATTTATTGCATAGCTCACGAACCTCTTCATTCTTAAAAGAAGTTCCATTATCGGAGATAATGATTTGCGGGATACCGTATCTGCAAATGATTTGGTTCAAAATGAACTTGGCAATCACAGAACCAGGTACAGTAGTAAGAGGCATGGCCTCCACCCATTTGGTAAAATATTCAGTGGCCGTGATTATAAAATTATGGCCATCTGTAGATGAGGGAGAGAATTTCCCTATTAAGTCTAGACCCCATGTAGAAAAGGGCCATGGAGTTGCGATTGGTTGTAGAGCTTGTGCTGGCATGTGGATCTCGTGGGAGAATTCTTGGCACTTATGACACCTGCGTGCAAACTCTATCGCGTCATGTTCTAGAGTGGGCCAGAAATAGCCCATTCGATGTATTTTTCGAGCGGTGGCATGGCCACTGAAGTGGCCTCCACATATACCGCTGTGGGATTCATGGAGAATCCTCTTGGACTCTTCTGTGTCAACACACCTTAAGAGCATTCCATCGAATGCTTTTCGATAGAGCACCTGCTCTATAATGACATATTTAGCTACGATTATGCGTAACTGCCTTCTTTGTTGCGGTGTAACTACCTCCGGGTACGTATGGTCTATGATATAATTAATGATATCAGTGTACCAAGGACACTCAGAGATAGCGGGTCGAGTTTCGATGTAGTATACGCATTCATCTAGAAAGTCTAAATCTACTAAATCGCCTCCATCTAATGGGTTGTCAGCTAACCAATCCGTGATGATTTGTCCTTTAACCGACTTCTGATTTACAAATGTTAATTCGAACTCTCCCATTAAGGTTATAAAACGTCCAGCCTTTTTAGACAAGGACCCTTGTGTGAGAAAAGTCCGTAAATGGTCTGTTTTTACCATGACCTTCGTTTCTTGATTCAGCATATAATGTCTTAGGCGTTTAGTAGCAAAGACTATGGCAAGGCATTCTCGTTCTGCCTGTGTATAGCGTGTTTCATAGTCGAGCAGCGTTCGGCTAATGAAATAAATCGCACGTTCTCTCTTGTTATCGTCTTCTTGGGCCAACATACAGGCCAGCGAGACATTGGTAGCTCGTGAATATAGAATTAACGGGCGATCTAGCTTAGGTGGCATTAGCGTAGGTGGCGATAAAAGGAAACGCTTAACTACATCAAAAGCTTCATTGCAATCTTGATCCAATCAAGGCTATAGTCTTTCTTGAGTAAATTGTTGATTGGATGAACGGCGAAGCTTAAGTCAGGATAAATCTCTGGATTGCACCTAGCTTTCCGAGAAATGATCTGATTCCAGATTCACTCGAAGGTGGGACCATTTCGAGGACAGCCCGAATTTTGGTTGGATCAACATCAATTCCTCGTGACGATATGATGTAACCTAGGAGCTTTCCTCCTGTTACACCAAAGACGCATTTCTCTAGATTTAGCGTGACTCCGTATTCTATTAGACATGAAAGAATGACGCGGAGTACTTCGGGATGGTCACAACGCTTCTTGGCTTTAGCCAATAAGTCACCTACGTAAGATTCCATGATTTTATGAATTAGATCATGAAATATGTATGTCATGGCCCGCTGGTACGTAGACCGGCGTTCTTGAGACCGAATGGCATAACAGCGTAGCAATAGGTTCCCCAAGGAGTTATAAACGTGGTTTTAGCTTGATCTTGCTCAGATATTCTGATTTGATTATATCCCGAGAATCCATCCATGAGAGACAAGAGTTCAAAACCAGTTGTTGCATCAACAATAACATCTATGGATGGTAATGGGAAGTCGTCCTTAGGACACGCTTTGTTGATATCTCGAAAATCTATGCAGATGCGTATCTTTCCATTCTTCTTGAGAACGGGAACGATGTTAGATACCCATTGGGAGTAGTCAACTGGCTTGATGAATCCTACCTGAAGGAGTTTTATTACCTCCTCTTTTACCATGAGAGCTACTTTGGGCTTCATGGGTCTTGATTTTTGTTTAATTGGCTTTGCATCTGATCTAGTGACGAGGTTGTGCACCGCAATGTGGGGTGCGACTCCTGTCATCTCCTTATAATTAAATGCAAATGCCTTCTGATGTTCTTTGAGGATCCTCGTATGTATTTCCACTTCTTCTGGCGTTAACGAAGATCCTAATTTTAAAATTCTCGGCTCATCTTCTGTCCGATGTTGACATCGATTGTTTCTTCGATCAAAGAGGTGTTACCCTCTTCGAACTCAAAGCAGTCTTTGGAGGTAAATCTAAATCATCCCCATTTTCTACTGCGTATATACTAGGTTCCATTTGTGAGGGAAGATCCGTTACGGGATTTCCGAAGTAGGAAGACGAATGTGGAATCAAGGATAAATCTAGCATGTGATAGGAGAGATGTAGTGTTGCATAGGCATTTAAGTAATCCAAAGTAGCAGCATCACTATCAACATGGTCTAGGACGGTAGATTCACTTCCACTTGAAAGAGGATTTGTCATTATTTTTATCAATGGTTCATCACAAATGGACACCATGAATTGGGTTTCTTCTAACTCATTGCTTGGAGTAAAACGTGATGCTAAGGTTGCTATTGAATCGGCGAGAAGATTTTTCTCTCACGGGATTGCTTCAATGGATATGAAGTTGAACGCCTTGCTTAAATCTAATACAACATTTTTGTAGAGTTGCAAATGTTCGGCTTTAGTTTCATATACTTCAGAAACTTGATTTGTCACTAATTGCGAGTCTCCCAAGACTCTGATGTTATCAATACCAATTCTTTTGGCTAAGGTAAGGCCAAGGAGGAGGGCTTCGTACTCAGTGCCGTTGTTTGTGCATTCAAAGTTTAATTTAAAAGCGAATGGGAGGACTTTCTCCTCGGGCGAAGTAAGAATTATACCTGCCCCCGCTCCATAACGACATTTAGCTCCATCGAAATGGAGAGTCCAATACTTAGCCGGGAGTATAGATGTTGGGGCATCTGCTGCATTTGTGCACTCTACTTCTACCATACAGAGGTCCTCTGCTGGAAAGGAACCAACACCTAGGGAAAATCCTATGCCTACTGAATCAAATGGTAAGAACATTGGTGAATCTTGTTCTATCAACTCAATGATTTTCGTAGTAGTCCCTAATGATATTGTTTCTTTAGCTTTATCTTTAGGGGTTGGAATTGTTTTGGCTATGCTGGTAGTTTCAAGATCCGTCGTAGGTACCAACTTTTCCTCTGGTTTTGGGTCAGTGGGTTTATTAAGTTGGTTTGTTGGCAGTTCAAATTCTGAGTGCACCCCTGGTCTTTTCTTTAAATCAGCTAGGTGCAAATCGAAAGGTTTTGGATCGCCTTTGGCTACAAATACCTTTCCTAGATGCAAGAATCTTACTTCTTGAAATAGCGTAGAAGGGATTGCCTTCATGCGGTGTATCCATGGTCGGCCGAGGATCATATTATAATTGGTTTCCCGATCTATAATATAAAACTCAGTCAGGATTGTTTTGGGTCCTAGGGTGACCGGCAGTATTATAGTTCCTATCGAAGTGGCTTTAAGGCTATCATAGCCTCTCAATGTATTTCGAGTAGTGGAACAGTTTGTTTCCCCATATCCAAGTTTTTGGAGGAAAGAGAAAGGGACTATGTTAACTGCAGCCCCATCATCAACCATTGCCCGTTTTACATAGTTATTATAAACCCATACTTGTAAGTGTAAGGCTGGATCACCTCGGCGCATGATCTCAACATCTGTGGGCATTTTACTTATTTCAAATATGAATTCGACATCCTTGTCCGGCTGCCCTGGAGGGTGGATATCAAAATCTACGTGATTTACTTGTGTTTCAGGAGGTGGAGTGATGTTAATTAGATGGCCTAGACCTAATGCTTCTAAAAGAGTAGCTCTGTGAGGGGGAGAGTTCTTTAGTAAGTCCAAAAATGAAATGTGTGAGAAGGTCTTTGTTAGGTCGCTAATTAAATCATAGGCACCTACGGGTTTTTCTACTATTTGCTGACTCTTATCTGTTTCTGGCAGAGGACTTGGGCTCGGTTGAGAGAAATACTCTCGTGTTCTTGTTATAGCTTCGATAGGTAGTTCAGCGTCTAATTCTACCAAACTGACTATCTTGGGTCTCGGTTGAGCTCCTAACTGTGGCGCAACTGATGGATTTAATGAAGTCGAGGCTTCATGATCATTGTTTCCCGTCATTGCACCTTTGTTTGTTCCAGTTGGATTCAGCCTATTGCTATCATGATTTGGGAGCAGATCGTTAAAGATCTTGAGGGGAGCATTCTGAGGGGAAACTGCCCCTGTGAGCGTATTTGGTGATGATGAGACGGGATCTGCCAAAAACAAATCTGTGAAGAACTGTCTTTGTTCTTCTGGCAAGCGTTGCATAAATTTATTGTAGTCACGACACGTTCTAGTATCGTGACCCCGAATTTTGTGGAAACCACAATAAGAATTGGGGTTGTAATTCCTGTTTTGTTGGTTAGGTGTGTATTGTGGCCTAAAATTCTGATCAAACTGTTGCCTATTAGGACTAAAATTTTGGAATTGTTGTTTCTGGTTTTGACTTTGGTTTTGATAACCAAATGAGTTTTGGCTTGGCCCTTGTATGGGATTTCGCCGTTGTTGTTGTTGTTGGATGGTTAAAATCCACTGTATTGATCGTCGGGGTAAAGTTGTTGTTTCGTTGGTTGTTTGTTTGTGACGGAGTATTAACAACATTTACCCTCTTGGGCTGGTCGGTTACCCCATCCGTTGTTACCCCACGATTTTTGTTAAGGATTTTGGGTCCTTGATTGACATTTGTGATAGTTGTAGTGTTTTGAGTGGAGGTGATTAACCTCCCGTTTGTTCCATATGTCTTACGACCACTATCTATTGCTGCTTGGTCTATTCGAAGAGCGCTCTCAAGTACTTCATCGTAAGTTCTTAGTGGGAACTTCTAGACTTCTTCCTTCACCTCCTTGCTGAGAGAATGAAGGAATAAATCGCATAGTTCCATCTGATCCATGTTTGGAGCACTTGCTGAAGAATAAAGAACTGTACGCCACCTCTAGATGAAATGGGCAATGATTCGTTGTGTTCTTGTTTGATGTGCAAGAATTCCCTGATTCCTGTTCTCAACAGTTTGTTCATGTCGAAGGCTTTGATGAACTCTGACATGAGTTGTTTAAATGAATGGATGGAGGCTTCAGGTATCCTGTAATACCAGTCGAGAGCAATGCCTTCCAAGGTTTTGGGAAATATTTTAGCAACAACCCCATCCCAAGGGAGTAATTCTCGTATGGCTGTAGCGTAAGCTTTGATATGTGCGTTTGGATCTCCCTCACCCTTGAACTTGGGTAAATCAGGAAGAGGTCTTGGAAGCATGACGCTTCGTATGGTGAAGTCTAAGGGTTCCTTTAGATATTCTGAATAAGTCCCTATCGCATAGCTTTCGACCATTGATGGTGGTTGCTGAGGGAGTGATGGTGGGATAGGTTGTTGATATGGTGTAGCGTATGCGTTGGCAGGGGCATAAGGAGGTCCCTGCGTTTGAGCAAACATGCCGGGAGAGGAGAAAATATCTCCTTGTGGTGATTTGGAGTACATGTTTAAGTATGATGGGGTATTGTCAAGGAATGGATTGTTTGACACTAGACCGGGAGGAATAGTGTTAGAGATGATGGGCCTTGTTGGCGTTTGTTGTGGATAGTGAGGCGGCATGCCTAATGTGCCTACCCCTGTGAGGAGATCTACTTGGCCAGAGTGGTATGGAGGATTGGAACTCCCTGTTTGTATGAACGGAGAATTTTGACTTGCTTGAGCCAGTTCTAACCCTCTCACTTTTTCTACTAACGTTGAAATGACTTCATTTGGTGAAGTCACGGTGTTTTGTCTGAGCGGCGTTTGTTGTACACCCTGGTGTTGTATAGGCATGTGATATCCTGTCATGAACTGATCGCTATCTTGCCAAGTTTCTCCGAGAGTATTTCCTATATGCAGTGGCATAGAGGTATTTTCTTGAAAAGAGATCTCGGGTTGTATTTGTAAACCTCCTACAGGTGGGTACATACCCCGAGAATGTTGTTTACTCCTAGGATAACGTATTGACTATCCATCATCTAAGACCAGGTATGGATCTGATTGTCTACTAATTTGTGGTCTAAGTAGCATTTGAGGAGATGAACCAGATTCTCCGGTAAACGTCATATTGTTTGAGCCTGAAGGCTCTGTTTGTTGCGTTCGAGGGGGTTGATCTAACTCCTCAGTTTGAAAAGATGAACTATATCTGATTCTTGGGGTTTGTGTTGACAACTGATTAGTTGAATAGTTGTCGCCCCATACTGAGAGCGAGGGTGATGATTGCCTATTCTGTTGGGCGTAGTATGCCTCAAGACCCAAGAGGGGTCTGCCATATGCATCGAATCCCGACATATTCGGGGGGTATATGAATACCCGCAGAATAATGGGAAGGAGCGAAGGTGATTTGTGAAAGAACACGTGATACTATGACTCCGAATGAGAAAGTAGGAAGTTTTACGTCAGCTTCACTAATTTCATTTGTTTCACGTCAGTTCACCAATTTTGTACGCCGGAAAAGTGACAGGTGAGCGTGAGAATCTACAAGTAACTCTTCCGCGTACCTGACCTCTCGAGGTCATGCCGAGACAACCGGTGGGGGTAGAATATGCGTGGTATGTAGACAAACTAGTTAGGCAGTCTAATGTCCTCGACACACACTAGTGGAATTTGTGAATCTAAGGCAAAGAAGGCCCTTCTAACTTAGACTGGTGTGATAGATCGATCGGCAAGGATGAATGCTCAAAGGCTCCAATCAATATCAAGCTCTGGTGTGATTCGATCTATAGGTTGTGGAATACGTGGAAAATGACCTGGGATAGTTTCGTGTATGTCTCCTGATAAGGTCATATAGTGGATGGTGAATATAATTGAATCTACGGATGATTTTCTGGCCTAGTCCAGAATTCTCTAGCTTCGTTAGCCGCTATATCTAATAAGGACAATTGTTCGATGATGATGGGTGGAAGTGGAGTGGACTGAAATACTAGTGTGCGTAGGCCAGTGTCTATATCTGATTGACTTGTGGACTCATTGGGCTGTGGGATCTGTGGATCGCAACCATAGACTCTTGGTTGTTGTGGTCCTGTTATGGTCATGCACGAAATCAAGTTCTAATCCCTAGTATCCAGTAATCATATGCTTTCTCAGCTTCTATGTTTAGGACCAACAACTGTGTGATCTTCTCAGAATATCTCACAGGCGTTCGTGCAACCTAGATCCTTAGACTGGTATCTATATCTGTGAGAGTATCTCCTGCACCTGGCTGTGGGACCAAAGGATCACAACCAAAGGTTTGTTCTCTTTCGAACCCTTCTAGTCATGTGAGTGTTTACCTAGGGCAATCTGTAATTTGGTTGGTTTGACCAAAATGTGTGTGCTTGGTCGTCCTCTATGTTTAACCCTCTCAACTGAGAACTGATCAGTTGTAAATCTGTTGTTGTTCGGAATACTTGTATTCTGAGATTTTGGTCTATGTCAACTATTGCTGTAATGAGATTTGGTTGAGGCATGATTGGCTCAAATATATATTCCCTGGGCTCCTGAGGTCCCGTGATTGTCATACGAAACAAAATGCAAATCTAACTGTAACGAAGCAAATTCTAACTACGTGAAATAAATCTAACATATATAACTTTTATTCTTCTAAGAAATCTTTTAACAATTTTAAGGAAAGCAAACTATTTTAAATGTATCTAGGAATAATAAACAATATTTTAAAATAGACAAGATAACCGAGTATAGTTATTTGCCTATGCGATTTGTAGAATTATTCTAAATAAATAAAATAGCTCGTCTAATCTATCTGCAAGATTCTCGATCCTACCTCAGAAGTGAGGAGTGAATCATAGTTTCTCAGAAACTATCAATCCTCACAGCTTCCCTGGCAATATCGAGAATAGAATTCACTGAAATGAAGCAATTATCTACTCTATTTGATATGATTCTAACTAGAACTTTGAAAGTTAAAACCTGGATTCTATAGAACAGTGGCGAATCCGATGGTGTGTGTGATCTTGTCCCCTCAGTATGATCTCCTCGTTCTTTCGTGTTCACGTGGATCCAGAAAAGCGTGTAATGCTAGCACCGATAAGAGTAGATTTTAGGACAAGGACAGCTCAGAATGCAGACCGAAAATGTGAGTAGGAGAGGGACAGCGCAAGAGTACAGAGCTTGGCTTATGCGATTCCTAGCGGGATTTTACTGCGAGTCATGCAACGTGAAGCGACCAGAACCTATAACTATCTTATTCAAAGAGAAAAACCTGCAACTTTAATGGCTTCCTAAGCTATTCCGTTCCAATGGATTGGATAAAATAACAACACTGTTTGCACAAGCTGGATATGTGGCTTACCAACAGCTGAATAAAGCTAACCAAGCATATAATGGACTGAACTAAGAACTCTAAGCAACAATAAAATTAAATCTACAGCAAAGAGAAATTCAGAGGCAAGCTTCAAGGCCGATTGGATGAAATGACAGCACTGCCTGCACAAGATGGGTATGTGGCTTACCAACAGCTGAGCAATCTAACTAAAGATGCAAGTGAATTCAAGCTATGGCTTCTAAACAAGATAACAAGCTAAAATACTAAAATGAGGAGAGCAAAGATCAGTCTTCCAAATCTAGCAAAACTTCAGACCATTTGCTTGTGCACAAACCATGCATTTATAGGAATTCAATCACCCAAAAACCAAAACCAAATGGAACTCCTAAACAATAAACAAAGGAAAAACACTATTCTAGGGGACCAAAAACATAAATGCATGCTCAAGTCGGAAAAGAAAGCTGGTGAATTGTAATATTTCACGTGAGTCATGTCAAAAGAACGTTCTGGAAAATGCGCACAGGACCGTCGCTCTGAGTAGGGCGGCGGTTACAAGACCACCGCCCTGAAGGGCGGCGGTTTCATCACTGAAGATCAAGAGGCCAAGGAAAGAGGGAAAAAGGGGAAAACAAAGGGCGCGGGGGCTAAGCGGGGCATGTGGGATGTTAACGCATACTCCGAGGGTTTTTCCGATCCCGAACACCTTGCGAGGAGACCTGTATCATCATTGGGGAACTTATTACACTGTTCCGCAGTACAATACCTTACAATTTTGGGTACGCATACAATTACCCTACGTTAAGTTTTCTAATGGTCTTTGTGAGGGTTGTACCCTTGAAAATCATCCCGAAAAGAACTTTGATAAGGGAAAAGCCTAAAGGGATACTCATCCTTTGGATCTTGTTCATAGTGATATTTCTGGTCCATTTCCATCTCCTTCGTTTACTAGAGCTCTTTATGTGCTAACCTTCATTGAGGACTATTTGTGATATAATTTGGTATATTTTCTTAAGCTTAAGTCTAAAGTCTTTGAACATTTTCAGGAATTTAAGGCTCTTGCTAAGAAACAAGAGGAACGATCTATTAAGGTTCTTCAAACCAATAATGGAGGTGAATATGTAAACAATAGGTTCATGGATTTCTATACTTCTGAAGGGATCTCCTTGCAGCATACAGTTGCTTATAGCCCTTTGTAGAAAGAAAGAATCATACTCTTAAGGAGATGGCCACTTGTATGATTCATTCAAAGTCTCTTCCTCCGTAGTATTGGGCTGAAGTAGTGAATTATGCTAATTACATTCAGAACCATGTTCCACATAAGGTAGTAAGAGGGATGACACCCTTTGAATCTTGGTTTGTATGTAACCCTGATGTTGAGCACTTTCAAGTCTTCAGATCCAAGGTTATGGCTTGGATTCCCAAGAAGAAACACAAGGCATTGGAACCACAATCCAAACCTTGTATCTTTGTAGGGTATCCTGATGGCATGAAGGGATATCAATTGTTAAGTCCTCCTTCTCATGAGCTTTATATTGAGATAAGTGTTAAGTTTGATGAGTCTTCTTTGACTTCTACTTCTCTACCTATTGAGGTTCTTTAGTTTGCTGATTTAGATTCTGATTCATCAAATGATGATGTTGTTGAGCATGCTCCTCTTCCTGATCCTCCCAACCATCAGACCCCTAAGTTTTCTGATTCTGACAGTAGTGATGATGAGGACTATGTCCCTTCTCACTCGAGTGATGAATCTTCCGACTCAGATCCCGATCCTCCTGGTCCTCTTTGGGCTAGGAAAACTTTGCAAAGTGCTGGAGATACTTCAAATATGAGACGTACTCACTCAGATTTCATTGGAACCCACTCTTTCTTCACCTCTACTTCTCATCCACAATATTTTTGGGAGGCTTCTGGTATTCCTGAGTGGGATTCTGCCATGGATGAGGATTATTCCTCTCTCATGAAGAACGATACTTGGGATCTCACCCCTCTTCCGAAAGGAAGAAAAATTGTTCGGTGTAAGTGGGTGTTCTAAACCAAGTATGGAGTAGATGGAGACATCGAAAAGTTTAAAGTGCGATTAGTAGCTAAGGGTTTCTCCTAGATAGCTTGGGTTGATTATACTGAAACCTTTTCTCTGGTTGTGAAGATGACTTCTATTCGATTGACCCTTGCCATTACCGCAACAACATATGGAAAGTCCATCAAATGGATGTTAAGAGTGCCTTCCTTCATAGTGACCTAGAGGAAGAGATCTACAAGGAACAACCTCCGGGTTATGTCCATGATCCCTCCCTTGTTTGTAAGTTAAAGAAGTATCTTTATGGCCTTAAACAAGCCCCTTGGGCTTAGTATGCCAAGATGGAATCCTTTTTACATACATCAAGGTTTATTAGGTGTCACTCTGATCCAAATTTTTATATTCTATGGTAAGATGAATCCATACTCATTTTTGTTCTCTATGTTGATGACTTGTTGATCACAGGAAGCTCTTCCTCTATCATTTATTCTGTGAAGATCACCTTGGCCAACAGGTTTTCCATGACTAACTTAGGTCTGGTTCATTATTATCTTGGGATCCATATTTCACAATCTAACTTGGGAATTTTGATTTCACAACCTAAGTATGCTCTTGACTTGCTTGCTCATTTTCAGATGTCCGATTGTAAGTCTTCTCCTACTCCTTTTCTTTCTGGGGTTAAGTTGGTTTCTGATTGCTCTACTCCCTTGGTTGATGGTACCCTTTATCGACAGTTGGTGGGGAGATTGATTTACTTGACTCACACTCAACCAAATTTATCTTATGTTGTTGGGATTGTGTCCAGATTCATGCAGGAACCACATGAATTACATTAGAAAGTAGCTAAGTGGATCCTTCATTATGTTCGTGGAACCTATACTGATGGAATTCACTATTATGGAGGGGTGGCTATTGACTTGATTGGGTTCACATATTATGATTGGGCCGATGACTTAGATCATCAAAAATCTACCTTTGGCTACAGTTTCTCTCTTAGTCCGGGTCCTATTAGTTGGTCTAATAAGAAGCAGAATGCAATTACAATATCTTCTATAGAGGTAAAATACAGAGGAGTAGTTAATAGTTCCATAGAGGGTGTTTGGCTACAGGGTATTCTAAAAAAGTTTGGCATCCACTTTTGGTGGCGTACCATTATCTATTATGATAACACGAGCACTATCTCAATTTACAGAAATCCAGTTCAACATCAGCAGACGAAGCACATTGAGATCCATATGCACTTCATATGAGAGCTTATTCATGATGGTATCATCAACATTTAGTACATTCAGACAATTGATCAAATTATAGATATATTCACCAAGCCCTTCACTGAGGTGAAGTTTCTTCACTTGCGGTCTCTTCTTAGGGTGAGGTCTTATGCAACTTCTCATCTTCTTCGAGCTATATAGTCATTCTCTTCTTATTTTTCTTATAGGAAGATATTGTTTGTACATGGGCACCTTATCAAGCCTTTAGTTTTCGGGCCCCATTGACACATATTTCTTAGTTTTTAGGAGTGTCTTATTGTTTTGTTTGACTCATCATAGCCGCTACCTAAGATTTGATGAAGGCGGGTGTTGGTGTGTGGGATCCTATGTGTCCTCCACTCACATATGGAGGGTCATCTCACATGGGTTAGGTTTAGGGTTTGCTTGTGTGTCATGCACTAGGCTTACTCAGCACCCTATATGTATTCCTTCATTTGACATTTATGAGTATGCCAAGACACTCCACTATCTTTCTCTATGTGCAAGCTTTATTCTGTTATGCAAGTTCTTCCATTGATTGATCGATTCCTCCTTATGATTACGCTAGAGCTGTTACGTTTCCTTTGGAGTGTAACTTCATTGTGGTGCACAATTTTCAATACGATTCTCACCAACTCTTTTAGATACCTTGCAAACTACTTATCAAGGAAGTGACAAGGTGAAGATAGTCAGATTGTAGATGTTGAGGAGAGATTTTGAGACTCTTCTCATGAAAGAGTCAAAATCAAGTAAATGATTTTTTCACAAGAACAATGACCATAGTTAATCAAATGAGGAATAATGGAGATGTGGTTGAAGATCATAGGATCATAGAGAAGGTATTGAGGAGCTCTCCAATAAGATTTAAATCAGTTATGGTTGCAATAGAGGATTATAAGGACTTTCAAGACAAATAACAGTTGATGAGCTAATGGGTTCTTTTCAAACCCATGAACAAAGGATGAGTAGATCAGCCATCTCCTCTAATGAAAAATCCTTCAAAACAAATACAAATGTCGAGGCAGGGGGAGAGGATCCTACAACAAAGGAAGATGAATATTTAGCAACCAACAAAAAGGTGGAAGAAATAACAATCATCAAGAGCCATAAACAAGAGGAAGAGGTAGAGGAAGGAGAAACAAAATTCAAAGGTTGATCTATACTAAGGTATGAGAGATCAAATGTACAATGCTACTATTGAAAAAAGTATGGACATTATTCAAGTGAATGCAAAAATAAAGACTATGATTTAAGAAATTGTAATCATAATGCAAGCTTCTATAATGTAAAAGAAGTTAAATGTGAAAAGAATGAAAAGAGTGGAAGTTTCTTTCTAACTTGCAATGTAGCTGAGCAAGGAAACAAACAAATATGGTATTTGGATAGTGCATGTAGCAACCATATGTGTGGAGATAAGGAAATGTTTAATCACATAGATGCAGCAATTAGATCTAAAGTGAAGATGGGAAAAAATGACAAGGTTCTTATGATGGGTAAAGGAATTGTATCCATTCTCACCAAGAAAGGAGACAAGAAGAAGATTCATAATGTTTTCTATGTCCTAGGATTGAAGTATAATCTTCTAAGCATTGGACAACTTGTCCAAAATGGATATAAGGTGAAGTTTGAAAATAGAGAAGGCAGTATATATGATAAAGGTGGAAGAAATAATTTTATTGTAGTAATGCGAAGATGAAACAAAACAAAATGTTTCCTTTGAGGACGCAGACGCAACAAAAACATCATTCAAAACAATAGTTGTTGATCAATCTACTCCTTAGAATCTATGATATGGGAACTTGAGTTATAGTGGACTTAATTTTATTTATAAAATGAAAATGGTTAAAGGGATGCCTCATATTGAATAACTAGACAAAGTGTGTGAAGGTTGCATATCGGGAAGCAACATAAAAATTCTTTTCCTCGAGAAAATCATGGAGAGAAAGATCACATCTTGAGCTAATACATTCAAATTTGTGTGGTCACATGAAGACTCCCTCCTTGTCTAAAAATGTGTATTTCATTACTTTTATAGATGACTTTAGTAGAAGGACATGGATTTATTTCTTGAAAAATAAATCAAAAACATTTGAATTATTCAAATAGTTTAAGGCCATGGTTGAGAAACATAGTGGCCATTATATAAAGACATTGAGAATTGAAAAAGGGGAAAATATATATCAAATGAGTTTTTAAACTTCGTACATACAGAGCATGGGATCAATAAAAAATTTACATTAAGGTTTACACCAAAAAAATGGCATAGATGAGAGGAAGAATAGAACCATTCAAGAAATGGCAAGAAGTATGATGAAATCAAGAGGATTGTCTGATTAATTTTGGGTTGAAGTAGTTAGGACAACAGTCTATTTTTTGAATAGATTTCCTACAAAGAGTGTGAGGAACAAGATACCTCAAGAAGCATGGAGTGGAAGAAAACCAAGTGTTGAACACTTGATAGTTTTTGGATGTGTGGCATATGCACATGTGCTAAAGAAAAGAAGATAAAAGTGGGATAAAAGAGGAGAGAAGTGAATTTTTATTAGATATAGTGAGCAATCAAAAGCTTACAGATTGTATAATCTAGTTACAAAGGAACTGATAATCAATCGGGATGTTCAATTCATTGAGGAAACATCTTGGGGAGATGCATAAGAAGTGGATCACCCAAAAGCAAAAGTAAATACACCTATTATTGTTCTTTGAAGCAAAGAGATGGCGTAGAACAAACAACACACCAAGTTGGACACCCATTTCACAAAGGGGTGAATCTTCAAATGGAAACAACCAACAAAGCATGCAAGGACCAAAAAATGAGGCATCTTCATCATCATCTAACTCATTCCAGTAGCAAGGAAGAATGAGGAATGTTCAAGAGATCTATGAACAATCAAGGTATGAAGAAAATGAAGATGAAATGATTAATTCACTTTATTTTTTCAGTAGTTTATCCTATTTATTATGAGGAATCAATTAAGGATCATAAATGGTGTGAAGCAATGGATGAAGAAATGCATGCAATAGAAAAGAATCAAACATGGGAGCTAGTAGATCTTCCTGAAGGAAAGGAAGTCATTGGAGTCAAGTGGGTTTATAAAACCAAGACTACTTCGAAGGTAAAATTGAAAGACATAAGGCAAGATTAGTTGTCAAAGGCTACAAACAAAGGCCTAGACGTGATTATAATGATACATTTGCTCCAGTATCAAGGCTTGGAATTGTGAGAACAATTATCGCCATAGTTGCTCAAAAGTGGAAGGTCCATCAAATGGATGTTAAATCAGCTTTCCGAATGGAGTATTAGAAGAAGAAGTGTATGTGGGACAACCACCTGGTTATGAAATCCAGGGCATGAAAGAAAGGTATACAAGCTCAAGAAAGCATTGTATGGACTCAAACAAGCACCGATGACATAATACAGAGGATAGATTCCTATTTGATTAGTAATGGATTTAGCAAAAGTAGTAGTGAGCCCACACTCTACATCAAAGAAAACAATGGTGAAATTTTAATTATTATTTTGTATGTAGATGATTTAATTTTTACTTGGAAATGCAAGCAAGGCAATAGATGAATTCAAATCAGCCATGAAGAAGGAATTTGAGATGATTGATTTGAGATTGTTGAAGTATTTTCTTGGCATTGAAGTCAAACAAATAGAGTAGGGAATATTTGTTTCTTAAGAAAAGTATGCAAAAGTAATCTTTCAAAGATTCATAATGTTGGACATAAAACTAACATCTACGCTAGCTGAATTAAGTCTGAAATTGAAAAATGATGATTGCAAAAACAATGTGGATCCTATAAGATAAAAAACATGGTAGGAATCTTGATGTACATTTAACTACAACAAGACTAGATATAATGTATGTAGTTAGTCTTATTTCTAGATTCATGGAAACTTCAAAGGAGACAAAATGGCAAGTGTATTTTGAGGTATGTGAATGACAAAAGGAATCATGGAATTCTATATGTTGCTAATAATGATTTTCAATTTGTTCACTACACAAATAGTGATTGGAAAGGTAACATAGATGATAGAAAAACACATCTGGATATGTGTTTAATGTTGAATCATGAGCCATTTCATGGGCTTCGAAGAAACAATTAGTTGTTTCATTGTCTACTACTGAAGCAGAGTGTATTGTAACAAACTCACCACTTGTCAAATGATATGGTTAAAAGGATCCTCTCAGATTTGCATGAAGAGAAATAAGGAGATTCTGTTATTTTAAAAAAAATGTCTTTGATTGCATTGTCAAAGAATCCAATTTTTCATGGCAGAAGAAAGCATATAAAAATCATATATCACTTCATTTGGGAATTGGTTAAGAAAGGTGAAATTGAGCTTAAATTTTATAATTCTCGAGTCAGAGCAGCAGCTAGCTAGTGATGTTTTCACCAAACCTCTGTCAAAAGAAAGGTTTGAGCATTTAAGAGAAAGTTTGGGTGTAGTAGATGTCGAGGAATTGAAAATTAGTCCTTGATTTGATTTTTTTGGCTCAAAATTAAGGGGGAGTGTTAGAATTTATTGGGTATGTAATCTTGAGCCGCCTGAGTAGGTTTTTCAAACCTATTTTCCCTTGTCTTATATTTACTTTGCTATTAATTTTTTTTTCATATTTTTGGCTGTTTGAAATATTTTTGAATTTACCAAAAAATCCATGGGAAAAAGAGAGGTTAAACCCGTGAGACAAGGAAAAGGAAAATTCATGCAACACTGCGAAGATCTGACGGTTGAGGAGAAAACACATTTCATATTTTTGACACCTCCATTTACAGATCTCCCTAGTGGACATGAAGTCTACGGAATAAGACATAACTTATATTTCGTCGGGTCTGGTTTGAGTTAGGTAGTCATTGGTCATATATTGACCGAATAAGGAAGAGACATGGGGTACATCTTTATGGATCCGACAATTTAAGTTAAGAAAAGCTCAAGTTGCAATGCGAAGTCAGTAACCAATAAATGAAAAACAAAAAGCTAAGAAGACTGACAAGTGTAAAGTGCATGGATATTTCCCATTAAATGGGGCTTCACTTATTGACAAGGTCTATAAGAAAATACTGAAAATCGTAAGGAACATGGATCCTCCTCATTGGTTTGGTCTTCGCAAGTCTCGACAAGCTTCTGTCGATGCGACATCCGTGGAGCTTTCTCATTGGTCCAAATTTCATGTGTGTCAGTCAGGGATCAAAAGGGTTTGACAAAACAAGGGTGTGGAGTGTTTCTATTAGTCCATGCTTTAGTACTCTGACATGATTGATAGAAAAAGGTAAAATGCAAAGTGTACGTGGAGCTATATCATTGATCTTAGCTCCGCATTGGATAATGGAGGATATATAAATCCCGACACCACAACCAATATAAGACTGAAATGTGGCAAGTTATCCATCTAACTAATAACAATGGATTTGAGTGGATTTAAAAGCCGTAAAGAATTTGAGCTAATTGATCTTTCGATTCCTTATCAAATGTCAATGTATTTTGAAAGACACAAGTAGCTATTTAATTGGATTGACAATTATAATAGAAAAAGAAAAGGAAGAAATATATGCAACACCATAATACCAAGAAGACATAGAAGGAGAATATAGAAGAGATAGAGCAGTAGCTTAAGGCATTATATAAAAGAAGAAAGACACGTGCAGTAGCACAAAACCAGAAGGAGAAAGAACAAGAAGAATATTTAGAGGAGAATATAGAGTAGTAGCTCGAGGAAAATATTGTAAAAATAAGCAAAAATAATATACAGAGCCATAGCTCTGAGTTTGTAAGACGTTTTTTAATCGAATATAATATATATTTTGTGTGCTTTTGTGTTTTGGTTGTGTCTTTCCTTGTGTTGGTTGAAGTTGGCACCAAATTTTGCCAAATTTTCCTATACCACCTCTTTTGTATATGTATATGTTTAGTTTTTGTATATGATTCCTTGAATCTCATTCAATCCTCTAGACCTGAAAAACTACAATCCTCTTGAGAATGTTTGAATGGACATAACTATTTTTATTTTTGATATTGTATTGTATGGTTGTGTTTTGATTGCGAACCTATGATATTTTCCATAAATATTTTGTATTTCATGTAATGTTCCTCAATGCCAATATGCACATGCTAGCAATAATGAAATAATTATGCCTTTGGTTCATTTGATTTACATAAATCTATAGACTACATTTCCGTATATTGATCCAAAATCCAATATGGTGGAAAAATGAATATTTCTTTGATGGGTTTTTAAGGAAAAATGGTTTCCTTTGTTATATGTTGTGTTCCATGTCATTTCTTTGCATGATTTTTTTGGTTTTCATCCCTATTGTATATTCATATTTTTTTCTCTTCTAAGATCCTTGTACTTTAATCAAGGATCCTCTAGCTAGAACAAAATAACGGAAACAAAAAATCTAAGATGTGAATTCAAATTGCAAACATTTGTTTTGTTATTTATTCTTATAAAAAGTCCCGATTGCTACTTGTTGGATGTAAAAAAAAGTAGTCATGCTTTAAAGACGTGGGAAAACAAGAAAAAGCGAGCTTCTATTTTACCTTATGCGTTGGTCACATCCAATAAAATGTGAAATTGTTAGATTAAAGTTGATTCTATGCTTCAAAATTTGTGCTTAAATTTATAATGTTTCCTTTATTTTTACAAGGAATTGTTTCTTTTGTTCTCACATGTGTTGGAAAAATTTAGTGCAAAAACAACCAACATAGGGGAAAACACAACCAGAACAAAAAAACACACACAAAAATATATTATATTCAATTAATTTTTTTACAATCTCGAGTTGTTGCTTTGTTTTTCTTTTGTTTATCTTCTCTTGTATTATTATCTATTTCTTTTTCTTACAAAAATTCTTTGTGTTCTACTTGTATCTATTTGTAATATTCCCTTATATATATATATATATATTTCTCTCAGTATTATATGTTGTATATATATATATATATATTTCTTTGTATTATATGCTGCTACATATATCTATGTTGTATATATTCTCTTCTCTGTATTTTCCTTCTATTTCTATGTACTATTGCACACACGTATATATTTTCCTCTCTCTATTTTTAATCTTATGCTATCGCATATTGATTTCTACCCTCCCTTTTATAACATTTCCATTTATATCTATATCAAAATCATGCCAAATAAAAAAATCATACCATATATATATATATATATAGTTTTGGGTCCATTTTTTTTTTGGTCATGGTATATGTGGGCCCAATTATATATATATATATATATATATATATATATAATTGGGCCCACATATACCATGACCAAAAAATAAAAATGGACCCAAAACTATCTTCAAAAGAAGTTAAACTCGGGAGTTTCAAGCGTCCGTGGGGAGGATTTTGCTCGAGGGTTCACTTGATCGCAGCAACATGGAAAGTGCAGGGTCTGGGAAAATAAAATCAACAGAAAAATATATTAATGCATGTGCAAAGTGGTTGGGGGTGTGGGAAGTAGATTTTAAATTTCACACGGGGTTCAAGATTATCTTCCGCAATTAATTCTAACATCCCCCTTAATCTTGAGCCAAACAAAATTTCATACAAAACTAATTTTTAATTTCTCGGCGCTAGATGGTCCATCAATGTGTTATCTTGCGAAATTATCAAGGGCAGTAACTATACCAAAATTCTATTTTGGCCCCAAGGAAGTCTCGATAACGTTCGAAATAGCCCAAAACTTCCTTTCAAAAAATTAGTTGTTTCAAGGCTTAGCTATTTTGAGCTAATCCTTCGGCGTAGAATTTTGGATGTCAACATGCCTAAAACTGTGCCCTTTTACTCTGGGCACATTTTTACTCATGTCAACATCAAGCAATGAGCGCCCCTTTAAAAATCCTTTAGCGCCGAAATTGTTATGTCAACATCACGAAACTTGCGCCATGCATTTTCCTCGGTGTGACTTTTCCGTGTCAACATCCAAAACATTGCGCCCCTTTAAACACCCTTTGGCAGCTGAAAATGTTGTGTCGACATCTAGAAATGTGCGCTAAGCATTTTTCTAAGCACTGAAAATGTTGTGTTAACGTCAATAAAATTGCGCTAAGGCACATTTTTCCTCGTGTCGATGCTCTGAAAAGCACACCAAAGTGGTTGGTGAGGTAATAAATGCCATTTTTTCTATAAATATGAACTTGCCACATGTCATTTTCACGAATTGAAAATTGCAAAAGTTATTCTCTCTACGCATGTCAGCCATCCCTGTCAGCCCTCGCGTGCCATTTTCGAGCCTGTGGACCCCGCGTCTTTCTTCGTCTTTTATAAATCCGGGTGAGTGGCTCCTCTCCCATTTGTGGTTTTCATGTTGTTGTGTTGAATGTTAGGACTCATATTAAATAATTAAAATCTAAAGAACACATCCAAGATCCTCATCCAAGCTGAAATCCTCTTTTCCTCTCCTTCCAAATCTGCAAATCTGGAAGGGCTCTACCGTTGAAGTAAACAAAAAAACCTCGTTTGTACATGCTTTGCCTTGCCAAAAACCTCTTTTCTGGCCATCGATAAATCCAAAAGGCAAAAATCAAGAAATCAAGAAAATAAACCAAAGCTGTTAATCGATTAAAACCCTGTGCGTAATTTCCAATGATGTTACACACCTAGAAAGTGTGCCAAACTACTATGGCACACTGTTCTTCCTTGTAACCTTTTCCAAAGTTGCGACTTGGCACACTTTTTTCTCATGCAACATAAATTTTTTTGCGTCCCGCCAAAAGAACACTCAGCAGATTCTTGTGAGGCATAGGTGCAACTTCCACAACATCAACATGAAATCTTGTATGCCGCAAATTTGTGACTGCGCTTTACCCTTTAGACCGAAATTTGTCATGTAACATCTTCCAAAACCACGCCCTTTCTAACTTGGTGCAATAATTTTTATGTTGACACCCAAGAAAGTGTGCCTAGCAATAAAAAGCCCCTGCAGCCTGCTGTAAGCTTGCGCCTTGCGCCTTGAGGCTTAAAATTGCTCATTCTTCCTTCTGCAAGCTAAACCTAACTATTTTCTCACACATTCTAAGGTGTTCTGTTATTCTTCATTCTTTCATTCTGGATAACATGACGGTTGAAATGGATCTTCTGTGTTTGACCTTCTTGATTCTTCTTGCAGAACAACAACATCCGTCCTCAAGCTCACATATGTCTCCATCAAGCAAGAAACCAACTAAAGCTAAAGCTAAACAATTAGAGCAAGAAATGAAGTATAAGTACCAGAGAGTCAGAATGCTTGACTCATATTCAGAGAGCGACCTTGACATCAGAGACTCTGAGCTGGGTCATATTGACATGGATGACTTCTAGGTAAGGACCACCCAGGAAAGCAGTGGCCCATGGATGAACAAATTAGTAGGTAATGGATTGCACTTTGCTGGGCTTCCAGTGAGTGCCGTAAATAATGAGTTTATCATGTTGGTTGCTCGATGTTATAACAAGGACACTAGATGTGTCGAAAATAAAGAACAATAGACAATCATAAACCTCACAGCTCGTCACTTTGAGATGATCTTGGGCATTCCTCATCACAGGCAATATGTGGAGATAAGTATTGAAGACTGCAGAAAGCATGGGATGATAATGAAGATCAATGCATGCTAGATGATGAATGAAATCTATCTGAAGAACAAGAAGTGGTGTCCAGATGGCCACAAACCATCCACCGAAGTGATTTTAATGAAGAATTGAGTGATACAATCACATTCTTGAGTAGAGTATTCGGGCTCCCTGATGCCCATCATTTCCATAAATGGATGTTGAGATACCTGGAGAACATGAGAAAGAACGCACCTGATCAACGCTTCAGCTAGGGTGAAATCATCAGTGACACCATCTCATAGTAGCTTCAACAAGTTCTAACAACTGGGAAGTTCTACATGAATTCCTATGTTGTATACACGCTGCTGCGTCAGAAAGGGATTTCGCAAGGTTAGCTCGAAATGGGGTATGGCCCCAAGTCAAGATATACAAGTTCTACCTAGAGCTAAGGCTTGAAGCCAACATCTCCCAATTCTCTAAAATAAATGATGCCTTCTTCTATGAGGTATTTTGTCTTTGTTGAGACCAAACATGAGACAAAGTTGAACCATCCCGAGTGTGATTACTGCTACAAAGAAATGGGGAGCGTTGTTCACACAATTCCCCACATTCACATACCTCAGAGCTGTGAATTTCGAGGAGAACCAATGAAGTTGCCAAGGTTTGTGGGCCCAAAGCTGGTCCTCCTGGAACTATCAAGGCAGTTAATCACTTATCATGAAAAGTGTATGAAGAGAAAGAAATGAGGAACTCCATTCCCCCTTATAGTTGGCCAATACACCTACCCTACACTTGCTAAAGCATGGGGGATGTATGTTGAGCTAGAGCTATTAAATTTGAAGCACAAATTCCTAACAAGGCTGACCTTTGACTGTCAGAGTTGCCTCCTGAAGGAAAAAATTGATCCCATCCATTTTCCTGAGATCAAGGACATTTGGATAGACCTAACTCATGAAATAGACATTAGGCAGAAGGATCACTCTCAGCTGGATTTGGAGGAAATCATCCACTATGGCATTTCCATTGTCCCAAATAATTCAAAGAGACCGATCAAGAAATTTATAGGGTTTACATTAAC
Organism: Taxus wallichiana var. yunnanensis; assembly: GCA_018340775.1. Lineage (NCBI taxonomy): Eukaryota > Viridiplantae > Streptophyta > Pinopsida > Cupressales > Taxaceae > Taxus > Taxus wallichiana. The sequence goes on from CM031234.1 coordinate 559,343,760, forward strand.
AAATATGGATACAACTAGAAATTTGCAGAGATCGACAGAGCTAAAGCACCAAATACCATTCAAGAAAGGGTTAAACCCACATTGTAAAGGCACAAAACATTGGTGCAATCAGAATGGCCTTACATACCTTGGAGTTGACTTCACTACTTCTCCCTCAGGCCGTGCACCTCTAAGACCGGACCATGTGCCGAAAGGAAAAGGGAAGGACAAGGAGGGTGAACCAAGTAGACAAGAAGAAACTCTTGAAGGCCTTCCTCCTACTTCTGAGAAGCAAGTAGTTGACCTGGTGTCTCCAGGTAAAGAAGAAACAATAGAGGTTTCAATAGATACATCCACCCAGGATGTTATCACAACTGCAACTACAGAGGTACCCAGTGTTCCTTCTTCCATTTCTTCTCCTCCTCCTGTCATTCAAGCATCTATTCCTATGGATGTGTCTTCTCCTCTCCCTTCCTCCCTTCCATCTCCCACCTCTTCCATCTTCTCCTCTCTTGCGGATCTGTCACCCAATGTTTCCTCAATCCTAATGATGATCCCTTCCATTTCCACGTCCTTCTCCTCCCCGTTAGTAACTCCAGGCCCCACAAGCATCGGTGCATTGGACTCCTTGTCAATGCCACCACCGAGTGTTTCAACACACTTCCTTGAGGCCTCTACAATTGCTCCCCCTCTCACTCCGTTTCTTCTTCTTCCTCTGCTCCCACTCCCATAAGTCCTGGTTGGATTTCTGACCATCTGAGCCAGATAAGAGGAAAGTTCCCATTGCGGCCATGGATTTCTCCATTATTCCGAAGAAGGGAACAAGAAGCAGAAAGTGATAACTCACTTTTCTAAAGGCACTTCAAGAGAGAGAGTCATGGAGATAGCTTACCCGGATCCCACCAAGAGAAAAGAAGATCTGTCTCCCACAGACTTCACGGTGACTCAAGTCACAATGGGGACCTCATCTAAAAGCCTGCAAGGGGAAGCCTTGTCTGCTGTGGATGCTCTCTGCAAGAAGCTCCAAGAGGCAAAAGAGGAGAAAAGGATACTCAAAGAACAAAACAAACATCTCCTACAAGCATTGCAGAAAATGGGCAACGCTCCTCCTGTGATCGCGGAAAACCCATTCAAGTTCCCAGTCAGGAGAAAATAAATGAATATGTTAAGATTGGTGAACAAGGCGCAGTAGTATCATCCTGGATCGAGTAGATCCTTAGAGATAGTGAAGAAATGATTGGGAAATTCACATTTCTCTATCAGGATATAACTCAAGAAAATAAGGAGCTACAAGCAGTAGCAAGTGCCCTATCCGAAGAGTTGGATAACACTAGGTTGTAGCATGAAATATTCCAAGCAATGGTTAACTGCTCAGCTGACGACCTATTGAAGGTCAGCGTTATCAATCACCCACGTGCACATAATAAAGCTCTCATTGCATTAGATTACCGGGTTGACCAGATGGAATATATCCTGGAGAGAATCGATAAAATCAAAGATGAAGCCCTGGATGCACGATACAACATGGAGTAGATAGTTACAAAAATGTCTCCAGGGATGCTCAGTGAATCATATAACTTGAGGGAAGTAGATGATACATTCCAGTGCTTCAAGGCTATTGTCACTCAAGGTTTGGCACCAGAGGTCACTTTTGACCGAGAGTCAATCAATAACCTCTTGGCCTGCCGTGATTTCATTGGCTTTTTAATCGATGCATGTGAAACTTTCGCCACATTACCTGACAAGCTCAAGAATGAGAAAGAAACTTACGAAGTCATTCGCAACCATTTTAATGGTCCCAATCATGATCAACTTCAAGCAATGATCAGCAAGTTTGTAGAATATTGAGCGTAGTGTCACATCGACTCTCCTGATCAAAAGCAAGACACCAAGTTTGAACAGAGGGATGATGAGGAGTAGTTTCTCCTCTCATGTATGCATTGATCATTTTTGTAAAATGTTTAAAAATCATGTTGGCATACATGATGACCTCATCCATGTTGCACCATGGGATGTTGTCATCCAAAAACTTGCCCAAGTCAACTGTTGACTTTTTAGATATTTTAGACCTTTTGTAAATATCTTATAAGATATTTTGTAAGTAGTGGGTTTGATTTTGTCTTCTTTCCCCCTCTCCTTCTATAAGTACTAGAATACTTGTTGTATTCCAGGTGGAATTTTTTTCTTGTATGAAAATAAAAGTGAGGAGAGAAAGACTTTGTGTTTTCTTGTAACAGAAGAAATATTAATACATATGTTCAGACTTTGTGCTTAATGTATGTGTTATTTGCATCAAATCTTTCTTAAGTTAGATCTATGTTTTTATTTTGTTGGATTCATTCCTACTATTGTCATATGTTCATCAGTATTGCTTTAATTGTTTATGCAAGTAAGTTTGGCTCTATTTACTACCAGCTCAAAGCATAAACCTTCTGACCTTTCCATCTTGGAATTCATTTCTTTTCTTCCTTCAGATCTATCCTCCTTTGTTCCCTCTCTTCTAACTTTCTGTTCATTGTTGGAACTACCTCTACTGGGATGAGATCCCAAACCCCCGAAGTTAGAATAGTGTAGATTTGCACATGATTTCGCTTAATAGATTAACAATAAACCAGTTTCACTTTGTTGTCTCAAAGAGGGCTATGCCCGCACACTATTGTCCTGTTTTCCCGCAACTTGCCTAACCAACAGCTTTTGGACCAACATTTTTGGCGACTCTCACTGGGATTAAACTATGGAAATAACTAAAAAACTGTGAAAATCACTACTAGATTACAAATTTTAACCCTTTGTTAAAAATCAAAATATTTTGCAGAAGTGATCAAAACTAAAAATTTCCTTAGGAAAATCCATAGATCTAGACCAGATAGGAGCTTTTAGTTCACTGAGTTTTTACAAAAACTTGTATATTTTAGTAGATCTGAGATTCTGACATTTTATGTTATTTTCAAAACCTTACAAAATTTAGATCAAAGATCCGAAAATTAGCCTACTAAATTGACCCACTTTTTATCCTTATTAATCTTTGTCAGAAAACCGCAATCGGTTGTCACTAAAAAAGGGTAAATTAAATATTGAAAAATTACATGCTACTTATTTTTGCGAGAAAAATAAGAAAATCAGAAAGTATAAACAAAATATTGCTGTAAATATATTCCTAATTGTTGCAGATCTGAATGGATATGCTGGCGGGTAAACCATTTACTCACAACAGAAGAGATCGTGGGGAAGTTAATCCAATTTTTGATCTACTTCGAAGGAACAATTTTAGTATCACTCCAGCATGATTTACATCACTAAGCTCAAGCAGATCGATTAGTAAGAAGATCCTCACCTCCACGAAAGAGCCAGATTTCACAGGGTGCCTCGACATCAACTTGCAGTGCTCTTTTGCTAAGTGGAACCACACTCCCTGCTCGTGTTCTTTTTCCTTCTTTTCAAATGGCAGAAAATCTTCCTGTACCATGGGGAAATGCCATGGGTCCTCTAGCACTGCCGCATCCAGTCAACCCCCTCCCTCATGGAAATCATAAGAATTTCTCAAAATTTGATGGGAGCAGAAATCAAAGCACGAACACACATATAGCTGCGTTTATTATGTCATGTAGCATTCTGGACGTGACTCATGAGGACGTATTGGTACATCTCTTTCTAGAGACCTTGCAAGGGCCTGCATCAGAATGGTTCTAGCATTTACTAGCCGGATCCATCACTAGTTGGGCCACATTGCGGATTGCATTTGAAGACAGATACAAACCTTCAGAAGATGCATTTGCATTATTGTCACAAATCACTCACATGAAGAAGGAGACCAATGAAACCATGCACAATTTTATCACTCAATTCAATTCACTGATCAACCATGTGCTGCTTACCATGATGCCAACATTAGAAAATCAAAAGTGTTTCTTCTTAAATGCCATGAGTTCGAAAGTAAGTTTCTTACTTTTACAGGAACAAATACCCACCTTGGCCCTTGCTCAAGCTATGGCCATTTAGATAGAAGACAACCTTCTTATATCCGGTGAGTTAAGATGAGAGTTGTCAAAATCAAAGGCTTCAACTTCTTCTCAGGCTACCTCATCAGATCCAACATTCCAGAAGATGGCGAATGACTTTCTCTCATTAAAGAAGCAATTGGCTCAAACATCGTCTACTACTCCATACCAAGATATCCCATGGAGGAAATTCACTCCCAATAACACCCCCAAAGGCCACATTTGCCTGCGCTTCTCCAAGGTTAGCAATTGAAGCCCCTCTAGTTAATGCTTTGGTTGAAATCGAAGAAGATGATCCAAATTATGAAGAACCTTTGTCACAAGGCGAAGATGACCAAGATGTCGGTGAACCAATTGGTGACTCTACTATTGGGTATATGGAATTTGAAGATGAGGAATTTGATGAAGAAGAGGGTACCCAAGGGTATGTGAGTGGACAATCATACGTATTTTCACTCACTCATAAGGAAAAGAAGCAAAGGTTGCTGCTGAAAAACAAAAGGAAAAGGTTGTGGTAACTCCTCCAACGATCACTAAAAGAGGTAATCCCCTTCCTACTCAACCTCCTATTAAACCTTTTGTGAAGAAATATTTTCCTCCTATTTCTCCTCTAATTCAGCCTTCCTCTAGTCCCATAAAGACCAGTAATCCTCCTCCACAAACGTGAAATGAAGGACTCATTCCTTCATTAGCACAACCCTTGGTTGCATTCGATATAATCGATCACGCCAAAAAGACCAAGATCCAGATGTCTAAAGCTGAGTACCTTCAGTCCAACCCAGAGCAGCTTATAAGATTAACTAAGTATATCCAAAGCTAGGCTGTCGTCCCTCCTCCCATTTCCCCAAAAGGAATTCTTCCCATTCCTCCTACGTCTCACGTAAACGTTGCCTCAACTTCCGTGTTGGGGAAAATTGAACCTTTTTACCTATCTCTCTTGATCAATGGTCATAAACTAAGTAACTGTATAATTGATTTTGGAGCTTCTGATAATGTTATGCCAGAAAGGTTGCCCATGCTTTGGGCCTCACACTTACCAAACCTTTTGGCAGATGCTACTCCATGGAAACCAAACAGTACCATTGATTGGTCAGATCAAGGATGCGCAATTTGCATTCACGGCATTTCCTGAGAAAAGGGTAAAAATGACTATTCTCGTAGCTAATATTCCAACAACATACAAGATATTGCTAGGGAGGAGATTTTGTAAAGAAGTTGGTGGGGAAATTCATATGGACTGGTCCAAATCTAGGATTCTTGTCAAAGGGGTGATGCAGACGTTGGAACCAGAATCACAAAAGAAATATCTAGTCACCAACTCTGATGACCCTAAGGCTCAGATTCTCTTCAAATCATCAGGGATGGGAAACTATTTCTTATCCACCGAATCAGATAGAATGGACGTTCTCGTCCAAAAAGAGGATCTCAACAAAGTATGGACATTACAGTTTGATGGCAGTTGTGCGACAAGTGGATGTGGTGCTGGAGCTGTTCTAATATCTCATGAGGAGGAGATTTTCCTTTTTCTTTCAAGTTGTAGTTCTTCAATACAAATAATACTGCTAAGTATGAATCCTTGTTACTTGGCATGCAAGTTGCAAAAGAGAAAGGAATCAAGAATATGAGAGTGCAAGGTGATGCTGAGCTAATTGTCAATCAGGTAAAAGGGATATATCAAGTAAAGAATGACCGGCTCAAGAACTACCTGTCATCACCAATCCGGCACTATGATAATTCTTCACCGGGAACTCCTCGTGCTATGATTATTTACTAATGCATAGCCTTTAGTTTGGTGGATGTAATCTGGAAACAAAACAACAACATAACACAAGAATACCATTGACTATGATAAGACGGAATGATGACAAATCTGAAATATCAAAGTAAATTATAATATTAACATGAAATTGTTACAATCTCACCCATGAGGTACTTCAAGTGTTATTGACTTCACTTGACTTTCACCAAGACTATGGGAGAAACTTTACAATTACACCTCTTAATGGCTTCTTCAACACACCTTTAAACTGATGGCTTCCTTCGCACACTTCCTACAATATTTCTCACTACTTCCTTCTATGCTAAATGAGGGGGTGGCCTCTCTATTTATAGAACTTCTAGGCTTATCCATCTTATCTCTAAGATAGGATAAGAAATCCACTCTGACGAATCATATTCCATACCTTAACTCTTATCTGTACATGTAAGCTTATCTGTTAAGATAAGATAAACCTTATCATTTTACATGGGTTCCACATTTTTAGACTTTTTACAAATAAAATACACAAAATATTTATGACCTCACTCCTTGTCTTTATTACCAATATAATATTTCTAATTCCTAATCATGTAGACCCTACTTCTCTAATTACCCAAACTTTGACATTTTAACATTACCGGACCACTTACGACAAATATTTACTTTTTACAACATTCTTATTGTACTTTGATATACTCGTACTCCACATTATTGGTGGCACTGTACTGATGGCGCCGTTATCTTCTATCAGACGCTACTACTAATTATACTTAACAACATCCTATTCCTAATACATACATTAATGAAATAGAAATTACGGAGGAAAATTTTAGTGTCGACATCTTCCCCCTTCCTAGCTTCTACTCCGTCCTCGGAGTAGACTATTCTGGTGCTTGGAAAATCTTCAACTTGTCGTGGTTGACCCATTTCGTAATGGGAGTGCCATCCAATTCCTCCAGTCGGTACGTACCATTTTCATGCATAGCTACTATTTTGTAGGGCCCCATCCATTTTGGAAGAAATTTTCTTTGTCTTCTTTTTTGTATCTGGAATCATATACTAGAACCAAGTCATTCACATGAAATGGAGACCACCGGATCTTTTGATCAAAGTATTCCTTCTGCTTCATTTTCTTCTTATGGCTTGTATCCTTTGTTATTTCTCTCATTTCCTCCAAAGAAATGAAGATGTACCAACCTTTCTTTTACTGAATCACTTTCATCCATCCTTTCATTTTTCATAACTCTCACAGTGGGAATATCAAACTCAATAGGAAGAACTGGATCAATGCCATAGGCCAACTAAAATGGGGAGTATCCTGTTGTTGACTTTGATGTTGCCCTATATGCCCACAATGCTGCATGAATCCTTTTATCCCATTTATGTACCTGCAAGGCTACATCTTTTGCTAGAATTTGACACAACACAAAATTTGTTTGTTCCACCTGTCCATTTGTGCTTGGCTTGTATGTTGTTGCCTTCCTGTGCTTAATAGAAAACTTATTGACTAGGGCTTCTACCACCTCATTAATGAAGTGGCTTCCTTGATCTATTACAATTTCTAATGGGCAACCAAATCTGGTGACAATGCGTTCATACATGAACCTTGCCACTTCATCCATGGAAGTTGTTTTCAATGGCCTAGCTTCAACCCACTTGGTTAAATAATCTGTGGCAACTACAATATACTTATTTTGGCGTGATGTAGTTGGAAGTGGACCTACAATGTCTATTCCCCACTTTTCAAAGGGACCAAGGGGAAGAATAGGACATAATGGAGTCGATGAAGTCTTACGATTACCATGTGTTTGACAAGTATCACATGTCTTACAATAATTATAACAATCTTTAAAAAGAGTGGGCCAGTGATAACCTGCATCCAAGATCCTTCTTGCTGTAAGTTGTCCAGAGAAGTGCCCTCCACATGTACCATTGTGGAATTCTTCTAGTAGTTCCTTCCCTTGATCACGTCCAACTACCCTCTTGTACTGTCCATCAGGTCCTATTCGAAATAATACTCCATGCAGAATAGAATATGGACGATTGGCTTGAGTAATCTTTCTCTTAGTCTTTGCATTGGCACCATCAGAAACTTGAATTCATTCAGATAATTCCAAATATCTATGTATTCACTAGGGATTGTGTCAAGGGATAACAATGCTTTGCATCGGGAAATCATCATCATCACAAGATGATCCTAAACCATCATAGGCTCGAGAGAGTGCATCTGCATTGACATGCTTCTTTCTGGCCTATCTATAATATCAAATTCAAACTCTTGTAGCAAAATTATCCATCTTGCTATCCTCCCTGATGGGTTAGGCTTATTTACAATATATTTTAGAGCCTGATGATCTATTACAACTAGAAATTTTTGCCCTAGCAAGTAATTTCTAAACTTCTTTACAACAAAAATGATAGCCAGAGCCTCTTTTGATTCTGGTATAATTTACCTCAAGACCTTTGCTCATTTGTCTGCTCCCAAAGTAAATTAGATGTTCATTCCCATTTTCATCCTTTTGGCTCAAAGTACTTCCTAGTGCTGCATCTGAGGCATCAGTGTACACAATGAATGGCTTGCTCCAATCTGGATTCTTCAAAACAGGTGAAGACACCAGGGCTTCCTTCAATTGTCCAAAAGCTTCATGCGCCTTATTTCCTGGTTCATAAGTAACATCCTTCTTCAAGAACTGGGTTAGTGGCTATGCAATCTTTGAGAAATTCTTGATGAACCTTCTATAGTAACCCACATGGCCTAAAAATGATCTCAACTTACTTCTATTAAGAGGAAATGGTAAATCTTTGATTTTTGAAACTTTATCAGGATCAGTACCAATACCATCTCTGGATACAACATGCCCTAACAAAACACCTTTAGAACATCCAAAGACACACTTTGTAGGGTTTAGTGAGGCTTGTGCTTCATCTAACCTTTGAAATGTTGTCTCCATTTGGTGCAGGTGGTCCAACTTGCTCCCATAGATGCAAAAATCATCCAGAAATACTCTGATGAAGGTCCCAATGTAGGGTTCGAACACCCTATTCATCAAACGTTGGAATGTTTTTGGAGCATTACACAACCCAAAAGGCATAACTCTATAAGCAAACGTTCCCCAAGGAGTGGTGAACGTGGTCTTCAGCTAATCTTTCTGCTATATGAACTTGGTTGTAGCCGATATATCCATTAGCAAAACTATAGCACTCTGGCCAGTTACTTCGTCCAAGATCTGATCTGAAAATGGAAGAGGGTAATGATCCTTCTTTGTTGCGTTATTGAGCTTCCTGTAATCAACACAAATGCATAGCTTCCCATTCTTTTTTATTGAGATCACAATGGGAGAAACCCATTCTGAATTCTCCATAACAAATATGAATCCTGCATCAAGCAACTTATCTATTTCTTCTTTTATAGTCTTGGAAAAATTAGGATTCATTCTATATGGCATTTGCTTTATGGGCTTAGCACCATCTACCAGCTCAATACAATGTTCTACCCAACTTACTTGACGGAGTTCCTTGTAATCAAAAGTGAATAGGTGTATGTACCTTCGAAAGAGCTGGAGGTAGGATTCCTTCTCACTATCCATCACAGCATCACCAATCTTTATTTGTTGGAGACGATCATCAACTTCTTCTTCAGATAATTTTATGGGGTCATGAGTTGGTGTGACTGGAAGGATATCCATGACTGAAACATCCACCTCGCTTTCTTCATCTTCAGTGTCCACTTCATTGGTACTAGAGTAATCAGAGGATGTCCAATCATCAGTTTCATCACTTGAATCCACTGTGTTCGCCTTATGATGTCGAGGATCACATTTATCTTCACCCTCTCTCTACCACATCCAAGTGTCATGAAACCTTCATTCCAAAGTAGTTTCTTGCATGAACTCTCCTTAGCCATGGTCTTCGCAGCAGCAAAGCATTGGAGTGCATACATGCAGTACCATTTTCATCACCGAAAGTATACCACACATACCACACCCATAATGAGATATTGCCACATTTGAAACTACACCTTCTCGGTTTAGTTTTTCCTTTATTTAATGACCGTAACATAAGTGTTGAAGGGCGATCAATTTTAAACCCAACATATTCATTACAGACTCGGTCATTACATTAATCGCAGCACCTCCATCAACTAAGACATCATGAATTGAAATACCATTACATAATACCTCGGCTTGTGGAGCATAGGGATCTGCCTCGCCTCCAAAACAGGGGTCCTCAACCTCCTTCCTTCTTCGAGCATTGAGTCCACCTCGCAACTCCCGCCTCTTCTCGAAGACATAGCCAAGAGTTGACCATATGTAATATTTGTAGGCCTTTTAGACAGATCTTCCAAGATGGAGTATGGTCCTTGCCCCGTGAAATCGAGAAAATCCCCGCACACCCAACTTTCTTCTCCTTTGTTTCTTACTAGTTTCTTCTTTCATCTTCTTAGGATCATTTCCATCTTGATTATCTTTTTCTTTCTTTTTTTTTGTTACAAACACATCTACTTCATTATTTCTGCTCTTATCTACTACATCAAAAGAATTCACAGTGCTTTTCCTTTATAATTATCTCCTTTACGAGATGTAGAAGCTCTATCTAGACAATTATACTTATAATGACCCTTTTATAACAACCATAACAAACAACTTGAGAAATATTTCTTTTTGGACCTCTATCTCTTCCCCGAGAACTAAATTCCTTTCCTTGAAGAAGATTAATAGTTAATCGACCCATCTTTTGAGCGAGATCTTCATACTCGGTAGATGTACTAGGAGAAATATTTGTGCTCACCGAGAGTGGTTGTGGATTCGGACCAAAGGTGCTAGTGTAGGCTCTACTTTAGCAACAATTTCTTTGGGCTCCTCTTCCATGCTTTCTTCTTGCCTTCTTCGCAATCTCCTTTGCTTGTTCAATGGTATCGGGCGGTCATAATTCACTCATTATCGATCTTTGGCTTCATCCCAAGAATGAAGTGCTTACAGAGGAGATTATCCACGCCATTCATCAACCCATCCGCTAGTCCTTCCTTAGGATCCGGGCATCGAACTTCCTCCTTAGCTCTAGAACACGAGCATGATAATCCCTTATCTTCTCCTTCTCTCCTTGGGATAGCTTTGTGATCTCGATCATGAGATCTACATATTTCTGTTGTTCACCAAATTCTTCAAGAAAACTTTCAGTTAATAAATCCCATGAATTTTTCACATTATCACCTAGTGTTTCAAACCACCTAAGTGCTGAACCATCCAAAAAGGTAGGAAAAAATTCAGTCCATTGTTCCCTTCTTATAAGGCCATTACAAATACAATATCGCTTAAACTCTTGAATGAAAGAAGAAGCATCTTCATTAGATTGAGCTGAAAAAACAGGAATCTTTCCCATTTTCAAAAGTAACCACTGTGAAATACCAACTCACAAGTACAATCAACAAGACTTATGTGTACAAATAATTGGAATCACTATACTAGAAAGTGACTTTACACCTTTCTACAAGTAAAATAGAAATGACCACGGTAAACTATGGTAAAACTTGACTTATGCGGTAAAATCGACTTTTTGTGGTAAACACTATTCACGGTAAAAAGTAAAGTTATCGGTAAATACTATTCACAGTAAAAAGTGAAGTTATGCGGTAAATACTATTCATGGTAAAAGTGACTTTATCATGCGGTAAATACTATTCTAGCAAAAATGACTTTACCATGGTAACTACTATTCATGGCAAAAATGACTTTACCATGGTAACTACTATGCATGTAAAAACAAGGTTACCCTCTAATTGATTTTTGACTAAGTGGGAATATCTCTCCGTAAAATCCACTAACGAGGAATGGTTCCAAAGAACGGAACCAAAATGTCATCACCAATCCTAAGCACTATGATAATTCTTCACCGGGAGCTCCTCGTGCTATGATTATTTACTAATGCACACCTTTAGTTTGGTGGATGTAACTGAAACAAAACAACAACATAACACAAGAATACCATCGACTATGATAAGATGGAATGATGAAAAATCTGAAATATCAAAGTAAATTATAATATTAACATGAAATTGTTACAATCTCACCCATGAGGTACTTCAAGTGTTATTGACTTCACTTGACTTTCACCAAGACTATGGGAGGAACTTTACAATTACACCTCTTAATGGCTTCTTCAACACACTTTTAAACCGATGGCTTCCTTCGCACACTTCCTACAATATTTCTCACTACTTCCTTCTATGCTAAATGAGGGGGTGGCCTCTATTTATAGAACTTCCGGGCTTATCCATCTTATCTCTAAGATAGGATAAGAAATCCACTTTGACGAATCATATTCCATACCTTAACTCTTATATGTACATGTAAGATTATCTGTTAAGATAAGATAAACCTTATCATTTTACGTGGGTTCCACATTTTTAGACTTTTACAAATAAAATACACAAAATATTTATGACCTCACTCCTTGTCTTTATTACCAATATAATATTTCTAATTCCTAATCATGTAGACCCTACTTCTCGAATTACCCAAACTTTGACATTTTAACATTCTTTGGACCACTATGACAAATATTTACTTTTTACAACATTCCTATTGTACTTTGATCATTACCGTACTCCACATTATTGGCGGCACGTGCATCGACGGTGCCGTTATCTTCTATCGACGCTACTACTAATTATACTTAACAACATCCTATTCCTAATACATACATTAATGAAATAGAAATTACGGAGGAAAATTTTAGTGTCGACACTCTTTGCAATGCAAGTATGGGATAACATCGAAGAGTTTGATACTTTCTCAATCAAAATAGTTCCACGAGCCCAAAATTACATGGCTGATTTATTGGCCGCCTCTCAAACCTCTCTCATGCTCCTCACCCAGGGTTAAAAACAAATACATATACCATTGAGGTGGTTTTTTGCCCAAGTATACCAAATAATTCATAGCACTGGAAAGTGTTCAATGATGACAACAAATTTATCACTTTTTGGATAAATTTGACAATTTCAAAGAAATTCATTTCAATGGATCAACTTCTATGTGTCGTGAGTCTCTCACCGGTCAAACACATGAATCTGAAAAAGATACAGTGATATAGCTCAAAGGAAATAAGATTTCGAAAGGTTTGGTTTCCTTAGAATGATTATTTGATAATCATGACTACTTCGTATAGAAAAAGCGATAAGATGATCCTTCCTCTTCTCCATGAAACTAAATCCGTCAATCTGGGTACTGCGAAACATCGTCGTTTCATGAATATGAAGTGTCAGACGCGCGAGGAAAAGTGAAAATTCGTTAAGTTGCTGAAAAAGTACATGGATGTGTTAGCATGGTCTTATGCTGATCTAAAGTCTTTCAAGCCAAAGGACATTTAGTACGACATTCCACTCAAGGACAATGTCAAGCCTTTTTCAAAAGTAAAGGCATTACAACCCCAAAATCTCAGTGTACCATCTAGGCTGAAATTCAGAAGATGTTGGATGCAAGGATTATTTTTCCAATTCATCACAGTACTTGGGTTGCAAATATTATGCCTATGCAAAAGAAGAATGGCTAGATACACATATGCGTGGACTTTCAGTAACTTTAACCAGTCATCCTTAAAAGATAACTATCCATTGCCGATAATGGATCAAGTGCTATATGACAAGAACGATTCGAAATGTTGTCTATGCTTGATGGTTTTTCAAGTTACAATCAAATTCAAGTCACGCCTAAAGATTAGTTCAAGATAGCATTCACCACTCCTTGGGGTACCTTTGCCTACAAAAGAATGCCTTTTGGTTTGATCAATGCCGGTGCTACCTTCCAATGAGCAATGGAATTTACATTCAAAGGTATGATGGGAAAAGTCATTGTAGTTTACCTAGATGACCTGACCATGTTCTCCAAGAGACGAAGTGATCACTGTGATCATTTGGAACAAGTCTTGATCAGATGTTGAGAGCACAAGATTTCACTAAATCCCAAGAAGTCAGTTTTTGGGGTCACCGAAGGAAAGCTGCTAGGACATGTCATCAACAGAGAAGGAACTAAGATAGATGTCAAAAGGGTTAAGGCTATTCAGAGCCTTACTTTTCCTATAAGCAAGACTGGTGTTCACTCTTTCTTTGGAAAGGTAAATTTTCTTAGACGCTTTGTTCTTGATTTTGCTTTGAGAAGACTCGTCATATATCTAATATGATGAAAGGGTCCCAAACATTCTGATGGAGTGGGGAAGACAGGACATCATTCAAAGACATAAAAACCTTCATCGATCATGCCCCTATTCGGTGTGTCCTGAATTTAGAAAAGACTTCATCATGTATAGTTATGTGTCTGTGCATAATGTATCAACTATCTTGATGCAAAAGAACTCCGAGGATATTGAATCCTCGATTGCTTTCATGAGCTCTCCTCTTAAGCCTCATGAATTGAAGATGTCACAATTGGAAAAAATTCTTTTCCATGGTAAAAGCAATAAGAACTTCCGTGACTATATATTCGAATTCTCATATAGTAGTGCTGGTTCCTGACACGACTGTTAAGTCTATCTTGACTCAACAGGAGTTAGGGAGCTTACGAGGGAATTGGATCGTAAAGGTCCAAGAATATGATCTAGACATCAAACCAACTAAGTTGGTAAGAGGTAAGGGCCTGTGTCAGCTAATGGCTGAAAATAAAGACTCAGAGGTACCTGAGGAGAAAGCTGATCATGTTGATGGAGAACAAAATGAACTGGAGAAAGCGATTCTTTGCCCATGGTTCTATTTGTCATTGCAGCAACCAATGACGAATGGTATTCTGACATCATGTTCTTTCTCACCTATGGCGAGTTCCCAACTCACCTAACCACTAAGGAAAAGTGAATAGTGAAGCTCAGAGCCACAAGATATGTCATATGGGATGATGGATTGTACAAACGTGGAATTGACGGCATTTTTCTACAATGTGTTGATAAGCGCAGCAGGTAAAATTATTGAAAATATTTCACAACTCACTGCGGTGGTCACTTCTCCTCATCCGTGACAGCACATAAAATCATTTGGGCTAGGTACTATTGGCCGACACTATTTCAAGATATAGCCACCTGGGTAGCAAAATGTGAACTTTGCCAACAGTTTGTTGGCAAACCAAAGCTGGCTGCGTTTCCCCTCAGGCCCGCATCATCATTGACGAACCATTCAAACAATGGGGAATTGATTTCATTGGAGCACTCAATCCTCAATCGAGTGTTGGACATAGTTACATCCTAACAACAATGGATTACTTCACAAAATGGGTGGAGGCCATACCTGTCAAGCATGCCACTTCTGAAGTTGTTTGCAACTTCATCAAAGAGAATATTATTGTGAGATTTGGCATTCCACACAAAATTGTTGCTGACAATGCTTCCAACTTCTCTTCATGGGAAGTAATTGGTTTTTGTTATGGATACAGAATAACCTTGGCTCATGCCTTTGATTATTATCCTTAAGGAAATGGTCAGGTAGAATCCAACAACAAGAACTTGGTGACTATCATATGGAAGCTAGTTGATGAAAACCAACAGTCCTAGCACAAATCATTGTATGATGCTTTGTGGGTAGATCATATCACTCCAAAGAGGTCTCTCGGCATGTCACCTTTCCAGGTGTTATATGGGATCGATGCTGAAATCCCTATCTCCACAGAACTTCCTACTTTGCGCTTGGCTCGAGCAATTGAAGATGAAAATTTTTAGAATTCTCTTGAAAAAAGGATTATATGCATGAGAGAACTTGAAGAAAAGTGAGTGAAAGTGGTTGACAAGATCACTGAACATCATAATCAAGTTAAGAGGTTGTTCGACAAGAAAGCTAAGCAGAGAGATTTCCAAGTGGGAGATCTTGTTCTTCTGTGGGACAAACGAAGAGAACCGAAAGGTATGCACGGGAAGTTTGAATCTCTTTGGAGAGGGCCATACAAAATCAAGCATCTCAATAGAGAGAATAGTTTTTATCTCTCATATCTAGATGGAACCAAGATCCCGCTTCCCTATAGTGGGCGTGGTGAAGATCTTCAAGAAGTAGAGCTTGCTCTCTTCTTTGTCTGATTTTCTTTTTGTTCCCTTTCTTTCCCTTTTTTCGCATTTATGTGTTTGCTTTCTGTTTGTTGTGTGTTCCCTTTCTTTCCCTTTTTGGTCGCCCTTGTTTTTGACTCTGTAACCCAATGGATAGGCACATGAAAATATGGGATTCTCTACCCTTAAGTTTCACTTAAAGATAGTCCCAGAAAGAGCCAGTTGTTATCCTACAAAATTGACAAGGGCAATTTGTAGGTAACTATACCAAAAATTCTATTTTGGCCCCCAAGGAAGTTTGATAACGTTTGAAATAGCCCAAAACTTCCTTTAAAAAAATCAGTTGTTTCAAGGCTTAGTTATTTTGAGCTAATCCTTCGGCGCAAAATTTTGAATGTCAACATGCCTAAAACTACGCCCTTTTACTCTGGGCGCATTTTTACTCATGTCAACATCAAGCAATGAATGCCCCTTTAAAAATCCTTTAGCACTAAAATTGTTATGTCAACATCACGAAACTTGCGCCATGCATTTTCCTCAGTGTGACTTTTCCGTGTCAACATCCAAAACATGGGTAAGTGCACGAAGTTGGTGGACAATTCCGTGGACATAAAAACCCAAAATAAAGGAACTGCGATCGCGGTTTACATACCGCGATCGTGGTTTTAAACCACGATCATGGTTCCTAAATTCCAGGTTCGGTAATTACCAAACCTAAAACCGTGATCACGGAACTCTGAGACAAAATTTAGCAGTCCCGCGACTCCTTATTTTCCTCATTTTTCATTTCAAACCGTGATTTTTCCTAAACGTTTTTCACTCATACTTTCAATACCACCTCAAAATTTCTCATCGGACTTCTGGATAGTGATAGATTCAACCATGCCGCCAAGACGAGGAGGTAAGTCCCCGATTGTAATCATTTTTTTGCATTTTAGTTTTTTTTTTTGCATTTTAGGTTTTTTTTTTGCATTTTCATGGGTTTTTTAAATGTTTGTTTATGTATACAATTTTCTTGTTTTATCAGTTGGTCGGCAAGCTTGAAATCATGCAAACCATCAAAACATTCCTCAAAACCCACCGAACATTCCTCAAAACCCTCCGAACATTCCTCAAAACCCTCCTCCAAACATAGATCCGCCTCCTGTGGCTCCTTCTGTCCCCACTGAGCTAGCAGAACGCAAGATAATATCATTGGAAGAATCCAAGAAAATAAAATTATCATTGAGAACCTAATTCAAACTATAAGACAAAATCATGCTACAAATCCATCCCGCATTACTTTAGCCAATAATACATTCGCAAACATTGATTGGATTGGCGAAGTTGAGTTCTGCAACCAACCAAATACATAGATGGAACACCTTTAGAAGTGATCTGTAGGTGGTGGTATGCGATAAACTATCCCATACGGCCGTCAAAGAATTTTTTTTTGGAAAAGACCTCATTTGTGCATTATTTACCAACCCTAGAACCAATGCCCCCCTGTAGTTACTTGCAAATGGTTCCCAATCCATTGGTGCCATGATGACAGAATCAAAAATAATTTTTGGGACCGATGGTGGATGGTTTTTGATTATCCACCATGCAACAACAATGAGGTTCCTCTTTATTTTTTGAAGAAATTATATTGCGAGTTTGTGCTCAATGAGGTCCCGAATTATTTTGAATTTTCTAAATTTTTTGGTCGAGGAGGTGGCTCTCGCAGCAGAAAACTGGTGCACACGTAGGTCATCCTAGGATCCCCCATGCCCCAAAACCCCCACTGCCTTCATTTATCCCTCCTACAAGTGAAGGAGGTTGTGGAGATTGATACATTGCATGCATTGAGGGAGCTCACTGACACTCTCACCCAACATAGTGACTAGATTACATTTGGTGATGTTGGTGGAGGCCCTGGGCTCTAGTAGTGCACACACACCCTGTGGATCATGTGGTGCCGTATGCATTGCAAAGCGAGACATCATTTGCTGGTTCACAAGATTTCTTTTCTATAGATGAGATGCTGGGGAATGTTTTTGGAACTGGTGCCACTGATATTGGTCTTTCACAGGTAAATTTCAAATAAATTTAAATTATATATATATATATATATATACAATAGTTTAATTCACATGTTTGAGATATTAATATATATATATATATATATATATATATATATATATATATATATATATATATATATTTGATTGTACGTCATGTACATACATGTAAAAAACTAATTTTTTATTTTATTTTAAATAGCAAGAGCCGGTGAAGGAAACATCCGGCATCGACATGCTAGCTACTACAGTGGTGGGCGTGTTTCAAATGTAAGTTTTAAGTTATACAAACTTACATTTTTAATTTCATTTGATTGCACTAGATTATTATTATAATGTTTCACGTGTATGTTGTACATGTATTAATATTTTTCTCTTTTATACGTGGAGCCTCGATAGGTCATCATCTCGCTCAGAGGAACTCGAGGCTACTCGGCACGCCTCACATGAGTTTTACGCAGTTAGTAAATCTCTTTACACTTTGTTTCTAATTACTGGAAGTCACGTGGATTACATGCTTTGGACTCTGTCATATAGATTTTAATATTGATTTGTACATGTTTTTTGTATAGCTTATGACTGCTAGAGAGACTCCTCCATATATGCAGACTATGGAGGTTGTTGTAGATATTGCCATAACATCTGTAGATCCACTAACTGAGGTACAATTTTTTAAATTTGTTAAATTTTGGAGGTTCATTATTTCTTATTAAACTTAAATCTACAATATCAAATTTTGTATGTATATGTGAAATATTTAATTTGAAAATTAATTATTTGTATGTAGCTTACCCCTCGTGAGTCTATTGTTTTCCCTGTGACGCGTCAACAACAAATTGATAGGGATCATGACATTGCGGTAAGATTTCACATGCATTTTAACTAAATTGTACAAGTTTCTAAATTTTGAATGTATTTTAAAATTTTGGGTGTTAAAAACTTGTTGTTTATGAATGTGCAGGTTAGGTTGCAGGCATGCTTAGAGACACCTAGGACCACACGGATGAAATCCGTAGTGGCATCTCCCTCCACTACATCCCAGTGTCGTGGACGTGCTACTTCTAGTAGGGCGAAGAGAGGGAAGATGTTTCATGAGTAGATTTATAGTCCACCTGGATGTACATATGTGGTCATGAGTAGATTCATAGTCCATTGTATATATATAGCCTTTTGCGACCGCATGTGGTCCCATATGTACATTATGACACACTTAGTTTGAGATGTACACATACATTATGAACTTATACATATATATTTTCAGAGACGTGCGTCTAGAGCACACT
The DNA here is from genome assembly GCA_018340775.1 of Taxus wallichiana var. yunnanensis. Taxonomy (NCBI): domain Eukaryota; kingdom Viridiplantae; phylum Streptophyta; class Pinopsida; order Cupressales; family Taxaceae; genus Taxus; species Taxus wallichiana. The sequence continues at coordinate 559,362,835 of CM031234.1, forward strand.
TTGTTTGATTCTTATATATATATATATATATATATATATATATATATATATATATATATATATATATCCATGTGTGTTGGTTTTCATAATGATAAATCTGAACTATATATGTTTGATTTGATTTCATTGCATGTATGATATCCTTATATTTATATCATTATAGAATAAATGGTTAGACATTGAAGAAAGATAATAAGAGTATTGTAAACTGAACAATTGATAAATAAAGAACATGATTCTAGAATAAATTGTGTTTTTGAGTACACATTAGTAACCAGATCAGAGGGAAGGAGCAAGGGCCACTCCTCTCCGATGTGAATGGAAGTTTTATTTATTTCTTGTTCAACTATTCTAATGTTTTTTACTTCTAGTATTAATGTGCTTGAATTATCTAGACAATATTTTCATTCATGTATGTTTATGTTTTCATGATCATAGAATTAGAAGTATTGTCCCCAGTTCTTACTATCTTAAATAAATTCAAAATAGATCCTTTAATCATGGAAGTTGTGTTATTTCCAGTTTGATTAATTTTACATTCTTAATATGTTCCAAATCGTCTCTTCATTGCAAATAGGCTTGGACACAACATTGATATTGACAAAGTATTAAATTATTAAAGCGTGAGTATGATCCAAAAAATAGATCTAGAAGTACCAAATTATATGTATTTAAACTTTTTGAAACTTGGAAAATATACCCTCAACATGTTCATCGTTATGGAAAATGGTGAAGTAGGCACCAACAGTTACGTAATTACCGCGGTGATTATGCAAACACCTCCTGTAGAAAGTAGTGATTTTGTCCTTGACGATGCCAAAATGGGAATCTAAATAGTTGAAAATGTTTGGACTTCCCAAACCAGTTCGTTTCTCATCTCCTTTCATCCTTGGATATAACAACTATAAATGCAAGCACATAAATAATCATCTAAGTAAGTCATTTGGAGTGAATTCAAGTGTGAGAAAAGGGGGAAAGTTTTCAAATTGTTCTGGTTTTGTTCATAGACAACTAAGTTCTTTCTCATTGAGGGTTATAAACAAGTGATGCAAGTAGAGAGATCTTAAATCCTTGTTAAAGGACATCTTTTGGTAGTGATCTTGTATTGTATTGTATTGGAGATTTATATAGTGAAGTGAATAAATTTCTTACCTAGCTAGAGTTTTTCCCACATTGGGTTTCTCTAGGATAAAATTCTTGTCTCCTTGTCTTGCATATCTAAATTTCAGTATTGTATGAATGATTATTTCATAACATACTGTCCATAATAATAACTTTGGTAATTGTTCATTTATCATCACTAAGATAAGATCCATTTATTGTTTAAAAGATGCAGTTTATGGATCAGAGATTTTAAGATCAAGTGTTTTTGTGTGGTTTAACTTGTGTTGACATTTTTAGTTAGATACCCCTCACCTAGAAGGGTAGTGAAAGTGATGAAGGTATCCTCATTCCTTTTGAAGAAGATATTTCCACCAAGAAGTGGAAGCAAGGAATACGAAACATGGCTCGTAGTGAGATGCACATGAGACTGAAGAAGAACATTTCTACAAGATGGAGGCAAATGTGGCAAGTCTATCCAAATATGTGGGAAATATTTCCTTGTCTATGGGAAATATTTAGTCCATCATGGGAAGAACAACCCCATACCAAACTTACTCCTCCTCCATTCAAAGAGAAGGTGAAGATATAAATTTAGCCTTATGATGGGGACATGAATGCCGATAAGTTAGACCATTGGCTAACTCAAATTGAGGTATATTTCAATTTGCATCAAATCAATGAGAGTCAATAAATTTCATTTTCAAGGTTAAAATTAACCATTCATGCTTTAACCTGGTTTGAAAGCTATGTTCATTCCTTGGTTGTTAAGAATCTTCCACCTATTTCTAAGTGGGATGAATTTAAGAGGCCAATCAAAAAGAAATTCTATCATATTTGTTATGATGAAGAGAGGTCCATGTATTGAAAATATCTCAGGAAAAAACAAGGCCAAGATGTGCAAGAGTACACCGACGAGTTTTGGAAGAAAGTTGTCTAAATGGGAAAATATCTCCAAGTACATTGGTGGAATCCATAACCACTTGAGGAAACCCATTCTCTTGGCCAAGTCGGTGAATGTAGATGAGACTCAAGTTCTCAAGCCCACTATCTAGAGAATGCTAGTTGAACGCTAGAGGAGGTGGTGTTTCGGTGCGTAAAAGGGTCGTTGCTTCCGGGCTACTTCGTTCGAGCGTAGTCCCTTAAGAGCCCTGAGACCAAAATATCGTTCAACTGCGACGGGTGACTACTCAGACTCTATGGCACCTAGAGAGGCCTCATCTGATCCAAAACCTTGGCGTAGGGACCCTCTACAATAGCCTCTCTCGGTTTTTTCCTTCTCATTTTGGTGCTCTCGTTGTCCTATTGTTTGCAAACACGTAAAATAGTGCAGTTGGAGCCAGTGTAAGGTTGTCAAATGCTATATTTTACAAATGGTGGGTCATGTCATTGAACTAACTATGCTGGCACATCCGGGTGGCTAGGTGAATGCTAGAGGAGGTGGTATTTTGGTGTGTGGAAGGGTCGTTGCTTCCGGGATACTTCGTTCGGGTGTAGTCCCTTAAGAACCCTGAGACCAAACTATCATTCAACTTCAACGGGTGAGTACTTAGACTCTGTGGCACCTAGATAGGCCTTGTCTGATCCAACACCTCAATGTATAGACCCTATACAATATCCTCTCTTGGTTTTTTCCTTCTCATTTCGGTGCTCTCGCTGTCCTATTGTTTGCAAACGCGTGAAATAGTGTAGTTGGAGCCAGTGTAAGGTTGTCAAACACTATATTTTGCAAACGGTGGGTCATGGCACCAAACCAACTATGTCGGCACATCCTGGGTGGCTAGTGAACACTAGAGGATGTGATGTTTTGGTGTACGAAAGGGTCGTTGCTTTCGGGCTACTTCGTTCGGGCGTAGTCCCTTAAGAGCCCTGAGACCAAAATATCGTTCAACTTTAATAGGTGACTACTCGGACTCTATGGCACCTAGAGAGGCCTCTTCTGATCTAGAACCTCAGCATAGGGACCCTCTACAATAACATCTCTTAGTTTTTTCCTTCTCATTTCGGTGCTCTCGTTGTCCTATTGTTTGCAAACGTGCAAATAGTGCAGTTGGAGCTAGTGTAAGGTTGTCAAACGCTATATTTTGCAAACGGTGGGTCGTGGCACCAAACCAATTGTGCCGAAGACGTCCGGGTGGCTAGGTGAACACTAGAGGAGGAAGTGTTTCGGTGCGCGAAAGGGTCGTTGCTTCCGGGCTACTTCGTTTGGGCATAGTCCCTTAAGAGCCCTAAGACCAAAATATCGTTCAACTTCGACGGGTGACTACTCAGACTCCATGGCACCTAGAGAGGCCTCATCTGATCCGACACCTTGGTGTAGGGACCCTCTACAATAGCCTCTCTCAGTTTTTTTTTCTTCTCATTTTGGTGCTCTCGCTGTCCTATTGTTTGTAAATGCGTAAAATAGTGCAGTTAGAGCCAGTGTAAAGTTGTCAAACGCTATATTTTGCAAACGATGGGTCGTGACACCAAACCGACTATGCGACACATCCGGGTGGCTAGGTGAACACTAGAGGAGGTGGTGTTTTGGTGCATGAAAGGGTCGTTGCTTCCGGGCTACTTCATTTGGGCGTAGTCCCTTAAGAGCCCTGAGACCAAAATATCATTCAAATTCGACGGGTGACTACTCGGACTCCGTGGCACCTAGAGAGGCCTTTCGATCTGGAACCTCGGCGTAGAGACCCTCTACAATAGCCTCTCTCAGTTTTTTCCTTCTCATTTTGGTGCACACGCATAGGTATGGTCTTGTAAACACTTGGGGAGGAGTCATTTTCAAAATTTACAACATTTTCAAAATTTACAAATTTTTCAAAAAAATTTACAACTTTTTCAACTTTTTCAAACAATGAAAGCTTCTCTTAGCTTCAAGAATTTTAAATTCTCTACTAACAGTGCCAACCACATGAAGGTGGAAGCTTTTCTGACACCACTAACCTAAACATAAAAGTGTTAGTCAAAGAAATTTAAGTTTCAAATCAAAACCATATACTATCTATATATGTACAAAATACACAAATTTAAAATAAAATATATTCAAACTTAAATCTAGATCTTTAAACTAAAAAAATTTATATATATATTGAAAAGAAATTATATATACCAGACATGAGCATTGTAAATTCATTCCAATGAACCATCAAGATCGGATCTACTTTGAATAGCAGATAAGATTGCTTCATGATCTGACTCTTGAACCTTCCAAAGAATCTTGTTATTAGGCCTTCCTCGATATCTATACAGCTGAATATTTGTCACTAGAACTAGATGTGAATATAAGAGTATTTTCTGTGTGTCTCAAAGTCTTCAAACACCTAAACAGAGGAGTTTTTAATGGATACCGTCGAAGCCAAGTTCCAGTAACTACCACTAACCCTATAGGATACTCAATATCTTCACCATCTATAATAGGAGAAGTCAACTTATTTCTTTCCTCGATGCAACGACATAAGAAATAGTCTGTTCCTTCTTCATTGTCTTCTGTCGCAATTACTGCAAACACATGTCCTACAAAAAAAAAAAAACCAAGGTTGAACAACTCAAATTTAAATTACATATTAAAATTTCAATGGACATACCTTAAATATAAAAATTAAATAAATAACCATAAATACCTTGTCACACCAAAATTGAAATTTCATCAAAGTCCTTGGATGTTGTAACTTCATCTACAGAAACACGTCGTAATGCTTGTGGAGGTTGATAACTAGGAAGCGGAGTTAGAGGCCTATAAATCCATCCTTCCACCCATTCTTGTGAATCACACTTAGCAGTGACAAATTCGATACAAGATGCACAAAAACATGTCAACTTTCTTGTCCATACAGCCCACAAAGTAGCGTCTGAGCTACAAAATGAGTGCATATCACTAGACCCAGTGAGTGTCATACAATCCTCGTAGTTAGCAATATGTTGTTCCTCTATCAACCAAAAATATCTGTGAACTATGGAATTTTCTTGAGAACCTTAGGCCATGTTGTCAGTACACCATTCCACTATGCTCTTTGCATCTTTTAATTTAACACCATCTTTGTACTTCAACTCTTCTCTTGCAAGAGCTCTTTTCACACATGCCCCTGCACCATCATGCTCTCCTTTTCCATGTCTAGCCTCAGTGAAACTCCAAATATGTTGCACACCTATCTTGACGTGCATTTTTCTCATTCAATAAAACATTCGTGCATTCTTAAATTGAGACGTGTAATTATCTGACCATATATAATGTTGTTTGAAGTGGATGTCCCTATCAGACAAGTTTCCATAAAATAACTGGAAACACCCTTGCAAAAATTCAGTAGAATGAGTACGATCATCATTGATATAAAAATGGTACTCTCTTAAATTTTTTTGATCATTCTCTGTATTGTCAGGAGAATGTAGAAATGCTATATGCACAAAAATGGTAACTTGTACTGAGTTGTAATATTGCGATTGAACCTCCATTTGTGGTTGCAATGTGTAATTCTCTACAAAATCGAACCACTGAAACAATAGTACCAATAGGAATGTGTGTCTTTGCATAGCTTGAATTGTTCATCCAACCATTGAGCTCTATGTGTATGCCTCGCATACTCATAAACAATTTCATCCTTAAATTTTCTCATAAATTAGAAAATGGGCATTTGTTCTGTAACTAGCTCACACTGTTTAGACTCTTTTCCATCTTTCAATTGGTATGCAACTGATTTATATTTATCAAACTCAACTAAATTATGTTCTATTGTACCTTCAATTTGCTCATGGATGTAACTTTCTAATTTAGGTAATCCGCCGCATGTACTACAACTTCCATCTAAACAATCCTGACTATAAAAAAATTGTCCAACTTCTTTTCACAAAATATAGTAGGATGAAATCCCGGAAGATATTGGTGGAACTTGAACACCACATTCAGATAACATAGTTTCAGAATGAAAATTAGAATGAATACGTAAAAATTTAGCATAATGCATCGCAAATTCAACATGTTTGCCTACAACAACAAGTGTGTGAGTATGGTTGATTTTCACATATAATGGTTTCAACATTTCAAAAAAATGTTGACTAATTTTAATTTCTAGATTCTCTTGTTCAAACTTACGAAAAAATTGAGTTTGATTCATATCTAAGAAATGCTTTGGATGTGGTTCACGATTAGTAGAACCAACATCATCTCTTGTATTAGGTGAAACTCTAGTGTTATCATGCCAAAATTTAATAACTTCTCTTATAGCATCAAAATTATTTTTGTCATTACGTGGTGCTCTAGCAGAAAATGCCCAAAAATTGGCATTATTGAGTGATTGAATGATATTACGTCTTTAATTGCTTTCATTAGAGTTTTTCGATTAACTTGCAACATTCGACTTGTTTGCGTAATCAAACGTTGTTTTTTTATTGATTCACTTACAACACTAGTAGCAAGTACACGACGCACAATATTACTATCCCTAGTGTGTCTCTTGACACCAACAATGTGATATGCATCATGAAGGTTTTCAACAATTGTAGAGGTTTGACCACATATATTAGATGTTGTCAATCCTAAGGTGTTTAATGTAGGTCTCATTTTAATCAATTTCATCAAACTAACTAACAACTGACATCTTTGGGAATCATTTAAAATTTCAAAATGATTATCCCAAATTTCAAATGGCTTTTTTCTTCCGATTTTTTGTTTAGAAAGTTTTTTCAGGACATTGGTTTCAAAATGTTTTCATCAATTTCAATAAAAAATTAGGTTTCTTACGTAAAATCCTAGGAGGTGTTTTTGTCAAATTTTTTTGTCTACAGTTTCAACATGAATTTCCTTATTCACATTTTCATTGTCTCCTTCAATTTCAATATTTGCTACATCATGAGTATTTAATTCTTCTTCAACATTGACAGTAAAAACTTCTTCATCACGAGTATTTAATTCAACTTCAACATTGATAAAGTAGAAACATTACCTAGTTCTTCATTGCTTACAATAATTGGGATTGAAGATGAACCTCTTCTAGATTCACGAAGTTTCGCATTCGCTCAGCATTTTGAATTTTGTTGGCCTCTAATTCGTTTGGTGTTTTTTACTTAATGAATTCCTTTTTTGACTTCGTTTTTTGTCTCCCATGATGTTTTGCTTCCGGTGATAAGAAAAACGTGCAGAAAAAGATAGAATTTCACAGTAATTCATACGGTAAGGTTAGAGAGTAAAAATCACATGGTAATTCAGACATTGGGATGTGTGTAAATATGATTTATGAACCATGAGCACACTTTATAAACCGTGATCACGGTTTATAAAGTGCACTCGTGTTTATGTTAAAAAACCACGATCGTGCTTTATAAACCACGATCGCGGATCTATCTTCCGAACCTAAGCCTCGAGAAAATCTTTGTTTTTCCCAACCAAAGCTATGGAAGGTCATTATGAAGTGTAAAAGGTCAAAAAACCTCAAATCTGCTCATCCAAAGACTTGAACCATGCTAAAAAACTGAAAACATTTCACAAAAATGGTGCCATTGCGTAGGGGAGACTCTTAGCTTCGTAGAAATTATGTTTTTAAAGTGAATAGAATAAGATAAATATCATTTTATAATTTTTTACTAACAATAGGTCTTAAGACATTTTTTCCTGTGAATATTCATGTCTACGTTTAAGACTATAACTTTTGTTTCCCTTATCAAAATATGATAAAAATTATACCATCCTAAGCGTGGAAAAATTCTATACACGTTAAAAAAAATAATTTGATTTTGATATTTTTTGATATAGTTATGGCGGGCAAATGGAAAGCGCTCTGTTTTCTAAATATTTTTAGACCACTTTCACAGAAAAAATCATAAAAAAAAAATATTGCTAAAAAAAATACAAAATAAAATCCATCCCAAGATAGACAACTACATCTAATGTTTCACCAAAGGAAAAAAATAACAAGATTTAGTCATCCAAAATGCGGGCAAATGGACTACAATCTTATAAGTTTTAAAAAAAAAAAAAAACTAAGTCATATAATTATAAGTGTTTAATATAGCTAAACTTGTCCGTTTTTAAAAAAAATTAGTATTTTAGAAACTAGATTCCAAATGCTACGATTTATATTTTATTATTTTTTTCTAATTTAGAGTGCGTGTATAGCTAATAATCCCTATAAGTTGAGATTTTGTTGTTTTTACAATATGACATCCACGGATGACCCTATATTTGTCCATCAACTTCCCGCACTTACCCACATTGCTCCCCTTTAAACACCCTTTAGTGCTGAAAATGTTGTGTCGACATCCGAAATGTGCACTAAGAATTTTTATAAGCGCTGAAAATGTTGTGTTAACGTCAATAAAGTTGCGCTAAGGCACATTTTTCCTCGTGTCGACACTCTGAAAAGCACGCCAAATTGGTTGGTGAGGTAATAAATGCCAATTTTTTCTATAAATATGAACCTGCCACATGTCATTTTCATGAATTGAAAATTGTGAAAGTTATTCTCTCTCGCGTGTCGACCCTCGCGTGTTGTTTTTGAGCCTATGGACCCCGCGTCTTTCATCATCTTTTATAAATCCGGTGAGTGGCTCCTCTCCCATTTTTGGTTTTCATGTTGTTGTGTTGAATGTTAGGGCTTGTATTAAATAATTAAAATCTAAAGAACACATCCAAGATCCTCATCCAAGCTGAAATCCTCTTTTCCTCTCCTTTCAGATCTACAAATTTGGAATGGCTCGCCTGTAGTGAAGTAAACAAAAACCCATTTATACCGCTTTTGCTTTGCCTTGCCAAAAACCTCTCTTCCTAGCCATCTGATAAATCCAAAAAGAGAGAAATCAAGAAATCAAGAAAATAAACCAAACTATTAACTGATTAAAACCCTGGCGCAATTTCAGTGATGTTACACACTTAGAAAGTGTGCCAAACTACTATGGCGCACTGTTCTTCCTTGCAACCTTTTCCAAAGTTGCACCTTGGCACACTTTTTTCTCATGTAACATAAAATTTTTCCATGTCCTTCCAAAAGAACACTCATCGATTCTTGTGAGGTGTAAGCGCAACTTTCACAACATCAACATGAAATGTTGTATGCCGCAGATCTGTGCCTGCGCTTTACCCTTTGGCACTGAAATTTGTTATGTAACACCTTCCAAAACCGCGCCCTTTCTAACTTGGTGCAAGAATTTGTATGCTGACACCCTAGAAAGTGCACCTAGCAATAAAAATCCCCTGCAACCTGTTGTAAGCTTGCACCTTGCGCCCTGAGGCTTAAAATTTCTCATTCTTCCTTCTGCAAGCTAAACCTAACTATTTTCTCACACATTCTAAGGTGTTCTGTTATTCTTCAAACTTTCATTATGGATAACATGATGGTTGACATGGCTCTTCTGTGTTGGACCTTCTTGATTCTTCTTGTAGAACAACAACATCCGTCCTCAAGCTCACATATGTCTTCATCAAGCAAGAAACCAACAAAAGCTAAAGCTAAAAAATCAGAGCAAGAAATGAGTATAAGTACCAGAGAGTCAGAATGCATGACTCATATGTAGAGAGCAACCTTGACATCAAAGACTCTGAGCTGGGTCATATTGACATGGATGAAATCGGGTAAGAACCACCTGTAAGTAGTGGCCCATGGATGTACAAATTAGTAAGTAGTGGATGCACTGGTGGGCTTCCAAAGTGAGTGCCATAAATAATGAGTTTATCATGTTAGTCGCTCGATGTTATAACAAGGACATTAGATGTGTCGAAAATAAAGAACAACAGACAATCATAAACCTCACATCTCGTCACTTTGAGATGATCCTGGGCATTCCTCATCATAGGCAATATGTGGAGATAAGTATTGAAGATCAGTAGAAAGCATGGGATGATAATGAAGATCAATGCATGCAAATGATGAATGAACTCTATCTCAAGAAAAAAGTCAATGTTCGGATGGCCACAAACCATCCACTGAAGTGATTTTAATGAAGAATTCAGTGATACAATCACATTATTGAGTAGAGTATTTGGGCTCCCTGATGCCCATCATTTCCATAAATGGATGTTAAGATACATGGAGAACATGAGCAAGAACACACCTGATCAATGCTTCGGATGGGGTGATATCATCAGTGACACCATCTCGTAGCAAATTCAACAAGTTCTAACAACTGGGAAGTTCTACATGAATTCCTACGTTGTATATTTGCTGTCATCAGAAAGGGATTTCACAAGGTTAGCTCAAAATGGGGTATGGCCCCAAGTCAAGATATACAAGTTCTACCCAGAGCTAAGGCTCAAGCCCAACATCTCCCAGTTCTCTAAAATAAATGATGCCTTCTTCTATGAGGTATTCATGTCTGTTGAGACCAAACATGAGACAAAGTTAAACCAGCCCGAGTGTGATTGCTGCTACAAAGAAATGGGGAGCGTTGTTCACACAATTCCCCACATTCACATACCTCAGAGCTGTGAATTTTGAGGGAGAACCAACGAAGCTGCCAAGGTTTGTGGGCCCGAAGCTAGTCCTCCTGGAACTATCAAGGTAGTTAATCACTTATCATGAAAAGTGTATGAAGAGAAAGAAAGGAGGAACTCCATTCCCCCTTACAGTTGGATACACCTACCCTACACTTGCTAAAGCACGGGAGATGTATGTTAAGCTAGAGCTGCTAAATTTGAAGCACAAATTCCCAGCAAGGCCGACCTTTCGACTGTCAGAGTTTCCTCCCGAAGGAAAAAATTGATCCCATCCATGTTCCGAGATCAAGGACATTTGGATAGACCTAACTCACGAGATAGACATTAGGCAAAAGGATCACTCCTAGCTAGCTCTAGAGGAAATCATCCACTATGGCATTGCCATTGTCCCAAAGAAATTCAAAGAGACTGATCAAGAAATTGATCAGGTTTACATTGACATAGATGGGGACAACTGGCCATTCATGGAGATCGACAGAGCTAAAGCACCAAAGACCATTCAAGAAAGGGTTAAACCCACATTGCAGTGCACCGAACATTGGTGCAATCAAAATGGCCTTACATACCTTGGAGTTGACTTCACTACTTCTCCCTACGGCCGTCACCTCCAAGGCCAGATCAGTGCCAAAAGGAAAAGGGAAGGATAAGGAGGGAAAACCAAGCAGATAAGAAGAAACTCCTGAAGGCCTTCCTCTTACTTCTAAGAAGAAAGTAGTTGACCCAGTGTCTCCAGGTAAAGAAGAAACAACAGATTTTTCAACGGATACATCCACCCAGGATGTTATCACAACTGCAACTACTGACGTACCCAGTGTTCCTTCTTCCATTTCTTCTCCTCCTCATGTCATTCAAGAATCTATTCCTATGGATGTGTCTTCTCCTCTCCCTTCCTCCCTTCCATCTCCCACCTCTTCCATCTTCTCCTCTCTTGCAGATTTGTCACCCAATGTTTCCTCAATCCTAATGACGATCCCTTCCATTTCCACATCCTTCTCCTCCCCGTTAGTAACTCCAGGCCCCACAAGCATTGGTGCATTGGACTCCTTGTCAATGCCACCACCGAGTGTTTCAACACACTTCCCTAAGGCCTCTACAGTTTCTCCCCCTCTCACTCCCATTTCTTCTTCTTCCTCCGCTCCCACTCCCATAAGTCCTAGTTGGATTTCTGACCATCTGAGCCAGCATAAGAGGAAATTTCCCATTACGGCCATGGATTTCTCTGTTATTCGAAGAAGGGAACCAAGAAGCGAAAGCGATAACTCAATTTTCTAAAGGCACTTCAGGAGAGAGAGTCATGGAGATAGCTTACCCGGATCCCACCAAGAGAAAAGAATATATTTCTCCCACAGACTTCACAGTGAGTTAAGTCACAATGGGTACCTCATCTGAAAGCTTGCAAGGGGAAGCCTTGTCTACTGTGGATGCTCTCTGCAAGAAGCTCCAAGAGGTAAAAGAGGAGAAAAGGATACTCAAAGAACAAAACAAACATCTCCTACAAGCATTTCGAAAATGGGCAACACTCCTCTGTGACTGCCGCCAAACCCATTCAAGTTCCCAGTCAGGAGAAAATAAATGAATATGTTAAGATTGGTGAACAAGGCACAACAATATCATCCTAGATCAAGCGGATCCTCAGAGATGGTGAAGAAATGATTGGGAAATTCACATTGCTCTATCAGGATATAACTCAAGCAAATAAGGAGCTACAAGTAGTAGCAAGTGCCCTATCTGAAGAGTTGGATAATGCCAAGTTGCAGCATGAAACATTCCAAGCAATGGTTAACTACTCAGCTGACGACCTATTGAAGGTCGGCATTATCAATCACCCATGTGCACATAATAAAGCTCTCATTGCATTAGATTACCGGGTTGACCAGATGGAATATATCCTAGAGAGAATTGATAAAATCAAAGATGAAGCCCTAGACACACGATATAACATGGAGCAGATAGTTACAAAAATGTCTCCAGGGATGCTCAGTGAATCATATAACTTGAGGGAAGCAGATGATACATTCCAGCGCTTCAAGGCTATTGTCACTCAAGTTTTGGCACCAGAGGTCACTTTCAACTGAGAGTCAATCAATAACCTCTTGGCCTGCCACGATTTCATTGGATTTTTAATCGACGCATGCAAAACTTTCTCCACGTTACCTGACAAGCTCAAGAACGAGAAATAAACTTGTGAAGTCATTCACAACCATTTTAATGGTCCCAATCATGATCAACTTCAAGTAATGATCAGCAAGTTTATAGAATATCGAGTGCATAGTGTCACATCGACTCTCCTAATCAAAAGTAAGACACCAAGTTTGAACAGAGGGATGATGAGGAGTAGTTTCTCCTCTCGTGTATGCATTGATCATTTTTGTAAAATGTTTAAAAAGCATGTTGGCATACATGATGACCTCATCCATGTTGCACCATGGGATGTTGTCATCCAAAAACTTGCCCAAGTCAATTGTTGACTTTTTAGATATTTTAGACCTTTTGTAAATATCTTGTAAGATATTTTGTAAGTAGTGGGTTTGCTTTTGTCTTCTTTCCTCCTCTCCTTCTATAAATACTAGAATACTTGTATTCTAGGTGGACATTTTTTGTATGAAAAGAGAAGTGAGGAGAGAAAGACTTTGTGTTTTCTTGTAACAAAAGAAATATTAATACATATGTTCAGACTTTGTGCTTAATGTATGTGTTATTTGCATTAGATCTTTCTTAAGTTATATCTATGTTTTTATTCTATTGGATTCATTCCTCCTATTTTCATATGTTCATCCGTATTGCTTTAATTGTTTATGTAAGTAAGTTTGGCTAGTTTTACTACCGGCTCAAAGCATAAACCTTCTGACCCTTCCATCTTTGAATTCATTTCTTTTCTTCCTTGAGATCTATCCTCCTCCGTTTCCTCTTTTCCACCTTTCTGTTCGTTGTTGGAACTACCTCTACTAGGATGAGATCCCAAAACCCCTGAAGTTAGAATAGTGTAGATTTGCACAGATTCTTGCTTGATAGATTAGCAATAAACTAGTTTCACTTTGCTGTCTCAAAGAGGGGCTATGCCCTGCACACTGTTGGCCTATTTTCCCGCAACCCGCCTAACCGAAGCTTTTCAGACTAACACAATGACACCCATATTTTCTCTCAAATGATCAAACCTTTCCTTTGACAAAGGTTTGGTAAAATTTTCAACTAGCTACTACTCTGACTTACAAAATTTTAGCTCAATTTCTCATTTCTCAACCAATTCATGAATGAAGTGATACATGATAGCTATACATTTCCTTCTGCCATGGAAAACTATATTTTCAGACAATGCAATTGAAGACATATTATCACAAAAATAATAGAACCTCCTTGTTTTTATTCATGAAAATATGAGAGGATTCTTCTTAACCATATCATCTAACAAGCGTATGAGTTTGTTGCAATTTACTATGCTTCAGCTGTAGACAATGAAACTACTAATTGTTTTTCTAAAGCCCATGAAATGGTTCTTGATCTAACATTGAACACATATATAGATGTTCTCTTTCTATCATCAAGGATACCTGCCAAATAAATGTCTATGTATCCAGCTAAATAAAAATCATTATTAGTAGCATATAAGATTCCATAGTTTCTTGTCCCATTCACATACCTCAAAATACACTTGTCTGCTTGCCAATGTGTCTCCTTTGGAGTTTCCATGAATCTAGAAATCAAACTAACTACATACATTATATCTGGTCTTGTTATAGTTAAATACATCAAGCTTCCTACCATGATTTTGTACTTTGTAGGATCCACATTGCTACTGCAATCATCTTTGGTTAATTTCAGACTTAATTCAGCTTAGTGTAGATGTTGGTTTTTTGTCCAACATTCTGAATCTTTGCAAGATTTCTTTTGCATACTTTGCTTGAGAAAAAAATATGTCATGTTCTATTTGTTTGACTTCAATCTAAAGAAAATACTTCAACAATCCCAAATCATTCATCTCGAACTCCTTCATGGCTGATTTAAATTCATCTATCTCCTTTCTTGCCTTTCTAGAAAAAAATAAAATCATGTACATGATTAACTAAAATAAGGAATTTGGATAGTTAATCTAACTAGGAATAAAAATAAAGAAAGTGAATGAATGTAATAAATAAGTATGGAAAATGGAAATGCAAAACCATAGATTACTAAGAGAGTTAGAATGAACTCATTTGATTAGAGAAGCTCACTGGCGTGTCTCGTAAATGACTGGAGGAATAGGAAGTAGGAATGCGTGCAGAGGGTCCCAAAAGGTTGGATCCAAGATATCTTTGGGTGGAGTTTCTGGAGAGGGTGGGGTGCCTACGAGCGCTCGGTCTACAAAATGGGTTCCCTAGTCTATGTAACAGGTCTAAAACCGAGTTTCACGGGTTCATCGGGTGGTCGAAACCCTCACTATTTGTCACATTAGACTCGGTGCACTACACCAAATGTTTTTGATAATCTAAGATAAATAGAAGACTTGCAAAAGACCAAAATAAGTATCAAAACCCTAAAAAAGAAGAATGCAAATGAATGGGTCGGACTGACCTCATTTGCCACAACAATGGGCTTACTAACTAAGCGCTACACTACATTTCAGACCCAAATGTAGTTCGATGAGTGTGTGCATCATGTGCCCTAGGTGCTCTTGTGCTAGTCACACTTTGTGAAGTAGCGAGAAATAACTAGATGTAGAAAATGTAATATAATGTGTACATGGAATAGAATAAAATCCCCCTATGTTTGTGTGATGTAGATGAACCAACCTTTTCCTTGTGATGGAGCTAATGGATATAAATGATCTCCAAATGGATGTAACTCTAGGTGGATGATAGTAATGACTAGTGCTTGGTCCCTCATTATGGTCTCATAAATTTATATTTATAGGGTTCTCTTGATCTAATTTTGTAATTAACCTTGAAATGGTTGACCATAAAAAAGATAATGATCTCAAACGGCTAGAAAGATCCCAAAATAATGGTGGAAAAAATCAAAAAGGATCGAGATGCCCATGGTGGGACCAAGGCACCCATGGTCACCCTAGTACTAGCCTGGGTTCCCTAGTCAAAACTAAAATGATGATAAGTGATGAAAACTGTCATGCGGTCATGTATATGGTGGAGGTCGGGAATGTCGAAAGAAATAAAATAAAAATGGCCAAGAGATGGGGGTTAATTATTACTTTCTTCACTTAAAAACCCTCTAAATAGTAGTATGATATCGAGACTAAATAATGTCTAAAGTGCATGATTTTGTGTCTACATTTTCCCCACTTTAAGTTGGTGAGAAAAAAATTTGGTAACATAAAGTAGATAGAGATGTGTACTTGATAATACATGTAGAATGATCTAGAAGCACATTGAATGAATAGAAAAAGTGTGGAATGAAAAAAATATGATGGAGTGTGGAAACTATAGATGAAAAATCACAAAAAGTGATGAGAGTGAACCTAGGGTGGAAATGTGTGTGTAGTTGCTGATGTGTGTGATGTACCTGCATGGGTAGTATGGTATGTGATGCCACAATATTTTTTTGTTAACATTGTTGTTGCCCCCATTTGAATGCTTGTTTCCCATATGGTTGGAAATGCAATGAGAAAATGATCAAGTAGTCAAATATATTTGTGTTTATGTGTAAAACTTCAATGTAAAAGATGCATCTATGTAAAAATCATGTGAATGTAAAATACATAAATGAAAAGTGTAAATGGAACATGTGCACCTGATACATGTCAAGAGAAAGAGTGTAGAAGGATATCCCATCTTGCAAGTTTCTTAGGCATTCTCATGTCACCACAGACGAAAAAAGTGTAGGGATAAAGCTACATTACTCTCCTTCCTGTAACTACTTCCCGAAAGATATGAAGAGATATCTATAATGTTTAGTTTTTTGGGAAATCCGACGCTAGTGGTAGAAGAAGTATTTGGAGGAATTCTACTGTATCCTCCAACTACTAACTTCTCCATTAAATGTTAAGGAAAACTATGTCCTATAAAATCCACTGTGTATGGGGTTCATAGACTGGTCTAAACCCACTTGTTGTATATAACTGAACCGAACAAATGTAGAATGTCCGTGTAGTGTGTAGAAAACCCTAAATGATCCCCCTCTTTGGGGGTGCATGCATTTCTTCGCTGAAAGGAGAATGTGGCCCCAAAATAGGACCAATCACATGAACTTTGTAACTCTTCCTGCATGGGGAAGGGAACGCGTTTGGTAGAAACCAAGGCACACACCAACAAGAAGGCTATCTAAAACAAGTGTGTAAAAAAACATGCATGTATAAAGCTACCAAACAAAGTAGTAATGTAAACACACAATAAGACAAAGTCAACCGCCAAAGTGTGTTGCAAACATGGGACATCACTCACGATATCACAAGACATGGAAGGCCATAATGTTCAGATACAATAAACATGTTTGAAAACCAAACATAGGGTGAAGCCCTTAGACAAGATAAAATAATAACAGACATAGATAAATTATATACACAATCTAACTAGCATGTGTAATAAGGTGACAATGAACAAGCAAGAGTAAGCAAGAATAAAAGCAACCAAAATATGTAATATGCTATGGATGGATGAAATGGAATGCAAGATGGAGTGATAGGAGTCGCATGCCCCCCGAGTGAATGGAAATGTACGAAGTGAGGTTCATTTGGTTTTTACCTTCACCAGTCAAGAATGAACCGTAAACGAGAGTGTGTCATCAGGAAATGGTCAAAGTGTGTGTTGTGTCTAACGCTTGTAATGAGCATGTATACACGGGGATGATGATATGCGACATATAAAATAAATGGGTGTGAACCTTATAGCCTAAGCGTATATCAAGACAAATTGGATGCATGAGTGATGATTTATCCCTAAGTGTATATCATTACTAGATGGATAGATAAAGTGATGATGTGGCCTATAGTGTGTGTTACTATAAGATGAATGGTAAAGAGTGGGGATGTAGCCTAAAGCGTATACCATTACAAGATGAAAGAGTAAGTGACAATTTAACATATAGTGCATGTCACTAATGCTAGGAATTTTGCATGGTGAAAGGTCGAATGATAAAAGTGTGATGAATGTAAACTCCATTTGATTTGTAAACCCTCGGCAGTTGAGTATGGACTAAGGAACTAAAGTGCATCATAGGGTAGTGAGTGCAGTGCATAACAGAATATGTAGTCTACGTAATGATGATGATAGATGACCATACGATGTGTAGGATGTGCGATATGCAATGTATAGGATGTAATGCAAAAATTCATACATAGACTAATAAGGTGAAATACACGCTATGTGATGTGTATGATAAGTAGGATGTAATACTAGATGAGCATGATGAATACTAATCTGATGTATGATGTATAAATGCGCAAATGTCAAAATGTTGTAGACTAAATGTATAATGTATGGTGTATAATGTGTGAATAGATGCGGTGTGTAAGACCTATAATGCGGTGTGAGGGGTTAATATGTAGTAAGCCCTCAATAGTCAAGTGTGAACTGAAGAAAAAGATCGTGTCATTGGGTAAGATGATGCTAAAGTATGAATGAATATGCGTATGTTAGGAGATTGATGTATGAGAATGCAAAGATGATTGATACTAAGATGAATGGGGGGATGTATTAGATGTGATGCCCCTAAGCATGTGATGATGCATATATTTTATGATAAATGATGTTGGATAACCAATAAATAAGTGATATATGAATGTGGTGAAATATCGTAGAGAGTGTAAGATTGATTGAGTAATGGGAGTTCATCATCTCCATTGTTGGGAGTGCCCCTTCTAGGACTCTTACCACTTCCACTTTTTCGGAGACCTTCATTGATCCACCCTTGCTTATGGATCCATTTTTATGTTGTGGGGGATGTTTTGTTTCCTTCACATCAGTTGGACATCCTTCTACAGTGTTCACCCTTCATACTCTAATAGTTTTGCACTCATGACATTACCTTTGGTTGCTTTGCACTCACTTGCTAGACCTATGTCACACTTTCATGGACCAGACTCAGAGTTCTTCGTGCTACTGCCTTCGGTTTCCTTCATGGAGTGGGTAGACTTTCAACACATCATTTCTGTCCTTCCTAAGGGTAGGCACACAATTTGGTGTGGGTGGCTCTTCTTCAGTCTAGAGGTAGAGGATCTCGTCATCGAAATTCTTTTGGGAGACCTCCTAGAGCTACAGAGTTCAGATCCGTCCATGGCATCTTCTGCATTCCTCTCATCTCCCTCTTCTTCTCTCTTCTTCTTCTTTTCGAGAGATTTCCTCTTTGTACATGGGTACCTTTTCAGGCTCGTCTAGAGCTGGGACCCATATTTGGCATCTTTCTTAGATTAGAGAGTGTTTTGTTCTCTTGTGGTGGATGTTTTTCCCATTGGGTTTTCCTTCACTACTTGGGACCTTTTCTTGTGCATGGGTACCTCATCAGGCTTTGTGTCGGGACCCATTTCTCATTTCTGACTTGCCACCTCATCCTAAGTTATGATGAAGGGGGTGTTGGTGTGTATTATTTTCCACATCATTAGGTGAGTCATCTCACTTAGGTGAGATCGTAGGTCCACATGTCATTTAGGGGTCATTATGAGATTCTCTTACACGTCAGTGTGTCATTGGGAGTTACACTTATATTCTGGGAATGTAACTCCCCCTCTTCACTGAGTTGTCATGATTGCAAAGACCTTGGGGGTTACTCAGTACCTCCTATATGTACACCGTTTTGGATCTATGAGATAGAGGAGAGTTTTTGGCTTATCAAGGTTTTTCCCATTTGTCGAATCTTTGCATGCACATTTGGTTGATGCTCACTCCTCCCGAGATCTCTTCACGTTGTTATTTGCACGTCCATTGATGTGCACGTCATCCCTCGTGATCCTCGCTTGCGAGTTTCAAACCCTCTTACAAGCCTTAAATTCTGAAAATTTTCAAAGACTTGAGACTTAAGCTTAAGAAAATATACCAAAATATATCACAAATAGTTATCAATGAAGGTCAGCACATAAAGAGCGATAGTAAATGAAGGAGATGGAAATGGACTAGAAATATTTCTTTGTGAACAAGATCAAAGGACGAGCAGCCCTCCAGGATTTTCCCTTGTCAAATTTCTTTTCAAGATTATTTTTAAGGGTACAACCCTTACAAAGACCCTTAGAAAAATTGACGCAGGGTAACTCGTTGACCATTTCATTTTGGCTCAACTATTCAAGGTAGCGATAATTTAGATGTCTGAAATGCTCATGCCATAGCTTACTAACCTCATTTGCATGAGTGAGAAAGGAAGTGGGCATAGAATTAGAAGTAAAGTGGGAAAAGGTATACAACCGTGAACGATGATTCACCTTTCCCTCAGCCATTGTAGTGTCATCGTTAATCTCACGAATAATCACCGAGTTAGGACCAAATTCCACTCGCATTCCTTCACCAAGGTGAGTAATTTGGTAAACCGATAGGAAATTGGTAGAGAGATCAGAAACACTCAACACTTGGTTGAATGTTCCCCATCCATCTCTACCGATCCACTACGGAAGCCGACACTTTGCCGTGTCATTCCCCATCATGATTTCGGACATACCACAAGGCTTGATGTTAGAGAACTCGACATGTGAAGAAGCCATGTGGTGCTAGGTACTAGAATCTATAATCCACGTCGATGAAGGAGAAAATTTGGCTACAAGGGCCTTTCCTTTCTTCTTATCGGATTTAGAACCTTTTCGCAATAGAAGACTTAGCCTTTGGAGCATTTTGTTTGATATACTCAGAACACCTATTTGATTTTCTCAAGTAAATGAGTAAGGCTATCAATTTGTTTTCTCATACACATATGCTCTTTATGACTAGGCTTCTTGCAATAAAGAACACAAATAATTGTCTTTACGTGCTCTAGGCTTAATTCGAAGAATTTGTGTTAAATTTAGTTTTGGTCTTGGTTTCCTTCTTAGGTTGGTCCTTTCTTTCTTTCTTCTTTTCAGTATTCTTTTCCTTACTAGTACTCGCTACAAGGGCATGTGACTTGGACTTGAGAGACCCCATTTGAATGAGTTTTCCTATTCTTGAATGAGTTGGGATGAAAAACAGTCAAAGGAGGGCATATTCCAATCCTTGCCCAAGGTAACTTTTGTAGCATAAAAATTTGACACAAAGACAAAATATTTAGGACCTAACTTAGAGAGAATCGACAAGATCAGTTGAGAATCTTTCTTCTCTACTTGACATTCCTTTAACAATAATCTAGTGTGGACAAACTTAGAGAAGAATGCTTATAGGTTTTCAAAATCACTAGGATTTAACCCTAGTAGTTCATTTTCCAACTCATGCGCTCTCATGTCATCTTGTTTTCCAAACATTCCATCTAACGTTTTCCACGTAGAATTAGGTGTTTCAGACGACTCAATGTGGAAGAGCAAGTCAGGAGAAAAAGACTGCAAAGAAGACCTAAAGCTTCATCACTATGGTTTAACCACTTAGATTTTTTAGGGTCATCGTTTGGTTCAGTCTCAGCTCCCATGGTGATGCGGAATAACCCTTTACCCCTTACTTTCATAAATATTTTCGATCTCTATTCGAAGAAGTTGAATGGCATAAGCAAATGAATTGAAAGTGCATCCATAGTGAAGAGAGAGAGAGAGAGAAGGAATGCAAAAAATAAACACAACCACCGAGGATAATATAATAACCCCCCTAATTTCGACACTTTATAGTTTAGTGTATTGAATACAATTAGTTTAGAGCGTGCGTCTTGAAACACTTAGCAACTCGCCTTGCAATCATCGTAGTAATGTGCAAGAGAGGAGACCACAATCATGTTTCGTGGAGCGCAGCAAGGTGACACCGTATACAAGCCCAAATTGTAAAAAACTAGGAAGGAGGTGAAATCAAATCTTGGTTGTGAGAAAAAGCATCTCACGTCACAAAGGATACCTCCTTACTGCAAACTGTGGCGGATGTGCTCACTAGTCATAAGCAATAATAAGGGTAAAATACAATGTTTTAAACGAACTCAAGATGAGTCCAAGAGATCTTGAGGGATGTCGAGAAAATCACGCGAAAGACAAATAGGAGCTTAGAGTGTTACTACACACTTGAGCACATGATTAGTAAAAAATGACAATAACACTTAAAAATTATTGTTTTGAAACGCTTAATTTAGCTAATTTTAAAGCTATGGGAGTTTAAAAAAATGATAATTAATGTTAATTTAAAAGATGATTTAAATTATTACTAATCGTAAATTAGATTCGTAATTAATAAAACTAGATTTAATATAATTAAATCTAATTAATTATGATTAATAAAGAAACACTAATTAAGATCTAATTAAAATTAAATCCTAATTAAATATTTAAATACTTTCCTTTTTAAAAGAAATCAAATTTAAATTGTTTCCCACTTACAATTTAAATTTTTTGGTTAAGATCTATTAAAGGAAACTAACTAAGATCTATTAAGATCTATTAAATTTAAATGAAACTAATTTCTATTAATATCTATTAATAGAAATAGATTTTAAAAAGCTTACCGTTATTTAAAAAAGGCACCCACTGAAATGAAATTCAATAAACTTGCCAAAAATCCCGAGTTGGAGTGCAGTCGTGGAGGGAAAGCCAAGTAATAGCCGAGTGTTGTGGAGTCCGTTTAGCATGCTTTGTGGAGGTGGTAACCGTTGGGAGCAGGTGGAGAGCTCAAGAGAGGATCTCAGGTGAAAGAAACTCACAGCCTCACAGACCACGAGGAGGGCAGAGAACCAGAGGTTTCAGCTAGGAGACAACAAACAACAAACAACACGACACTGTAGGTTTGAACATGAGAAAGGAGCTCAATTGAGATAGAACAAGAGCCAACCACACGCAGGTAGAAACTCATAGTAATGTAGAGAAGGAGAAGAGAAAAACTTAGCGAGAAGCAACCATGAGCAAAGAGCCTGGAGAGGTCGAAGGCTGTCGACCAACTACGAAGACCCTAAAACCGATGCAGGTCAAAGATCCACCAACAAACTTGGAAGAAAAACACATTGAGTCACAGTCGATGCAGGTCAAGCGAGCAACTGATCGAGCCTGGTGGCATGCAAACACAGAAAAGACCAAAAAATGGCTAGAAATCTAAAAAAATCACTTCCAATTAAAAAGATTAAAAAACCAGAAGAGAAATGACCTCTGTTTTTAGTTGATATGCTAGATTTAGTTGTAGCTAGCTAAATGTAGCTATAAAACCCCTAAAAACTCAAGGAGATCTGCACATGCACGAAGAACACAACAAAACTGAAAAATTTCCAAGAACAACTTGTTAAGAACATTAGCAATAAATTTCTAGAATCTAATGATAAAAAAATTACACGAGGAGTAAAAAAATGAAACCAAGAGTAATCACAACTCAAATGATGAATGCACGTTTACCCGATCTCAGCTCTAATACCATGAAAGAGTTGGTGAGAATCATATCGAAAAACTGTGCACCACGATGAAGTTGCACTCCAAAGGAAATGTAATAGCTCCAGCGTAATCACAAGGAGGAATTGATCAATCAATGGAAGAAATTTCATAACAGAACAAAGCTTACACATAGAGAAATACATCAGAGTGTCTTGGCATACTCATAAGTGTCAAATGAAGGGATACATATAGGGTGCTGAGTAATCCTAGTGCATGACACACAAGAAAACCCTAAACCTAACCCACGTGAGATGACCCTCCATATGTGAGTGGAGGACACATAGGATCCCACACACCAACAGTCATGCTTTCTTGGAGTTTATAGTTGTTTGCTTATTCTTGGGAAAACTGAATTAGTGACTTCATTTTGAATATAGCTTAAAGCCTTTGCATCCTTTCTTCTATTTTATTTCAAAATATTCTTTTGAGCTTGTGTCAATTCATTAAAAGAAGGTGAATTTGCTACCTCTATATATCCTCCATCAACTAGTTCCCATAGCTCTTGAGAGGAGAATAATGTCTTCATCTTAATACACCAGATATCATAGTTCTTCCCATCAAATATTGGAGGTTGTTGCCACGAGTTTTACGCTTGTAGAAGCCATTAAAACTTAACCTATAAAATTAAACTCAATAACTCAACAACCTTTTCAGCTCTTATACTAGTTTGATGGAATAATTTGGTTCCAATTGCAACCAACATAGGGAAAGACACATCCAAAACACAAAATTACATAAACTATATATTATATTCGATTTAAAAAATTCTTACAAACTCAAAGCTATGACTTTTTATATTATTTTTCTTCTCTTTACAATATCTTCCTCGAGATACTCCTCTATATTCTCCACTAAATGTTATTCTTTTTCTTTCTCCTTATGGTTCTATGTCATTGCATGTGTTTTTCTTCTTTTATATAATTCCTCGAGTTACTACTCTTTCTCTTCTATACTCTCCTTCTCTTCCTTAGATATGTATTATGTTGTATCATCTATTTCTTCCTTCTCTTTTTCTGCTATAATTTTCAATCCAATTAAATATCTCCCCATGTCTTTCAAAAGATATTGACATTCGACATGAACCCAGAAAGATCAATCAGCTCCAGCTCTTCAAGATTTTAAATTTTCTCAATTTCATTTCCATATGACCGATGACTACCTAACTCAAACTAGACCCGACGAAATATATGTTGTGGCTTATTCCATGGACTACACGTCCACTAGGGAGATCTGTGAAGGGAGGTGCTAGAAAGATGACAAGTGTTTTCTCCTTAACCATCGAATATTGCACTCTTACATAGGTTTTCCTTTTCCTCTATCTTGCGGGTTTAACCTCTCCTTTGTCCTATAGTTTTGTCAGAAACTCAAAAATATTTCAAATAGCCAAAAATATGAATAAATGTTTGACAAAAAATTAGATAGAAGACAGGGGAAAACAGGTTTGAAAAACCTACGCGGGCGGCTCAAGATTATAGACCAAATAAATTATGACAGTTCACAATCAAAACATAACCATACAATACAATATCAAAAAAAATAGTTATGTCCATTCAAACATTTTGAATAACATTACATTTTTCAAATCAGAGGACCAAACGAGAGTCAAGGAATCATGTACAAAAACTAAATAGATACATATACAAAAGAGGTGGTATAGGGAAATTTTTATCATGGCATTGTCATTTACACAAAAGAAGTTTGTATCCGACTTGAAAATTACGAGCGAAGTTTGATCAACAAAAATAAAGTGTATGATTGAGTCAAAACCATATAATTATAACATGCCAAAGTCTAGCAAAAAGAGTGCAAATAAAAAAAATTGTTGATTTTTTGACATAATTAAAAGCACATGAAAGTAATTTTGCACCCTCCATCATTTCTTGCAAAATGCTAAAATAGAGGTGTTTATTTTTTTCATCTGTCAAATATCCGAGTAAATCAAATGTAAAGATACAATTTCTAGATTTTGTAAAGCGAGAGGAAGACATTTGAGAGCTTGAAGATGATTGCATGTAGTTCAACAACCAAAACACAATTTGTCTATGGATTCTCATTCTTAGGATTTGCATAGTGGTGCTCTCTCTTTTTGAATCTAATCGATTGAAGTTTCCTATTCAAACACGGGAACAACAATGTGTTTAACAGTTCAAACAAAATAAAAGGGTTTATTTAAATTCCAAAAATGTAGGGGGAAATTCCAGAGCATACAAGTAGTCGTACATTGCAATATCTCAAGCAAAGCAAGTTAGAACTATGTGCGGTTAGGCCCAACAAATTTGGTGGGACGAGTGTTTCAACTACAAAGAAACAAAGATGATTTTCTTCCTTTTACGTACTTGGACAAATGGGATGTTTTCCATTCTAGAATAACATTTAAAGGTGAACGTTGGCAAGATGATAGATCTACAAGAGTGAAAGTGCATCAAATCTAAAAATTGCGGTGAATGTTAATCTTGGTTGTTCCATGTTTCCAATATTGATGGTTGTTCTAACCAATGTAAGGCCATGTGGTTTATGTATATAAAGTTCCCATGTCATTGATTTAAAAAAATTTAAATCTTCATTAGATAACTAGTGATAAATAAGATATATCATAAATACATAAATATAAACATGTGATGACAAACAAATACAAGAAACAGAGAGGATGGGAGTGGCTTAGATAGTATTTGGTTATGCGTAATAAATCGAGATGAAGTGATGGTGGAACAGGCTCAACTGGATTATGCATGCTTCATCTAGGAGACAGTGATCTACACATGTGTTAGTGTTTGATATGGGCACTAGTGTCTGGTGAAGAGTTCATATCTAGTTCTTTCAAAGATTAATCAATAGTGTTACTTTCATTTTTATGTGTCACATCTACTTCACTTTAGGGTTCTCTGTTGCACTTATACGTGCAAAACAAACCCTAGCTACCTACCAAAAGACTCAAGCACACATTATATTAAATAAAGGATGAATATGGTTGATTCAGATGACCTAAAAGGTCACCCCAATGTGATTTTCATCAAGTGCTACACTACATTTCAGATTGATGTAGTTCTAGTGTGTGTGTGAGATAGAATCATGTCCCTTAAGCTAGGTTTTCATTGTGCAAGTTGCACCAAGAGAGAAAGCTACAACTACTTTACCCCAAGATAATGTGTGTGATGGAATTCAAATTTTCCCTTCCTATGCAATGAATAAAGAAGCCCAGATGTAGTCCTCAAGTGCTCCTTTTTCCTAATTAGTAGATAGAAAACAGTGACCTAGTTACCACTTTAGTATAGTTAGTAAGTTTTGTATATATGAATCCTTTGTTTGAATTTATACAATTAATGACACCAAAATCTGATCCCCAAATATGAAATAAGAATTATAAAAGACCCAAAATGAAGTGCCAATGTATAATTTGAAATATAAGTAAGATTGGACAAAAATTCCAGGAAGGGACTCTAATGCCCAAGAACTAGTTTCCTTGGTGGGTACTATTTTCCCTATGAAATGAAACATAAATTAGACCCGAGGCAGAGACAGAGAGATCCCTATGACATGATAAGAAATCATAAATCGATAAAGTATAATACAATGTCACAACCAAAATCAATAGGACTATGAGAGGTGTCACTAGTGTTTGATTTTCTCAGTTAGGAATCATGTATATATCAACACGTCAAAGGCATTATGTAATAGTAATAAGTGCATAATTTTGTGTCTGCATTTCCCCCCTTTATGCTATTTAGATGAAATTCAATAATATGCATGATACAAGAAAGACATGCCTATAAAGGACTAAAGAAGTTGTAGTCAAAGTCATGTTGAAAGTAAGAATCATAGCATGGTGAATCACGTATCATTTCCCATCAGTGTGGGATGAATGGTTGAACGTTATGAACCTAATATTTCCTAGAGATGGATATTAATATTTGCATATTGAGAGTATCTTATTGGGAAATATTTTGATACAAGAAAGTATTTTGCATATTTTTTATCAATCGGGTTGTACTTTGGCGAGAATCAAAGACGTAGTAAAATTATATGAACTTCGTTATCAATTTGTAGTGTAAATTTCTCTTTTTAATCATTTATTTTCTATTTTTTTATTAATATTAATTTGATCTTTAATATTTAAGACAATTTTGTACATATTTATGAGAATTTACGGAAAATTGAGAAAAACAAATTTGATATATGAAATTAGTGAGTTAGTGAGAATTTGCATAAACTAACAATTTAGGATTAAGCTTGGTATCAATCAAGCCAATTTTTAACGTAAAAGACAGAAAATTGATAAAATATTAAAATATTCAAAAAATGGAGAAAATGACTAATTCAATTTTAAATGCCCATTTTCGAGATCAAGTTTGGAATCGGGGTCGGTTTTCTAAAGTGTTTCTAACACCTTACCACCTTATATTATTTCATTAGTTCAATTTATAGTTTGGGAAGTGCAAGTTTCTTGGTTGCGAAAAGTACAACCATGGGCAAAGCTCTGAAGATAAAAAGGCTTCAAGACCTTAAAAGCACAAACCAACATATTCAAGAGGAAAACTATGAATTAAGAAAAATGCGGAAACTCTTAAATAATGAGAAACACGAGCTTATAAATTAGTTGATGTCTCATGAAGAATTTATTATGGAAATCGTCGAGGAGTTGCAACTTGCTCATTGCAATCCAAAGAAGAGATTTTGGAAAAATTTCATAATGGTGGAGTGGAGGAGAAAGAAGATTCTACCATGTAAAGGAGACAACTCCTACCACAAATGAACAAAACATTCATGTGGTATGCATTGTAAGTAATTCATTGTGTTCTTTTTCTTCCCATCAAGATGTAGATTCTTCTTTTGGTGAATTTGAGAAGTATACTTGAGGTGTTGGCTCTA
Organism: Taxus wallichiana var. yunnanensis; assembly: GCA_018340775.1. NCBI lineage: Eukaryota > Viridiplantae > Streptophyta > Pinopsida > Cupressales > Taxaceae > Taxus > Taxus wallichiana. Next base: position 559,390,635 of record CM031234.1, read on the forward strand.
AGTTGATAACCAAGATGGGTTTTAATAGAAAGGATTTGGCATTAATGGTCAGGAAATGACTAATCTTATACATTTTGAGGAAATACCTTGTTATGCCAAAACAACTAAATCTAAAAAATCATCCCATGCAAGGTAATGAAATGAATTTTTGTGTCCAAACTAATGAGGATATTGTTTCTATCAAGAATGGGAAGGCCTCTCATAATGATGGTGATAGTGAATGCAAGCTAGAATCAAGAAAGGGACAACCTTTCAATCATGGGAAAAGCATCTAGAAAGAATGTAAAGCATCTCCAAAGAGAGATGAACATCCCAAAGGAGGAGGTAACATATTTTCCCCATCAGAATTGCATAAATGGAAGTCCTAAAAGGTATGGAAAATATAAATATTCAAATGTTTATTTCAATTATGAGAAGAATGACCTTGAAACGCAAAAAAATGGTATACATATTCATGTTCTTTTTATGGAATGAATAACCATTGTGTGGCCATGTGTTGGAAGAGAAATTCCATACAAAGGAAACATGCTTCATTTAAGAAGGATGCAAGTTATAAAGACCACTTTCTAAGTAAAAATGTGGAGAATGTAAAAAGTCTCATTTTCTAAGAAAATGAACAAGAATTATTGTTCTCATTGTAATATGAGTGGTCATTGGGTTGATAAGTTTTGGAATCTTCATCCAAATCTTTGTGCAAATAATGGAAAGAAGAAATTTGCACAAGCACCAACACTCCAAGAGGTAGCCCATGAAGAATCCCATGTATCCAAAGAAGATACCATCAAGAGGGAGTAACCTAAATAGGAGCATCCATCGAATCAGTCAAGAAAAAATATTTGATTGTAAGACCGTAAGAATGGAAAATTGTATAAGTGGTAATTATTATAACACCACTTATTATAAAATGTAATTTTTACCCTTATTGAGAATAATGAATACAAGGAGAATATAAACAACAACTCTTAAGCTGGAGAGCTTCATGCTAACCTACGAAATGAAAAGCCTAAGAGAATCCACCAAGAAGAATCCCAAGACACCAAGAGTGAAAGAAGGTTAGTTGGTATAGATAGGAGGGAGTCATGAACTCTCTTTATCACCTAGGTTTGTAGGTTCCAGTTTGGGGTAGTCAATCTCCAAGAGATGAGAAACAAAGTATTTTTATATGTGTAGAGGTACTCCGTGAAAACTTAAAACTATATGAGCCTCATATGATCATGGATCAAGGTGAGAATGTTCAATTTCTTTCTATTGATGATTTTTTCTACTGAATATCTTGACAAGTTGTAGGAAGATGTTATTCATGATAAAAGAGAGAGGAAACTAAAAAATTTAAGGAGTTGTACATTCATTTAATTTCTAAGTAAAATAAAATTTTGGTGGTCCAAAAGCTTTTTAGTGGGGAGGAGTGATCCAGGAGGATACCCACATAAAAATATTTCATATGGTCTCGTAATTTATTTGAAAGCTGTTCATACAAAAATATCTCATCAAGCTCCTTCCAACGTATTTTCAATGAGGTCAAACCGAATTAACATGCTAAAGTTATGCCTTGTTGAGTTAAAGACAAATAGGAAAAATATACATGGGTACAAAGATGATGTCATCATATTGGCTAGACCAATAGAGGTAGACCAATGAGGGCCCGACATGTGGACTGGTTAGGTAGTGACATGTGGTGGAGAGAGGATGCAAATGCGTTGATTTAATTTTTGGCCTCTGATCTTCGAAAATCAAGTGTGGGGCCTACGTTATTTTTCGGTTGGGGGCTCATCAATCAAGTATGGTCCACTATTTAATAAGGAGGGGGACTTTGTTTCCTTTCTTCACAATACATTAGAAATGAATTTCTATATAAACCCTTCACTTTGTGCCTTCCCATAACCAATGTAGGATTAAACTTCCATGTATTTACAGAGGTCTAGTGCCAAGGACATGTAGAGAGAGTTCAAGCCACGACGTGGCATTCTAGCAAGCCTCCATGCCAACTACCCAAGTCATGCATTTTCCAACACACAACTTCCAAGTGCTTAGCCAAGTGTCAAGCACCCAACAACCAAGGTTAATTGAAAGCCAAGTCAAACACATAGATGGTCCTTTGACCTCTTCACAAGGGACAAATAATTTTACTTAAAGAATTGTTTTTATTATTTCCCATCAATGTGGGATAAAACACCTATCAAATACATCAAAGGCTTATAAAAACATAGCATGAGGCATAGAATTTAACCCTACAACCTCCCATGAACCATTTTTTGGGTCTTGCAAACCATGATACGCCACTTTTGGTGGCCAAAAAAAAACATTTTGTGTTTATTCCTTATTATCGAATTAAGTTAGCAAAATAAAGGCATTTCAAAGGGGATTTGAACCCTTGTTCTAATGCAAAATGGATAATTTCTTAGCCATTCAACCATGAAGTCTAAAATAATAATAATAAAAGAGGAGGTTATTTATATATGAACGAGAATTTCTTAAAGGAATTTTTAACCTTTTTAATGTCTTTAGCCCCTTTGTCAAGGGAGAAGAGCCGAAAATATAGGAAATTTGTGTTAGGTGGAGATTATGAACCAAAGAGCTCATAGAGAGATTATTTGCATATTGAGAGCCCCTTATTGGGATAGATTTTGATGTAAAAAAGTATTTTGGATCATTTTAATCAATTGTTTTGTACTTTGGCGTACCCATAGACGTATCCAAGTTGGAAAATTTCAGTTATAATTTTTTTGCTTAAATTTTTTTGTTTGTATTCAATTACTCGTTGGTTTTAATCGGTATTAATCTAATTTCTAATATGTAAGCCAATTTTTACGTATTTACGGGAAATTGAGAAAAACAAGTTTGGTATGATCCAAAATTGGTGAATTGATGAGCATTTACATGAACTAGCAATTTTGAATCAAGTTTGGTATCAATCAAGCCAATTTGTATCATAAAAGAGGAAAATTTGAGAAAAGTATCAAAATATTCAAAAAAATGGAGAAAATGATTAATCTGGTTTAAAACACCTATTTTTGGATCAATACAAGCATATAGATTTAGTGGATGAGGGTTTTAAGTACTTTAATGGTATGAGTGTTGCTTGTATAAAATGAATTGTGCCCCTAAATATAAGAGTTAAGATTATTTTGACAAGTGATTTTGTGGGTGTGTTATTGTTTGTACTAGAATGACATGCAAGATTATTAAATGGTCAAACTAACCCTCTTGATATTAATATGTGTAATATTGAGAGTTCTTCGTTGTCACATTTTCATGATAAATAAACAAATTGTTACAAAATTTAGTATAACCGTTGGGCGTTATAATGGCACCTCTTAAATATGTCATTGCTAGTTTTATATATATATATATAGTGACGCAAGATTTACGAAAGTTTCTAGGATTTGTTTGCTCGGCCTTGGTCATTGTTTTAGGTCCAGCTCAGATCATATGTTTAAATCCCACAATTTACATGCAACATATACTGAAGGCTCCATATATACTGCTCAATGTAAGATTTATCGGTGGCAAGCTTCACTCAGAATTTTATATTACACCACACTATAGTTTTGCGCAATTGGGAAAATGCGCGTAAACGCAAAGAGTGGTCAAAGGTAATGTATTGGAAGAAATACAGCCCAGTCTGTGACGTGAATCAGAAAAACAAGTCTGGTTTTGCCTTGGTTACAGAGCCTGTGTTGGCGCCGTCATCATTTTGAAGACGGGGCGGGTATTTAAAACATGGAAAAAGCGTCGGTTACTACTTTTCTGGTTTCAGATTTACACCCGCCTCTCATCTGCTTCTTCACGTCCTTGGAACGTATCTGATTGTGATCAAGATATTCTTCCACGTCTATACTTTGCATGAAACTCAGGTCGTCCAAAGACACGGGTGACGGAACAAAAGGCGCCCTCGACACAGTCTCAATGGATTCCCAAGCGAGCCCTTTGAAGAAAGCGTGTCTTTTAATTTCTTCAGCTGAGCCCAACCTGTTGTGAGGATCTTTTACGAGTAATCTGTCGATGAGATCGTGTAATGGAGTCCACGGTCCTGTGAATTGGGGATGCGTGACCAGGATTCTATAGAAGGTCTCCTGCCGGTTACTCCCCATGAACGGCGTTTTGCCGCAGAGCATCTCGTAGAGCAAAACACCCATGGCCCACCAGTCGACGGCGAAGTCGTGCCCGTCGCCTTTCAACATCTCCGGCGCCACGTACTCCTCCGTCCCAACAAACGAGTTCGATCTCCCCGACGACGGAGTGGTGCCGCCGCCTTTCCGGTTCACGGGCGAAACGCGAATAGATCGAAGTGAGGTCATCCACGACGTCATTAAAGCAAACGTGGCAGAACGTCTTTGGGTACGGGGCCCACTGTCTTGTGCTGCGTTGGACGATTGCGCCGTACGCGGTGGAAGCCTGGTGGAGAGGTCGAAATCAGTGAGCATAATGTGACCGTCCGCTTGCACGAGAATATTCTCTGGCTTCAGGTCTCTGTACACCACGCCCAACTCGTGGAGGTGTTCCAACGCCAATACAATCTCCGCGGCATAGAACCTGCCAGTGCCACACAACACAAAACAACTGTTTTTATTCAGCAACAAAGTGGTTTTAATATGAAACAAGAAACGTAGAGAAACCCAAAACCGTAAAATAACTCCCAATATCGAAAAAACGAAACAGTTGCTCGATATTTGATGAAGAGTATGGAAATAAGCTGAGGCTGTAACAAACGAAGCGAGAAAGACGTACCGAATGATGCACTCTGGAAATGTTCTATCCGGCTGAATACGCCTGAGAGCATTCAAATCACCGCCAGGGCAGTAATCCACAACCCACCCCACCATTTTATCAGTCTCCACATGCCCAACCAAATTAGGCAAAAACGGGTGTCGAAGACTCCTCAAAATCTCTTTTTCCGTCCGCGCTCCTTCAACCTGCCACTTCGCTTCTCCATCACAGATTTGCTCATAGCCTTCAATGCCAGAGGCCTATCACACCCTGGTTTCTCCACCAAAAACACGGTCCCCATGGCTCCCTTACCCACCACCTTCAAGGCCCTGAGTTCGTCCATCTTCATCTCCAAATCATCTTGTTGAGGGGAGGGCCAGGCAGGTCCTTCGCTCAAATGTAGTCGCATCGAGCACCAGCAAACTTCTTTAATTGCTCTTCCTGCAATGGCAAGAAATTTTTTCTTGATACTCTTTTTACTGTCAATCGGTCGCTAAAGCTTTTGTTATAGAAATCAGGTTTTGCAATTGCAGTGACGAAACTTGATTATGAAATAGATTCTCCACCCGTTCTCTTTCTAAACGGACACTACACCGTAACGCGTGACGTCAGTGTAAAAGTCAAGGTCGACGCGTCACGGAACGGTAAAGTTGGGCGGCCCGTAATTCTACATTCTTAATTTATGTAATTTAAAAAGAGGAATTTTGATTTATGACACATGCTAAAATGTGTGTTCGCATTTGTGTTTTATCAGCTTTACTTGATGCGCAAGACTCCGACAAGAAAAAATAGACGGGCACTCTTTTCGACCGTAAGTAGTGGATGAATCCGCCTCAGACGTTACCATGTGGTGGGGTAATTACAAGGCTGAAGCCACTCCTTATACTTTGAGTTTCCTAAAGTCATATATCTATACTCAGCTTTATAAGATATTTACTAAAGACAAAACTATTTTGTTGCCTGAGAATGGATTCAATCTCATAAATACATTTATATTTGAAGCATCTTCCGAACCTTTTGTGTTTCCAAATCAATGTAATCGAATATTTCATGTGTGGGTTCTATCCGAATTCATCTTCCAACACCTCAAACATATTTCCTTGATGAGTCTCGTATATTCACAATAAAAAAGTTAATGCTCCTACCAGGTTGAGAACTATTTTAGCAATTCACGCATGGAAGAGTTCATGGTTGGAAAATATAGATTTTGTTGCACCTAAACATATATGTTTATGATAATTAATTATTTCTCAAACTAGTACATATTTTAAGATTTATAGTTTTTATTTTGTAGTTCATACTAATTTTTTATATTCCATACTTTACAATAGTCTTAACGAACATTCATATGATATACATGTAGGAATTAAATTCCATATCCTCCGATGTACCTACATGGGAAACTACTTCAACCCCTAAGACTACAACAATCTCCACGGTGAACACAAAAGCAAAGAAAGAGGTTACAATCTTGTTAACCCGGGAAAGAACTATCGTAAAGGATGAAATGGTGCCGAAATTTTTCTAATTTCTCTTTGCATCATGGAACATGCCTATTTGGAAATACCATACAAGTGGATTGGAGAAAACAAACCAGTTATAAGAAAGATGAACTCTTTGAAGATGTCATAATAGAGTTTGGAAATCCTGGTTTTAACAAAGATTTCATAATGGATAATACATGGAAATTCATGGGGATAATTTTAGCGGTGAATATTCGTGATATGGCGAAAATTTCATTTTAGGAAAATTTGAAAAGGCGAATTATTCGGAGTGGGTCGGTGTCCTGTTCGCCTAAAATATATAGTATATTTTTTTTGGGGGTCGGCTTCACCTTCATTTGAAAACATCTCCTATAAAAACCTAGTGATTATAGGGTAGAATACCTCAAGTAGCTTAACAAATTACCAATACTGTGAAATTTGAACTCGCATACCCTTAAGCACCGAGAGATTGATTCTTTGTTAGCTGTGATTGTTGACACGCGATAAATGCAGTGTTGACGCATGACAAGGGCATTGTTGACGCACGACAACAGCTGTACTGACGCGCGACAGAGGAAGTGTTGACGCGCGACTTGGGCAAAGAAGTTGACGCGCGATAGAGGAAGTGTTGACGCGCGATAGAGGAAGTGTTGACGCTGCCGCGAGAGGAAGTGTTGACCGTGACTTGGGCGGTGTTGATGCGCGCAGCAAAGTATATCCAGACAGTGGACACGTGACAGAAATGGGTTGTTGACGCGCGACAAGTGCAGAGTTGACACATGACAAAGACCTCAGACAAGGGACACGCGACAAGACCTCAGACACTGGACAGAGTCGCTACTTGGTTCTTTTGCTGACGCAGGACTCTTTTCAGAATAATGGAAGGTGCCAGCTCAAAGAATATGAATAACCTAAAAGTAAGTAAGAAATATCAGAAATCACTCTTCAAGTATTTTGGAAACTCTGCGGATACAGATATTGTAAATACCAATCATATAGATGCCACCACAAAGAATCAAAATACTGACTATGTGGAAGGTATTATTGAGGTGGACATGCATTCTGCACAGTATCAAAGTCAAACAAATGAAACCTACGATAATATGCCAGATCTTGAAGATATTGTTCCTGTTGGGGTGCAACCAGAAGTGCAGCTAGATATCACAGATACAAACACTCAGCAAAATGGAAGACAGAAATCAAAATCAAACTCCGGTCCAAGAAAGAGGAAACCAGGTGATTGTGATATTGCTCAAAATTCTACTCAAAAAAGTAAAGCATTGAAAACGAACAAGAATATGTGGACCATTGGCAGGACATACAAGTTTGATTGGGCAGCTAAAATTTTCGTTTATTGAACCTGTATAATCATCTAATTCAGAAGAAATCCCATTTGAATGTACATGTACAATATGTACGTGGAAATTGGGAAAGCAACAAAAAATGCAACTGAAGCTGGACACTATAGAAAAACATTGTGGAAAACAATATTTAACTGTAACGGGGGCGGATGGCCAGAAAATCAAAACACATAGGTGGAAAACTGAAAAAGAATGCATGCATGTTAGATACGTAGCGGAATATGAGGCAGAGCAGAAAAAACACAGACATCTGTTGGAAAAGGGAGGAACGATCACATCACATATTGGTAAGATGAAAGAAACAAATCTACATGCAAAATTCATACAATTCTCTACTCTTTTTCAAATACTAAAAAAAGGAAGAGCGATTTCGGATTTCCTCGATTTCAAAGTTTTGTATCAATTTAATGGAATGCTGAATGTACCTCAGTCTCATTGGTCTGAAAGTAGTGGATGGGAAATGGAAAAATGCCTCTCGATGATAGAGAAGGAAGATTTGAAAGAGAATGTAAAAAAAGCAAACTTTATCTCTCTTTCAATTGATGAAGTGACAGCAGTCGACAACACCGCATGGGTATGTATCCACATCTATACTTTAGAAAATCATATAAGGACACCTCATCTGTTGGGTGTTATGAAAATGGTTGAAAAATGCAATGCCAAAAACCTATATAAAATAGTTGTTTCTCATTTGAAAGATGTTCTTTGGAATGACCTGATTATGAAATTGCTACGAAGTTGGTATGCGTTGGGCAGATGGTGCATACGTCATGCGGGGTCATCGAAACAGGGCTCTCATGTTAGATTACAAACAACAACGGTGGCCCCATATATGCTACCAATTCACTGTATGGCTCACGAGAATGAATTTAGCGTATAAAATGGTAAAGCAAACCATGAAAATGTTGCTAAATTAGAAGACCTTATAAGAGAACTTCATGCCTATATGTCAAGTAGCCCAAAGCGTTTTCTCGAGTTCCAAAATTTGCAATTGGAATTACAGATGGGAAAAAACTTGAAGGATGTGGAGACTAGATGGATCTCTTTGTATGAACTCGCATGCAGAGTTCGTGAGGAGTATCCTTCATTGGTTGGTTTCATGCACAAATACCGTCATGAAGTTGATTTAGGGCAAGGGACTTGTTGTTCCATTTAACTGATTTGGAGACATTGCTTACATTGGTTGGTATTCTTCCAATGTTAAAGGAGATCAATACACTGATGAAGCATGCACAGGGCAGATTAATCTATATTGTGGATTTTATACGAATGAGAAAAATGGTATGTCAAAGTCTTGATATATTGTACTGTTCCCAGGATAGTTTTGATGCACCTGTTTTTGAAAATTGGAAAGATTTATTAGATCTTAAAAATCCTAACACCTTTTTGAGATTTAATATCCACGATCACCTCTCGCATCACTTTGTTAATGGGAGGAAATACCAATGCACATTTTGTAAAAACGTCAAGATATTACAAGATTAGAACGAGAAGATGTTCCTGTGACACGTAATTTGTTTGAGTCTGTTATAGTTGAAACAAGAATAAAGCTTAAAAAATTTCAGAAACCTTGTCATCAGAAATTAGGGAACGTTTCTGTAAAGATAAAATTTTGGAAGCCATGGGTGTGATGAATCCTAATTTTTGGAATACTGAAGGTGGCCGTGCAGACTTTGTTGAAAGCATTTCCATAAATCAATGGGTACAATAATGGAACAATTTATAAAGACGTCGAGAACTCAAGGGTATGGAAATCAAAGGTATCTTGAATTCCGATTTATTAAAGTTTCAGTCAACAAATTTTTCAACAACAATGAGGAACCAATATAAGAATTTAGATCAACCTTCTGAAAGTGGTGCTATTACAAGGCTGTGGCGAGGAATCTATCAAAGTTCTATCTTACAAGAAGATATCAGTGAATATTTCAGATTATATGAGTTATGCCAAACAATGATTTTGGGGTCTGTGGAGGATGAAAGGGTTTTCAGTGCATTGTCATTTATAAAATCAAAACTGAGAAACAGGTTGGATAAAAATCTGGAAAGTTGCATGAGGTGTTATGTTTCTCGATACTCCATCGAAACCTTTCCGTTCGACAGAGAAATTGCGCACTGGAATTCCCTTTGCGAAAGAAGAGGTGTGAATAATACAGCTACAAGTACAAATATTCCCAACCTTGAGAGTGTAATTGGCTCTTCGTCACATTCTACAGAAGACAACATCGAGTTTGATGAAGCTATTGATAATGGATTGTTTCAACTTTAAATAGGTATCTTCTTTATCTATCTTTTATCTTTATCATTAAAGATGTTACAGGTCTATATACTAAAAATGTCAGGCAATTCACCCATCTATCTACTAATCCATTTCTCATGTTGGGTTTTTTAAAACACAGATCTAGCTCATTACCAGTGGCAGTGATGATTTCAACTTTAAGGAGGTATCTTTTTCCCCTTAATCTTATTGTTTGTTACTATTCATTTTTTTCAGCTCTGGTTATCATTAAAGATGTTACAGGTCTATGTATTTACATTTAGTTAAATACAATCTTTTTATTTTTTGAAAACGTGGGTTGACATCCGTCCGAGGAAGCTGTTACTTCTCGGGACTGACAATGTCAGGCAACTCACCCATCTATCTACTAATCCATTTTTTGTGTTGAATTTTTTTAAGACAAAGATCTAGCACATTACCGGTGATGATTTCAATTTTAAATAGGTATCTTCTTCAACATAATCTTATTGTTTGTTACTTTACATTTTTTCAGCTCTTGTTATCATTAAAGATGTTACAGGTCTAATTCTATATATTTACATTTATTTAAAGATATTGTTGGTCTATATATTTAAAGATGTTGCTGGCACTTCTCAGGACTGACAATGTTAGGCAACTCACCCCTCTATCTACAATGTCAGGTAAAACAAACCCTGTCATATATGCAAGATTTCATAGCAATCTAATACGCTTACCCTTGATGATTTCACAGCAATCTAATATGCAAGAGGTAAGCTAACCCCTATCATATTTGCAATTATGTTTAATTTCTTACCAGTGATGATTCTTTCTTGATTTCTTAGAATTATATATATCATATCATAAAATTCCTCATCATCCATATATATCATATCATCACCATATCATTATCATATCCTGAGTCCTGACACTACAATTATTATTAACACAATTCTATTCGTTCTAATGTCATCTATATCCATTCTAATCATTAATGTCATCTATATCCATTATAACACATTCCATTTATTTATCATCTTTATCCATTCTAATGACATTATGATCATATCGTTACAAGTATAGAGAATAATTATCTTAAAACAAGTTCAAAAGTCTAGAGAAGAAGAATTACTGTGCTTGATGATAAATCTACGTCCACATTAAATTGATCATTGTCCATATATATCATATCATTATCTTCATTCATCGTCTTTCATCATCATCTATCATTAATTATCAATCATCATCATTCATCATCTACGTCCACATACTGATTCATCACAATGCAAGAGTAAACAAGAAACATACATATAATTCATGATAATCACCATCTAATGCAATTAAAATTAAAGATTGTATATAAATCCATATAATTAAATTCAAATACCATAGTACATACTCAATAGTAGAAGTTTTCAAATTCAATATTTAAAGTTTCCTCAATAATAAAAGTTTCTAGTTTTCAAAACCCTCTTTTTCTTTATCCAATTCTACTCCTCTGCTCTCTTCCCCAACGACTTCTTCCACTGTGGCTGTACCTCTTTCCCCAACACCAGAAATAACCCCTGAACTTATAAGATCTTCTGCAGCACTGTCCAGATTTTTTAAAATTCTTTCTTCTTGATTTGTCGCATCTCCATGCGACAACAAATTTGGATCAGCTGCAGCGTATAAACTATCCGTTGCCAATAATTTTCATAACGACTAATAATCTCATTGATAAGAACCTTAGCCCTTCTCTCCCATTCTATAAGCTGATTGATATGAGGAAGAATAAACTCACTGACATGGGATTGACAATCATAACCAATTAAGTTCTCCAAAGGAAAAGGTGGCAACTGTTAACTTGTTAGTGTTGAAATGAATATCATTTTAATTCAGATTTCATTTCACCTTGCTCCCCTGGCCTAACTACCTCAAATTGTCTCAGCCAGTTTTTTCTGGCCTCTATCTTCTTCCTGCTGAAGGCCAGCTCAATTGCATCTCCATCTTTCTCATCAACCCACACAAAATCTTTTTGTGCTTGTCCAGATCTATGAAATACTCCTTGCCCTCTTTAGAAGTACTTGTGCCCAAACCCTGTATGGTCCAAGCAACAAGTGATACCTAATCAGCAAGTGAACAAAACCAGAACTTAAAAACATATAAAGAGAAAACAAACTAGCATTACTTTGTAGTACTTTATGGTCCAGCCAGTTATCGATCCACTCAATGATTCTCTCCAAGCTTCATACTCAGGAATGGTGTAAAAAGATAACACATTTCCATTTTTGTGAGTTGCCTACATCAACATGTGCCAAAATTAGACATGGAGATACATAACCTCTGGAGGCTTAAAAATAAAATAAAGAGTCTCAATACACTCAACCAAATACAGGGGGAACATTTACCCTGAAAATAGGAGTGATAAATTCCACAACAAATGAAGGAATTTTAAGCAGTGATGGCCAGTTATGGTGTATGAAATTGATCAGCAATCCTTTGATGTGGGAACCATCATGGTCCTTTAAGAGACAAAGGACAAGTCAAAAAGGATCTCACTAGAAAGGATGTGTCAGAATTAAGCAGAAACTAAACAACGCTAGACAAAGATAATGTACCTAGTCTGTCATTATCATCAGATGGCCATATCTTAAAGATTTAATGTTGTCATATATTTTATCTTCCTGTAGACCAAGGATTTTTTTATATTTACTATCTCTTTATTCTCCATTTGTTGGTGAGTGGTAGCTTCCCTGACATTGAGCAACTTACCTCTGAGAGGAAACACGCCATAATAATCTTGACCAACAACATATATTCCTGCCACCTGATAGGATAAAGATAACTAAAATAACAAAAAATTAAATTGGAAAGTGATGTCGAAACATGTCACAATACTACCAAATTCAGTATTCACATTTCCCTGATTCAAGGCACAAACACTTACAACAAGAGCCTTGGCTGAGTCACCCTCCGTTAATATTAAAGTACATTGATCAGAATTCTTCCCCCCTGCTTGATTTGCATCATAAAATTTGGGAACATCAATTAATTTCCCCTTCTTGGTTCCATCAGTTTTCTTAAGATCTATTTTTTGTTTAAACTCTGCCCACGCCAGTATACTTTCAAGTACACACTTTTCCATTGCACTCATTAGGTCGAACAAAGTTACAAATCTCATCTTAGACCCTAGCATTACAAAAATTACATGTACTCATAAATGCTACATCTTAGACACCATGCCCTGGATTTATTGACATGGGCTACAAATGCGAAAGCAGTGAAAATTACTATAAATTTATAACAAACAAATTGTATCGAATAAAAAAGCAGAATAAAAATATGAATTAAAAGCGAATTATACTTACAATCAACATGGAAACCAAAGCGTTGATTCGAGAAATTTCTTGTCTTCTTCCACGAGTGTTGCCTTGGTTATAACGATTGGTAAATTTTTGAAGCGGAAGGCTCATAAACCTATGGATGTCATTTGCTTCGATCTTGAATTGGAACATTCGGCCATCATTTGAGTCACATAAAAATGCCATCCTCTCAATTGTAGGATGTGAAGGTAATTCAAAATATCCGGCTCTGTTTGAAATGGGGCATATTAATGAGCCTGTAAATTCACACGCATCCATCAAATCTTTATATTACAAGACATCTTTAAAACAGTATGGATGTGAGGGCATAAGGGATTCCTGTAGTTGATCTTGGAAATCGATTGAATTGGATTCTCTAGATTTTTTTGCTGAACTTGCAGTTGGGAAGCATGTGAAGTCGACATTATAGTTGTACTTGCATCTTTGACAATGATTGAGACCTGTAAAAATTCAAGAGCGGGAAGGTGAAAACGAGAAAATGACCGGTTGAAGGGTATTTATAGGCTAAATCGGGCGTCAATGGCTTCAATTGATGCGCGTCAAAGGTCTTAGCTGACGCGCGACAATAGTCTTATGTCACACGCGTCAATAAGATCCAGTGACACGCATCAATAATAGCTAGTGACGTGTGTCAATAGGAGCCAGTGACGTGTGACAATAGGATCCAGTGACACGCGTCAATAGGAGCCAGTGACGTGCGTCAATAGGATCCTGTGATGCATGTCAATAAAAGCCAGTGACGCGTGTCAATAAGAGCGATGGCGCGCATTAGTAGGAGATGACGCGCGCCTGATAGGAGCGATGATGCGTGTCAATAAAAGCGATGACGCGCGCGATAGAAGCGATGGCGACGCACGTCAGTCAAGACCATTGACGTTCCATTGACGCGCGTCAGGAGTGATTATTGATGTCTTGTTGTCGCACGTCACATTCTACAGAAGACAACATCGAGTTTGATGAAGCTATTGACAAGAAAAAAGAAAGTGTCACATTTTGAAGATGTCATCATTGAAAATTTGAATTGAAATATTTGGGATGATTATTAATGTACAATTTACTCTCCAAAATCGTAGTTAACAACCATAAAACAAACACCCACAAGCATGTATACATGATTAATTAATGAAAGCTTAAAGTAAAGACATAACACAAATTTACCGAGAGTATCATGAGTACCACAATTTTATTAAGATGTTATGGCTTGAATTCTTCATAGTAATAAAAACTCTCTTCCACAAGATTGATCACTAACACTAGCTCTCCATACTTTTATAAAAACAAGTAGAGGCTATTATTAGGCTTGGAGAGTAGTTAACTTGTAAGGAAAATTTACTTTTCTATTAATAATGAAGATAATCAAGTCAATAAATTGGTTCATACTCTTCCCTATTAATATATGTGGATAAATGTACACTAATGGGTGAATTATCCAAATACTAAAATACAACTAATATTACAAGTGCACCTTAATTATATACAATAGTGTATGGTTATTTAAATACACTGACATCCCCCCTTAATATGTACTTTAATAAAGGGAATGAAGGAGGAACACTGAACTATCCCACCTTAATGAAAATTGCCTTCACTCCCAAAAGTTTCCTAAGATGAAGAAATTGATCCTCAAGCAAGGGATTTATGAAGTTGTCTAAAACCAAATTTTTTGTTCGAAAAAACTTAAGGTTGAGAGTCTTGTGATAGATTAACTACCAAAGATGATGCATTTTTATATCAATGTTTTTTTATGTGTTGGTGCTCCATCATATTGTAATAGATGTGGATGACCCTCTAATTATTTTTCACATTTCCAATAAACTAGCCCCTTATACTTACAATAGTCATCTTTTCAAATTCACACATTACCTTAGTCAACTTATATTTGATTGATCATATACATGAGTTATCCAATTTTGATTATATCTATCTTCTTACCCTTATCACATATCTCTATCCCTTAATTAAATACAAGCCAAGCAATGTTACCAAGTTTTGAGGATAAAATTAGGGCTCCATCTTCATTTACACTTTTCTAACCTCTACTCTTCCATGACACTTGGAGAACTACAAGTAGTTTAATCCTGTTTTGGTGTATTTGGTGCATAATTTCTAGCACTCATAGGTATCGAAGGGGGAATGATGAGGTAAATCTAATGTATATAATTAGAAACACTTTTTTAGGCTAATAGGTCTAAAATACAAAGAGATGATATTTATAGTTGTAGAAGAGTCGTTGAAAATATTCATACACATATCCTAGATCAATAAACACGTGTGAAGTATGTGTTAGATATAGATTAGATATCTTAGTATCAAAGGACACATTCAGTAGCCCTATGACACATTCATCAAGAAAACTTGTTCTAAAATAGATGAACATTTCCTCTGATTTTAGGATCCCAAATCTCAAAGGAAACTTTATGACACTCTACACAACATCCTTATCCAGTTTCAAATCACCGTTATACCCCTACATCTGGTAGAACGGTGAATTATTTTTAACCCTAATCCTAATTTAAGCTATATACTTTCTGGAATTAGTGTTGATAGAATATTATATCCTTACACAATTTAGGACTTTTGTTTCTATATTTGATGTTTTCAATAATCTTATATACACATATTGCAATATCATAATTGAATATACACATATATACACATATTTGATGTTTTATATAATCTTATATACACATATTACAATATCTTATATTTGACGTTGAAATTACTATTCATCTTATTGTTTGTTACTATTCATTTTTTTCAGCTCTGGTTATCATTAAAGATGTTACAGGTCTATGTATTTACATTTAGTTAAATACAATCTTTTTATTTTTTGAAAACATGGGTTGACATCCGTCCGAGGAAGCTGTTACTTCTTGGGACTGACAATGTCAGGCAACTCACCCATCTATCTACTAATCCATTTTTTGTGTTGAATTTTTTAAGACAAAGATATAGCACATTACCGGTGATGATTTCAATTTTAAATAGGTATCTTCTTCAACATAATCTTATTGTTTGTTACTTTACATTTTTTCAGCTCTTGTTATCATTAAAGATGTTACAGGTCTAATTCTATATATTTACATTTATTTAAAGATATTGTTGGTCTATATATTTAAAGATGTTGCGTTGGCACTTCTCAGGACTGACAATGTCAGGAAACTCACCCCTCTATCTACAATGTTAGGTAAAACAAACCCTATCATATACGCAAGATTTCACAGCAATCTAATACGCTTACCATTGATGATTTCATAGCACGTTACCCTTGATGATTTCACAGCAATCTAATACGCAAGAGGTAAGATAAACCCTATCATATTTGCAATTATGTTTAATTTCTTGCCAGTGATGATTCTTTCTTGATTTCTTAGAATTATATTTAATTTATTTTTTATATGTGCAAAATCCTTTGATATATTTTTTTAACTGTGGGATAAACAATACATTATACAATTTTAAATATAAGTCCACATAAAATTCCTCATCATCCATATATATCATATCATCACCATATCATTATCATATCCTGACTCCTGACACTACAATTATTATTAACACAATTATTTATCTAATTTAAATTTATTAAAACAATTCAGTTTTTTAAAAATAATTCATAATCATATCATTACAATTCTATTCGTTCTAATGTCATCTATATCCATTCTAATCATTAATGTCATCTATATCCATTATAACACATTCCATTTATTTATCATCTATATCCATTCTAGAGAAGAAGAATTACAAAAGTCTAGAGAAGAAGAATTACTGTGCTTGATGATAAATCTACGTCCACATTAAATTGATCATCGTCCATATATATCATATCATTATCGTCATTCATTGTCTTTCAGCATCATCTATCATTAATTATCAATTATCAATTATCATCATTCATCATCTACGTCCACATACAATTCATGACAATGCAAGTAAACAAGAAACATACATATAATTCATGATAATCACCATCTAATGCAATTAAAATTAAAGACTGTATATAAATCCATATAATTAAATTCAAATACCATAGTACATACTCAATAGTAGAAGTTTTCAAATTCAATATTTAAAGTTTCCTCAATAATAAAAGTTTCTAGTTTTCAAAACCCTCTTTTTCTTTATCCAATTCTACTCCTCTACTCTCTTCCCCAACGGCTTCTTCCACTATGGTTGTACCTCTTTCCCCAACACCAAAAATAACCCCTGAACTTATAAGATCTTCTGCAAAGACCTTTGTCCAGATTTTTAAAAATTCTTTCTTCTTGATTTGTCGCATCTCCATGCGGCAAAGAAATTTGAGATAGTGGCAACAATGTATGCAATGGCCCAATTTGGTATATCAGTTTGGCGACCCTGCAAAACAATTCTGGATTGAAAAAATGAAATAAGTGTAGCAAGAAAGTGGTGTGCAATTGATTGTGTATCCACACCACACCTGGATTTATTGACATGGGCTGCAAATGCGAAAGAGTGAAAATTACTATAAATTTATAACAACAAATTATATCAGAATAAAAAATAGAATAAAAAATATGAATTAAAACGAATTATACTTACAATCAACATGGAAACCGAATGTTGATTCGAGAAATTTCTTGTCTTCTTCCACGAGTGTTGCCTTGGTTGTTCTGATTGGTAAATTTTTGAGCGGAAGGCCCGTAAACCGATGGATGTCATTTGTTTCGAATCTTGAATTAGAACATTTGGCCATCGTTTAGAGTCACATAAAAAATTCCGTCCTCTGAATTGTAGGATGATAGAAGGTAATTCAAAATATCTGGATCTGTTTCGAAATGGGGCATATTAACGAGCCCTGAAAATTCACATGCATCCATCAAATCTTTATATTCTGAAGACATCTTTAAAATAGTATGGATGTGAGGGCATAAGGGATTCCTGTAGTTGATCTTGGAAATCGATTGAATTGGATTCTCTTGATTTTTTTCCTGAACTTGCAGTTGGGAAGCATGTGAAGTCGACATTATAGTTGTACTTGCATCTTTGACAACGGTTGAGACCTGTAAAAATTCAAGAGCGGGAGGGTGAAAATGAGAAAATGACTGGTCGAAGGGTATTTATAGGCTAAATCAGGCATCACTGGCTCCTACGATGTGCGTCAATAGGAGCCAAAGACATGCGTCAATAGGATCGGTGGACGCGCATCGGCCAGGATCCGGTGACACGCGTCGAGAGGAGCGATGGCGCGCATCAAGAGGACCCAGTGATGCGCGTCAATATGAGCGATGACACGCGTCGGTGGAGCCGTGACACACGTTAGTGGAGCGGTGACATGCGTCGGTGGAGCGATGACGGCGTGTCGGTGGAGCGATGATGTCGTCGGTGGAGCGATGACACACGTCGGTGGATCGATGACATGCATCAGTGGAGCAATGACACGCGCGTCACTTAGAGCGACGCACGTCAATTTGAGCGATGGCGGCGTGTCGGTGGAGCGATTGCGCGCGCCGGTGGAGCGATTGCGCGCGTCGGTGGAGCTAGTGACGCATGTCAATTGGATCTAGTGACGTGCGTCAGGAGTGATTATTGACATCTTGTTGTCGCACGTCAATGATGGAGCCATGAAAAAAATAGGTGAAATTTTTGTTTTGGAATACTATCAAATTTGCCTTTTTTGAAAGCTGGTTCGGGGATATTCGCGGGTATTTTCCACCTACTGATTTGATAGAGGTGTCTTAAAATGAACCCGATTCATTCATTCTAAAATAGACAAAATAAGGTCAAATCTAACAAAGGACCAAAGATATCCCTAACCATCTTGGATCACAAACTAATCAACATGGGATGATCTTATTTAAGATGCCAAATTCAAGAGGAAGTCCTACAAAAATCCAAACTACAAGTCATTTGCATGAGAAGGGGGTCAAACACGCCTTCAAGATACAAAAAGGCTACCCAACCTAGATTTTCAAGTATTCGGTCCCATAAATTAGGGTCGGATGGGTATAATAGAATTCGTTAGAGCTTGGTAAGTGATTAATTTCATATTTTTTGGGTAAGTCAAATGAATGTATTTAATGACAAATTATACTTTATAAATTAAATTATCTTTTTACACTTAGGTTAACCAATTTCAAAAGGAAGTTGTTATATATATCTACCCCCGGGTAAATATAGACAACAACAGAATATGGAAATCAAGGAAAATCAAAATCCTTCATTTCGGGTTTTGGAGGGTGCATTGCATGCCTCTACTCCCACCAAGGTCATTTTGGGTTTTCATGTGGGGAAACAAGTCTGGAATTCCAAATCCTTCATTTAGGGTTTTGGAGGTTTCCAAACAAGTCCCCAGTCCCGAAATCCTTCATTTCAAGTTTCGGGGGATGCATTGCACGAAGTCTAAAAACGACACAAAGAAATATGTTGCACAGGTCTAAAAACTTGACACAAAGAATTTCAGGTTTCGGTTA